>CAOLHI010000249.1:0-600000 GCA_948474755.1 Ctenosaura bakeri | reverse complement strand
CTACCCTTCTCCCACCCTGTCTTCCCTTGCCAAGTTGTCTCTCTTACTATTTCTAAAGAAATCCATCCTGTCTCTGACAGCCTCTTTGCTAGACAAAAGGGTAGGGGGGTGGCATGAGTGGGAAGAAGGCATATAGTAGCACCTTTGAGACTGGTTTATTACAGTATGAGATTTAATTGATATTAAACCATTTCTTCAGGTGTACTGATGGAGTACAATGTTACTGACCAGGCATCTGATTCCCCCTCACCACCTATGTGGCTGTACTTAAGGCCATTTCCACACTACACTGTTATAGTGCTATTATTCCATTGTCAACATCCTGTGGAATTCTGGGGTTTATAGTTTCCTGAGGCCAAAGAGCTCTCTGGCTGAGAATTCTAAAGGCCCCTCCCTAAACTGCAAACTCAGGATTCCGTAGGATGTTGAAAGTGGAATAATAGCACTATAACAGTGTAGTGTGGAAATGGCCTAAATTTCTGGACTGCAATATTGTACTCCATCAGGCCAACAGAAGCAGCGGCTTTGTATCCACAAAAGTTCATCCCAAAATAATCTCAAAAATGCTGTATGATCCTTTGTTCCTATCACACCCATTTTCCTTTTTTATGCTGTGATAGAGCAATATGACTATATCTTTGGATGGTACTGCAGTCTTTGCTATACTCTTTCATTTTTGCAGTTTGGGACATACTGCATTACAACGTTGCAATCTATGAAACCTCTATCTCCCCTGCCCACGGCTAGACTAAACATTGAGCTATGATTCTGGATGCTAGAAAGGTATTTCTCATTGTTTCCCCAATAAAACAGTTTAAATAAAAGTGATTCCTTAAAGAAGCAAAAGCATAGATGTTTACTGTTTTGTTATGACTGGCACACACACATCTTCCTTGTAATATAATATGTACAAGGGCCAATCCAATGCATTATACTGTTTTGTCAGCATGGGTATTGGGGAATTTTTTTTTTTTTAAAGCACACTTAAAGAACTAGAGCATTATGCATAAAATAAGATTCTTTTAATTTTCTTTATTTTAAATATGATCATTTTCTCTAAAGAGAACCATGCTTTGAATAGGCTTTTTCTAAACTCCAAAGCATCTATGTGTGTGAATGTTGCTCTTGTTTTTTATTGTATCCGTTTTCTGATCCCCCTTTCAAGCAATAGCTCTCCATTGTCCTTTTAGCATTGTTCCAAGTCCAACAGCATGCAATATGCTCAATTCCCCAGTGAAAGCAGCAGCGGGACAATATTATAATGTATGCCAAATCATTATTCAAAATGTTGCAGATAATTTCCCCATCATTTTCATGTTCCTATGGCAGCATGGTGCAATCTTTCCCTTCCTACTTAAGGCTGTGTAGAACAAGAAAAAGATTACTGTAATCCTTTTCTTCCCATGACACCCGAGCACTGTAATCTTCTTGCTATGTTAGTAGCAAATTCCTATCTGTTAATGTCAAGCTTGACTTTACGAGAAGAAGTTCCCACAAGCCTTTATTGTATTGGTAAATAGCTATGGGAGGTTAAGGGGTGGTGGTGGCAGGAATCCAGTCTGAAGCAAGCATACCAACAGACAGGTGAAGATTAAATCCAAAGCTGCAATTCACTGCTTGAGTTTGTGTGGTATTTATAAGGCACTTGGGTAGCCCATTGACATGGTCTTTTACAAGAAGGTCTTGATTGAATGAGGCTCCAGTATATCATTGCTTCATATACATACATGGCATTGGAGATCAATGAATATGACTTTTTAAGGAATGTGGAAATGCTCTAGACAATAATACAAAGGAAAATGAAAGCACAACATCATTTTTTTTCCAATGACAAGCCTTTAAAAAAAGTCCATCAATGTTTCTAGTGCACAGATATTATACTGGGAGTGGGAAATCCTTCTGGCTACCACATCGCTCTGTGATCTTAGAGCAAATAATTCCCAGAGGTTTCATATATCAAAACTTTAAGGATGTAATTCTGTGCACACTTACCCAGAAGCAACCCCCTCCATTAAAACTTCTGAAAAATGGTTAAATTATTGCCCTTTATGGCCTGACTGAAGCCAACCAACAACAGCCTTCAGAACGCTGGGGACTGTAAAATGCAGGAAAAATATAAAAACAAGGGCTTATTTGTTAAACTGTCAGATAGAATCAGTCAGAGATCAAGATGGGGTTGATGAGGTCCAGACAGGAAGTTTGATTTTAATGGGAGCTAAGAGTGTGGAAACAATTCGGGGGAAGTGTTGCTTTGTTTTAACGAAAAGTGCTTTATTGCACTGTCTATAGAGCTAGTGTAATGCTAATTTCTTTAATTTAGTTGTTATAATAAATATTTATTGTCTTACTTTCTTCATCTCTATCTGAATGTATTTCTATTAAAGAATTAATGAAGATACTTGGTTACACATTACCAAGCTGAAGCCAGCAATAAACACATCAGCTTGTCTAGTATAGCGGTCACTTTGGTGCCTGAATATCAGGTTGAGGATGGGTTTTTAAGGGTAAAAGGGCAACGTAGTGATAGAAGCCCAAGAACTGGAATTGTGGGGTCAGTTTGGAGAGACTATCCCTCGCATATATGCAATGGAATTTAGTTCAGAATAGGCATGTATAAGATCCAACTCTTAGGCTCCAATTCAGTACTGGAGAATAAGTCCCGCTGAAGACAGTGGGAAATATCTACTTAAGTAACACATAGGACTATATTGTAATATGTTATATTAAAGTAATTATTATAGGATGCAATATGGTCCTGGTATAGATCAAGGGATTTTGAGACATACTGAGTCACCCTCAAAAATATAAGCTATTGGGTAAGCAATGGCCAGTGAGCTGATTATGTGGTAGATTTTTTTAAAAACAACAACCCTACAACTTGATTTTTATCATTTCATTAACATAAACACAAAAATAATGAAACCCACAAGTAAAACATATCAATTCTTCAAGTAAATAAGGCAATCAACAATAATCACAAGGGTGGAAGAGTGGCCAAGTACCTTTGAAGGTATCAATTTCATCTTCTGAGAACTGATTAAAACCCCAAAATGTTTAAATTAGGTTCCAAAAAAATATCCTTCCATAGTTTTCCATGCAACAAGGCAGATGCCTTTGGGGTCTTTTGTTTCTTGAATATTGTATAAACTTTCAAAGAATTTGTCTGACCCTTTCAGTTGCTTCTCCGTTTGATTGACTGGTCAAGGAGATAACTCCTGGTTTTTACCTGTTTGGTTTTACTGAAAAAACATGCTACTGTCATATCTATCTATCTATCTATCTATCTATCTATACATGAATGGATAGATAGATATGTTACCCGGTATTTGGGGGGGTCCCGGGAGGGGCGCCCAGATTGCCAAATAAAATACCAAATTGGGGAAAATTAGCTGGAACACTGTTTTGGCTAGCGTGAGGCGGGGTAACTTAGCAAGGATCTTACAACCCAATGTCTACGGCTTCAGGTCAGGGAATAGGCACACAAGTTTTAAAGTAACCAAAAATAACAGTTTTATTCAAAAGTAACAGAAAATAAATAACACACACACACATACTAACTAACTGGGAAACAGAATTGGAAAGCTTAAGGGTAGGCAATACGACACCTGGTCTTGCTGTCCTGGAGAAATGAAGAGATGGGGTTCAGACGGAGAGAGCTCAGTGTGGCGGGCTGAGGGGAGTTTCCTTAGAAGGCCACCAGCAGGGCAGGATAGTAGTCCAAGGTAGTCCGAAGACCGTTTGAAAGTGAGGGGTTTATATAGAGGAGTTTGTGCCTGCCGGCAGTGGCGAACCAGATGAGAACAAAAGGAGTTTTGGCGCTGGACAAAGGATTTAGAAAGGTCAAATTTAACATGATGAGCTTATCTCTTGCCAACAATAGTATAGCCAATATGTAAATGACTTGTTTACCAGGCTGGCTCTTGCTGAGAGCCGCACAGCTATTGTGAACTGTACATGTGGAAGTTCCCTGAAGTTGAGAGCAAAGCTTAGGTTGCTGTCCTCAAAAGAGACTGGAATGTGAAAGCAATTAGCGGCCGCACTCATGTCCGTGCTTGTCCGGAGAACTTACAAACACGTGGAGTGAGGTGACTGAGAGCAGGTTCAGCTAAGGCCAAATTAGATGATATCAAAGTGATATCTGAGGGCCCTCACCCGTGGTGTCAAACTGGAGGAGATAGATAGATAGATAGATAGATAGATAGATAGATAGATAGTATATTGAGGGAGATACAGAAACCTGAGACCCAGCATGGTGTAGCGGTTTGAGCAACTGTGACCCTGAAGACCAGGGTTTGATTCCCTGGTCAGCCATGAAAATCCATGGGGTGATCCTGGGAGTGTCACACTCTCTCAGCCCCAGAAAAGCCCATGATATTTTTGATTTACAGTCACCACATGTTGGAAATGACTTAAAGGAACATAACAACAAAAGGAACCTGCATAGTACAAATATAAGGATATTCATCTAGCAAAAGGACATGGCAGATTAGCTTCACATCAGGGTCACCAAGGGTCAGTTAATATTTTATTTAACTGGCATAACTTCATTAATTCCTCTCCATCCCAATGGATCAAGAGGTGTAAACAAAAGGAAAAACAAAAAAAGGGGCGGGGGAGGAAAAAAAGATTCCCATCCTTCTAAAATGTAAGCGTACATGGGAGTTAAGGGAGAAACTTGATAGTTTTCTCCTCCTCCTGATATTCTGTCTTAAGAAGACAGAGGTTTATAATAAGTCATTACTATTGCAAATTTGTGTAAAACAGAAATGGACTGCCTGAGATACATTTACTTCTTGAGTGGTTAGTATGTAGGTATTGCCTGGGCCCTTTTCTCATTAAGTCTTCTCGTGTGAGCGGGGGAGGGCGGCTCGCTCAAGAAGCCTTCTCCGAGAGGCTGCCGCTTCCCCCCTCCTTCCTTCCGCGGGCGAAGGAACGAGCGGGGAAGCGGCAGCCTCCCGGAGGCGGTGGCGGCTCGTGCGTCCGTCCATCCTCCCCCCGCGCACGAGAGAGAGAAAGGCGCTCGTCCCGTCCGCCCCCCCGCGCGTGAGAGAGAAAGGCGCTCGTCCCGTCCGCCCCCCCTGCACGCGCACGCGCAGCAGGACATGTCGTGTCCGTCACGCTAGCGCCCCACCCTGTCCCTTCCTTCCGCAGGGGCGGAGGGAAGGAAGCGTGACCCGGCCGGCTCCCGGACGCTCCGCACGAGAGGGAGGTGCGCGCGGGCGCCGGGAGCGTTGCGTGAGCGTGGGTGATTTTCGCTTGGAAGCGAAAATCAAAAAACCCGCGCTTGTGCCGCTTCAGCCCCGTGAGCTCGGCGGAAGTGGGAGTGCGTCGTGCGGAGCGACGCTCCCACTCCCGCGAGGCTCACGGGGCTGTCGTGCAAGAAAAGGCCTGTGCGAAAAGGGCCCTGGTCTACTTCATTTTCCTTCCATTTCTCAGATTCCTCTTCTTTTTTTCAAAATGAAAAAAATGTACAAAGCTGTTAGTTAATATAAAGATGTGGATGAACATATTTTAGAGACAGAGAAGTTAAAAAAAGTTTCATCCCTATAGCAACCGTAATCCAGCAATAGGGTGCCTGCAATCTCTTTTGGTGCTGCATAGAGTGCTAATTTCATAGACTAAAATACTAGAAGATCAATTGGGGAAAAGTACTTTAGAGTGGCCTGTTAATATCAAGACTGATATTAACCCAATGTACTAATGATATGTTTCTAGGATTATATTTAAAAGGCAAAATATAGTGGCCCCTCCACTTTCACAAGGGTTGGGGGTGCAGAACTCTCACAAAAAGTGGGGAAAACATGAATAACTCCCCGCATTCCCATCCAGGGCTCCCCCAAGCTTTCCTTCTCCACACCGAGGCAAAAAGCAAGGTAATGGGAGGAGAATGGTGGGGGAAGAGACACGGATGCCTCATGAATAATCAAATTCACAAAAGTCAAACCTATGAATGTGCAGGGAGAACCGCACATCTTTTAGGACTTGCAGGTTTACATAGTCTGTGAATTCTAACACATTTCAAATACAAGGAAGTTCTGCTTTTTCACAGAAGGGTTATTTAGTTCAGCTACCATTTGAGAAGATGTTATTTGGCACTTGAGGAGATGAGGTGGGAGTCCAACAGGGAGCCAGTGGAAGGGGGAACTGCAGACTGATCTATCAAAGGTATAGAAGACACCCTCAGTGATTGTGGGGAAGCTGAGAAAGCCACCTTCATTTTTGCATTCAAATGCTGTTATTGAAATAATACAAAATAAAATGTATGTGTTTAACATGGTTGAAAACCTTTGAACACTTTTCTGTGTTACTTTATTGGTGCTTAGATTTTAGACTGTTGTTATTTTATCGAACAAAACCTGAAACTGCTCTGAAATCCCCTTTTGGATCAAAATGTGACCGATATATTTTCAAATACAATTTTCAATGCTCAATGATTTGCATAAAAAAAAAGAAATTAAAGGAAATCTCATGAGATTTCCCCCCTTTTCATAGAGTTTTTGCAAATGGTTTCATCCTTAGCATCATTATGAGTCAAAGCCACCAACTTCAGAATTATTCAACAAATCAGCCTTTTCCAAACTGATGGCATCCAGATGTGTTAGACTACAATTCCATCATTTTTAACCTTTGCCCATTCTGACTGGGAATAATGACAGTTGAAACTGAAGAAGAATGGAAGTAGATGACATATCAGTGACAGAAGAGGATATTCCTTTCCCCAGCTTTCTACCAGAGATGTTTAGATCATAAGATTAGGTCCATTTCCTCACTAGACTGTTACAGTGCTATTATTCCACTTTCAACATCCTATGGAATCCTGGGGCTTGCAGTTTAGGGAGGGGCCTTTGACATAAAATGATAGCATTATAACAGTCTAGTGCAGAAATGACCTAGGATTGTAACTTCTGGGCATATATACATGTAGTCTCTTACACTGCACCTGAAACACACAACAGATTAATCATCTAGGCCGTCATCATTGCAGTAATTTCCTTTGCCAACAACATCATTGTCATCGTATTTTCTAAGAATTTATTTGACAAAAGATAAAACATGGCTGAACATGATTTTTCTAACATGAATGCAAGAGGTGAAAAGGAAATGCAGGCTTTTACTGCAATCTACATTAAGGAACTACCAACTACCAAGAAGTCTGAGCAAATATACTGAAACAAGAGATGAAATGAGGTCCCACCAGCATCCAGTCTCATTCATCACAGTTTGTTAACATAATAGAAAGTAGACTTTTTCCTTGGCAGATGAGGATGTATTAGGTCAGAAGGAATGGCAAAATGTAAAGCACTTAAACCCTCACACTCCTTCTTTTATCCTGTCAAAAGAAAGAAGAGAATACCATTAGGAACAACCCAGAATCTTAGATCTGTCTCTTCTTATAGCAGCCCATCCTATTGGAAATGGCATTTGTTTATGCTCCCAGAGGGTTCTAATTGAAGTCGTTATAGATTTGTTCCAACAATTATTTCACCATCCAAAAGCCAAAGCATTTGTTGTTATGCAATGGAGCTGGAAAATACCTTCCTGTTTCAGCCTTCCAACTACCCACAGCACATGATGCAATGTGAGTCACCCATACTCTATGTTCCTTCACAGATGGCAAACACGGGAAAGGAGCAGAGTTGCTAAGAGCTCTTCTGGGAAAAGAAACAGGGTTTTGGCACCCTCAGAAAGAAAATCAAGATATGTGTGCTCTCTTATATCAATATCCAAACAAGTGGAGGAGACAAATGTGTAGCTTTGTTCAGCATGCATCTCCCAAGACTTCAGAAAGAAGTCCTACGTACAAGAGTTCCCTAAATGGTCATAGTTCCCTAAATACAAGATGTACATGTCACTGGGGAGGCTCCACTTCTGAGAATTCTCCAAGAGCAGCAATTTACCTTTTAAAAGATCACAGGATCTCCCACCACCACCACACACACACACACACACACACACAAAACACACAAGTAAAAAGAAAATCAGTCTTTCAAAATTAGAAGTAGACTTCTGACCAGTTTCAAGTCCCATCCACCCCCTTGGTATTTTTGGCAGTCCATATAGCTCTCGATTCTGAGGAAGAAAACTGGCTTCTGTACTTGCCAAAGTGGCCCAACCTGATCTAAAGAAACAACCAATCATAAAATCAGACACAACTAGCCACCCACATAAAGTATCCTTCATCACCCCAGTTTTGCTGCCTTCTATGACTGCAGAAACAGTATTAGATTGGAGTTTAAATCACCTCAGCAGGTCACATCAGAACATGGCTGGCAGGCTGCATTTAGCTTGCTGGATCACCAGTTGTACCCATGTAATGATGGTCTGCCACCTTTTTCCTGGTAGGTCTCCCAAGTTTTTCACAGCTGCCTTTTGACTGTTGTTTTGGGGAGTTTTGATTCCTGCCTTTTGTAATGCAAAAATTCAAGAGGTTCAACTGTTCCCAGCCTGTAAGTATGACATGGAATTTGCTTTATCTGCTGAACATCACAGTGACACACAACTGCTAAAAGCACAGGGGAATCAGAGGGGAAAAGGTTACAACCCTCGCTGTATCATGTGTGTCATTACCCCTGCAAAAGACAAATTGCTTATTCTGCTAGATTGTTTTAAGGTAAGACACATTTACTCTCAGAGATGGTAATTTAGCTCAGAGATAAGCTACAAACAATAGCTTGGCTGTGTGGGTGGTAATACCTTCCCCCACACCCTTTTTCTGAGAATGCAGTGATGATTATAGAGGGCTCATTTAAGCTGT
This sequence comes from Ctenosaura bakeri, assembly GCA_948474755.1. Taxonomy (NCBI): domain Eukaryota; kingdom Metazoa; phylum Chordata; class Lepidosauria; order Squamata; family Iguanidae; genus Ctenosaura; species Ctenosaura bakeri. Next base: position 591,245 of record CAOLHI010000249.1, on the reverse strand, counting down.
TTGAATTAGTGTTGTATGTAACACATCAAAGGCAGTTCAGGAAATGAAGCTGACAAAAAAGGGGAGGGAAATAGCAAAACAAGGTGCTTCCCAAAGAAACATGTCGTTTGCACCAAATGGGGCCATTTTAAGTTAATTCTGGCACCACATTAAGCTAATGACACTTATTGACATTCAAAGTGCACCTGAAAAAAAACTATCTTCGCTATAAAGAAAGCTGCTATTTCTTTTAGCCTCAATCTCTGTCTCTCTCCAGTCCTAAATAATTAAATCAGACAGACAGACACAGAGATACACACACACACTTTTTGCCTGCCATGCTGTGAATGAGAATTCTGGCATATTGTCACATTGCCAGTGTTTTCCCCTAAAAAGACAGTTTGTCTTCCCACTAAATAAAAAGGGAAACATTGCACTAAGGGCAGGAAAGAATATAGTAGCATCATTAAGATTGATTGATAGATTGATTAATTTAAGCATGGACTTTCATGGATTTCAGTCCACTTTTTCAGATAAACCAATGGAGTACCACATTAAAGTGGCAGGTATATTAGCACAGTTATGTAGTTGTGAGGGTAAGATCAAAATAAGATATAGGACGATGCTGGCCACACACTTTTGAAGAGTTGTATAAGATGATAACAAGATTCTCAAGAGAGGGGGCCTTTATACACGAGGTGTGAATGCAATACAATTTGCCTACCCAAAAGTCATTTTCTGTGAAAAATTATTCAGTTCACATGCTTTGGTGTGATGAAAACCCATATATTAATATATGTTCTACGCCTAGAAACCACTGGACATATAAAAGAGTTTTTTCAATGCAAAAGAACAAATTGATACAACTATCATATTAGAAATGACATTATCCTACAACCCATAGGAGAATATTTAATTGTCCTAGACATGCAGTTAATGACCTTCAAACAGCAGTTCTGGAACAAAGAATGCCAAAGGAAGATTGGAAAGAAAAACAGCTGAGTTTGGACATACTTATAACTTCCTAATCATCAGCAGAGGTATGAACAGAGACTATGGTCTTTTGGCACATTTACATCTTATACGATTGTCAATCTTATGTTGTCCAATATTTCTTCCAAGAAAAGACAACACTAAGCTGTGAGGAGTGAAGGAGAAGATACTTTTGTATTTTGTATCAATCTATAGTGTTGTCTTTTGTTTGAGGAAATATTGGATAATATAAGATTTACATTGGCCACTGAAATAGACTGCTAATTGAAATGTGTCTAATTTCTGTTTCAAGTAAGAATTGGATAAGACTTTGGGCTGTCTTTTTTCCTTCAACAAATAATCTATGCCGTATGGATTTCTCCCATATTACTATTTATAGTGTGGACTGTGGACTGTTTCTTTTTATAATTGCTTATTTTAGTGATTTATTAAATTTCTTATAATCTTTCTCTCACACACACACACGCACGCACACATTTTATACTCATATCCTAACTCTTAAAGATGTTGCTATATTCCTTCTTCCCTCCCGCTTTCATCTGTATGTTGGAGAAGACTACCACATCTTTCTCTTTGATATCTATCACCCTGAGAACTTCAGAAGGGCATAAGAATCCTGCTAGATCAAACCAAGACTTGAATTTTCCAGCAGCGTATAGTCAACCATCGTGGGAAACAGAACGACAATGGAGAAGTGTGAATCTTCAATTGTTTCATCTTTTCATGCAAGGATGAATAATTAAAGTAGTTTTCTCCCTGCTGCAGAAGAAAACAAATGTTCCTGGACATTGTTTCTCACATGTTCAATGTCCAAAAGTGCCATGTAGGAATTGTATTACATACCATGTGGGTTTACACACACACACACACACACCATTTACAGTATAATAACGGGGGGAGTAAGAAGGCAGAACTACTTAATACCTTCTTTGCCTCATTTTTCTCCCAAAAGGATAGAAGTACCCAACCTGGGGCGTGGGGAGCAGGTGAGGAAGAGAGGGAAATGCAGCACAGAATAAGTAGAGAAGTAGTACAGGAATATCTGACTAAACTAGATGAATTCAAGTCTCCAGGGCCAGATGAATTGCATCCCAGGATACCAAAAGAACTGGCAGAAGTCATTTCTGAACCACTTGCAATAATGTTTCCGAACTCTTGGAGAACAGGAGAAGTCCCAGCAGACTGGAGGAGGGCAAATGTCATCCCCATCTTCAAGATGGAGGAAAAAGAGGACCCTAATAATTATCGCCTGGTAAGCCTGACATCAATTCCAGGAAAGATCCTAGAGCAAATCAGTTTGTAATTACTTAGAAAACAATGCTGTAATCACTAAAAGCCAGCATGGATTTCTCAGAAAAAAGTCATGCCAGACTAATCTTATCTCTTTTTATGATAGGGTTACAAGCTTGATAGATGAAGGGAATGTTGTAGATGTAGCATATCTTGATCTCAGTAAGACCTTTAACTAAGTTCCACATGACATTCTTGCAAAGAAGCTAGTAAAATGAGGGCTGGACAGGGCTACTGTCAGTTGGATTTGTAATTGGTTGACCAACCGCACCCAAAGAGTGATCACCAATGGCTGCTTTTCATCCTGGAGAGAAGTGACTAGTGGGGTGCCTCGGGGTTCTGTCCTGGGCCCAATGCTATTCAACATCTTCATCAATGACTTGGATGAAGGAGTGGAGGGCATGCTGATCAAATTTGCAGATGATACCAAACTGGGAGGGGTTGCTAACACACCAGAGGATAGGAACAAATATGACCTTGACAGATTGAAGAGCTGGACCAAAGCTAACAAAATGAATTTTAACAGAGAGAAATGTAGGGTCCTGCACTTGGGCAGAAAAAATGAAAGTCACAAGTATAGGATGGGGGATGTGTGGCTGGATAGCAGTACGTGTGAAAAGGATCTAGGAGTCTTGGTAGATCACAACCTGAACATGAGTCAGCAGTGTGACGCGGCAGCCAAGAAAGCCAACGCGAATAGGAGTATGGTGTCTTGATTGAGGAGGTAATGGTACCACGAGGGCCCTTTTCACACGCAGAAGGCGGAACGGGGCAAGCCAAGCCAAAACGGGGCTTATCTTGTTCCGCCGCTGCGTGGAGCAGCGCATTTCGCTGCTCTACATGAAGCAGCGTCCCGCGGTGTCCTTGGCGCTCGGCAGTGCCCAAAATGGCAGATTTTGACTGGCAGAGCCTCTCCACCAATCGGAGAAGCTCGCCAGCTGGAAATCCCGCCCTCTGCCCGATCTGCAGGGACACCCTTTCACGTGTCCATAAATCCATATGAGCGCTGCGACGGGGCTGGACGCCCCGTGCCTTTGAAAAACCACATCAAAAGCACACGGCGGCGCCACTTGCAGGCACCCGACCGTAGATTGGCGTGTGGATTTACTCACGAGTAATCCACCCCAATTCGCATAATGGTCTGGACGACCTCCGTGGAGGTCGGTCTACACCGTTTTTTTAACCCCATGTGAAAAGGGCCTCTATTCTGTATTGGTTAGGCCTCATTTGGAATACTGTGTCCAGTTCTGGGCACCTCAATGAGGGAGACCAAAATGGTGAAGAGTCTGGAAGCCACAGGCTATGAAGAACGCCTTAGGGAGCTGGGTATGCTTAGTCTGCAGAAGAGAAGGTTAAGAGGGGACATGATAGCCATGTTTAAATATTTGAAGGGATGTCACATTAAGGAGGGAGCAGGCTTATTCTCTACCGCTCCAGAGACTAGAACAAGGAGCAATGGATTCAAGCTGCAAGAAAGGAGATTCCACTTGAACCTCAGGAAGAACTTCCTGATTCTCAGAGCTGTCGGGCAGTGGAATATGCTGCCTTGGAGTGTGGTTGAGTCTCCTTCTTTGGAGGTTGTTAAGCAGAGGCTGGATGGCCATCTGTTGGGAATGCTTTGATGGGTGTTCCTGCATAGCAGGGGGTTGGACTCGATGGCCCCTGGGGTCTCTTCCAACTCTATGATTCTATGAAACTCAGTTTATGTTCAGAAACCTTTTTTTTTTTTTTAATGTGAAAGCACACATTTCTCTGCACAATAATTCCTGTGCAACACTTCAGGAGACTCAAAACTGGGTAAAATTCTCACTGGTCTATTATTCTTCCTGATGGGAGCTCAAACTGTCAGGAAATCTATTTTTCAACCAGGAAAGCCATAATAAGCTGGGAACTAACAAATATTCTTTCCATCCCTAATGACTAGTTAGACCAAGAAAAAAAAAGGTCTATCAAGTCCAAAAAACCGGGAAGTCCAAAGAAATATTAAGAACAAAGCACTTGCATGCCCACACATACTTAATTGTATTATTCTAACACATTTTGGGCCCCTTAATTGTCAGGGTGCTTTGTTAGGTAAATGATAATTAATGAAGATATCTGATTCAATTTTCCATACAATACTGAACAAGTGCAATTGAAATGGTCAGTTATATTATTCAGAATATCTTTGAAGAAGGACCATTACATTAAAAAGGGTCTCAAATGTGTTGAAACAGTACATTTCATTTTTCTAACCCAGCGTGGGAATCATACAGACCTCTAGAAGTTGCTGGACTGTAAGTCCAACCCACATATCCAATGGTGAAGAAAGTTGGAGTTGTAGTTTAACAACATCTCTACGACCCTTAGTCTACCCTCATAGTTTTTCCCCTAGTATTTTATTTTATTTTACTTTTTTAGTATTGGTGGTGTGCCAAGTCACCATTCTGTTTCCCACAGTGGCTGACCAGATACCACTGGAACACCTACCAGGAAATTATGAAGGAAATAGTTTTCTTCTGTTCCTGTTTCTAAGTATTCAACATCTTGCTGCCTCTGATCATGGAAGTGGCATATAGCTATTATGAATACTATCTAGTGACAGCCTTATAAATTGGTCTCATCCTTTTCTAAAGCCATCTATACCCTTATTTCTAAGGGGAAGGGGACATAGTTCATTTGTAGAGTCCATGCATTGCAGATAGTGGCCTCTCTATTTCACTATTTCTAGGTAGTAGAGCTGAAATAGGACTCTACCTGAGTTCCAGGAGAGCCACTGTCAATCAGAGTAGACAGGATTGAACTCAGCACATCAGTGGTATGATTCAATATAGCTTGTCTTTATTATGAACTACAGTTCCCAAAAAAACCTTAGTATGACCATTCACCATGCTGGCTGCAGTATTCCTGGAGATCCAAAAAGTAACATTCTCTAGTTTTGTTGGTGAGTTCATAGGACTCTCTGTGATCATATATTACTTGCAGGCAATGAGATAAGATTTTTTTTTTTTCCTGGTGGGTGGAGGGGAAATTAAAACCTTTGGGGGAGGTATTAGGTCAGTTAATTGAATGACATCACCAACTTGGCAATCTGTTTCTGAAATGTCAGTCAACATTTTACACCAGTTGATATCTAGTTAACATGCAACAGTGGCATTGTTTGACACTCGTTAAACATCTAAACAATCCTTTCAACTTTATTACTCTAATAAGGCAGTAATTACGTGCTCATTGTTTCTGTAATTTTTGAGATAAGGCCAAGCCAAACACACATCCAGCTTTCATTATGCTCACAGAAGCTCACTGAATTCCATTGGAGAGATATCAATATTTAATTATTAATAATTGCTGAAGTGCAGCCAAACAAAGTATTTTGTATAGTTCATGGTTAAAGGCAGTTAACAGTCATTTTGCATGAAATGGGTATGCCATGCAAAGACAAAATAGAGGTTGTAAGCAAGATTAGGACCTGAAAAATGTTCAGAAAGAGCATTAAAAAAATGTGGCTGATGTTAATAATGGAGGCTCAAAGAGTTCCCACGTTATCTCCATCCACTGGTATCTCAAACAGTGACTCCAAGGAAGAAGTATAATCACAGTTATAGTGTTGGGAACACAGCCTGCTTTCATTTCCAAAGATTGGAGGTTTAGGTCCCTCATGACTTCAAGAATCTATGATTCCTCCAACTAATTAACCATTCCAAGATAACCACCACCCCAAGCTTTCGGAAGAGAAGACAGAGATTGCAACTGAAGGCAAATAACAACGCAGTACACTTCTTTGAGATTTGGTCCTGCTTAGCTACAGGCCTCAACTACAGATGGACTTTGGTCATTCAACAGGCCTGCTTCGCTCCTGTAGATGGTAAGCCGAGCTCTGTCTATAGTTAGAGCAATCACTATTTTCCCAGGGAGCAGGTTTGCACTCTGTGTAGGACCTGCTTCTGCCTTGCATAAAAGCTAAGCTTGCAGCCTTGCTATCTTCCTCCTTCTTGCCCTGCTGAAGGCCAAGCCACTCATTATATTAGATGCAGAACTTATTTACGTCTCCCTCCTATGTAGCCACAGTCTGGCAGGCAATGGGCAGAGTGAATTAATAGTCGGGAGATCTAATGGGATTTTGGCTGCAAATCCAACACGGTTTTAAAGTGAACAAGTCTTATACCATCAATACAGTTCCCTTTTCATGAATTCTCAACAGATGCCAATGAAAACAGATACAGTTTATTTTGTGTTTTGTTGCGAGGAAAGAATTAAAGCGAAGCACACTACTTTTCCTTTAAGCCTTTTCCTTATAAGATATAGTTTTCTGGCTCCTCTTCAGGAGGGATTATAACTGGAGTAGTCACTTATCATGAATCACAAGGCAGGCTGTTAATTTCAGCAATGTTAGAACAGGGGCAATGCCAAGTATTGATCCTGCATGTCAGCTTGAGAAGGGAAAACTTTCCCCTTTGAGAGAAAGGGACATTGGACAGCAATATTTTTCTCATATATCATTTCAATTTAAAAATAGCAGTAGGTTTGTAATAAAGAGTTTAAGAAAACAAAGGCCTTAGCCTAGTAGGTTGATTTATTCTTAAACCACATTATTAAATGTTTAAGGCAGTGTGGTGTAATAGTTAGGGTGTTAAGCTGCAACTTAAGAGATCCAGGTTCTAGTCCTCACACAGTCAGGAACTTCATAGCCAGCCACTCACACTCAGCCTGACCCATCTGCAGACATTCTATGAGTGTAATCCATGAGCTTGCAAGCTGCCTTGAGCTTGCTGAAGAAAAGTCAGGAAATAAATTTAACAAATATATTTTATGCCTGCTGGGACCCTTTCACACCAAACAAATTATAGAGCTATGGTTTCACCAGTTACGTAAGGACATGGGGACAGGGGGTGATTTGCCCCAAGTGCCAATGTTTTTGGGGTGTCTCAGCCCATAGCCACACCCCTGTGCACCCTGGTCACACTCCCATGCACAGTGGCCACACCCCTCATGCCATAGCCCTGCCCTCTCCCACCTACCCCTCCATACACTCCAAGCTCTGCCACTGGATTTCACTTTAATTGTCATGGCTGCATCCTAAGGAATCTCCATACTTCTTGTTGGTGAGATATTAGGGTTGTAAATCCTAAATGCTCTTAGCTAAACTGCAAATCCTGTGATTCCATGGGACGTTGTCATGGCATTTGAAGTGGATTCACAACATATTACTTGTGCCAGATAAGAGAGCCCCTGGTTTCTGACGGTGTGGAAACCATGTGGTCCATGGGCCACTATGCACCCCAAGGTTATTTTGGTAGTGCGCTGCCCCTTTCCAGACACTCAGATGCCCCAGGTCATTTCAGTAGAAATGAGTCACCTTTAAAACAACATACGGTATAGGGTGCCCAAATTGTCAACAGCTTTACAAAACCAGAAAGTGACCTGCAGCCACTTTCATTTTCAAGGTTTGAGGCTCATGGGTCCAACAGCTGCTACCAGCACCTCAACCCATGGACAGTGGGCTGCTGCACTTATTTAAAGTGGGTACATAGCCCCACTTTGACAAGCAGAAAATCAACTGTTCATGCAACTAGAGGTGGGAGTTAAAAGATCATTTTTTCTAGATTTTTTAAAATGTTCTTTAGTGCAGAAGTGGAGATGCTCTAATCTTTATGAACAATGAAAAGACCCAGTAGTATGAGCCATCCTCTCAGCTGATTAACTTGAGGTCTCTCATTACTGAATCAACATTAACACTCAGCTCCAGAGTGTACATTGGTGTAAATTCATCCTTATAACTGTTCCTCATGAGAGAATTCATGCTGATCTCATAGTAAACCAGTTAAACTCTTTGCTGTGTTTCAGAGGTCACAATGCTGTTGGACTCTTATCTTAAAAATATATCATATGATAATATTAATCTCCTCCCCCTCCCCTTACTGAAGGAGTTAATGGTCGTCTAGGTGGCCCCATATTACCTGCAGGATTGCCTCCTCCCATACAATCCACCCCATATACTCTGGTCTTCTGAGAACCATTTACTTAAACCAGCCAGGACTAGATTGGCAACAAACTCCCAGAGGACCTTCTCATTGCCCCCCCCCCCAGATGGGAGAATGACCTGCCAGAAGAGATTCGACAGCAAGATATGTTGTCTGAATTAAAAAACTAAACTAAACTAAAGACCTTTCTCTTCCAGCAGACCTATGCAGTCTATCTTTAATAATGAAGCATTTTAATTATTATATGTTTGTATTTTAAATGGTTTTATTTATTTATTTTAGTGTATTTTAACCTATGTTTCATCTTCAATTGTATTTTAATTTATGTTGTACCCTGCCTGGACCCTTGGGGAGCTGGCCCCTCCCTAAACTGCAACCCCCAGGATTCCATAGGATGTTGAAAGTGGAATAATAGCGCTATAACAGTCTAGTGTAGAAATGACCAGAGTAAGAGATAACTTCACTCCATTTGCAGCATTAACTGTAACTTTTCCTCTTCTGCTTGGATTTTAGATTGAAGAGTTTGTTTTTGTTTTTGTGGAAAATGCACAGAGCTAAAACACAGTCAATTTTGTACAATGTTTTTGGTTTAAGATGGATGGGGAAAGTGCAGACTATGTGCCAAATGCAGCTTTTGGATGCCACTATGGTAGGCGCTGAAGCCCCCCCCCAGCCCATACATACACACACACACCGATACCACATGTATCCCTTCTATTCTTTTTTTTTTCTGCTTGATTATCTGCTGCAAATAGTCTGACCATTGTATGTCTGAGAACAAACCAAGCCCTCTCATATTTCCACTTCCTCTGAAATACCTTCTTTTTCTTCTTTTCCTCCCTGAAAATTCTAACAGGAAATGATGCAATATCACTTTCAGTTAGCATTTTGAAAGAGAAAAGCAGGGAAGACAAGGTATTTGGGCATGCTTGGGTGGAGATGTGACCAACATGAGATTTGGAGTGACATATTGCTCATCCACACATGCCTGCACATCCGTGGTAAAGGGTAGTTTGGAGTGCCCTATATGCAGTGCACCTTGATTTGGCAGCTGGAATGCATTTACTGTTCTTTCTCAAACAACAAAATGCCACAGAGTCAGTTTGGTCCCTTTCTCTCTGTCCTATTGTAGTAGTTTGCTCAGGGAGGAACTACTGGCTTGCTCTCTTCTGCACTGCTATGAAGCCACTATGTGATGCTGCTTCCAACTCAGCAGTGATCAGGTGACTCAAGGCCCAATAAGATCCCAGAGGATCCTATAGAGTTGCTGATTTTGACCTAGGTCCACAATCTGAGGAAATTATCACTGACTCCTTAACTGAGCTTCTTTTCTTGCATTGCCCCTACTGACTCCATGCAAAGCCCACCGAAAACTAAGAATAATTTGTTAATGAGTTGTGAAAAAATATAAGAGATTCAGAGAAGTTATTTTTAGAATAAGTGTTCATGGGGGAAGAAAAATTAAATGAGCAGATGCATCTTTTGAAAAAGGAAAACAGGATCATTAAAATATCTGAGGGAAAACTTTTCTGAAGTGAGGATATGTGTAAGTGCTTTTCCTTAGTTGATCAACAAAACTCTTTAAAAGTCTGTTGGCAAGTATTTCCTTATTAGCGGATTAATTACAGCTTCTCCCACTCAAAGTGACTGAGTGAAGTATATGAAGCAGTAAATAAAACCTTTAAGTGGATTTAATATCCCCTGTAATGAAATAAGAGATATAGGCACTATACAGTGAGTGACTTCTTTAACTAACCCAGAAATGGGGATTTCTGTCATCTGGTTGTTCTGCAGTAAGCAAGATAATTAAGCTGAAATACAAAAACTCAGTGTGTGTACACACCCACACCGAGCAGAGATAGTTCTAACACTGTTAAACATTTCAGCTTCCATCTCCCAAAGTTAGGATTGATTTAATATAGTAATTAATCAGAGATGAAAGAAAATCAGCCGCTGCACTTTGTAATTGAAATAAGCCCTATTTTTCTCCCCAAATGCTTTCCTTTGTTTGTCTGTGTTGGGGGGGAAATAATTTTAAAGATGTTTCCATCTAATTAGGACAGCAGTTCATGTGAAAAGGATCTAGGGGTCTTAGTAAACCACAGAATAAACAGGAGTCAACAGTATCACGCAATGCCAAAAACCAAAGCAAACAAAAGAAAAACCCATGCAATTCTTGAATGCACAAGCAAGGATATATAGTTTTCAGATTGAGGGTAATACCAGTATCACTCTACTCTGCTTTGGTCACCTGGAATACTGTGTCACGTTCTGAGCACAAAAATCCATGAAGCATATTGACAAACTAGAATGTATCCAGATGAGAAAGATCAATGATGAAATTTCTGGAAACCAGGCTATTTGAGGAATGACTTAGGGAGCTGGGTATGTTTGGCTTAGAGAAAAGAAGATTGAGAGGTGACGTGATTTAAATAGCTGAAGGGATTTTAGATCGAAAAGTTTGTTTTTGTTTTTGTGGAAAATGCACAGAGCTAAAACATAAGTCACTTTTGTACAATGCTTTTGGTTTAAGATGGGTGGGGAAAGTGCAGACTATGTGACAAATGCAGCTTCTGGATGCCACTATGGTAGGCCCTGAAGCCCCCCATGTAGAAGAAAGAGTGAGCTTGTTTTCTGCCAATCCAGAGACATAAACCAATGGATTCAAATTACAAGAAAAGAGAGTCCACCTAAACTTTAGGAAGAACTTCTTTGCTGTAATAACTGACAGTGGAATGAATTGCAAAGTTATTCCACCTGAGTTCTCCATCCTTCTCTGCAGGTCTTTAAACAGAGATTGAACAGCTCTCTTTCAGGAATATTTTATTTGTGTATTCCTCATGGCAGGAGGTTGAACAGGATAGCCCTTGTGGTACCTTCCAATTCAATAGTTCTATAATATAATTCTATAATCCAATTTTTTCCACTGCTGGGTTTGTTGCCTTTTGTATTCACTTGCAGGCAATCTACAGTACACCAGAGTGACATAATATATGGCCCTCCAGATTCTGGTAGACTATGGATTCCATCATTCCTCACCACCAGCTGTGCTGGTTAGACCTGATGGGAACTGTTATTCAGCAACATCTATAGGATCACCCTGTCCCCAGTCCTGGTTAAGTGACTGTTCTTGCCTTTTCTCTGACTTAAACAGGAAGCAAATCACATCTGGAGCACATGAAAAACAATAAAGTACCGTAATCATAAGAGTTTTTTAAAAAAACTCATTTCAGCTGAATTGTCTTGAGTGGGAGCAAAGCATTCACTGGACATGGAAAAAAGGTACACTTTTGGAACAGAGATGGGAAGTTACTTTTAAAAAGTTACTAGTTGCAATTATCATTCCAAGACCCAACAAAGTATTTAACTGTAGTTGTAGTTCCACAGCCTCCTCCTGGATGTTGCTGCCTGTTTACCTGACTTCACTGAGATGTGTTGAAGGTTGACAGAGAAGAGAGCCAATACTGCTCCTGATTTTTGTTATTTGCTGAACTTGCCTGAAACACATCAAAAGCAATTTATTTAAAATTCTGAACTTCTCCCTTCCTTGCATCACTAATGAGATTTTGATAACTTTTGCTGTCCAAATGGAAGGTGTTTGTGAAGGCCAACAGCTGTAGAATTTGGCTATTGCTTAAACAGAACAATGCACTGGAATGCATCCCCTGTGAGAAGTATGCAACTGGTAGGCCCTGACTCAAGTCTGCCACCCAAATGACAACTTTTGAGGCAGATTATGAGTGTAGAGGATTAGCAACTATGGTAATGGGATTAGGCACCGGTTATTGCAGCAGTGAGGGAAATGCACATCCAACCCCCTAGCTCTCCAAAGGCAATAGATTCCCATCGCCAAAATTATTCAATTTAACCCATGATGTTTCAACCCAAAAGCACTAACGATGTTTCAAAACCACTGCAAAACACAATCGACTTGCCCTGAGTATCCTCCAGTTCTGCCAAGTACTTTAAAAATCAGCAGAGAGGGACTGATTGAAAAAGAGGCTGAAAGTTCACATTGGAGAGGATTCAAGAATGAAATATAGTTTCTACTCTGTACTTGTTTACCTCTGAGCCATAGGGTGTGGTGTCTCACCCTCCAACAATCCTACTGTGGCCCTTTCTGCAACTTACCTTTTTCTGAAGCCATTGCACAAGGTTCCAGGGAAAGCCTCTTCTGGGAGGGAATTGCTTCTACTGAGCATCTCCTCTGCACCAGCTGCCTGCTGGATGGGAGGAATCGCAATCGCCCCACCCCGCCCCTCCCTTCCTCAATGCAGCCCAGCAGTTTCCCAGGCTGTGCTGGGGGAGGAAGCGCAGCCATTGCACTTCCTGCCATTCTGCATGACAGGTAAGTGTGGGAGGGAGGTGAGAGGACTTCGCAATTGCGTGTCATTTTCAGGAGAAACTGGAACATGCTGTAATCTGCGATTGCAACAGGATGGACACAGGATAGCCACAAGACTGCGACAACATCATGCAGAACTGTCATTGTGATCCTGTGGTGATCCCATGGCCATTGCAGGTTGCAGGCAGTGTGCGAAGGGGACCTGCATTGTCAAAATGTTTTTCCCATAAAACTAAATGCTGATCCAGTTTTTAGATAGTTGTAGATGTGAGGTCCTAAGTCCAAGGAAGTCAGTCTGAAAGTATGCAGCAGTTTTATATCTCCTATGTTCTAAAGATATTATGTTCACCTTCACTGTTCTTGTTTCTTGCCTTAGCATATTAAATTACTGGCTGTACAAATCAGCTGCTTATTTCTGTGAAATCCAAAAGGGTAACTGAGCCAAACAAAGTTACTGCACTGGTTCTTAGTATGGCTCATATTCTTGTGTTTGTTTTTTATATTGTGTTCTTAAAGAACAAAGTGTCTTTTCCAAAACTGACTCTGTCATAAGGAACTTTGGAAATTCCATCAGATCATAATTTCATAATCAGGACATTGCCAATAAAACTGATATAGTAAGTCCTTTAAAAAGTCATAAGAATTTTGCACCAAAGTTTGTTTGTATGAGTTTTCAATGCATGCAACATGACACCAGAGAAAATATTTCCCTCTACCAAGTGGAGTCTTGAGAATAGTGCCAAATAAGACTAACAACCTGATTTTCTCTCAGATTCTCATTTTGTCTCTAATAATTGGTTTATCCTAAAATTTGAGAATTATTATTTTTCAAATCTCGCACAAATATCCTTCCACATTTTTGTGCATTTCTCCTAATACACATGGTCTTGTAAGCAGTTTTGCCCAACATGTAAACATAAGTTTGTGCAATATTTTCTTTTGCCAAGTTCTATATTGGCAAGATGGTAACTATATTTCCTGTACATGGATTATTAAGTTAATGTACTTGAAACCAAAGAACACTTGAAGTATGCTATCTAAATTATTTAATTAAATGAGTGGGAAATGATTATGAGGCCATGGTGTAAAGAGATCTATCTGGAAGGTCAATAGGTGAAGCTGCTGTTAATTTTTATTATTTGCTCAACAGGTTTGACATTATTTTGGAAGTAATTTTCCTGGTCTCATGCATTTTTAACTTTGTTTTCAATAATATTTTTGTATCTATCTTTCTCTAACACTCACATTTCTGCATAGATCATTTGATTGAAGTAGAACTCCATTGCATAATTCAGAGAAGAGTGAATCTCAAAATATAACACTTTTAGAATATGTACCACTTCAACAGTGTTTCACCTTTGCATTAAAATGTAACTTTCAGCCTCCTTCTGACTTAAGAATAGGTGAGCTGTGCTAGGTTAGACAAATGTCCATTTAGTCCAGCCTTTTAATTCCATCCTGCCTAGCTAGATTTTCCAGGGAAGTTTTCGTGCAAGTCTTGAGAACAGCCATTCTCTATTGCCTTTCCCCACAGATATTTTGCTTAGCTATCCTGGCTAATAATTATTAATGAACAATCCCTCCATTTTATCAAGCAGGGCTTCTGTGATCTCAGTAGTATCCAGAAACAGGAGTCTATGCTTGAGGAGTGCAATCTGAATCGATTCTTTTTTTAAAAAAAAACTGTGTTCAAATAATGAACTAAATACATGGAGTTATACACTGGATTGCATCCAGACATAATCATAATTGGAGAAGACCTGCTGAAAATTATGGCACTGAGTTGGAAAGACACCCAGTTAACACCTGTGAAGACTATAAACTGAAGTCTATTGGAGCCTCCCCATTTCTCATATTTTGCTGATTCACAAGAGTGACCTGCTCGGGAAGACCTCTTTTTCTGGCTCAATGTAAACAGCTATTTACTAAGTAGTAACTTATTAAAAGGTGTGTATAAATTAACTACTAGTCAAACTCGCCATTTTGTACTGATCTCTCAGATGCTGAGGCAAATTTTACCACAACTGTGTCCTTGATCAGAAATGGGATGAATACAGATGACCACTTAGCTGGTGACTTATTTAGCATTCATGTCACCTAGAGGTCAGTCAGTAATCTGTATCAGCTTTCTCCTACCTAGTGTTCTCCTCTGCAAGATATATTAAACTACATCTCCCTTCATCCCCAATTAATTGTACTCCTACACATCTGGTGGACATTTGATCAAAAGAAAATGGGTGGATAATACTTTGAAATTGCCTTATACTCAGTGAGAAAGGTGCCCAAAAGTTCTTATGATCATAGTCAGAAGAAGGAAAACTTTTGAAATCCTTTGTTTTGTTTATTGAAAAACAAAATAAGTGAAGATTTGAAACTCTGGTGGCTGAAGCCTGATCTGTAGCAACTTGCCAAAAAGGTCTGAAGCTTATTCACTTTCTAATAGTCTATTTACACACCTCAGGAAGTTGGAGACTTGTCAAATTTTCCTCATGACAGTAGGGATGGGTGAATTAATTTCACAGATGTGTACCCTTGATGTCTGTTCTATCCTCTTCTAGCATTAATCTGTGTTGTTGTTTTTTTCTAATTTGCACAAATTTATACAAGTATGTGTGTGAGAGTGTGCATGCACACACCTCAGAATGTTGTCTTGCAAAGTGATTACAGTGGGCCCTCCATTTCCATGAGGGTTCGGGGCACAAAAAGTCTGTGAAAGTGGAAAAACTGCAAATAACTCCTTCCCTCTCAATCTTCCTCCCATTACCTTCCAGGTCTCCCTGCTCCCATTCTCTTGCATTTGTTCACTGGAGCAAGATGCAAGGGAATGGGGAGAGCTCCAGAGGGGAGAAGGAAGGTGTACCTGCATGCCCCTCTCCAAATTCCTTTGCCTTTTGCCCCTGCACCTTCTCATCTCTGGGGCCAGAGACAAAGGAATGGGAGGGAATTCCAGAGGAAAGAAGCTCACGCAAGTGTTCCCCCTCCATTCCCTTGCCTTTTGTCTCAGTGCAAGTTCTCAGCACCAGGGCCAGAGGCAAGAGAATGAGAAGGGGAGCTCTGGAGGTGAGAAGGAAGGCATGGATGTGCCTCCCCCTCCTCACATCCTTGCCTTTTGTCCAGGCACTTGCCTTCTTCTCTGCACCTGGCAAAACGCAAAGGAATGGGAGAAGGAAATAGGGGGCAGGCACATGCATACCTTGCAAATAATCAATTCATGAGTGTCAAACCCACGAATGTGGAGGGAGGACTGTAGTTACCATAATAGTGCCACAGGCCTCCAAGAATTAGACATATTAGAATTTTCAGTTTTAAAAAAAGTAAAATAATCATTTCTCAAATGTAACTTACAAAAATACCTTTTACTTATGGCTTAAAAAACACATCTGAACACTACAAACCATTGGCTTGAGGTAAAGACACACTCTCCTCCCATCCATCTCATTATTGCCTGAAGACTCACAACAAAGTAAGGATCAGGAGCGTGAGGCCCAGTGTTATTGAATTCTCCAGGCATCCCTTCTTTTGCGGTACTGTCATCCATTTAATGATTCCTTGCAAGCACAGTGACATCCAGCAAAAGGGTCTCAGTAATGCTTACAATAAAGCACATAACTCGTATTGCCTCATTTTAATGCATATTTTTTCCCTGACCATATTTGTCTCTCTTTTTGAGATATAATGACATTCATTTTCTAGCAGAGGTTTCAGCAATTGGCTACTTGACTGTGTCTCCTGTAGAGAATAACACACATAACAACCTTTCTGTTCTTGCTGGGTTAGATATGGGATGGGGCGGGGGGAGACAGAGATAGAATAGCTTTGAACAAACACAAGCAGTGATGGTGAATACAAATGGGTTATAGCTCTTTTAAAACAATCAGCAAATAAAAGCCTGTTATGAAGGTTTTCTAATTCTGAGTGAGGAAGTCATCCATTACAAATCACTAGCTGACTTTTTCCAGTTCAAGAAGGAATAACTATGTTGTGTTTTGATTGTAACTTGACTGGGGGATGTTTCAGTAATTTGTTTGGTGAAACCTCACCTTTAAAATTTGCTTCTATAATTTACAGGGTGTAAAAAAGAAGAGCTGGGGAAACCTAAGTAGAGTCAACCAATTGCAGCTTTTGGAATGCTACAAGAAGAACCTATAATGAAAAATATATAATATATGCATGTTAAACTGTTAGACAGGACCACTTAGAAAGAGACTTTTAGCCTGGTAGAAATAGAGATGGGGGAGGTAGGAATGGATTAAATCTTGAGAAGATCAGATGAGATAGAACCAGCTGGGAATGGAGGAATGGATAAAATTTGAAGAGGACATTTTGGGCCTGATGGAAGTGGAGAATGTGGAATGAGTTCAGGATGCAATGCTACTTTTGTTTTAATTGAGGTGTTACATTGTACTGTGTACAGAATCAGTGTGTGCATAGATGTTTAACTTACTTGTTTTGTAATAAATCTTTATTCTTTTTATTTTATATTTTATTTTATATATCTCTGCTATATTTGTTTAAGAACTGATAAGGAGGATTGTTCATGAATTACCACACTGAACCCCATAATCAACAACATCTTGGGGCCATGCCCAGGCCCAGGAAGGCAAAAGTAAAAGGACAAGATGAGTGGTAGGAACCCAAGGAGCCTGGATAGGTGATTCCATCACACAGGGATTTGGCATTACTAAATGGTAGTAGAAGAACAACATATGTCTCATGCTTCTACTTATGTTCTAATGTGGCTGTTGAAGTCATGTCAAAATGAGTGGGAGGAGAATGTACATTGCATGGACGCCCAATGGCTGATAGATTTCAGGTTTTTTAAAAGGAAGTAATATAATTAAAATAACTAGTTACTTTTTGAGAAACAGGAAAGTAAAGTTACTTCACTCCATCTCCATAGCATTCTGTAGTCTGACAGTACTGGAAGATGAGGTATCCACTGCACAATTATAGCACTTTGATGCCACTTTAACAGTCACAGTTCCATTCTACTAAATTCTGGAATTTATAATTTGGTGAGGTATTTAGAATTCTCCAGCAGAAAGCTGGAGCAAATATAGGCATTCTCAGTGCAAATGCTTTTCTTTGTCTCACTGCCTGCAATGTTAGGGGACCGAAGGAAAATTTTATTTAGGGGCAAAATGATTGGAGGGGGGGCAGTGTCATCATCCCTCACCATAGTTAGACCCTTGAGTTATCATGAATGCAAGAGTAAGGCCATTTCTGTACTACACTGTTACAGTGCTATTATTCCACTTTCAACATCCTATATTTGCAGTTTAGGGAGGGGCATTTAGAATTCTCAGCTAGAGAGTTCTTTGGACTCAGTAAACTACAAACCCCAGAATTCCACAGGATATTGAAAGTGGAATAATAGCAATATAACAGTATAGTGTGGAAATGACCTAAGTACTTTCTCAGGCATGGTGAAAGGAGGCATCCAGCCTGTCTTCCTCCTGACTGTGCAATGACAGCTGGGTACCGCTGAGATACAGCTCTGCCTCCATTCCAAATCATTACTGATTAGTACACACTGCCACTGTGTAGCTGCCATTGTGCAGCCAGGGAGAAAGAGGCAGCCTTCACCCTTCGGACTTCCGGTGTCACCAAACTGGTCCTCACAGCATCCTATGGAATCTTGGCCTAAATTTTGGGCCTAGAGCTCTGATATGGCACTGGCCTCTGGGACTGAACACAAAATGAAATAAAATCCTAGATGTCTGTTAACATCTCTTACAGGTGATCAGTAAGGGGAAGGCAATTTCATGTTGATGTTCATAATTGGCTTGTTGTGTGTATAAATACATAAGAGAGAACTTTTCTCTAAACCCAGAGATCAGCCTATTAATTTGGGAACATTTCTGATTTACCTTTAAATCTCAGATGGATAAACAATATACAGCCAATTCAAGAAACATACCAAGGAGAGATTAATTGACATTCCCCTGGGTGTCGAGCACTAACAATCTATAACGAGCCTGGAAGATTTAAGTTGTGTATGATGAACACAAACTACACTAAACCTTTCAGTAAGGAAAATTGATACAAGCTGTCACACATCACGAGCCTATTTAAATGCAGATTTGAATGTTTGCTATTCTTTGCTACTCATAAGCCTTTCAAAGATTTTCTTTTCCAGAAGCAAATGGTTCCTCCAAGTGTCATCCATTGTGTATGTGTATGTGCATGTGTGTGATTAAAATGAATCATTTTAAATCAGTCCAAAATTTGCATGATGATTTTATTTCAGAAAAAGCCTGACAAAGAAAATAGTTGTCAGTTAAGCTCTGCTTTGAAGACCCAGTGTTTTCCTGAAATGTTTCTCTTACATCTCAAACAAACATATGGAGTTAGGGCAGGGGAGTACGGAGGTAAATTTACTTAAAAGGAGGAAATCTGAATTAAAAAGAGCATTGAGACTATTTAATAACTGATGTTCTGATATTAACCTTTTCTTTGATTGCAGCCCTGTAAGTGTGAGGATAAAAACCTAATTGGTCAGTTGAAATTGGTTGTTTTCTCCTAAAGGCAAGAAGAAGCACAAAGAACTTCCTGCTGTACATGAGCCTTGCTTGAGCTGGTCTAATTTCTGTTTTGGACTTTGGTCCTTGCTGCTGGCTTGTTCCCTAGTCTTAAGCCATTTCCACACTAGACTGTTATAGTGCTGTTCTTCCACTTTCCACATCCTATGGAATCCTGGGGTTTGCATTTTCGGGAGAGGCCGACTGAACCCTCCTGAAACTGCAAACCCCAGGATTCCATAGGATGTGGAAAGTGGAATAATAGCACTATAACAGTCTAGTGCGGAAATGGCCTTAATTGCTCCTTTGTCCATAGCATTTATTTGCCCTGCGCTGACCTAGCCTTAACAAACAGTATTTTAAGAGAATATAGTGTGTCCTATTTAAATTGCCAAATACCACTTAAGGGTCAGTATTGGTCCTTTTGCACTTAATGTCCTTTGTGTCATTCTCAAGCATTATATTGCTTCCCGATGGGTGTGCTTGCCCCGTGTCCTAAGTAAAATGGGTGTCACACAGGCCCACATTTACCTAAGGCCAGCTCAAGTTATTTTTCTGATCTAGGGAGGCAGTAAAATATAGTGACTCACCCTAAAGGCACCATATCCTTATTTTACATGCTAAGCAGAGTCAGCCATGATTGGGACTTGGATGGAAGAGGGCCAAAGAATACTTGGGCCCTTCTAGCACAGCAGTTGCCATGCGAAAGGGCCCCTCGAGCATCGCGCAAATGTGAGGAGCGGTCCACACGACGCACTCACAATCGCGCAACGCTCCAGGGTCTGGCAGGTGCCACTCGCACACTTTTTCATTTTTGGCTTTGAGCCCAAAATGGTGCATGATCATGCATCACTCCAGGTCCCCGTGTGCACTTGACATGTGCGCGGAGCTCCAGAGCCATGGCGCTCATGCTTCCTGCCTCAGCGCAGCCTGGGAAATTCCCAGGCTGCACTGCGGAAAGATGAGGCAGGGCTCTTGCATGAGTGGGCAGCAGCTATGGAGCTGAAGGAACCGGGATGTGAGAGCCTCTCACTGGAGGGTGCTCACACGATCCCCACACCCCAGCTCCGTGGAAAGGTGCATTGCGGAAAGGGCCCAGGTGTTGTAGACAATATTTCAGAGGAAGTAACTGATGAAACCATCTCTGAGTATTCCTTGCCTAAGAAAACCCTATGAAATTAATAGGATCACTGTAACTCAAGAGGTGACATGAAGGCACATGCATATACAAAATTTACTTTATGTTGAATGAAGTGTGGAAAAATGTTAACTTTCTTCCTTTACATTTTGTGAACCGGGGCCTTTTTGGTATTGAGTACACATGGGTAGAATTATACCTCTGAGGAAATGTCTTCTCCAAATTCTCCAGCCTAAATATCGAAGAGAGAATTTGGGAGTAAGAAACCTTCTCCAAATATCTGCACAGAGATGACACATTTTCCAGTATTATAGAGATGTGGCTTACTATTATAAGTTATTGTTCATCGAGATGTAAATCTTCCTTTTTTCATTCTCAAATGCAAGAATGAATACTTTCAGCAGTTCCCCAC
Organism: Ctenosaura bakeri; assembly: GCA_948474755.1. Classification (NCBI taxonomy): domain Eukaryota; kingdom Metazoa; phylum Chordata; class Lepidosauria; order Squamata; family Iguanidae; genus Ctenosaura; species Ctenosaura bakeri. The sequence goes on along the minus strand of CAOLHI010000249.1, from coordinate 570,607 downwards.
CACCACCACTATGCAACCATACAAAGATTTCTGCACAATTTTCAATTAATCTTTACTTTTTGGGACTCTTTTCAGGAAAGTTCATTTGCTCAGAAATACATGTACTTACAAAGTGATGTTCAAAATTCTACAGCAAAGACTCTTACTATATATGGAGCAAGAAATACCAAATGTCCAAGCTGGGTACAGGAAAGGAAAAGGTGCTAGGGGTCATATTGCAAACATATGTTGGATAATGAAGTGCACAGAAAAAATTCAAAAAAGAATCAACCTGTGCTTTATAGTTTATAACAAAGTTTTTAATTGCATAGATCATGAAAATCTATGGATTGCTCCTAAAGACATGGGTATAGCACAACACATGATTTTCCAGATGCATAGCCTATACTCAGGAGAAGAAGCCACCATCAGGACAGAATATAGAGAAATGGAAATGGAATGTTTTTCAATTGCCAAGGGGGTCAGGAAAGGTTGCATTTTACCACCCTGTGAGTTTAACTTGTACACTGAACATATCATAGATAAAGCAGGATTAGGCTTGGAGGAAGAACATGTTAAAACAATTTAAGATATGAAGATTATACCATACTAGTAAGAGAAAATAGCAAATACTTGGAGCAATTATTGAAGAAAGTCAGAGAAGAAAGTGCAAAGGGCTTGTTTACAGCTGAACACAATAGCAAACAAAAGTGATAATGACCTAAGATGATTTACATAACTTTAGAGCAGATAATGAAGACATTGAATAGTTCAAGATTTTCCATACCTTGGCTCATTCATTAATCAGAAGCTAGATTGCAGTCAAGAAAGCAGAAGAGGCCTAGGACTTGGAAGGGCAATTCTGAGGGAACTAGGCAAAATACTGAAATATAAAAATATATAATTGAATACAAAAGTTACTAAAGTTAGAATAGTCCATGTCATCATATTTCCAGTTTCTATTTGTGGTTGCAAAAGTTGGATGGTGAAGAAAACTGATAGGAAGAAAACTAACTCACTTAAAATGTAATGCTGGATAAGAGTTCTAGAGATACCATGGACTTCCAACAAAACAAATAAATGGATCTGGGAGCAAATCAAGCCTGAACTCTCCCTAGAAGCCAAGATAACCAAACTGAGACTATCCTGTCATACTTTGGCCATACCTTGAAAAGATATGACTCACCAGAGAAGACTACAATGCTTGGTAAGGTAGAAAGCAGGGAAAAAAGTGGAAGATCATATTGCAGATGGATAAACTCAATCATTTAAGCCCCTGAGTCTGAAAGACCTGAGAAGGATGGTTGATGAGAGGGTGACTTGGAGCTCTGTCATTCACAGAATCGCCATGAGTCAAAGTGGATTTGATGACAGCTAGCAATGATTTTAGTAGAGAATCCATGATTTCTTCACAGGCAACAGCAGCCATTTCCACACTGGACTATTATAGCGCTATGATTCCACTTTCAGCATCCTATGGAATCCTGAAGTTTGCAGTTTAGGGCCATTTCCACACGGGGTAATAAAAACGGTGCAGTGTGTCCTCCACGGAGGATGTCTGCACCTTGGAGCAGACTGTGTCTGGACTATTTAGTGTAGATCTGCATCTCAGTCCACTCCAGAACAACCCCAAGTGGTCCTCCAGCATGCTTTTGAAAGACCTGATTTTTCCAGTCTTTCAAAAGCATGGAGCATGCCACTGTGAGCCTGCTCCCTTGTGCAGATTCTCCAAGGGCAGGCTTTAGGCTGGCGAGCTTCAGCAGTTGGTCAAGACCCACGACCAACCAGAAGCTGCCATTTTGGATGCCGGAGCAGAGTGGATTGACGACCATGCACTGCTCCGGAGCAGCCTGGACCAGACCGAGGAGCCAGAAGATCCAGTAAGAAGCGGTGGAAGGCGATTCCCTCGCCCCGTGTGGAAATGGCCTAGGAAAGGGCATTTAGAATTCTGGAGTTTGCAGTTTAGGAGGGGCTGGCTATAACAGTCCAGTGCAGAAATGGCCAGTATGTTACAATGCCTGCAGTGTTAAAATTCCTACTTTTGAAGAAACCAAATGGTCTGTGCAAAAATCATGTTTTCTACACACAAAAAGCACATATATATTTGCTGAAATGAATTTGCCCCCAAAGAGTTCCAAAATGTAAGTAATCTCATATCTGTTCCCTGTTTTCTCAGCAGAGTGTCCCAAATGTCATCATCATCATCATCATCATCCTCCTCCTCATCATCATCATCTCAACAACAACAATTCTCTGTAGATCAAGGTGGGGAACAAAAATAATACAACATATTAGATCTGCTAAAAATGCATATAAAACCAATACATATTAAAATCCATCAATGAATACTTTAAAAACCCTAATTTTGAAATAATCTGGATAGGCCTGCCAGAAGAGACTGGTCTTCACTGCTGATTTAAACTCAGACAGCCTCTCAAGCTCACAAATCTCTTCCAGCAGGTTATTCCACAGTGTGGGTGCGATGAAAGAAAGAATCCTCTGGGTAACTGTCAGTCTAGTTTTGGTTGACTTAAGCGGATTTCTCCCAGAGGACTTGAATGCAGAGAAGAATTATTTGAGAGAAGGTGATCCTGTAGGTAACCCAGACCAACACCATGCAGGACCTTAAAGATAATAAGCAACACGTTGTACTTTGCCCAGAAACTAATTGGTAGCCAGTGGAGTGATTTTAATAATAGTGCAATATGGTCACTCCTTGATGTACAAGTAACCAATTCACCTGCCACGTTTTGAACTAATTAAACTTTCTGGATTTGGTACAGAGACAGACCAATGTACAGCAAATTGCAGAAGTCCAGCCTTGAGTCTACCAGTGCATGCGGTACCATCTTTTGGTCCTGCAGTTCTAGGAAAGGGCACAGCTGGCATTAACAGTCAAAGCAGACAATAAGCACTCTTGACTGTCACACCTACCCAGGCTGACATTTGGAGGGACAGATCCAGGAGCACCTCCAAGTTATAAACACAGTCTTTTAGGGGGAGTATAACCTCATCCAGGACTGATTGCTACACCTCCAAATCCAGATTAGGACTCTTGACAGTAAGCAGCTCTGTCTTGTCTATAATCAGTTTCAGTTTGTTTTTCCTCATCTAACCAATCTGACCCATTACTTCCTCCCAGGATTCATTCAGAGGAGATACACTGTCCCTTAGGTGATGCTATTCCTGAAGAGTTAGAGAAGTCTATTCAGGGGTCATCAGCATACTGTTAGCACCTTGCTCTGTGCCTCCGGATGATTTCTCCAAGTGGTTCATGTAGATGTTACACAGCATTGGGAAAATAAATATATATTGTGGTATGCCATATAAGACAGCTAGTGTGATATAGTGGTTTGAGCATTGAATTATGTCCCTAGAAACTAAAGTATGATTCCCTGTTTCGCCATGGAAACACACTGAGTGACCTTGGGTGCATCACACACTCTCAGACCCAGAAAACCTTGTGATAGATTTGTGTTTTGGTTACCATAAGTCAGAAATGACTTGAAGACACACAACAACAACAAGCCATTTAATAGCTCATCTTTTGCAGAGCAGCTATGCCCAAGAACCACCATCTGGAACGTGCTTGAGAGATAGGACTGGAACTCCTGAAGCACAGTGCCTCCAATTCCCAAGTCACTCAGGCTTTCCAGAAGAAGACTATGGTTGACGGTACTGAATGCTGTTGAAAGGTGCAAAAGCACCAGCAGAGACACACTCCTGTGCTCAAGTGAAGATCATCCACTAAGGTGACCATAGCAATCTCAACTCCATTTCCTGCTCTGAAACTGGTTTGAAATGGATCTAGGAGCTATCAAACATCCAAGATTGCCTGGAGTTGGAAGGCAACTGGCCTCTCAATCATCTTGTTAAGAAAAGGAAGATTGGATCCTTGACTATAATTGTTAAAGTCCAGAGTATCCAGAGAGGGCTTTTTAAAAGCAGTCGCACCACTGCTTCCTTTAAACAAGATGGAAACTTTCCTCCCTGAGAGATGCATTAATGATATATTGTAATTGAAACCTAGTTGCATCTCCTCCCTGGATGACCAGCCAAGAAGGACAGGGATCAAGGGAATAAGCTGTCTTCTTCATTTATCCCAGCAGCTTGTACACATCAGCAGTACTCACCGATGGAAACTGAGCTGGTGTAAATCCTACTCACAGAGTCACTGGACAGCCCATTGTCAACTTCTGTTATAATAACTGCATCTAAGTCCCCTCTTACCTGAGAGATTTTATCACTGAAATGATCATTAAAAATATCACAAGCAAACCTCTGAAGGCTCTAGAATTGGATTCAGGGAGACAATGGCCAAGTTAAATGTCTCACTACCCCAAATAATTCAGCTGGACACAAATGCACAGATGCAATGCATGTAGAGAAGAAGGCTTTCTTTACTGCTCGTATTGCCACTTACAGGAACAAAGATGTTCTCTATATTGTGTCTTTTTGCATGTAAATCAAGTTTTCTGTCATCTGTACTCCAGGCACTGTCCCTCCCCTTTCATCTCTCTCGGTATACTAAGGATCCTGATTAGTAATGGATCAGAAGAGATGTTTTGGAGCAATCATGTCAATAGCCCTAATCAGGTCTTGATTCCATCTATTGACCAAGGCTTCCACAATATTGTCGGTGGTACCAGCCACCTTCTAAGGCTTTCCAGGATCCCACTGGACTTCAAAGGTAGACCATCTTAACAGACAGATAAGTCTATAGGCAGAGACAGATAGTAGCTGTGGTCAGAAAATGATCTGTCTATGATAATTCAGAGGCATTAATCACCTCCACCCACAGATTTGTATGCTGTTCGCTGAAAAGAACATCAAGAGTGTGATCTGCTGAATGTGTAAGGCTGGAAACTAATTTGGATAGGTCCATGTTTGTCATAGATGTCATGAACTCCCATGCTGCATCTGACAGACTGGTCTCAAATGGAACATTGAAATCACTCAAGATCAAATGTTCGGGTGACTCCAACACCAACTTTGAGTCTAGTTCCATGATATCAGCCAGAGAATCTGATAGGCACAGGAGTGAATGGTACAGAATCCCCAATGTATCCCTGGTCTTCAGACTCACACTAATGTGGTTCATCTTCCTAATAGGTAACCTGTTCAGGTTAAGATAGTTTTTATAGACCACAGCTACTCCCCCCGCCACAACTTCTTCTCAGTTGTTCAGTAACACAGTACCCCAAGGGAGAGCCTGAGCCCATGTTGGGCAGCTACCATCTCCTAGCCATGTTTCTATAAAACATACCAGGTCAGCCTCCTAATCTGTAAAAGGAACATAGGTTTAGTTTATTTTTTAGATGCAGTTTATTTTTTAACTGACCTGGCATTACACGGGATCAAAGTTAGGTTTTGTGGGTGTATTGGTTTATTCTCCAAATTACTGAGGATATCAGGATGAGTAGAAAGTAAGATTAGGTATATAGAACAACTTCATTCTTTTTCTGCCTAAGTTGTTTTGGGACTGAGACACTACATTTGAGATAACATGTCTCCTGATTCAGTCTCCTCAAATCCACCTTAAAAGTGAGGCAGCCACACCAACCCAGGGAATTCTGCGGTAATAGTGAGTGAAAGCTAAAGGGTTAATTGCCCAGCTTTCTCCTGCCAGTGAGTTGCCATGCAATGAATGTCAGCAGGTGCACTTGTGGGGTCCTACTATAACTGCTTGTCTTACCATGCCTCACTGGTAGAAGAGGGCTGGATGCATCATCCTTCAGGACCCTGTTCACCAGTACCACAGAATTCCTTTGGCTGATATGGCTGCCTGGCTTTAAGGTAGGTTTAGGGGGTATTTGTGATTCTGCCATGATCATACATTTGAATACCAAAATTTACAAGACCATAACCTAGGTAATGATATCATAAATACTGAACAGGATGCCAGTCTTTGTTTGTGTGTGTGTGTGTGTGTGTGGTAGCAACAGCAACTGTACTGGCAACCAGGCCACTTTTTCAAACAACACACTCTACATAATGTCATCGTGGGGCACTGTAGTGGTGATGGCTGTGGAATAATTACCAAAAATGCAGAAAAGTTTGGAAAAATTTTCCTAAATATCTAGTTTCAAGGGGAGTAAGTAAAAAAAAAAAAAACCTCAGTTTTTCTCAATAAAATTCCTTCTCACAAATTTTGGCTCAGTAGTATTTGTCATTCTTCAGTACCTTCTCCAGGGTTGACCAACTTGACATGTTGGAGGTGATTTTATAGATATCCATATTGCCTCAGAAGCGGATGGTTCTAATATAGCTTTTTCCTTGTGTAAGCCCTGTAAAATAGCAGGTCTGAGGGAGGACAGAGCTATGTCCAGCTCCAAGAAAGAGGCAGAACTATGGCTTTTGTTCTTTAAAATTGGCTAAAACGTGTCCTCTAATTTGACTAAAGTTTTCTTTCCTCATAAAAGTAACTTCCATAACTCTGACTCATTCTCAAGGCCCTTTATAATTTCTTTCCATGATGCTGTTGAGCTCTAAGAGGTAGCCTCTGAGATGGCCAAAGATATTCCATTTGTCTTTTCTTTCTATTACACATTACCTCACTCTGCAGCTTCCCTCTCTGCCCTGTACTTTTAGCTCTGAAAAAGCTATGTGGGAGAAATTTAATTATGACATGTTCCCTTGGGCTTTAAATCACGTATGGGAAGCTGGGGAGGCTGCTGGCTGCCACAGGGAGGATTGTACATGAAAGATAAGACATTCACACATACACATACCTCAGCTACCTCATAAGTAAAGTAAACCCAAGGATCCAAAATCTCACCCATGAGATTTCTTCTGAAATTCTTCTGGAAAAGAATTTCGTCTCTTTCAAAATGAAACAGAATGTTAGAAAAAATGTGGAAGAAGTTTTAGGCCAGCTTAAGATTTTACTGACTGTGGTGAATGAAGAAAAGCACGCTGCAATTGTAGAAACTGGGACCACCAGGCATCACACCATATCCTCAAATTCTGCAATACTAGGAGTCAGGTGAGTCACACTCTCCCGAGAACAGGGTTGGAAAATCTACGACCTGCCATTTCCGTTAGCCTAAGCCAGCATAGCTTATTGTGAGAAATGCTGGGATGTGCAATCCAACATCTGGAAAGCTTCACGATTCCCACCCCTGCTCTACAAGATTCTTCAGGAGGGTCCCAAATACTTGGTTATTTCAAGCAACAATCTGTCTTGTCTGTTTAGTCATTTTGGCTCTGCATGCACCTGAAAGGAAATAGCAGGGAAAAGGCATGAGGTGAAGGACTACAGACTGGGGTTACTTGTGGACATTGTCTTTTGCTCATTCCAGTATGGTCTTTTGCTCATTTCCTGTGCCTCTGAACTCATGTGCAGATCAGGATGTCATTATTTGTATTACTCAAATGTTCAGACATCATCATTTGCTAAACATAATCAAGTCATGTTTAGAAAGGTATATTTTGAGAGAAGCTTTACAGTTGGAAATGTATGTTTAAGTGCAAAAGTTTATGTGGAATTTTTTTAAAAAAAAATCAGATTAATGCAGAAAAAAGAATGGGACAAAATTATAAGTGGATGCAGCAGCACAGCACATCAGAAATACATGACTTCTTACCACAGAGGTTACAGTTTAGCATAACTTGTTGGTATAGTGGTGTAACTACAGAGGAACATTCTCTAGATGAGAGCTTAGAAAGTTGCCTTTAAAAATAATTACTTGAAATATTTCCAACCCCACCAGAGCAATTCACTTTAAGTATAGTTTCTTTTGAAAAAATGACCCTCTCACTTCTCAGAAGTAACTAAATCATGGTATCATATATACATTACATCTAACTCATAACATCATTACATTTACTTTTTAAAATGTGTGAATGCTACCTGTGATATAAAGCACACTCTTTTCCTGTCTACCTTGCTAACACATACAACAGAGCAGGAAGCAGACAAAAAAAGTTGCAACCTGGAAGTAAATCATTATTCTACATCAGACTTCCCCAGCTGTTACTGTTGTTGTGTGCCTTCAAGTTATTTCTGACCTACAGTAACCTTGAGGAGAACCTATCATGGGGTTTTCTTGGTAAGATTTATTCAGAGGGGGTATGCCATTGCCTTCCTCTAGAAGCTGAAGGATCATGCCTTTTCTAAGATCAGCCACTGGGTTTCCATGGCCAAGTGGAGATTCAACCCACCCAAAATGTATTAGACTACAACTTCCATCATCCCTAGTGAATTGTGGACAGCTAGAGGATACTGGGTTTGTTATCACAGTTATATGTCTGGTGAGAGCACTAGATATCCTTTTGCTATCAAATAATTTGGCCTTGCTGGACCTCTCTTTGCCATCTCACGCAACGTGTTTGCAGAGGCCTCCTGGACGAGCACGTACGAGTGCGGCCGTTAGTGACTATACATTCCAAAACCTCATTCAGGCTAGCAACTTAAGCCTCTCCGTTGCTTTAGGGAAAAGCCTCCCTGCAAACCAGCTCTGCTCAGCTCGGATTCACACAAAGCCTCACAGCCAAGAGCCGAGCCATTCCTTTATATCTGGCCATTAGCGAACTGGCCACGCTATTATCTTAAGAGCTAAACCAGTCTTGCTAAACTTGACCTTTTCCAAATCCTTTGTCCAGCTTCAAATCTCCTTTGTTCTCACCGAGCATAACATAGCCTGTAGGTAAACTCCACCCTATAAAAGGTCCCCTTTTCCAAGTCCTCCTCAGAGTACTTTGGATCACCCTGGACTTCCATCTAACCTTGCTGCCAGTCTGTCTAAGGAGCTCCCCTCAGCCAGCCACACTGAGCTTTCTTCCCTGGAACCCCATCTTTTTCTCCAGGACTACGAGACCAGGTGTCATATTGCCTTTCCCTAAAAGCCCCATTTCTGTTTCCAAGTTAGCCACTGTGTGTGTTGTTTTATCTGCTGTTTATTTTTCAATAAAAATGTCATTTTTGGTTACTTTTAAACTTGCTTGCCTGCTCTCTGACCTGAAGCCGTTGACACTGGGTTAAAAGATCCTTGCTAAAGTTACCCTGCCTCTCGTTTAGCCAAGAGAGTGCTCAAGCTAAATTCCTCCAAACTTGTGTTTTTAATTGGTTATCTGGGTGCCCCTCCCGGGACTCTCAACATACAGGGTAACAGGTTAAGCAAGATTGCTATATGTAATCATGCCAAAAGATATGGAGTTAATGTTCTAATGACACACCTACAAAAATCAGGAACCCATAAAATCAGGGAGTGGAATTCTTCTCAGTGTTAGGCAGTGTTGCTGTTGCTGTGTGCCTTCACATTGTTTCTGACTTATGGTGACCCTAAGGCAAAGCTATGACAGGGTTTTCTGGAGCTGAGTGTGTGTGTGACACACCTAAGGTCACCCAGTGGGTTTCCATGGCTGAGTGAGGAATCAAACCCTGATCTCCAAGGTTGTAATCCAGCACTCAAACCACCACCCCACATTGGCACTTTGTGTTGGGCAGAAGGGATGGGTAAATTAGTTTATTTCATTAAGTCACAATCACATTTGTTCTCTGAGAAATCTGTTCTAATACTGTTTCTCATCAACCTGCAATTGTTTCTAAAATTCTATATAACCACTTGTGTTTAAGGCCCTTTCCACACCTTACCTCGTCACAGCAGGGGGAGTGGCGCTCGCGCAAGCAGCCACTCATGCGAGCTGCTCACAACAGCCCTTTTTGCATCCCGCATGCCTTCCTTCTAGTGCGACCGTCACACGAGCGCCCCGCACCTTTTCTTCCGCAGCACAGTCTGGGAGTTGTAGGCTGTGCAGGGGGAAGGAAGCACGACCGCCCCTGCTCACCGAAGCACCACACACAGGTAAGTGCACAAGGGTGCCACAAGCATTGCGCGAGCGTGGGGCATTTTCGGTTTAAAGCCGAAAATCAAAACATGCACGTGCGCCCTGCTTCAGCCTTGTGAGCGTCGTGTGAGGGGGAGTGCGTCATACGGAGAGCCGCTCGCACTCACACGACGCTCAAGGGGCGCTCGCGCAAAAAAAAAGCACACAAAAAGGGCCTACGTGCATACTTTTACAAAATTTGGAAAGTTAACTTTTAAAAGTAATTAGTTACAATTATAACTAATCAAGGGTTGAAACCCTATATACTAATTAGTTCACTTTTTTTTTAAAAAAAAGATAACTGTTTATTTCAAAGCTTTAAAAGTAATTATTAAAAGCAATTAAGCTAGAATGATGAAGTAATGTATTCACAGTATATCATTGTTGGTGGAAAATAATTACCAAAAACTTGCTATTTTGTTACTAATTATTTCTATGTTCTGGCTAAGAACTATTTATCAGCCTAGCATTATTTCTTGGCTGGCAAAGACATTTTTTTAAATAGAAGGGAGGCCTCATTTACTATCTCTTAAGATGATGTTGGTCTTTTTAATTAATGCTATTGTGTGCATTTATAGGGATGGGCCAAAGTTATGATCTCTTAAACATTAGCCTCTATATTTGCTCTTGTTGCAATTGCTTTATAATTAGGTCACAGTGATATAAAGTGCTATGATTATTATTGTTTGCCTGACAATGAGTTGCTGCTATTGCTTACCCAAAAATCTAAGCGCAACAAAGAGAAGGATTCCAGTTCTGTTGTAACTTGAGAATGAGGATTTGGATGGCAGTTTTGTGAAAATTGGATTTGATCCATACAGTTCCAGAAGTGGAAAGTTTATCTCTATGTCTAGGTGCAACAGTGTTCCAGCCACTTCAGTCTCTTCTCTGCTTTACCGGAGAACTGCCAGAGTCTAGACAAGTTCTGGCGATAGACAAAATGTATAAGTATGGAATTTTGTGGTAACTTAACTTTCTGACCATCACACTGGGATATGAACAAGAGAACCATGCAATGGGAGCCTAAAAATCACAGCCTGGAAACACAGTCAGCCCTCCACATTTGCACTTTTGCAGATTTGATTACTCATGGATTATTTGCTGTCAGCTCTGCTGCCTCCCTTGGCCATTTTTAACAGGAACTGCAAGCCTCGTGAGACTGAAAAACTGCAAACAAGGCTTGTAAGTCCCTATTAAAAATGGTGTGAGGCAGCAGCAGAGGTGGCAGTAAGCCCCACCAGCCCCCCCACTTCTGCCTTGTGAAGGAACTCTGATGCCTCAAAGGAATCCATGGTGAGTTGAATATGGTGATCATACTTTTCTGTGCGTGCCAAAATATCGTTTGGGAGGACCTAGAGTTATTCACATTTTTTTCACTTTCTCAGCAGCCTGTGCCCCTAACCCTAGCAAATGTGGAAGGATAACTGTAATTAGATACAGGATAGAGAATTACTTGTAATCAATTACTTTTTCTAAGAACAACATACACTTTCGTTACATTATGGATATACAAACTTAAGGAGGATAAGAACCTGCTTTTCCAGTGTAAAATCAATGTTTAATTACTTTTATAATTAAAGGTGTGTGGCTTCTTTATACAGTGGTTCAAGTGATGATTTGTGCTGTTGGCTTATGCTTTGTTATGGCAGTTAGCATAATAAAGAGGTGGATGTGAGGTGCATCAGTTCTGAACCAAATGCCAATGGCTGATCACATTCCAATTTTTATAAATAAAAATCTAAATGAAGAGTTAACAGCCATTTCTGTCCTACACTGTTACAGTGCTATTATTCCACTTTCAACATCCTGTGGAATTCTGGGGCTTGTAGTTTACTGTGGCCAAAGAGCTCTCTAGCTGAGAATTCTAAATGCCCCTCCTTAAACTGCAAACCCCAGGATTCCACAGGATGTCAAAAGTGGAATAATAACACTATAATAGTATAGTGCAGGAATGGCCAAAGTTTTTAGTTGTTTCTGAGACATATGCAAGCAGTTACTTTTAAAATGCATAACTAGTGCATAATAAAAAGCGTAATTACTTTTAACATAATTACTTACTTTTGGAACTAACTTCCCAGGAGCTGCCAAGGATCTATAGCTTACCTTGCTTTCCATGTCAGTAATAATGGAATCAATCTATGCTTGGCTGTGCTGTGACATCTACATTTTCAGTCTATAAGTTAAGCCTCTTGACAAGCTACTGCCAAGAGACTTTCCTCTGTACTTTCTTAGGGTCTAGAGATGCTAAGCTATCATCTCTCATTTGTCAACAAAGGTCCTCAAAACAAAATTAAATAAGAGCTTGGTAGGGAAAGTAGTGTGAAACAATGGAACTACCTACATGGTACTAAAATAGAATCCCAAATATTCCATCTGTCATTAACTCATTTAAACGGTTTATCAAAGAGGCTTGGCTTGATGGGTAGCATGATGTCCTCTTAGCATCCATCATCCTAAAATGATATAGGCTGACATTTTACATCCAAGGTCGTGTTTGGGTCAGTGCTTCAATTTCCCTCTTTTATTGAATAGTTTTTCATGTACTTAGTACACTTCACCTGCATATTGGTGAATTACAAACTAATTACTAATGTGGGATGAGAAAGAGCTCTTTCAACTAAAAGCACAATTTGTTGCTCTTATATTGGGAGAGTATTTTAAATGACCCACTCCAGGAGGTATGTTGAAAACCATACCAAAGTTGATTACTTTGCTTTCTCTAGTGATCTCTGCCTCTAAAATATTAAATGAAAGAATTGACTTTATGTAATTAAATGCTTCAAGTGTATATTTTTGGTCCATTCTGTTTTGTTGGCTCAGACATATGCATCTAATTTTTGCAAGCGGCATTCAGTCTAACAAAAAATAAACAGTTTCTGGCCTTTGTTCAAATGTTAGGGTCCAGTAGTGTAGGCCTATTGAATCAATGTATTTACGTAAATGTTGATTCATCATACAGCAATTGATTCAATGGACATACTCAAAATAGGGCTAGTAGTCAGATTTAGGCCTCTGTTTTTGTGTCCAGAAGGAAATGAAGATGCAAGATGTTTCATAGATGGTGTTGCATATTAAGCAAATGGGATCCAGGGCAACACTCACACAGACATTCTCATCAACTGATAGCTGCAGTGCCTGGGGTGATTTTGCCTATGTGAATGAGCACATGAAATAAGAGCTATCACATAGTCCTCAAATATCCTTCTTTCCTATGAAGGCAATTGGGTGCTTCTTCTCAGGCAGAACATGGGAGAGATTTTTGAGGGGAAGCTGAAGAGCTTTGAAGTATCCCAAGAGGATTCTGCACATCTCCGATAATGCACTTTATATCACCAGGCAATATGTAAAGCAACCTTGGAAATGAAGCTGGAGAGGTCTCCTCATTCAAAACATCTAAGGACTTTCTAGAAATGTCAAAAGAATCTTGAAAAAAAAGATGACTAAAAATTCTTGAGGGGGTCCTTCAGGCCAGACACAGGCAGTCCTGAACCTCATGAAAACTTTCAGTCCTTATGAATCAAGAAGAACTGCTTGGAAGTGAATAAAACAGATAAAATGAATCCACTTCACCTAGATGGCTTTACAAGAAGCTGGTTTGTTACTTCCAACTTGTTTTATTATTGCCAAATTCATCACATATATATGTAGACAGGCAAATGGAGGGAGGGAAGGACTGGACTTCATGCTCACTTCATCACAGACCACTCATTTTGTTGAGAAGACAATAAAAGTGACTTGCCAGAGAAACCACCCACTGTCAGAATGGGGTCATCATAACTTAAAGCACACACCTAGATAGAAACACAGGGATGGGAGATGAAAGAAAGAAAGAAAGAAAGAAAGAAAGAAAGAAAGAAAGAAAGAAAGAAAGAAAGAAAGAGAAAGACTGCCTTGGAGGTTGGTCCTCCTGAGTCTTTGTGGAGGAGGCAGAAAGGAGATGAAAGAATATAATTACAGCCTCTGGTGACAACAGGAAAAGGAGACAGTGAGGCAGGGAAGCCACTTAGGACAAAAGCAACTCTGGAGCTCCAAAGGAAGAAAGACTTGAGGGGAAAAGTCTTCAAATGAAGAATTCGCTTCCTTTTTTTATTGGCTACCACTTTGAGATGCTGATAGGAATAGTTTGGTGGCGGTGTATAATTGCATCAACTGTTTAACTGTGATGGAGAGAATGTGAAAGTACATCAAAGCTGTGCCTGAAGTTATCCCTCACAGGAGAGGATTGCTAGGGGCACATGTGCCAAATTTCACTCACTACAAATGCTCAGATTGTTTTCTTAACATATTTAAACTCCAAAGCAACCAGAGCTCGCCTACAGGGTACTAGATTGTTTTGCAGCTGCCCACTGGCACATGGGTCTCAGCAGCATAAGGAAAATGTTCTCTTATACATGTTCAGGCAGAAACGTATCTGTGACTTTGAACTTTTGTTGAGGTCATATGGATGGAGGCAATGCACAGCTTCCTTTGTTAACAACCACAAACTCCTGAGGTTCCTAGGGTGTATTCTCAATGCCTCCTTGGAAGGTTATTTTGGAAAAGAGCTGTAGTTTATTAATCTCATTTAGTGAGTTAGCAGTTTATGTAGACTGCTTATCTTGAAATAATCTGTAAGGAGAAAATAACAATAAGCATTACAGTGATGAAGCAGCAAATAGCATTTTAAAAGCTTTAGTAAACTAGTGGATCTTTAGTAGGTGTACATATTAGATGCTGCCTCCTGAATAACAAGTGGGGAGGGTGCTCCATAGTAAAGGTGCTTTTATGGAAAAAAATTGCTTTGCAGGGAAGGAAAGAATATACCCTTTTTGTTCTCCTATTGCTCTATCAGTTGCATGGAATAATGACAGCTGTAGAGTTCTTCACACTTTGCCAAGTACCATATGAACTATTTTTCTGTATAGAGATTTTGCACAGAAAATGTGTTTCTTGCACAGAGAACAACATATTTTGTGGAGAGAGGGAGAGATGTTGTTTCTTGAGCAGGAAAGAGATATCCTATACAGAAAATATATATTCTACTTATGAAGAAAGATGTGCATCTCTAACTTCTGAAAGTACTCAAAGAGTGTACAAAAATCTTGAATACTTGTGCAGTAGGGAGAATAGTGGCAGGGGAGTATTCATTCCTGCTTATGAGACTGAGGAACACAAAGGCAATTTCTGCACTAGATGCCATTAGTGAGTTGTATCATTACAGTCCCAGCATTGCCACACAACGGTAACAGGTTAAAAATGCTGTTTTTCACATCCTTCTGCCTTCAGAGGATGAATAGCAGTATCAACACTGGTGTTTCCTCTGCACTACAGTGTCCTTGGCCACTCCCTGTTCCTACCTTCACCCTGCCCCATTGCCCCGGATTGATCATTTTTCCCCACTTTGGAAGTTGTATTAGCTCAACACTGTTGTAATTGCACTACAAGCCAGTACACTATTACATTTTCACACTATAATGATTAAAAATGTACCTAAAAAAAAAAAAATTAACACAAAGGAGAACTTTAAAATAAATATGGGGAAGTGATAGAATTCAGAGTTCCACACCATGGAAGTTGGGGAGGGACGGAGGGACAAGCTGTGTGCACCCATATCCTGCCTACTGGTGGATCCATGACAACAGGAAGCACTATCAAGCACTGTTACGGTACTGCACAGAGCTGGCTCACAGAATTGAAGTGCTGAAGGAGGAGCTTAATGGATTTTTTTTCCTGGAAATAGTATAAGGTGCTTCACCAACACTTGAGGATGGGATAGCAGCTGGATAGCGATGACACTGTGTGGTAGCATGACTCCTGAACCAGAAACAATCCACTGCCGTTGCATTATAGCAATGTCGTGCAGAAATAGGCAAAGATTTACATCTCTGAGTCATTGCTCTGATTAAGGATAAACAACCTTTTTGTAAAAGACAGTCCTGCTGATTTCTGATCTTCCCCTGCACAGTGCAACTAGAGAAGAACAATGGCAGTTTCTGTGACTCCTGTGGTAATTCATACAAAGGAACAGTGAAGTATACCTTATCAGAAAATAATGGAAGGCAAAGTAGAGCTCCAAAGGCCCCTTGTTTTGAGTTCCCCAGTGCATTCCTCCCCCTCCCCCAAAAAAGACTTCAGGTGGTTTTCACCAATGCAGATTGCAAAGCTTCTAGATCTTTTTCATTTTTTAAATAAAACTTAATAAACAATA
Source organism: Ctenosaura bakeri (assembly GCA_948474755.1). Lineage (NCBI taxonomy): Eukaryota > Metazoa > Chordata > Lepidosauria > Squamata > Iguanidae > Ctenosaura > Ctenosaura bakeri. Next base: position 554,613 of record CAOLHI010000249.1, on the reverse strand, counting down.
CAGATGTGACTTCCAACCACTTCTGGTTCTGATTATTTTACTTTGTGCTCTATTTTATTTGCATTGCTGGAGCAGGTGTGGCCCATGGTGAATCTTGGAGCCAAAGAGACTGCCAGAATTGGTCACCAGACTGCCAATACATTCCTAAAAGTTCTTGAGATTGGAATGTTGTGTTTAAAAATAATTACTTACTACAGTTCCAAAGCACCAAAAGCTAAGTGACATTGTAATTACCTGGATAATTTAAATTGCCGGTATTAGTTACTATTTAAAAATCAGAATGCTACAAACTAAAGGCCTGTGATAAACAAAACATACCCAAGCAGTGAAGTACTGTACAACACTGTAATTATAAAGTAACAAAAATGCTACTGCCATACTGCCAAAAGAGTGGAATTATTCCTCATTATTTATTTAAATTGGCTATAGGAGATGATAAGAGAATGGAGAAAGCTCTTCCAGCCACCAGTTATTTCTCTCTTTTTCAGCAAGGATCTGCCCTGTCGATATTGTGACCAATGTGACTCCTTCTTTCCCAGGAACAAAAAGGCAAGCAGCCCTTTAAAGCCACTGGAACCAAACCTGCAGAACTCATATGTAACACATCACAAATAGCTATGACTTCAATTGTCATAGTTTCCTCCAAGGAATTCTGGTTTTGTAGTTCAGTGGAGTGAACAAGAAGTCTTTGGCACAGAAATCTAAGTACTTTATCAACCTACAAGTTCCAAGATTCCTTTGGATGAAGCCATGACACTCAGACCATTTCTATATTACACTGTTATAGTGCTATTATTCCACTTTCAACATCCTGTGGAATTCTGAGGTTTATAGCTCAGCGAGGCTCAAGAACTCTCTGGCTAAGAATTCTAAATGCCCCTCCCTCAACTCCAAGCCCCAGGACTCCATAGGATGTTGAAAGTAGAATAATGGCGCTAAAACAGTGTAGTGCAGAAATGGCCTCAGTGATATGAACTGCAGTGATATAACTGCAAACTGCAGACACAGCCCAGGTTATTTGTAATTTGTTGACTTTGGTGGGTAATGAGAGGCAACAGCATAAATAAGAATGAGAAAGACTCCAGACTAAAACCATAGAAAGCCACAACCAAAGTGACTGACCTAGGTGGACAAACAGGCTTATTTAGTATCAATCAGTTTGTGTGTTCCTACTGGACCATGTAACTAATGCGTAAATTTATAATCAATTATAGTCATCACAGTACACAAAGGCAGTGACTCATGCTCATCTACTTCACAGCAAATAATGTGCAGACAAAAATAATGTTGTGCAGATGAAATTAGGGGGAGAAGACTACTTTGAACTACTGGAAGGAAAACTGGGATATAAATGTAAAAAGTGAATACTGCACTTCTGTGGTCTTTTCTCTGCCCTTCTCCACAATATTCCTCACTTTCATGTGGTGTTGCTGCTTTAGGAAGAAAAAAGTGTACTGTAGCTATTTTTAGTTTGGAACATAAGCAGCTGCACCTAACACTTTCTGAGTCAGCCTTCTAACACCTCCCTCAGAAAAAAAAGAAAAAGAAAAACAGCAAAAAATAGAAATAAATTCCAAGGACCTATTTATGGCTCCAAGGTCTTAAAGTAGCATTTTTCAGAACTGCATTAGCAAGCAATCCCCTGATCCTGCTCATGGATCCTGGTCAAAATAGCTTCTTTCTTTCTATATTTCTTTTCCTAGTCCAAATGAAGTGGTTTCTGCACCCCTTATATTTATTACTATTCTAAGAAACAGAAGGTGCTCTTGAAATCTTACCAGCTCCTTCCTTCCTTTGACTTTAATTTGGCTTTGGACCTCCATAATGCAAATATTAATTATGATTCATTTATTTGAGTTGACCTCACTTGTCTGCAGGAATATTTCATTCTCAAGAATGACAAGCAGCTCATAGAAAAAAGTAGAGAAAGACAGCAGGGAGTGAAACATAGGGCAATATTCATTATCTGCATATACATCTCTGGTTCCTTCATCCTATACCACAGCACATATATCAGATAGCAGGACAGAGAATGGGGCCATGAAAAAGGAAAGACCTAGATAAACTAGGATGGAAGAGTTGGGCTAGCAAAGAAGCTAGATAGAACATTTCTCTCATGTGCCTACTGTCTCATTCTCTGTTCCATGGAAGAAATGGAAATTCTGAGCATCTACTACAGTGGCTTCCCTTCTGCGGCCCCAGGGAGGTTGATGGAGGCCTCCTCCAACCTGGTGGACTTTAAGTGCCTTAAACAACAGCCCTCATCATCCCCATATGCATGATGTCCATGTGGCTGGGAATGATGGGTATAGTCATCCAATCCATCTGGAGGACATCAGGAAGTCTGGTTTATAGGTGCTAGAAGAGGGCAGGGGAAGCCAAGGGTAGGCACTTACAAACTGGAAAGAGCAGCACCTTTCTCATCCCAACCCCATTCATGAGAAATCAAGGAGAGATGCTCATTTTATTTACATCTGCTATGAAACATCCCAAGTCTATGGAGCTTTCCTCTTTCCTGCAGGTGATGAAGGGTCAAAATGGACTGGGAAACTGAGGAAGGATGTGAGTTCTCAGGACAAGGAGGTCAGGAGGTGTCTCCCATGGCTATGTTACTAGTCAGATTAATCTACATGATTACTTTGGGAAGACAGGAGGATGGAGGAAGGGCAGAGAGAGAAATTTTTGCAGGTCAGAGCAGAAATGTTGGATTTTTGGAAAAGCAGAAGAGTTTGGAAAAGAAGAAGAAAAAAGAGTCCTGGGATGGAATTGGAGAAGATACTGATTTGTTTACTTAGCAGAAGACCAAGGCCCTCAATCTTATCCTTCCAAACCTATAGTTTGAAGGGTGGGTGTCTCTCACCTTCAGGTGCCCTTATGAAAAAAAATAGCATGGAGACTTTCTAGGGGTGGGGGTGTTGTGACTCTTTTCATTACCATCTCTTCTTCAATTGATTATATTCTCAGCTAGCTTCTACTATATATGATAGTACAGTATACAGCCTTGTATATTACACTATAGTATGCAATCTTGTATATTATTTGGGGTAAGCTGTAATGAATTTCTTCGTAATCTTGCTCACACGCACCTATGTACTTGGATAATTAAGTAAAAAGTTTTCTTCAGACCCATTCCCCATTGCTTTCTCTCTTCTTTTCTTTCTCCATTCTTCTCCCCATCTTTCCCATTCCACTTCTTACCCACCTCTTATTATACTTATTATCTTTTTTTACGCTGTCCATACCATTTGAATCATACAGTTAAGGAAAGATGAGTGCAAGGAAGAATGGGCTACTTAGGTGCCTGATCATTTAAACAGAAGATGCCACTAACTAAATTTGGAATACTTAGTTCCTGCAATAAAAACCTGTATTGTACCACTAATCTTTGCAACCACATTTTCTGATTGGGAGAGGATGGCCAGAAAGGATGAAATGATTCTATTGTATAGAAAAAATATTCTATGTATGTTCAGCAACCCTAAAAAAAAAAAAAATCAGATTAAGAATTCTACACTCTTAATTCATTGACCGGTCTTCATACCTATCCACTTACTGCTGAATTTGCGGTGGATTAATGTTCTATAACAGAAGTAAGTCACTCCTTATTAATCTTTAACAAACAAGTCATTTAAAATGTGAGTGCAGGATTATTTTTCAAACCTAATCATCCATACTCTGGACTGATGGAAGTTGTGAACAATACAGTTGGAAGATATTGAGAAATTTCTCTGAGAATTCACAGAATTTTGGTTTTGTTCTCCCAAAAAGCAGATGAGATGACAAATCTGTAGATGATATTTATTAGAGGAGAGCAATCAAAATGGTGAGGGGCCTGGAAGTCATGCCCTATGAGGATAGACTTAGAGAGTTGGGTATGTTTAGTCTGCAGAAGAGAAGGTTAAGAGGGGACATGATAGCCATGTTTAAATATTTGAAGGGATGCCATGTAGAGGAGGGAGAGGGCTTGTTTTCTGCTGCTCCAGAGACCAGGACAAGGAGCAATGGATTCAAGCTGCGGGAAAGGAGATTCCACCTGAACCTCAGGAAGAACTTCCTGATGGTCAGGGCTGTCCGGCAGTGGAATATTCTGCCTTGGAGTGTAATGGAGTCTCCTTCTTTGGAGGTATTTAAGCAGAGGCTGGATGGCCATCTGTAAGAGTGCTTTGAGGGTGTTCCTGCATGGCAGGGGGTTGCACTGGATGGCCCATGTAGTCTCTTCCAACTCTAAATTTCTATGATTCTATTATTCTAGAGCACCTTCCATTTGTAGAAAGGATTTCAATCCTTTGGGTATTTCCCTTGGAGGAAGAGAAAGAGGATTCCGTTTTCTCTGATTCTCTTTCCTCTCTGTACTTACCATAATCTCCACAGCATTTGTTTTGTTTGTTGCTTTTTTGTTTTGTTTTTTACAGGAGAAGTCCCAGCAGACTGGAGGAGGGCAAATGTCATCCCCATCTTCTTCTTTTTTTATAATTTTATTATAGTTTCAACAAATAAAACAAATAATTATCTCTGTAATATTTAAATGCAATGTTACATCTGCTTCCTTTCCTTTCTGGATTATAATTAATGTCAATTCAATGTTTTGTTATATGCCACATCGCAATAAATTGTTAGTAGCTATACTTAAGTCGTTAGTGCCTGCTATATTTCTCAACTTTACATGTTTCATGATATTTCTCTGAATATGACCTTATAAAACAATTGCTATCATGAATTATGCATTATTTTCTGTCAACACCCAAGCCTGCTATTCAAAAAGGTGGTCCTTGGATCCCTTTGGGCCCCTCCCTAAACGGCAAACCCCAGGATTCCATAGGATGTTGAAAGTGGAATAATAGCATTGTAACAGTCTAGTGTGGAAATGGCCCCAGTTTTCCCCCCTAAGTGCAACCCCTTGCACTCTTGAAAAGCTGTTTAGGGTCCTTCCAAAACAATGCTGGCGAAAATGGTTATGGGAAAAGACAATCAGAGAAAATTGGATCCTCTCTTAAAAACATGTGGGAGTATTCAGTATTGTGACACCTCCCCCTCCCACAAGTTCAGAAGTAGGTGTGCCATGCCATCAACTATTTATAAGAATAAGGCCTTAGGACTGCAAACTTACAGAGCAAGAGGGATTTCACAGCAGGTATACATCAGTTCTTTGTAAATCAAAAATTGCAATGTTCACATGAATCACAAGACAATGGTTAAGGGGGTGAAAAGTTGAACTAGAGTGTTTCCTTCTTCCATTCACAATGGGAAAATGTGGCATATTTGTACTTTGATTTGCAAGTGATGTTTGACATAATAAAAGATTATAAGGATACAAGGAACTACTCAGTACAAGCAGTACTAAGAAATCCAGAAGGGGATAATGTATCTGACATTTTAAAAGAATTTTAGATATATAAAAAGCCCTGCATCTGATACTTCTTTAAGAACCAATGTATTTGTATAAAAGATATTACATTCAGCAGATGTCTGACGATCAAAACAGCAACCAAAGTACACATATCTTTAACACCTTTCTCTCTGTTACTCTCTCTCCATATGTATATATGTATATATATATGGAGAGGGAGAGAGAATAAAACAAAGTTTGCTACACATTTGATATCTGACAACATTTAGGAATTTGACTTTAAATTTTACAGATTGTGAAACTGAGTAGCTACATATAACAAGTTGTTTGTATTTAGGACTTTTCCCCAGTGACTAAAGTATCACTACATTATGATTTAATGAAGGATAACTCTATTTGCAACATAATTCTGATATCAAAAAGGGTTTTTTATAGTTATGGGGGCTTGGCATTATGGCAAGAAAACATGTGATGGATAATCACTCTTTCTACCTCACAGTATCCAGAGTCACCATGAAATGCAATGGCTAATCTCTCTCTTTTAAGCATGAACTTTAGCACAAAGTTGCAATGGCCAGGCAATTTCTTTGGAATCAGTGACATGAGCAACTTGACTGTGGGAGGTGTTTCTCTTTCTTGTAGCAGCATCAAAATAAAGTCCTAATGTCTCATTTTTCTCCTTTGCACAGACAATAGCATGAAGCCACAGTGGTCAGGATCCTTCAGGCAGATAGCATCAGTGTGAAGTTCTAGGCCTTTTCTGCAGGACACTGTTGTCCCAGCATGGGGATGGGAGAGGAGCAGGACTGTGATGACGCTTCTGCATGACATTGTTGTGGTACCATCCTTTTTCAGTCACCAGGTGGCACGATCATGGATGAAATCATTGACAGGTTATCCCCAGCAATGACATTTGATCCATGCCACCATCCTGCACTTACCTGGCCTGTGAAAGCCCCGGAAGCACAAAAGAGGAGCTTCCTGCCCCAGCACAGCCCGGGAAAGTGTCCAGTTGTACTGCAAAAGGGAGAGGCATGTCCATATCACTTCCTGCAGCGACAGCCAGTCAGTGTGGAGGGGAGAGCTCCCCTCACGCTCCTTTCCCAGTACAGCTGCTGCAAGGATTGCCACTGGAGGATAATGGGACAAGACAGGGTGCTGAAAGGGTCTCAGAGTCCAATTTATCTTGTCCAGACAGTAAACATCAGTTTGAGATCACAGAATCCCTGCTTCAGATAGGCAACACAATACAATGTCTCAGTGTCTAGATTGTCAAAACATGGAGATCTAGATCAAGCCAAGGCTATGACAATCAGGTCTGCTTTGAACTCTCCCTTCCTAGAGAAGCAGCACCCTTCTATATTTTTGCCACTTCCTGGCACCTTCTCTAAATTTATATCACTCTACTGCTTTCCCTAAATCCACACCCTTGTAGATATAAGGCAAAGTATGTTTTAGTTTATCCCAATAAATGGGTCACTGGTGGTACCATGATCCAGATCAAAGATACACTATATGGAGATTGCACTTTACAAAAATGTAATAATTTCTTTATTGAACAAACTGACAAGGGAAAAGGTATTTGGCAAATTAAAGATTAGCACACAGCAAAACACATGTTGCTCTAACCCAGCAAACACTTCCCCAACTTTCTAACTCTCTTTCACAATCTCTCTCGCTCTCCTCAACCTCTCATATGGATCTCTCTAAACTCTCTCTTCAAACCCCTGTTTCAGTTATTTTTCTGTTAGGTTCATTCCCTCCACCTAGCCCCTCCCTCTGGCTAACCTGGGTCCCATAGTCAACAACCAATCAATTTAAATCCTCTTGGTTGCTAGGGAGGCTCTGTTAATATGCCCTCCCCCCAGGGTTCATTACATAAGCCCTTTTCGCACGGGCTTTCTCTCGCGAAATAGCCCCGTGAGCCTCGCAGGAGTGATAGCGTCGCTCTGCACGACGCACTCCCACTTCCGCCACGCTCACGGGGCTGCAGCGGCGCGATCGCGGTTTTTTTTATTTTCGCTTCAAAGCGAAAATCACCCGCGCTCACGCAACGCTCCCGGCGCCCATGCGCGCTTACCTGCTGTGTGGAGCGTCGGGGAGGCGGCTGGGTCATGCTTCCTTCCCTCCGCGGTGCCTACAGCTCCCACAGGCCCCTGCGGAAGGAAGGGGCGGGGCACTAGCGCAACAGACGCGCCAGCAGGAAGCACCTGCGGAAGGAACGAGGGGGAAGCGGCAGCCTCCCGGAGGAGGCTTCTCGCTTGAGCCACCCTCTCCCCTCGCGCGAGAAGCCTCAATGTGAAAAGGGCCATAGTCTCTTTCTCTCACACAGATAATCTCTGTAAGCAAAATAGACATGATGGCCAGTCTTTCTCTTTCAAGCTAACAACATCAGTATCGTATCACCATGGCCAGTCTCCTGAAAGCAGGCAGAATGTGGTTAAATTTTTTCTTTGTTAATACAAGCAACATCAGAAAGGACTCGCAATGATCAGTCTCACTCTGTCAGGCATGGAGCACCCACATAAAGTCATAATAGTAATTCTGTCCTCTGGGCAGGCAACATCAGCACAGAAGATGGTTAATTGCTCTATATCTCCCACTGAAGCAAGCAGCAGTAATCCTACCCTTTGTGAATGGCAGAAGCAGGGCCACATAGACAGGCCTCATCTGCTCAGGATGGACATATTTTCTCATTATCCTACTGATCTGAGTAACAGCAGTGTCAGAAGTATTAGCAGATGTGCTTGAGGACAGGGTTGGTATAACCCAGAGATTCAGAACTCTTGACCCTCCAGATGTCTTAGACAAAACCCACACTCCCTTACCACTGACCAGGGCTTTTGGAAGTTGAAGTATAAATGTCATAATCGACAAAGTTTTTACTGAAATGGGTAGAGGTGTGTAGGCTGAGAAGCAACAGACAAAAGAGAGAAAGAATACTGGTGTGGAGGCTGTTATCACAGTTATGATATGTCTGGTGAGAGCACTAGATATCCTTTTTGATATCAGATAATTTGGCCTTGCTGGACCGCTCTTTGCCATCTCACTCCACGTGTTTGCAGAGGCCTCCTGGACAAGCACGTACGGGTGCGGCCGTTAATGACTGTACATTCCAAAACCTCATTGATGCTAGCAACTTAAGCCTCTCCATTGCTTTAGGGAAAAACCTCCCTGCAAACCAGCTCTGCTCGGCTCGGAGTTACACAAAGCCTCACAGCCAAGAGCCAAGCCATTCCTTTGTATTGGGCTATTGTCATCAAGAGCAAAACCAATCATGCTAAACTTGGCCTTTTCCAAATCCTCTGTCCAGCTCCAAATCTCCTTTGTTCTCACCGAACATAACATGACCTGTTAGTAAACTCCACCCTATAAAAGGTCCCCACTTTTGGGAGTACTTTGGACTACTTTGGACTTCCATCCTGCCTTGCTGTCAGTCTGTCTAAGGAGCTCCCCTCAGCCAGCCACACTGAGCTTTCTTCCCTGGAACCCCATCTTTTTCTCCAGGACTACGAGACCAGGTGTCGTATTGTCTCTCCCTAAGCTCTCTATTTCTGCTTCCAAGTTAGCTAGTGTGTGTGTTGTTTTATTTGCTGTTTATCTTTCAATAAAACTGTTATTTTTGGTTACTTTAAACTTGCTTGCCTGATCTCTGACCTGAAGCCGTAGACATTGGGTTAAAAGACCGTTGCTAAAGTTACCCTGCCTCTCGTTTAGCCAAGAGAGTGCTCAAGCTAAATTCCCCCAATTTGTGTTTTTATGTGTTAATTTGGGCACCCCTCCCGCGACCCCCAACATACAGGGTAACAGAGGCCTCCCAGGTATTTGGGAGCTTCTACTTTCTCCCAGGTGACTTGGCGTTCTGTATCATGTCCCAGGTACAGCCTGACTTCAGATTGTATCATATTCTTCTTAGAGTATCTGGGGGACCAGGAATTATTGTTCGCCAATTGCCAGAAACCAGCACTAAATGGTACTCATTGGGTACATTTTTTTCTTTCCCGGAAACCTGCCAGGAGTGGGCAATATGGATTTCACATAGAGAGAAATGGTTAAATTTCATTATTAACAACTCAAATTGACCCAGAACTAAAATATTACCATTAAGCTTTTCAAGATTAATCCTTACAGATAACAAATGGGCAGAACTACAAAATGTTAACACTGATACTAATGCTAATGCATTAACATTAAAACTGTTTAAAAATAATTCATTAAAGCTGAATTGATAATAGACATTTACAAAACTGATTTGCTATTAATGCATTATTTTCACATCTATTTTAAAACAGCCCAAATGATGAATCTTTCCAAACTACTGCCACAAATAGAACAAATTAAATTAATTAAAAATGGTGATCATTGCTCAAAATTTTAATTTCATTGGCTTTTATCAATTAAAATAGCATGTTCAAAAAGCATTGCTGAAAAATTGAACAGATTAGGATCAATTTTTAACAACTTAATTCCAAGACCTGTAAATGAGGATGTAAACATGTGTCTGGACTATACTGCTTGAAATGTAGCATCCAGACGGAAACTAGTACAAAGAAAAAGCATTCTTCCATGTAGAAGTGTTATATGTATGGTTAAAGGTAAGGTTTTCTGCATGTAGATATCATTCACACACACACACACACACACATTAAGAAATCATATATCTTTTGTCAATTATTAGTTATGTGAACCCTCACAAACAAGTTGAAGTGGTAGAGCACAGGCATAGGCTTTTCATCTATCTCCTGGTTGTGAGAATTTAAGTAGACCCACAAAGAAAGCAACAGTGTGGATAGAATAATTTATCTTAGCCTTATCTTACCTTCCTTTGTGATATCTGTGTTTTGATCTCATTGGTTCTGTAAAAAAAAAAAAAAACAAGAATGCATTCTACCCTCATGGCACTGGACTCTGAAAAAGAGCCAGTGTTCATAGTTAATACTCTTTTGGTTAACTATCACTATTTTAGAAAGCAACACAAAGTAGGATGTGGTAGAATAGCAGGGTGGCATCAGGGTGCAACCTGAAGACCAGATGTTCTCAATTACAAATATAAACTGAATGTGTCATCCTCACACGCGAAGACAAATAATCACAGTAATTTCCTCCCCACTGTGAGAAAAAAATGAATATACCTTCACAACTCCTTGTGTTTATCCATCTTAATGTGTACTGCAGGAATTATTCTATGGGGAAAGTCATATGGTTTTGTGCAAAACAATAACACCCTGCTTTCTGCACAGAAAGTCCACATCCTATGCAGAGAACTTTTTTCATGTTAAGAAACTGTTTTCTCTGCAGAATAATTCCTGTGCTACATTTCGGGTCATTAAATACCAGGAGAAAGCTGTTTGACATCCTTGATGTTTGTTATTCTTCCCAACAGGAATAATGTTTTTCAACTTGGGAACAAATAATTGTCAATATTCTTTCCATCCTATTCTCATCCTCCAAGCCCTAGAATGACACTTTCCAGTCATATGAATGCATCTTATTTCGCTGATTTTTTTCACCTCAAGTTCACTGAGAAGGCTCTATACTGCTGAATGTGTTGGGTATAGGTAGATGGAAGTTTTGGGAATTATTGTATCATAGCTTTGATATTCTGTGCATCTACTGCCCAGAAAAATACAAAACAATTAATTGTGAAAGGCATTGTCAAGTTACCTGAAATCATTTGTGCTTTCATCAAGTTTGCTTTGAATGTCCTCACAAGGCTTTCTTAGCCTTTGACTAAGGTACCTGTTGTGAACACTTTCTGGCTTCCAGAAGAGGGCTACAAATCCATTTTCCTCTCCAATGACAACTAGAGGTGCTTTGAGACCCTATCCAAAGGCGTAGCAAAATGACAAGCATTGGTATGCTGCCACAGAAGCCTGCAACACACCTGGTTTATCCAAGAAGCCACAGGCTATGGTATGCTTCACAGTATGCTTCGGAGCCCAGAAACTGTTTTGTATGTGACTCTTCATTTCCATTATTTCTTCACTCTCTAATCTCAGTCAAAAAAACAAAAAACAAAAACAAAAAAGAATTCAGACAAAGCTTAGTGAATGGTGAAGGAATTTTACAGGGGAAGATTGGGGGGGGGTTTCTCCCCTGCTTTTGTTTTCACTTCAGAAGTCTTTCTAGGACTGCAGGTAATCAATGCTCTGTCAGGTCTCCAGAGATGTTAACTAGCTGGTCAAGCAGCAGACATAAATCTGCACAAGCAGAAAGCAGGTTCCCTATTTTAAAATTCAGACCCTTCTCTTCAAGCTGGCCTTTTATCTGTTTTTCCCCCTCAACTTAACAGTGGCCATTCCCTTTGCTGCCAACGCTATGTCTATGGCTCCACAAAAGAAACAAAACAAGCACAGAGATGAAAATGTTGGATTTGATTTCGAACTGACAAAAGAATGGCTAATACACAGAGAAATTCACATTTCTCATAATGCCAGGGACTTGGCAGTACTGACCAGGGAGGAGCAGGAACAGCCAGGGGACAATTAGGTTCTGCCCTTCTCCATCCATACTTTTTGAAAAATATGGTACAAATTAATATATTTGTATGACAGATTTGGTGGTTCATTAGAATTTCAGCCCACTTGTCCCAAGGTCCAGTCCACTGATCAAGACATTAACACAATGATGACTACAAGATGGCTTCTGGCCTGACTTCCCTCCAGGCCCTTGGTTTGAGTTCCATCAGATGAGGAAGTTCTTTGCAAATTACATTCAGAAAGCACAGAAACACTTGAGATGTGGATCACATTGGACTTCTTATCATAGTTCCATGTCTTTCATGTACACTCAGGTCCCATTCTCTACCCAGTGCCATGGCTTTGTTTATTAGAATGATTGATGTGCAATTTTGTTGGGAAAGAGGGTGTGTGCTCCCCACACATCTTGAATTGCTGTGACATTTTTGGGAAAGGAAGGATGTGTCTAAACGGGCAGTTATTAGAACTTAAAATGAGGGTACTGCTGTCTCAAATAAAAAGAAATCTACCCCCATAACATTTTTCATTTAGTACCCAAATTTCTAGCAGGCAAAGTGAACAAGAGAATGTAAACACTGCAAATAGAAGAGTTCTAGTGTTGCAGAAATCAGAGCTAGAGACCCACGGAAAATGGAAAAACGTTTATTGTAGCCAGCACAGTGTCTCGGTGGAATCCTTTCCAAAGACTGACCCCTGCCTCTTTAAGTTCACAATAATTTATACATTTTCTAGTACAGTGTCATCATAGTGTCATCACATGTTCAAGGAAGGAAACAGATGTGTACAAAGGTTCTCATCTCTCCACAATAGACCATTCTTCTAGTAATCTTCAAATGTTGCAAACCAGAAACAAACCACATTCCATTTTTCTATTCCCACAGTTCCTTACAAACACAGAGACATAACTACAAACTGCAAAGAGGATTAACTGTTTATCTCTAACACTAGGTCTGAATGATTTTCAGTCTCTAACTGCAATGCTAGAATAAATAAAGATGATGATGAGGAATTAGTAATAGTAGTAGTAGTATTTTGAATCTGAAAGAAATTCCATTGGAGGGCAAGGAGGCAATTCCTTAATTTTGCCTCACTCCAGCTGCAACTCTGGTATGGTCCTTCAAGGATTGAAAAAGATCAATGTACCTTCCCAACCATAAGGAATTGCCTGCAGGTTTTCCAAGGTACAGAGGAGGCTAAACGTCAGTCAAGAACTGAAAGTAACTAATGCGGCAAGTTTCCTCAGATTTCAGCTTCACATAACTTAGGTACCAAGCTCAGGAAAAAAGAATCACATAGTGTTTCAATCATTTAATTTTAATTGGAAATAATTTTAATTAAGATTTTAATGAATTATGTTTTAATTTTTAATCTTGCCTAAACAGTGGACAACTGTTAGCCCTCTCCTTGCTTCATCAGAAGAAACATGGAGTTTTTCTCATTCAAATGCATGAGATAAAAACATGTTAAAATTTCCCGTAAGGCACACAAGCAACAGTCTTTATCCCATCACTGCAGGGTATTCCCACTGACTTTAATGAGGCCACTGTGGGGCTCTGATGATTTCAAGGGCTATAGCTGAAATCATACATCCTTGTTGTTAATTAATCCTCATGAGGAAGAACAGGACAGAAGAGATGAGAGCTGGAAACTGGAAGCCATTCCAGTGAGGCAGCAGACATTTTGGATTCCCATACCTCATACATTCATTCTCATGCAAATCCATTAACGTTTGACAGCTGTTGGTGAAAGCATGTGGGGTCACTTTGTAGCCTTGACAACAGATCAAGGTTTTTATCATTAGCTGTAATTGGCAAGCTGGGTGATACAGCATTCCCTGAGATGGCCCTAGAGTTTATGTGGACCTCATTAGTTAAATCAAAACTGCTTTGTGGCATTTAATGGGCAATGAATAAGAATGATCAACACAACAAGACTCCCATATTTCTTTCTTGCATCCTGATTCTTCAAAAACTTTCAGTGACTTCACAATCAATATTTAGGGGATTACTTTGCAACTCCTGTGCCTTACAAGTTCAGTTTCAAGCCAGTATTCTGTTGAAATTTGTTGTCTTGTTTTCAGGTGGCATATTTGACAGCCATTGAGGGGGAGGGCTTATAAAGCTTTTAAAAGATAACCAGTGGTAGGAACAGGCATCTTCCCCCTGCATTTTGGTAGTCACTATTTTTATGTAAGCAGACAGAGACTAGAATGGTGTTTTTGGAGCTACTAACTCTAGATGATTCTTATAAGCAAGCCAGGCAAGTGCATCAAATAACAAAACAAACAATTCCCAGACTCAATAGCTAATAAAGACAAAAAAAAGTGAGTATATTTTTTAAAGAGGGAAACAAAATTCAAAAACAAAAAAGTGCAATACTCAATCAGTATCCAATGTGTTTGAAGCAGGGATAATCCTTTGTGCACACACCCATACATACCCTGAGAATTCTAAAAATCTGCTTTGAAGATTTGGGAAATTCTCTGGGGCAAGTTTCTGTATGCTGCCTGAGGGAGGGAGGGAGGGATGGGGGGAACCACCACAAGTGTTATATTGGATTTGTTCTTTCTTTCTTTCTTTCTTTCTTTCTTTCTTTCTTTCTTTCTTTCTTTCTTTTCTCTTTCTACTTTCTTTCTACTTTCTAAAGTCCTTTTGTTTCTTTAGGAACATAAAATGTATTAAGTATAACTTGGTTTGCTTGTAAAAACATCATGTTTGGATATATGCAATTTAAGTATCTAGCAACTTTTTATTAAAAAAATAGATTTACTTGTAAAGGATTCTAATATTTTCTGTTTATGTGTTTATTTTATATCCTGTTTTTCTCCCAATGCAAGACCCAAAGGGGCTTGCAACATGATGTATATTAGAACACAGCCAAAAGACAATCCATTTTACTACTAAACAGTAATTAGAAAACAATCAAACAAGCTATTAAAAACCAAGCACTGAAATAAAGCTAGGACTGAGGTTCTGTGTGGGAGACTTATCTACTATGATGTAGCTACAATCTCACTCCCAGTCAGAGCCCTCCACCCACCCACAACCTACCTTCAAAGCCAGGTATTTGCACCAACTGAAGGAGTTCTGAAATCCTGCAAGTAGCACAGTGAAGCATGATGCATCCAGCCCTCTCCCACTAGTAAGCTGTGGTGAGACAAATCATGGTAGGGATCCCTGCAGGATCCTGTCACAACTGCTCATTGGTGCAATAATTGTAAATGTGAATAGCAAAATTCACAAGGATGTAAGGCTAGTTTACAGTATAATAAACACTGAACAGGATGTCAACCGGCATTTATTTGAAAAGAAATAGCAACCAGAAAGTGTGGAATGTAACACCTTTCCATAGACAACCCTTCCACAAAAGCTACTTAGTAGCCACAAGCCCATTCAAATGAAAAGGACTTTGCCTGAGAGGCTGTTTCTGCATTACACTGTTACAGTGCTATTATTCTACTTTCAACATCCTATGGAATCCTGGGGTTTGCAGTTTAGGGAGGAGCTTTTAGAATTCTCAGTCAGAGAGCTCTTTGGCAGCAGTAAACTACAAACCCCAGAATTCCACAGGATGATGAAAGTGAAATAATAGCACTATAACAGTGTAGTGCAAAAATGGCCATAGTGGAAAGAAACAGTCACGTAGGGACGAGGGGGCGATTCGCCCCGCACGCCCCAGTCATGCCCCTCCACACTGCAGCCATGCCCCCCATGCTATAGCCCTGCTCCCCTCCCACCCACCCTCCACACACTCCAAGCTTTGCCACTGGAAGGAAACTATAGGGAAGACAAGACTTCTATGGAAGGGAATTCCCACTGCCTGAGAACAGACATTGAAAAGGCTGTCTCTCATGTTCTGCCCAAAAATACCAGCAAGGGAGAGAAAATCTTCCCTGAAAGGTCTCCGAATTTAGGCAGGCTCATGAGAGAACATACGGTCTTTTAGTCTGGGCCCAAGCTGTATGAAATGGCATATTGATGTTGTTATGTTTGCAACAACAGGATGTTGAAATTTATCATTTCTTCATTTCAGACAGTTTATAAGAAACAGATGAAAGGTTAAAGTTGAAAACATAAGAAACCATCAGCATCACAGTAAAGCAAAGGAAGGCCTTGTATATTTTGAACTTGGTCCCCCCTATAGTAACCATAGAGATGAAAAGAATATTTTTTAAAAATTGAAAACATGGTTAAGAAACATGTTTCTTGAGTTTTAGGTAACCCTGATGAGGAGAGTTTTGGAATGAGGAGAATCACTGCTTCCATGACTTGTTCTGTGCAAAATTAGCGTGTGTGTTTTATTATGCAGAAAGCAACACTTTTCAGTGCAGAAGACATTTTCTGCACATTAAAAAAAAGTTTTTGTGCAGAAAATATTTTTCTGTGTAGAAAATATTTCCTGCTCAGAAAATTCTCTAATAAAATTCTCTGCAGAATATTGTTTCATGTGCAGAAAATGCCATTTCTTGCACAGAAAATGCAGCTTTATGTGCAAAAAATGCATTTTTTTCCAGAAACAGTTCTAATCTTCCAAAAAATGCATACTTTTCAAATATTTTCTTACAGTGCAAAGAAATTTGTTACACTTATTCATTACTTTTTTTCAAGAATGCAATTAGTAAACAAATATATCCTATGTGATATTTAAAAAAAAAAAAACTTTTTTCAGGAGGAAAAAAAGTTGAAGAAAACAGCACCAGGGACACTCCAAGACTCATTACACACACATATCCACACATGCATTAATGTGTGTGCCTTAGGAAAAGGAGATACCAAAATATGCAAAACATTCCATAAGGGAAGGAAAAAATAATGTATCATGGTTCAATGGAAAGTTTTGATAGGATAAGAATACTAGTGGGTTTCTGAGAAATGCAAAGAAATGAAAGTGACAAATTTTCACATCCTTAATATGTACACATGTCTTCTTAGTTTTCTGATTGTTTCAACATGTGAATCAATTGCTTGCCTAAACATTTTGAAATTCATGTTTGAACTTAAACCATCTACAAAGAGTAAGTAGTACAAGGCAGAAATCTGGAATTGAAATCCTTGACATAGATATTTTTGCTCTAAATATCATGCAAAATATAGCAACCTTCCACTACCACTGGAATTGAATGGCAGACCATTCCTATGTCTTTTGCTCATTACTGTGGATACAGTCATAATTTTACCTGCAGGTACTTAAATCAGAAGTGTCAAGAGAGCCTGCAAAAATCACATATTTAGGAGAGAGCTCAGATATGAAAACAAATCTAATTTGTATCCACTTGAGCTTCCTCACATCCTTTCCGAATATAGAGCAAGTGGGAAAGATTAATGCTGCCGAGGCATCTGAGAAGTAATCACACAACTGCTTTTTAGCTCATTAGGAAGATTTCATACCTGTGATTAAAGAAGAAATGCTAGATGACTTATTCCCTCAGCAGACATATTCCCGTGCAGTTTCTTAGTGGAAGTTAAATGTGGAGACATTGTGACTGTCTCTTGCTAATAACTACTGCAGTCAGGCAAGTTTAGATAATCTCTTTTCTCTATGGGAACCAAATATTCAGAGACCCCTGGAAAGAACAGGGGGGAGAGCTTCCTCATATGATATATTTTCTTTCAGCTAAATGGACTTTTGATTAGAAGAAAGTTACAAGTCAATCCTAATCATGTTTTCTTTACCTGAAATAGGACTATGTTGATTTGTGTTATATACAATAGCCAGTATCTTGTTGGTGAATGACAATGGTATAAGTCAGACTTATGTTATTGTAGCTCATGTTTTAATCATTATAGAAGTCAGAATTCTTTACTGACTGAACAATGACCAAAATCCTTCCAAACACACTTTTTAAGTGAATCAGCCTTCTCAACATACCCATTTCCATATGATTGGAGAGCAGGGGGGTCATTGGAGACACGTCCACTATTTTTCTCTAGCTGGTGATGCTGCAAGAATGTTATCTTCAGTGACTTTCGAAGAATCTCTGCAAGTTCCTCCAGATGTCTGTTGCAGCATGTCTATCTACAAAAGAATAGCTGGATGCTCTCCATTGTATCTCCCTTTGCTCCAATGATGTGGAAATGGGCATTGTGATGAAACCTGAAGGGAGGGGCATGGTAACAGAGCCTCATTAGCAACCAAGAGTGATTGGTTATTGAAATGGAGCCTTGGATAGCCCAGGAGAGGGGCTGGTGGAGAGAGTGGAGAAACAGAATTTGACTGTTGAGTGATTGAGTTGAGAGTCTGAGAGGTTTTAGGCTAGAGGTGAGGAGAGGGTTCAAGAGCTCTTTGTTAGAGAGAGAAGCGAGAAATAGGGTGTATGAGAGATAGTCAATGAATTAAGAAGAGAGAGAGGAAAAGTTTGTGCTGTTTCATAAACATTTAGTTACAGACAATTTTAAGTAACAGTGTTGCAATAAATGTTTGACCTTCTGTTTTCCTTATAACAGTCTCACAGAGTCTTATTCTACATCCTGGAGTATACACACTACCAATAGTGCCATTTTACCATAGTTCCAATGGTACCACAGTCATTGGAGAGTTAAATCACTGCTTGTCCTTATATCTGGAGAGGGGCAGATTGAAGGAAAGCAGTAAAGGGAGATAACCCTAGAAGGAGGAAGCCAAGTGGAGGTGTTGCTCCCTTGCTTAACCCTGTCCCAGGGTTTACAACTTTGATATAAAATTAATCTAACCCACCAGAGAGGTCACTCGAATGTGCACGTAGGCAATAAACAGTTGTACGATCTAAAAAGAAACAAAAAACTAGACCAGGCCAGTAAATATCCCCAGTCATGTAGCAACAGAAGACCTCATGTTATAATTGCCCTGGTGGATAAATGGTCTTTAACCTTTTAAGGAGTCCACTTGAAGGGAGTCAAAGTATTGGGCACTGGAAGTAATAAACCTTATCAAACCCATCTCCAGAAACTCACACCACAGCCTCAAAGCGGAGGAAGATCCTGTTATTTAGATGATCTTCCGATATCAGAGAAATGTCAGGTGTGGAGATGTTTTGCTTTCTGCCCTGTTTGTTTGTTTTCCCTGGGAAAGGATTTGCCTTCAAAGTAAAATTTTCCTACTAATAGTCCATGTTTTAAGGCTACTAGTTAAGAGACAGGAGAGGCATGCAAGAAGAGAAAGGCGATGTAATGCTATGATGTTCTATCCCTACCTCTCTAACAGAAGACTTCAGGAGAGGTGCAGTATACTTCCTATCCTATTTTCACCCTTTAAGTCTATTAGCCCTTGAATAAGTGTGGGTGGGTGTAAGCTTAAGTACAAACTATTGTTATCCAATAAAGTTATTCATTGAATCTCTGTGTGTGATTTCTGACTGAGCCTGACCCCGTAAACATTGGGTTAAAGATCCTTAATTACCCTGCCCTCTTTACATTGCTAAAGCAGTGCTCAGAGTTAATTTTCCCCACAAGAGATGATTTTGATAGCTTTTGGGAATCCCCTTGAGGGAGCCCCAAGCAAGCAGGGTAACAGGGGGACAAGAGTTAGCAAAGTGCTGCGTTCTCAGGAAGGGACAACTGAGGCAGACCCGCTTGTCCTGGCCCAGGCTTGATCCAGAGATCTCCCAGGCTGTTCAGACCTGAACACAAAGAGGTGTCAGGCTGGGCAGGCCTTGAGTGAGGCTTGGGTGCCTTTCATGCTCACGTGTTTCACAGGCATGTAAAAGGAATTATATCACTTGAAAGATGGGTTCAGAGGAGTAGGAAAAAAATCTCCCCAAAGGCTGGAGTTAAGTCTTCGGCAAGATCCAGTACCTGTGTAAAGCCTGAAATACACTTCACATATCATGTGCACTATAGGTAAGGCTAAGCAGAATACAAGTCCTAGCAAGAAGATAAGTAACTTATGCAGCTGCTGGATATATCTTGGTGCCCCCAAAAAATGTCTCTGTACCCCTCCCCAGTGGCTTGTCATATTACCTTGTTAGCCATATTTTACTCTGCACCATGAGCATGAAATTGCCCTCATGCTTATTTCCACAATCAATTGAAACCAGAAACACTTCCGCCACTTTCTTAAACCTTGGCATTGTGACATTACAGGGTATCACATGATAACATTGCAAGGTACCTGTGACATCACAATATGCCATCTGATGCCATTGCAAGGTACCTGCCCCTTTCTCTTGTTCCAACCTTGAAATCCGAAGGCTGACCTGACAATTTTATCTCAGACAGGTCTGTGTAATGGGAAAATCAGGGAGAAGGAGCAAAAGAAGAGAGGGGAGGGAAGGGGAAGGAGGGGAGTAATAGATACGGAGAGAAAAAGAAGGGTAAACTGAAAAATGAAGGTGTGGCAAGGCTTGTAGGCAGGAAATAGGAATAGAGGTGAGTCCAGCCTAATGGCAGTGATGAGACAGAAGAGCAAGGACAAAGGGAAGATTAATCAAGAAAGACACATAAAGAGACCTGGCTAACCACTTCAATAAGCAGGATGTCTGACTTGGTAGGCCTTTGGTCTGATCTAGCAGGGTTCTTCTCAGGTTGCTAGTGAGGCACTGATCAAAGAGAGTGTGTACTGTAGGGCACAGAAAGAGAAAAGCATAGCTTAAAAACAGAACAGTCAATACTGTTGTCCAAAATGCTTTCCAATACTTTAAATAAGGATGTAGTCCTCTTCTGCTGCTAGAAATGTGAAAGTGGCACAATCGTGGTACCCATAATGTAAAGAGTCTGTTCAACACAATCAGAGTCAGCCCTACCATTGGACATGGTGAGACAGTCACATCAGCTGGGCCATGGTTGAAGTTGGCAGAAAAGTGTGCAGACTGGACCATGCCTTCTTATTTACTATCTAATGTTCACATGGGCCCTTTTCGCACTGAGGCTTCTAGCGCAAGCAGGGGAGGCCGGCAAGCGCAAGAAGGCTCCTCCGGGAGGCTGCCGCTTCCCCCTCCTTCCTTCCACAGGCGAAGGAACCAGCGGGGAAGCGGCACCGAAGGAGGCTTGCCGCACAAGCCGCCCTCCCCCATGCGAAGCGGGAGACCTCGCGCCGGATCACGCACGCGAAGCAGGTGGCGTCGCACCGGATTCCCCCCGCGCACGCGAAGCGGGTGGCGTCGCACCGGATTCCCCCCTGCGCGCGCGAAGCAGGTGGCGTCGCGCCAGATTCCCCCCCGCGCGCACTAAGCGAGCAGCGTCGTGTCCCCCGCGCGCGTGTCGCGTCCGTCACGCTAGCTCCCCACCCCGCTCCTTCCTTCCGCAGGGGCGGAGGGAAGGAAGCGCGACCTGGCCGGCTCCCGGAGGCTCCGCACGAAAGGTAAGTGCGGGTGGGCGCCGGGAGCGTTGCGCGAGCGCGGGGTGATTTTCGCTTGGACGCGAAAATCAAAAAACCCGCGCTCGCGCCGCTTCAGCCCCATGAGCCGGGCGGAAGTGGGAGTGCGTCGTGCGGAGCGACGCTCCCACTCCCGGGAGGCTCACGAGGCTGTCGTGCGAGCAAAGGCCCGTGCGAAAAGGGCCATGGATCTACCAATACAGTCTGTATCTATCTATGGAGATGGCACCATTTCATCCACTTCCAGAAGCTGCAAAATGTTTTGTGTTAGCCCTGATCACAATGAAGCCTTCACTATATTTATTATCTTCTTCTGTTCACTTTCATGGATTTGCACTGCATTATGGGGGGAGTAACAGTGTGGAGCTAAAATCTTTTTAAAAGTCATGTCAGATTATAAACAAATGTCATGTAATCTCTCTTTAACTCTCTTGTTCTTTCTTTGTTATATCTCCAGTTATTCTCATCAGATGTGGAACTTTTGTTTCATCTGTCACTTATTTCCCATCTGATTTGTGTTTATGACAGCTTAATCATTTCCACAGCAACCAAGATCATGACACAAGGTGGCAAAAAGGTGGTAGAATGAGATGGGATGTGCAGCAGAAGCAAATGATCTTTCTGGAAAGAAAGATTTTTCACCCATATAAATGTAAATCTTAAGAACCCAGCAAAGTACAGAGTACAGAACGTACAGAAAGACAAAGCATAATTGATTGAAAGGGAGATTCATCTACTGCTTTCTCTAGCAGGCTTTCTAAATGTGGATATCATAAGTAAAATATTAAAAATACAGACCTTGGAATTAACAATAAATTGTTATTCTTTCTGTATATACTCATGTATAACTCTAAAACTTTTAGTCAAAATTGACCCCCAAAACCTGGATCAATTTATGCATGCTAAGGGATTACATGAGTCATAATCCTAAACATCCAGAGACCAATGTTCCTCCACCTCTGATCTGAGGTTTGAAAGTGAGCTCATGGTTGAAATAAATTTTTATTTAGATACTTCCAAGCCCAAGTCTCACTCCCAAAGGAGAAACCATACACCAGCTGTCACTGAATTGCATCAAATGGTTTTTTTTCTTGTCTTTTTTCCTGTCTTTGTTTTATAGATCCACTGGATCCTTGTAGACACACAGCCAACATATGAACCTCTCTTCACCCATAAACGCTCAATGCAAATGGTGAACAAAACTCTAACAGTGTTTTAGATATTAAACAATAATCAACTTTGATTTGGTTTCTTTTAGAAGACAGTTTAGAGTCACCTTGTGTGAATGGAATGAGTGGCACCACCCCATCATTTGAAATGATGTTGCAAGAAGTTGCTTGTCCGCTGGCCTTTATTGAGAAGGAGAAGATAATTCATGCTCCCTTTCAGTTCCACAGTGCATTGAGTTGTGGAGATGTCTGGATGGATGAGTCCCCTGATCCTAGGCTAATTATGTACTTGAGACCACCAAAGCTGCACAAATGATAAAATCGTTCAGAAGAAGAATGTGCTTGAGATATAATATGCTGAATAAAACTGTCAGCTACATAGATTATTGACCACCTCACCTTTTATTTCTGAAAACAATCACAGCAAAGGGATGGAAAATACTCCCTTTCCTAGGCTAGGTAAATAAATTGGATTAAGCCCACATTGCTAAAACGTAGAATCTGTGTGTTCTTCATGTGTGCCCTCTGTGATGTAAGTTTAATAACTGGACAGAGTCTGGTCATACTGCTGTCCAGTCATTGCTGTCACATTGTAGAAGACAATGAAATGTCAGGGGCAAGAGAGAACACTATCAGTCTACAGGTGGACTGTGTATATTTTTAGTTGCATTTTTCTGTTTATAATTGTCTTGTTCTGTGCCTTCAAGTCATTTCTGACTTATGGTGGCCCTAAGTCATACCTATCACAGAGTTTTCTGGGGCTGTGCATGCAGTTTATAATACCTTGTCTTAATTTGTTGTTCTGTCTGTATCTCCTTCTTTCTTGCATTTATTCATTCATTTCACTCACATATCCAGACAAACATGTACATATGCTGTCGTTATCCTACCCAACACCCTGAATCCTACGGGATGTGCTATTTTCATAGCTGGACACATTTATGGCTGAAAAATATGATTGAGGGCACACAGATTGGAAAGCCTGTTTCCAGGTCAAGCTGACCTAAGACATGGTGAGGTCATAAATTCAGACAGGATTTGGCAAGATACCCCAACACTAATGGGTTTATGCTAATCCTTACAGCACCTCAGGCTCTGTGCGTTCCTGAATAGAATGGAAGGTGAATTGCCCAGGTGAAGCGATCAAGGACCATCCCTTGATCTTGTCCTATGGTGATTTTCCCTATATCTCCTACTAGCCTAAATTTAAGAGATTGTCATGACTCCCATCAGTGTTTTGTCACTCTGGATTAAGGCAATTAGTCCATTCCAAACTCCTTTGTCAGTTCCATGAGAAAGCCATTATGGTTTTGCCAACACACACACACCCCTTTAGGGTAGAAAATGGTGTATAAAAACCCTGGCTTCGACCCCAGACATTTGTAGTACATTAGATGTAGTACATTGGACGTGGTACCCCAGACTGCTGTTCCTCCATACTACCCTCAGACACTATCCGGGCCACTGTCTTCAGGAAAGGTAACTATAACTCTTTCCCCCTATTCTCTCTCTATTCAACCTTTCTTGTTTCACTTTCCATTAGCCTTGTATGGTTCTCAAGAGTGTCATTTTTCATGTATGTTTATCAGTTAGAATAAAACATTTTGGTAATTTTAACTGCAGTCCTCTCTACAGTTAGTACTGGTATATATAGGTGAAAAGAACCTGCCATTACCCTTCTTTCACAGGCCTCCTTTGGGCTATAATTTCCCCATATTCTAAGGAGATGCTGGCATTGTGGGTGGACCTCAACATCTCCCACCTCTTATAGTAATATTTCTTACACATAATACACTCGTGCAAACAGGGACACACATTTATTTACACATAGTATATTGACATACACTAATATAATTCTGTTCACTCTCTTCCTTGCTAAATCCTTTTCTCATGAACAAAGCACAGCCTACAGATGGGTCAAGATATTTGTTGCCTGAGTAAACAATGAGATGATGTCCACTCAATGTATAGAGGCCAACCAGAGTGGCAATAGACTCCTACTTCAGGATTCTCAGGGCGAATCATTGCTTTGCACTGCACCAGAAAGGGCTAAGTGAAGCACAGACCACGTTGTAGCCAAAACTGTACTCCCTAATTCTTACGCCTAATCTCTGTGCCTAACATCTGCCTCCTGAGGCAACCCTCACAGTAAGGCTGGTCCTGCATAGCTCTCTTCTGTTTCTATTCCTGGGCTTTGCTTGCTGTCTATTTATTTTCTTTGTGTGTGTGTATGTGTGTGTGTGTGTGTGTGTGTTTTTGATCACTGGAATGTTATCAAGAAACAAAACAGGCCTCACACTGGCAAATTTGCCCAGAAGTGTCATGGTCTTCCTTGTCACAAAAACATTACTTTTCTTTTTTTTAATTAGGGAGTGTGAAGCAACAGTCCCAATTGCACCCAACACTGAGAAATATTTTAATGAGAGGGAAAGTCTACAGCAAAATGCTTCTAAGGAGCATACAAATTATTCATGCTTTCTCTTCTCTGGGAGTAGCTGTATGGTAGTGTCTGGAAGTATAAGCTGAAAAGTCTCTCTGATACGTAGCCAGAAACTCACCAGGTGACCTTAGATCAGCTACTGTGCTTCAGATCCCTCATCAGCAATGGGAAGATGATCACAAGCATACCATACAGGACTGTGATAGTGATCAATTAGCTAATAACCCAAACTGCTTTGAAAACCCAAAAGCGTAGTATGTAAACACTTGGCATGTGGCATGATTATTTTGGCAGAGAATCCAATGTCATGCAAGTAGAAGTCTGCTTCCCCATAGGGACATTTCCCTCTTCTCTTTCCCCAGCAGATCCCTGTACTCCCTGAAAAACTACTCTGAAGAGTTCTGAGAACCACGAGATTTAGAGAGTGCATGGAGGGAGATGCAAATGTAAGACGGTCCCCACCCCACCCCAATTCTACTGATGGAAATAGTTTCATCAGAGGGAGAGCTTAATTAGATTACACCTGAATTATTTATTTGTTTGTTTGTTTGTTTGTTTGTTTACTTACTTACTTATTTTATTGCTATTCTCCTGTACATTCCAAAAACACAGAAACCTATAGGCACACTCTTAATGCATCAAGGCATACAAGCCATTATGTTTCTGTGATCTTCAGTATGGATGCATTTGAAGCACTGACAGAATCAATAGCGGCAAGCTTGAACTGATATCAACATAATTGCCATTAGCATTAATTTCTGAGTCATGTCAGCTGATGTTTCAGTGAAGAGGCACGATTGAAATTATCCTCAATCAGTCCATCTTTACTCAGTTTAGAAGAGTAGCTTTCTCAGAATCCAATTTAATACATAGCAAATAGATGCAGATGTCAGTCTGGGGTGATGTCAGAGCAGGAGAGAGAAAAGGGAAGAGGAAGTTTAATAATAAAACCTGACACGGATATAACTTGCATACAACCAGCAAGAGCTTACATCCAAAACATGGTCAAAATCCAGTGTCTCTGTAGTGGTGAAACTATGGAGAACTGGATTCAATTCTTCTTTGATAATGAAATTGTGTAGTGGTATTAGCATACAAAATCTAACAAAATGTGTGTATGTACATTGAAAAGATATTTCTGTGGTTGAATCTTGTGCAAAGTATGTAATCTTGAACAGGACATGGAGCAATGGCTTCAAACTCCAGGAAAAGGGATTCCATCTAAACATTTGGGTGAGCTTCCTGATAATAAGCACAGTCCCACAGTGCAATACACTGCCTTGGAGTGTGGTGGAGTCTCCTCCTTTGGAGGTTTTTAGACAGAGGTTGGATAGTCATGTGCTCCTCCATGGCAGGGGATTGAACTTGATGGTCCTTGTGGTCTCTTCCAGCTCTGTGATTCTGTGATGCTATGATTTGGTTGTACAGACAAGAGAGTGGTGGAAGAGGCAACAGTAACAAAAGATGGATCTGGGAATTTTTTATGCAGTTGTATCAAATCAGTCTTTTTGAAGGAAAAAAAATGATGGGGGTTAGCCAAAGGCCTCATGGAGAAGGCACAGTTTAAGGAGGGATTTAGAAGAGATGGCATTGCAAGGAGTTCTACAGAGGAATGAAAGGTGTAACTGGGTTCATGATACTATTAAAGAGAACAGGAGACTTGGGAACAGTTTAGGGCAGTGCTACTCAAAAGTGATGGATCATGGACCAATGGTGGTCTGCAAGTCATTGGCTGCTGGTCTGTGGCAAGTGTCCAGGAGACAAAGCATATATAATAATAGTATGGGACACATTTTTTGCTACCCTCTGACACATTGGGGGGGGACTTGCCAGTCCACTACGCTAGATAATTTGAGAAGTACGGGCTTAGAGGGTATACAGCTAGAGGCACCATGTGACCCTAAGAGGTGAGGGACATTGGGGTCCACTATCAATGCCAGTGTCTCCTTGAATTGGAGGGAATTATAGCTCAAATGAGCCTTGTGAGAGGAAGGCAATGGCAGGATCTTTTCACCTGTGTGTACCAGTACTAACTAGAGAGAAGACTCCCTCTAAAGTTAAACAAAGTATTTTGTTTGAATTGACAAACATACAAGAAATCAAACACTCTTAAGAACTATGCAAGGCTGTCAGAAAGTGAGGCAAGAAAGGTTCAATAGAGAGAGAGAGACTGGATGGAAAAGGTGATAGTTACCACTCTTGAAAGAGGAGGTCACAGCAAAGGGATTCAGACAGTCTCTGAGGGTAGCATGGAGGAAAAGCAGTCTGGGGTACTACATACCAAATACTATGATTGGCTGGGGTTGAAACTAGGGCCATTTCTGCAGTAGACTGTTATATTACTATGATTCCACTTTCAACTTCCTATGGAATCCTGGGGTTTGCAGTTTAGGGAGGGACCTCAAAGGCCTTTCCCTAAACTGCAAACCCCAGGATTCCATAAGATGTTGAAAGTGGAATCATAGTGCTATAACAGTCTAGTGTGGAAATGGCCTAGGTTTTTGTCTTATTTCACACCTTGAAGGGATGTGTTGACAAAGCCATAATGGTCTTCCCACAGGACTGACAGAGGAGTCTAGAATGGGCTAATTGCTTAACTCCAATGTGATAAAACATTGATGGAACTCATGACACTCTCTTAATGTTCTGTCAGGTGGGGTGTACAGGGAAGATCTATGCGGGTTAAGGTTGAGGGATGGTCTCTGATTGCTCACCAATCTGGTCAGGTTGCTTTTGATTGTATTCAAAAAAAAACAAAAAACAAAAAACAAAGAGACTGAAGCAGTGAAGGGATTGGCACAAAACCGTTGATGGCAGATTTTCTGCATAATCCTATCTGAACTTTCATGACCCTGAACCTGTCTCCAATCAGCATAGCCCCACACAGATTTTCCAGCCAGCATGATCATGAGCATATTCTCTGGTCATTAATAAATCCAATTTATGAAAATTGCCTATCTCACAGGAGGGGTGGTAGGGTATGGCAACAATCAGGGAGGGGGCATTCTAACTTGTAGCAGGGGCTCTTCGTTGCATGTGTGTCATGATCCTATCCTATACACACAAACCCATGAATCATGAAAGAAAATGTTCTTTTTAATTTTGCCATTGCACTTTTCCCATTTCTGAAATGACTTCAAGGTGCACAATGGGGCTTTTTCTGGCATTTGGTTGAGCATCTTCAGGGTTGACGGGAGAGCCAGTACAAATTACTGGAGTCCAGTGGTCCAGAAGCAGGCCACAGGTTTGACTGTGTGGCACATATTTTTGTCTTTCTCAACAGCATCATGATTTCTCTATTGTTTTTGATATCCAGTGTAAAGTGGGTGAATTTAAAGAAAATAACAATGAAATTGTGCCATGAATGCGAATGTGTCATTTCTAGTTAAAGATTTTCAGCTGGTCGTCGCTTGGTAGTGGGAGAGGAGAATTCTTTTCTCACTATAGTCTGATACTGCTGTTAGCAACTCTGAACACCTTCCTTGTTTTGTTACTTTTGTTGTGGATAGAATCTGATGCATTTTTAGGCCACAATTTGGATATTTGGGGAAAAAAGAAAATAAGTCAGATAGCATGGCACAACAATCTCCAGATAATTTTTGTTTTAGTCGTCATAAACCTTCTAAATATGGTGATGCCGATGGTAGCATATTATCTGCTTTACGAGAGGGTTCGATATGAGTCTCTTGATGCTGTGAGAAGTTTCTCTTCATTATCAGTTAGCACAGGCTCAGTCCTTGAACTGAAATGGTTTTCATCTTATTTTTATTAACCCGCTTCCCTGGCTAGCATACTATTTGATTATGAAGGCAGAAAGGCCTTGTCTGTTTTGAAAACCTCAAGGACTGATAGTTGTCCTTTTGTTTCTTTTATATTTATAGCAGCAGGATGCTGCTCTGTCTGTGAGCACTTATGTGTTTGTGAATCAGCTCCCCATGGTTGAGATCAGTGTCCATGATAATTATAATGCTTTTCCCTCTGTCAGCTGTTGGGATGGAAAGAATATTCAAAAATATTTTTTCCACCAGCAAAGGTGGGGGGTTTCAACTATGTGGAAACCCCAGCAGGGAGGACTCACCTGAGACAAGAATCTTTGCAGTTTGGGACACGTCTGCATGTGAAACTCCACATAATTGGAGGAGGGAGAGAAAATAACACCATCTCCACAGGGAAGCCATTTTTTTCTGTTTAGAAAATGCAGTTTTCTCTGCAGAATGTTTACTGTGTAGAAAATACCATGTTCTATGAAAAACAGAACCACCTAGCATGTAGGGTTGTTACCCCAAAAGGTGAGGATTCCCTTGAGGCCTCCAGCAGTACCCACAACTCAAATGCAAAAATGAAGAATTAATTAGTTCTAATTAAGAAGACTGTAAGAGGTGGGGTAATGAGCAGGATCTTTCCACCAATGTTTATGGAGTCCCTGCAGGAAAAACCAGCCAGAGACCCAAAAGTAAACTAAACTGTGTTTTACTGAAGAGAATTCAATCACACATGCCCATAAGATTCAGACAGTCATGCACTCACACAAGAATTAACCAAAGGAAAGGGAGGAAAGTTATGGATAGCCAAGCAAGTTTTGGGATTATAATTACAAATCCAGAAGAGCAGCAAAGAAACAGTAAATGACTTAGACTTGTGTCTAATGGCAGTACAAACCAGGATTCAAAGTGACATAGTGATATCCAGCATCTAGTGTACTGCAACCAACTGGTAGAAATGAAGGATTTTTATACCCAAAATCTGCCTGGAGAGCAATTTGTAAGCAGTTCTCTAACAGAGCAAACAAAGGAGCTTGCAACACAGACAATGGGATCTGGAATGAGTTGATGGACTTATCATGTAGATGACAGAGGCCCTTTTCGCACGCAGTTTCTGTAGCGCGAGGGCCCCTTGAGCGTCGCATGAATGGGAGCGTCGGTCCATACGACGCACTCCCATTCACGTGACGCTCACAAGCCTAAAGTGGGACGTGCGCACATTTTCTTATTTTCGACTGTAAGCCAAAAATACTGCGCGTCACACAATGCTCCCGGGGCCCTCGCACACTTACCTGCATGCGGTGCGTCGAATGAGCTGGGCCGGTCGTGCTTCCTCCCCCAGTGCAGCCTACAGCTCCCAGACTGCGCTGCGGAAAGAAGGGGCGGGGTGCTAGCGTGATGGTCCCACTACCAGGAAGCGACCTGCGGGATGAAGGAGCGGGAAAGCAGCAGCGTTCCAGATGAGGCTTTTCACGTGAGACGCCCTCCCCAGTTGCGCAAATGGGTAAGGTGCGAAAAGCCTCAAAAATTTAATAGCTGGTTTAATAGTCTATACTAGGCAAGGAGGATAAAGGAATAGGTGTTGAAGTCTAGAGGAAATAGGAACAAAGCGATCAACATTTCTGTGTGAATATTGGTGACTCTCCATCTCAGTGATGGCTAACTCAAAGTCTGTTAACACTTGAAAGCTTCTGATAACTATCATGCTTATGACCTAGCTGAGCTTGGGAGGGGTTTCTTGACTTGTTCATTTGGCCAGTTTTGCCTCTTATCCGGCATGGCTTTCAGTCATAGCAGTGTATCATTTAAGCCATATCAAAATGTGGGGGTGTACAGCTACAAACAGGGACTGCACAGTTCTCAAGGACTTTCTTACAGAAAGGCAAAAAATACAAAATTACTTGTTCTTGCATGCAGGGGTGTTGGTGGGTGGGTATGTTTGTGTTTTCTTTTTAATAATTTATTCAATGACGGTATCTTTATTTAATGATGCTTTCCTCGGGCTGCTGCCACATTTTCCTTGAAGTGAAACATGAACATAATTTCAAGAGAGGCTAACAGGGTTGACAAAATTGACCATATTCCTTTGGATAAAGAAAGTCTGTGTGCCTCTGGACTCTTGTTTGTCACAGAAAACACTAACTGTGATTTTGTCTTACTTTTGAAAGTCCTCCCAGCAACAAATAGAGACTCTGAGTTAGTTCTGTATAATCAGGAAAGGGGCAAAAGATGTGATGGACAATTTGAAATGTGCTTCTGCAATTTCTGTGCTTTTATGATTGAGTGATCCATGCAAGAATAAATCTACCCCTTGAGGTTTATAGGCCAGGCAAAATGCAACAGATAAGATGTTCTGCAATATTTTAATCATGCTGGTTGTCTAGTTGATGCTGCCTTTCCTTATTTAACTGCCCACATTCTCCCTTTTGGCCATTGACAGCAGTGGGCGTTGGTGCTTTCATGTCTTGAAGAATCATCCAGGCCACCACTGCCGCTCACTGGGATAGAGAAAGCAAATTAAAGCTAGATTTGTTTGGGGAGGGTGGAGAAGGGTAGGTTGGTTCCTAACTTGGGAGCCCACAGCAATGATGATGATGAGAACACAGGATTGCTTCTGACATTATGACAGAGGAATGAGAGGGAAGGATAGAGTGAAAAAAATAAAAATAGCTCATGAGACAGCTAGATTGGAATCATTGGAGATGCATGAATTTCCCCAAGTCATGTCTGCTAAAGTCTGCTGTTTGTGTGGCTATGGCAGTGCTCATATTGGGCTTTGCATAATTCTATTGACACATGTGCAGTGATCCTTCCATTTGCTTCTTGTGTGTATCAGTCTATGAGCATCAGGATGCAGAAATTCTAGAGGGAATTTAAGCAGGCCATCAGAGGAGGACAGGGTTTGGGAAAGGGTTATGCTTATAGGTTGGATTCACATTGCAGCCTACAGATCACAGCCACATGCCCACGAGCCTCCAGGTGACTGTAGCAAAAATGACTAGCTGCAGGCACTCATGAAGTTTTCTTTCTTTCTTTCTTTCTTTCTTTCCTTCTTTCTTTCTTTCTTTCTTTCTTTCTTTCTTTCTTTCTTTCTTTCTTTCCTTCGTTCCTTCCTTTGATGACTTTCACTTACCCTATGCCATTACATTTTTTTCTCAAAAAAGTCGGGGGGGGGAGTGAATGGGAAGGATACAGAGAGAAAAAGAGAGAAACTGAGAGAGAGAGAAGCAACAAAGTTGTTTCTGGAGAAAGAATACAGCAATGAGGGGATAACTAATATATTTGAATGCAGCTGAACCCAGTGGCATAGGGACAGGAGGAGGATGGGGGCAGTATATCCCCAGCGATAATTTTTGGGGTGCTGCTTCTCCTTGCCTGCCCTCTCTCATGCACCATAGCCCCACCCCTCTGCATCGTAGCCCCCCACACCACAGCCCCACTCCATTTGCCATAGCCCTGCCCCCCACATGCTGTAGCCCTGCCCCATGCTCTGTAAGCCCACCTTGTCTGCTGTAGCCCCATCCCTATGTGCTGCAGCCCCACCCCCATGCACCATAGCCCACCCTGTCTGTCATAGCCCTGCCCCCACATGCCATAGCCCCCATGTAGCGTAGCCCCACCCCTGCCCCTCTGCCCACCCCTACCCCCGCCCGTCCTCCATGCGCTACATGCTATGCCACTGGCTGAACCTGAAATAATTCAAGGCTGATACACAGAAACTTTCCCTAGCAGTTTCTGCCTCTCCTATTTTGTGAACAATGCAAAGTCCAATTTAGTCTTTAAATGGTCACTTACCTGAACCTGCACAGCAGACAATACTGAGGGGGAGGGTAATTATTTGACAGTGTCCATGACAGAGATGAGAGTGATTGGTGACTGGCAACTGGCATCAGTTCACAGTGTGTGATGGGGCAGGACAGGAGGCTATTTAAGCCTGATTGCCCCTCCACATACTCCCTTGGATCTTCTCAGCACAGCCCACTCTCTTGCCCTCAGTGCAGTGTAAGATTTATCTGGTCACTTCAGGACTAGATAGGAGTCCCCCACCCCTTTTACCCATTCCCCCCCCATCCCATGCTGTATCTGACAATTGGCTTAGGGTGGTGTCATGAAATACACTTTCCTCTGGCAAGTAAGGAAGGGGAGGAATGTAAGACTTTGCTGATCTCCTTTTAGCACCCTTTTGGTGTAAGGTAGGGCTCTGGAACTCCCTCTTTTGGGCCCTGCATCCCAGAGGGTGGGGAGGGAGGCTATTCCTGAGGCTAACCTGGGATTCAAGCTCTCATATAGGGCCCTGAGGCTTGGGTGGGAGTTCCCTAGATAACATTCCCTTTGTGCCAGGCTTCGGAGCAACCAATAGCATCTGGATTGCCCTCAGGGCTGAGGAGGTGGTCACAGAGTAATGTCTGACCTTAGCTGGACCCATACCAGTTTACTGTCCCCACTTGCTCCATTTCCAGGCCAATGCAACTTGAATAGGTTAGGTCAAATAAAGTGCCATGTATTTAACCCAAATTTCTGTGTCTGGTCTCATTGTTTCATGGTTAACCATCAATATCCTGTTGTATCAAGTGAGAAAATAACAGGAGGTGGTTTTGTTTGTGTTTTTGCTGTACTGTGCTCAGCATAGTACTGGGTACTCTGCTTTGGTATTTATCCTATGCTTTGGTATTCCAGCAATGATTATGGCAGAGGTGGAGACTTCCTGGTTTTGGTAGACCTCACTGATCCTGAATCCTTCAGGAGGGGCATCCTTCCTCTGCAATGTTATCACCACCACTGAAAGTACCACAAAAACCCTAAGAGATTTTGGTGGAAATCCAAAGCATGTTGGGAGCAAGCACTCTGCCTACCAGCCAAATCTCACTTTCAAAAGCCCATCAACTCAAGAAGGCCACACAGCCATCTATGAAGGTCTGCATGCAGCCCATGGGTTGACTGTTGCCCATGCTTACTTTATGGAGTATCAGTCAGAGGTAAATTTTACCCACATTTTTTCACTCACTTTGCATTTGAGAAAAACAGATATGATCTGTGTCTAGCATTTCACAGGTGGCAGGGAGAGATTTACCAGGCAGATGAGTGTTGTCAAGATTTGTTTAAGAGTGTCCCTGTGGGGAGACATGTCCAGAAATCTCTAGTTACAAGAAAAACTGAAGAGAGCACAAGGCCTGCTTGCAAGCCCAAAGGTCTCACCTCAGTCCTATGAGCTGCTCTCATCTTCTCCCATGAATTGAACAAAGGTCTCCCCAGGTCTAGACAAACCCACAATCTTGAGCTCTTATCTTCTACTTTCTCTGCTACTTGAATTCTTCTCTTCCAGTCTTCTCATGACCATCTTGTGAAGCATGTCTTTTGGTGTTTTGTTTTGTTTTTTTAAAGCAGGAGCAAAAACAAAGCAGGTAACTCTCTCCCTGAACAGCTTAGCAGTTAAACCTGCAATCACACAGTATCTTTTCCATGTGTGCTCCTAGGGCACCATTTGGCACTGACCCAAAGACAGAAGAACTTTGACTATGAACAAATTCATATTTTCCTTTCTATTCTGGCTTTTTGTTATAACTAAGGGTTTTGATGACAATTTAACAATGGAACAAGAGGCTGGATGGTTGAAGTTTCTGCTATTAGGGATGATATAGCAGGAGCACAAATACTGTTTTCTTCAACATCTCAATTCTCTCTTCTTCTTCGTTTCCCCCCTCCTCCTCCCCCCTTCCTCTCTCCCTCCTCCTCCTCATTCCAGGAACAGGCATTTCTTTTCCTCTTCTTTTTTTTTGTGCTCAGCATGCCAACTGTTAGTCTGGGCAAATCCATGCTGTTTAGGGCTACTTTTTGTGCTGTGAACTTCCCACCAAGCAAGAGAGCTAAAGAAGATGTGACAGTCTCACATAACACTCCACTGGCAGCACAAAACATACACTCATAAAGCATTCTGATTTATCTTAAGAGTTTGCATTCAGGGAAAGAGAACTCTGACATTTCCTGATTTCAAAAGTGATGTTGGTTTCTTGGCCAAGGGAAACAGAGATGGCAGTTATGCTCACCCTTTCCCCTGCCTGGCCTCTGATGTAATTAGATTGGAATCTGCTCCTCTTGAAATAGTGATGTCTTGTTTCATCTTCAGCAGTACTGCTCTAAATATCCCACATTCAGACTTCATAGTGAAAATGGCTGTCTCCTCCTGGTCTCTCACAGTGGGTAAAGGAATATAGAAATGACTTTGGTCTAGATCCAAAGAACTACATAATTCATTCATTCCATAATTTATTCCCATCAATCAAAGCAACTTGGGGGGATTAATCTGACCTCATCCTCCTCACACAAAGACACCACACTCATCCTTTGAAACAGACAGGAGTTTAAGAAGCACGTTGCAACATGGCATGGTGGAGTTTTCTGTTTTGCAGAGAATGAAGAAATAGTCCACAGTGCCCTTCTGAACTACAACACCCAATCTGTGGGGCACAGTGCATCCTTTCTTGCTGGAAGGGAAGGCAAGAGAAGGTAAAACCATTGGCTTTTTTTTAGGGCTCCCCCTTTTTTCTTTTTTCCCCCTTTTGTGTGTGTGTGTGTGTGTGTGGCTTGATTCTGTAAGTAATGATACTGCCACCAATCTTGGTGACATGCTCACAGTGAAAGCAAAACATGGAGACAGTGTTACCCACCAAAATAGCCTTGGAGGCTACATGCAGCCTATGGAGGGATGTTTTCAACCCCTGAGATAAAGGATTTTAAAATGACTATGACAAAATTAATATATGTTTTTTTAAAAAAATAAAATTAAATGTGGTTGTGTGGGTGATAATCCTATCTAATTCAGGGAGAGTCTTAAACTGTGGCCCACAGTGTGATGAATGGGAACTTAAACTGTGGCTTTGGCCAAGAAGGAGCAGGAACTGTACTGAGACTATTTATATCTGATACAGATAGATATACTGGATCAAGTAGGTTACAGGTTATCCCTGCCATGCCCCTTAAAAAAAATCTTCTGGAACAGCTCATTCTCTGAGCAATGAAGAGACTTACCTATGACTACATACATCCTTTGGCTTGCTTCCCCTCTATAGTGGCCTCTCCCCATTCTCAATACCACTGGGACCCCATTGTCCAGAGAATCTGCTAGCAGAGGGATCCATTCATTGAATCACATGGGGCAAATGGCTTTGTATTTGAGATGTAAATCCTCAACTAATTCCTCTTTGAATGTGAGGATGGATAATTACAGTAGTTTTCTCCCTACTATAGGAGAAAACAAACATTCCTCTGCAGTATTCTATCAGTATTCAGATGTCCCTAAATGTTTCAGAGGAATTATTCTGCATAGAAAAACATGTGGTTTGAGATAGAAACTTTTTGTTTTGTTTTGCACAGAAAAAAAAAGTTTCCTGTACTGGAAACAGTTTTTGTTTTATTTTTTCTGCATGGAAAACTGTGAGATTTGCAGAAGAAACAGATCTTTGGTCAAAAAAAGGGATGAGTGTTTTGCTTTGTTTTTTCTGAACAAAGCAATTCTTCTGCAACACTTTGGGACATTCAGATAAGGGAGAAAATTGTGCAAGATTGCCACTGGCCTATTATTCTTCCTAATGGGATCTCCATTGACAGGAACCTGTTCTTCAACCTGGGTATACTTTCCATCCCTACTTTATATTAAGTTTCAACTGATAGAATCATATCAGTGCACTGAAGCTGAAATCATTCATAATGCAACCTATACTGGATGTAATCCCTGTTAGGTTCAATAAAACATAAGCAGAAGAAACACACCATCAAGGATTATATCTGTTTACTTCTTGCTTCCCAGTCTGTGAACAAGCTTTGAGTCATCATTATTAGCTGTGTGTGAGAAGCAACAAACATTGCTCACAGCCCTCGCTTTCTGAATTATGCAAGGATCATAAGTGCCTGAGAAAGAGAGTGAAGGAGACAAACAGAGAGGCAGAGACCATCCACTAGAAAGAAGAGTATGAATAACCTTTCACTCCTGGAGAAGATTGTTATCTGTTCTGCATTCAGACCATGATGAGGCTATAATGGAAAGTTGTATTGACTTCTCTTTCTCTGTCTATGCAGAGATGTTTTTTTTAAAGCTTCAAACATTCATTGTTGCTTCATCCACATCAGAAAATTACCTATATAAATATGACACCTTTCATCTTTTAAAGCGAATTTTACACAGTATTGACAGATCGGCAGGATGAATTCTTCTCACAGTTCTCAGATTGTTAAGCAACAGTGAATGGAAATCTCTTCTCAAAATATCTCAGTATGGAAGAAACAGATATAGAAGAGGTTTTGTCTTAATTATGAGGTTTTTGTCAGATATAGGAATACCATTTTGGGTAATAAATTCTAGGAATGGAAAATAAGTTAACTGGGGCTGGAATTCACAATTACAGTTATGAATGTGTGACCTAGAGTAAGGATTATAGTATTTAGATACCCCTTTAATTCCTATGGCTGTATCCTGCACTATATGGGAATTATTTGTAGTTCGATAAGACACTAGATCTCCCTGAAAGATAATTCTAAATACCTCACACAACTGTGAATATCAGCCATTTATAGGATGGAGCCATAAGCAATTAGAGTGGTGTCAGTGTGTCATAACTTTCTGTGCCACCCTCTCACCCCACCATAAGGACAGGAGAAAGACAGGGCCATGATGG
This sequence comes from Ctenosaura bakeri, assembly GCA_948474755.1. Lineage (NCBI taxonomy): Eukaryota > Metazoa > Chordata > Lepidosauria > Squamata > Iguanidae > Ctenosaura > Ctenosaura bakeri. The sequence continues at coordinate 517,460 of CAOLHI010000249.1, read as the reverse complement.
TGCTTATGCACAGTGTTGCCACGATCCTGTCCTTTCCCTGTCCCCAGGTGGCACAATTGTGCCACAAATCATTGACAGGTTTTCCCCACCAATGACCAGTGATTGTGCTGCCATCCTGCTGTACATCTGCACTTACCTTGCTTGTGGAAGGCTTGGAAGCACAATGGCTGTGCTTCCTGCCCCAGCACAGCCTGGGATAGTATCTGGCTGTGCTGCAGCAGGAAGAGGTGGAGCCATCATGCTTCCTGGGCCCCAGAGGCAGCCAGTGAGGAGGGAAGTGCTCCTGTTGTGGTCCTCTCCCAGCAGAGATGATGCCGGGACCTATGCCAGCTGCCTCTGTGATGTGGTAAGGTGGGAAAAGGAATATAATGTTGGAATATAATGTTTTGGTTTAGGAATTGAAGGCTGAATATCTCACAATATGCTTTCCCACTTCTTCTTTATTCACTATCAATTGGCAATAATAGCAATTCCATTGTTTGTGTTGCAAAGTTCTCTGCAAAAGAACGATCAGGGTATTTGGAGATGTTGTTGGAAGAAACAGGAGTAAGAATGCAACAGAAAAGGAAATCCTTCTGCACCCTAGACAATAAGCCTATCAATAATTAGTAATCATAATCACTATATATCACTTCCAGGATTAGAGGCAAGCATGATTTAATCAGTGGGGAAAACTGGGTTACATTGGATAAATTTGGTGAATAAATGAAGAAATTGGGGGAATTTTTTTTTAGAAAGTGCAAATTTCAATGCAAGAGAAAAACACAAAACCTTGTGAAGAGTTATGATACAAGAACAGGAAGAAAATATAGATGGGATATGGTGAAAATCAATGAAAACTAGGCTGATTTTCAAATCCCAGATTGCTATTGTAATCATTTCCTACCTGGGGCCTTCCCATGGACATCTGTGTGGCCACTGTGGGAGGGAGAACAAGTTAGATCAACCCTTCCCTTTGACGTAGAAGATCTGGTATGCTCTTAAGTTAAATTGGACTAAGATTTAAGCTTATTTTTGAAGGTAAAAGGAAATTAAAAAGTGACAGCACAGAGTCATATTCACCTTTCTGCTGCTCAGTAGGTCAGCCTTCACTCTCTTGCCCGCTTTTCACAACTCTGCCACTTGAACTCAAAAAACAACCATGGGTTTTTCATTCTACATAATGAGAAATGGTCCATTGTTTACTGATCCACAGTGGTGGTTGAGGGATCGCAGAACTCCTTACAGAAAAAAGGCCAGACTGGGCTCTTCTCTGCTTTCTTTTAATTTAGCCAGGGCCTTGGCATTTAAGCTGTGATGCTGCAAAAGGAAGCTTTTAATCAAAATGGCTCCTGTTTTCCCACTTGTTGATATGCCTTTTAATTTCCTTTTATCTTATGTTTCAGTTAATCCATTTTATTTGTTGTTGTTGTATTATTATTATTATTACCATTATACTTTAATTTTAGCCAACTTGAGTTCTATTTTGGACAGATAGGCAGGTTGTGAATCTAAGAAATCAGTTGATCAACAGATCCTTTCTGGCTGGATAAATATAAGTAATTGCCTGCATTTAACTTTAATGAGATCTGTAATTTCAGTGCTCATTTGCACCGAATTTTGATAATGGGAAGAAATAATAGCATCAATAGCATCTTGACCCATGATGCTCTTGTGACCCGTCTTGAATGTTCTTCACAGTGAGATTGATGATGATGAAAAGCTATGGTCTTTTATGAAGGATGCAGTTCTTCACTGATTTCATTCTTGAAGCAAACAGTAATTTTAGCAATTTTTCTCCCACTGTGATAAAGTCTCCAAAAATTGTGCAGTCTTCAAATATTATTTCCAGTTTGGAACTTATTCTACACAAAAATTGTCTGTCACATTTTTATACAGAAAGCAACAATTTCTGTGCCAGAAACAGCATTTTTTGTATGGAAAATAATACTTTCCTATGCAGAAAATGTTATTCCCAGCACAGAAAATTCTGCTTTCTACAAACACACACCAAAATAATGTTCACATTTTGCAAAGAATAGGTCCTGAACAGTGAAGATTCTCACCAGTCCAGGATTCTCCTCACAAGGATTTCCTGATAACTCCAGAAACACTTTCAAATATTTTCAAATATTTGCTTCGTACATTTCCCAGAAGGATACAAGCACTCAACCTGGCGGTAGGGGAGCAGGGGAGGAAGCAGAGGAAATGAGGCACTTAATAAGTAGAGAGGTGGTACAGGAATACCTGGCCGCATTGGATGAATTCAAGTCTCCAGGGCCAGATGAATTGCATCCTAGGATATTAAAAGAGCTGGCAGAGGTCATTTCGGAACCGCTTGCTATAATTTTTGAGAAATCTTGGAGGACAGGAGAAGTTCCAGCAGATTGGAAGAGAGCAAATGTTATCCCCATCTTCAAGAAGGGAAAAAAGAGGACCCAAATAATTATCGCCCAGTCAGCCTGACATCGGTACCCGGAAAGATCCTGGAGCAGATCATTAAGCGTTCAGTTTCTAATCATTTAGAAAACAACGCAATAATCACGAGAAGTCAACATGGATTTCTCAAAAATAAGTCATGCCAGACTAATCTGATCTCTTTTTATGATAGAGTTACTAGCTTGATAGATGAAGGGAATGCTGTGGATGTAGCATATCTCGATTTCAGTAAGGCCTTTGACAAAGTTCCCCATGACATTCTTGCATCGAAGCTAGTAAAATGTGGGCTAGACAGGGCTACTGTTAATTGGATATGTAATTGGTTGACCGACCGAACCCAACGGGTGATCACGGATGGCTGCTTTTCATCCTGGAGAGAAGTGACTAGTGGGGTGCCACAAGGTTCTGTCCTGGGCCCAGTGCTGTTCAATATTTTTATCAATGACTTAGATGAAGGAATAGAGGGCATGCTCATCAAATTTGCAGATGACACCAAATTGGGAGGGGTTGCTAATATGCCAGAGGACAGGATCAAAATTCAAAATGACCTGGATAGATTGGAGAGCTGGGCCAGGGCGAACAAAATGAAATTCAACAGAGAGAAATGTAAGGTCCTACACTTAGGCAGAAATAATGGAATACAGAAATATAGGATGGGGGACACGTGGCTGGATAGCAGTACGTGTGAAAGGGATCTAGGAGTCTTCATAGACCACAAGCTGAACATGAGTCAGCAGTGTGATGCGGCAGCCAAGAAAGCCAATGCAATTCTCGGCTGCATCAACAGGAGTATGGTGTCTAGATCGAGGGAGGTACTGGTACCACTCTACTCTGCTTTGGTTAGACCCCATCTTGAATACTGTGTCCAGTTCTGGGCACCCCAATTCAAGAAGGATATTGACAAGCTGGAGCAAGTCCAGAGGAGGGTGACCAAAATGGTGAGAGGCCTGGAAAACATGCCCTATGAGGATAGACTGAGAGAGCTGGGTATGTTTAGTCTGCAGAAAAGGAGGTTAAGAGGGGACATGATAGCCATGTTTAAATATTTGAAGGGATGCCACGTAGAGGAAGGAGGGGGCTTGTTTTCTGCTGCTCCAGAAACCAGGACAAGGAGCAATGGATTCAAGCTGCAGGAAAGGAGATTCCACCTGAACCTCAGGAAGAACTTCCTGACAGTCAGGGCTGTCCGGCAGTGGAATCTGCTGCCTCGGAGAGTAGTGGAGTCTCCTACCTTGGAGTTTTTTAAGCAGAGGTTTGATGGCCATCTGTCGGGAGTGCTTTGAGGGTGTTCCTGCATGACAGGGAGTTGGACTGGATGGCCCGTGTGGTCTCTTCCAACTCTACATTTCTATGATTCTATGATTCTAACTCTGAGGCCATTTCCACACTACACCCTTATAGCGTGATTATTCCGCTTTCAACATCCTATGGAATCCTGGGATTTGCCGTTTAGGGAGGGGCCAGCTGGCCTCTCCCTAAACAGCAAACCCCAGGATTCCATAGGATGTTGAAAGTGGAATAATTGTGCTATAAGAGTATAGTGCGAAAATGGCCTTATTATGTCTTTCATAGCAACTTTGATGGACAGTAACTGGATAATATTAGCATTAACTTTGTGCAAGTAGTGAAGGTTGACAGTGGCCAACTGATGCTTACTCAGATTCCCTGTTCTGTCTCCAGTAGCTCAGACATTTGTTGGATCGATTAGAAGGAAAGACAAAAATCAACATTCCTTTATTACTGTCAACAGTATCCATTGGACATTCACAGAAACAGCTCTGCTTCGAACATTTAAAACAAGGATGGGAACTTTGTGACCATTCAAGTGTTTTTGGGCTGAAACAGTTGCAGTGCAGTTAATGTTATCCAAAGCTGAGGGACTATAGGAGCTGCAGTCCAACATCATTTGAGAAACCACAAGTTCCCCCCACCCTGGTTACAAAGTTTTAAGCTGAAGTCTGCAAATGCAGATCCACATAAGCTGAAGTACTCACCTAGTAGTATTCACCATCAGTGATGTCAGTCACAGGATGTGATTAAAGATAGAAGCCCAACATCTGTGCCCAGAGAAATCATAAAGAAAATGGCACCCAAAAAAGAACAAGTATTCCTCTAGTTGTTCAATACACATAAGAGGAGAACTGGAGTTTCACCCAGACCTTTGGAAAGAACAGAACTATCGATCTGAAATGCAGAGGGCACACAAATGTTAAAAATAAACCTGTATTCATTTCTTCCATCTGAAGAAGAAAATTATGTGCTACTTCCTTGCATAGCAAATCAAAAGAGCGAGCAATTTATTAGGCAGAACAATAGACCTGGTTCCTAATGTGCCTAATTCGTCACTTGCTAAAGGTCTATATTAGGCCTGTCATTTGTAAAGGAGGAAATGATTGATCTGTGATTCTGCTGACACTGAAAAATAGAGCAAGATATGCAGATGAGGATGCTACTTCCCAAAGGGCTACCTGAATGCTTGCTACTGCCAAGAAACTATTGGACATCCTTGAAGCCCTATGAATGCTTATATGACTTCATCTTAGAATTATTAATCTAGTGCCATTTCACCCTACACAGTTATAGCATTATGATTCCACTTGAACTGCCATAGTCACATTCTGTGGAATCCTAAGATTTATAGTTTGGTGACACAGTATAGCTCTCTTACTGAAAATTCTAAATGCCCTTTCCTAAATTGCAAAATCCAGAATTCCATAGCATGGAACCATGACAGTTAAAATGGGGTTGGGCCGTTTGCTCAGGATCAAATTAGATAGCATGGGTCATTCTTTTTTAAAAGATATCCTTAATAGCAATTTCTAGAAACACTGAAATTCTACAAATACATGAGAGAGAAAAAAAAGAATATAAAGAAAACATGAGATAGATGAATTCGAATTTTAAAAGTAGAAAAAAGGGGAGAGAAAAAAGAAAAAGAAAGGAAAAGGAAAGGGATTGACTTCCAGCCTTCCTTTAAATGAAATATAACAATTAAATTGATTTAACCCTCTCAAATATAATATCCAACATTTCTTTTCTGCCCCCCCCAAGTTCATGCTTTCAAAAAAAAGAGAAAGAAAGAAGAAAGAAAGAAAGAAAGAAAGAAAGAAAGAAAGAAAGAAAGAGGAAGGGAAGGGAAGGGAAGGGAAGAGGAAAATGAACTTTCTTCTACCAAAGCTTATCTGGCATAATATCTCAATATCACTTTCTATTACATTCCATTACATATTATATTTCCATGGTAAATGACATTACATGATAAATGACATTAATACTAAGTGCTGCTTGCTGATTTGATTACATAATATTACATAACATTTTCATTAGCTAAAACTGTGGATCAATTTCACATTGTATGGCATCACTAAATCCAAATATTTCTATACCAATTGATATCATAAAATCCTTTACAGCATTTATTTACCAAGAACAGTTTTCATTGTCATATATCTGTAAATATTTAATAACTTAGTTTCAACCAAATCTATTTCATTTGTAATCCCTTGTAATCATCCTATCCATGGACTTTGCCCACCCCCACTTCTCAGATTGTCCTCCTTGGTCTGTACTACAGTTTTGAGTTCCTTTGCACTTGGTATTTTAAAATAGTTGTCCTGAAACAACACTCCTTTTTAAATCATCTTTCTCTCAACTTCTTCAATCATATAGACTAAATCAATTTGGTTACATTCAATCATCAAAGTAGTTTGATTACAAATCAGTTTCAGATTAGCTTCCCCCTTCTCCCCATCTTGAGCTGTAATCTCCTTTTCAAAAAACAGAGCTTCTTGGATGTATATCTCTCCTAATTCAGTAGGTAATCCCTCCATCAGCTTGACCTGAATTAGTCTCTCCATATGATTTACAACCTCCTTCACTTCATATTGCTAACTTCTTTATCCCACTCTTGTCTTATATCTCCCCACAGTTCTTCCTTTATCTTACTGGTGTCATTTCTCAGGAACTCTATCATATTCCTCTTCAAGTTTAGTAGGTCCACATGTAGCTCCTCCATCTTCCATTGTAAAAAGTCCTGAGAGAGCTCCTAAGAAGGCTCCATCTTTCATTCAACTCAACAGTTTCAAAGTTAACAACCCTCTTCTCTCCCATTTAGCTGAAAGCCACCAGCAAGACAGCCTTATCAACATCAAAGAGATAACATCTGTACTTTCTCCCACTGTAGTTTCTCCTTGTTAAAATGCAATTCGTCTTACAAATAAGATAAAACCCAGCCTATTCATAACATAATACACTTAGGCTCTTTTTGCATGTTTTTTTGCTTGCGCGAGCCCCCCTTGAATGCCGCGCAAATGGGAGCGTTGCTCCGTACAACGCACTCCCACTTGCGCAGTGCTCACGAGGCTGGAGCGGGGTGGGCACATTTTTTGATTTTCAGCTTGAAGCTGAAAATGCCCCTCGTTTGCGCAATGCCGCCCTCACGCACTTACCTGCCATGCGGTGTGTCAGGGAGCCGGTGCAGATGCGCTTCCTTTCCCAGCGCAGCCTACATCTCCCACAGTGCCCTGCGGAAGGAAGGGGCGGGGCGCTCGCGCGACGGTCGCACAAACAGGAAGTGCCCTGTGGAAGGAAGGAGGGGAAGCGGCAGCGTCTCAGATGAGGCTTCTCGCACGAGCCACCCTCCCCCGTCACGGCAAAAGGTACCATGCGAAAAGGGCCTTAGATTCCTAATCATTCTCATTTAACAGACCTGAAACCCCAATTTTCTATTTGTCCTGATCTTGTGAGGTGAACATATTTACTCAGCTCTTGATTACATAAAGAAGATGGCTGAAGAGGCTTTATAGTTCCATTTTAATCAGAAGAAATAACTCCAAAAGTTTTTTAAAGAGATTAAAAAAAAAGACAGGTTGCCAATATGGGGCCATCAAATCCTCAGATCGAAACAGCTGCATTCACAGTGAGAGTAAAAGATGTCACTCCTTTGGTCCTTCCCACTCATAATGCATTTAGTCATAAGTAATGGGAATTCTGGACCCTAATAGATGATCTCCCACTCCTCCTTTAATCAAGGGAGTACTCCTTCAACCAGAGATCCCCCTAGCTAGCACTTTTGCCATGAAAGTTTTCCTTACTGCATAGCTGCAGCTGGGAATGTCTACCTGCTGGCCTGCTGGAAGTCAAAGGCAGATCATGAGTCATTCTCATGCATCATAGTTTGAAGAATACATTCCTAAGCAATATAGGACATTTATGTCTATTATCCTTCAAACTATGATGCATCAGAATGACCCATGGTAAACTGTAGCTAATGTTTCTTTTACAATTTCTATTTCATAGCACTCTGCTTAATATATCTATAGAGCAAAGCACCTAGCACAGAATACAGGTGGACCTAAGATGGTTGAAAGTAACCATAACATGGAAAATTCCTCAAAGAGGTTTCACAAAAGTGGGAGATTACAACTGTGAGAGAGTTGAGCCTTTCACAGTCATCCCCTTGGCTGAGTTATGCTGCGCTTCCAGAACACAGACTTTGACTCAGAATCTGAAACAGGTAACATTCCCGAGGGTGAAACAGGGGGCATGCCAGGACCTGCTGTACAGGAAGAAGTTACAATGCCACAAACAGAACAGGAGGCAGTGCCAGCTCCAGCAGAGAGTCCTGCCCTTTCAGACACAGAAGATAACTTACCAGTGTCCACCTTTGCTGAGTGCAGACAACAAAGAGAAAACGTACATTGATCCCAGAGAATCTATAACCGCTGACAATTACTCAGGCAACAGCTGAGTTAGGCTGCTGACCTATATTGCTGCCACCCTTCCCTGCCAAGAGTTCCCAGAGCTTATCTGATCTTCCACCCTGTTGGATGTGTTGCTGAAGTACATACCTGACTCTAGATTTCCCTGACTGACTTTGGACTTACTTGCCTTAGAATTCTCTTGAACTTTATTTATGGCCTTGTGCTTATTGCCTAAAAGTAAGTATGGAGCCAGGAGCTATTCAGTTTGTTTTGTTTGTGTTATCAGTTGAGCCACTCTGACTGAAATAGAACATTCACTGTGCAAAAGTACAAACACCATGTGACATTTTCAGTGACTAAGGTGAAGCCATTTTTGCAGTGTTAGAAGAAAACACCATCAAACTATTAAAAACACAGATCTAGATTGCTGTCCTGTGCACTCAATTGAGACAACATTCCCACATCATTATCTTCCTAAGAATCCAGCACTGAATTAGCTGTAGCAGTGTTGATCTAAAGTTAACTAAACTGTAATCACATTGATTTAAAACCCCACTTTTAAAATTAGTGAATCATAAAATATTTCATAGGAGTCCTCCCACCTCATTCCTCCCCCAACACTTCCAGTTTTCTCTCCAGCATTTCCATGATTCTGACAAGGAAAATGTTTTGTAAAAGTTTTGCTCCCACACTCCCAGTTTCCCCGTATATTCCCACTGTTTTTATTTCAGATAAGGGTACAATATCCACCAAGATAAAATGTGGAGAAAATCTATCTTCTCCAGAATTTTCTCATTTTTCACAGGCCTTTAAATCTCTAACCATGGATTCCTTAGTAGAATCCTGATCCAGAATATAACTTTCCCACAACACCCCCTGGGGTTTTAGAACCTGTTTAGAAGCTTCAGTTGTCACTTACTTTGACAGACCTTGCATATTCTTTTTTCAAAACCTTTCTGCCAAATAAAAATCTAATTACAGAAGTAAACAGAGGAAATATGGTGTATATATTCTGCTGTCTTTGAAAAGAAAAGAATAGTAGACAGCTTCAAATTAATCTTAACAGAACAGGCACTGCTTTAACATATAGTTGCAATGACAATAGAAAGCAAATGTTTCTCATTGTTTCCTTGTCTCTCCTGCCTTTAATTTGCCTCTTTTCTTTGTTTTGGCACTTGTGAATAATTCTCTCCAATGATTTTATTCTCCAAGATATTAATGCAGGTGGCCTTTTTCATCAACAATACAAATTCCTGGCATTTTTTGAAGTGCTACATATCGGCTTATTATTTGCTTACTTATTTCATTTATATGTCACCTTTCTCCTGGAGTGGGGCCCAAAAAGTCTCACAAAAAGAATTTGTGTTACTGAAATTTGGGTTTATGTACTATTTGCCAGTGATGTAGACTTGAGTCGATAGTCTTGGACTCAAGTTGGACTTAAGTTGCTTCAGTGACTCAACTCAAATTTGACACAGCCATAAATGATGCACTGACTCAACTCGACTCGAGACTTGTATATTTTTAATGACTGACTTGATGCCTTTGGTTCAGTAACATAATGCATTCATCCAGAAGCCTTGTGACTTTGAACAATGCCTCCATCTCTTTTTGCCGACTGGTCACAGAGCAATCTCTCTCAAGCCCAAAATGTTAGTGCATTTCTCAGAGGGGAGCAGCAAACAGGTTAGGCAATGGGCTTGAGGCAGGCTTGAGATCTGCTCAGCAGCCTGTCCCTGCTGCATATCAGAGGAGCCTTCTAAAATGTTTCCTAAGAGCAAAAGACAAGACTTGCCTCTAGAATGCAGGGTGCATTTCTCAGAGGGGAACAGAAAATGTGTTAGGTGTGACAAACCTGATGGGAGGGAGTCTTGACAACAGAGCCTCCTTGGCAACTGAGAGTGTTTAAGCGGATTGGCTGGTGAAATGAAACCTTGGATAGCCCAAAGGAGGGGCTGGTAGAAAGAGGAAAAATAACAGATTTTAACTGTCTGGTGTGTGTTTGAAGAAGAGTGTGATTTGTGGTGTGTTTGGGGAAGGATGGAGATTTGAAGAGCTCTGTGGGAGAGAGGACTGAGAAATTGGGTGTACGAAACATAGTGAATGAATTGAAAGAGAGAGAGAAGAATGGTGTGCTGTTTATAAACATTTAGATGCAAGACACATTTAAAACAACAGTGTTACAATAAATGTTGGAAGTTCTGTGTTCCTTAAAACAGTGTCAGAGAGTCTCATTCTGAATCCTGGAATATACACGCTACCAATAATATCCTCTTGACCTTAGTGCCAATAGTACCATAGTCTTGGAAAATATAAATCACTGCTGATCCTTACTTCTGGGAGAAGGGCAGATTTAGGGAAGGCAGTAAAGGGGGAGAGTCCGGAAAGGAAGCAGCCAAGGGGGGAAAGAATGAGGAAGGGACTGAGTTCTCCATTTGTCCTGGCCCTGGCTTGATTCAGAGATCTCCCTGGCCATTCAGTTCTTATCATAAAGAGGTGTCAGGCTGGGCAGGCCTTGACTGCGAGGCTTGGGTGCACCTTTCACACTCGGCAGCACTGACGGGTGGTAGTCCGTGCACACCTTTCATTAGGCAACAAGTTTGAGGAAGAAGGACCCTTCCTTCTTATCTTTTGAATCTTCAGTAATGGGGAGTTGTAAGGGATAAACAGTTAATTCTCTCTACAAACAGTTAATTCTCTATGCAGCTTGTAGTTATTTCTCTCTGTGTATGCAGTTAATACAATTGAACCTTGTGGGAACAGAATGCTTGCTGGCTCGCTTCTGCTGACTTAGCTTCGATACATCAGACTTGCAACATTTGAGAAAAGCCTATTGCAGTAAGAAACGAAACTGATGATCTTTGTGTAGCACATCTGTTCTTTCTCCTGAACAGGAGATAACACTGTACTAAAAATGTATAAATGACTGTGAACTGAATCAAAGGGGGGGCTCAGACTTTTGGAAGCAATTCCAGCTGAGACTGTCCGGCTAATAAAATAACTCTTTCCAAACCGAAGGGTCTGATCTCTGATATATGCTTCAGAGTAAGATAGGATCCTATGCCCCACTTCCAAAGCTGCAGATGGCAAAATTGCAAATGTGGAGAGCCGACTCTGCTGAAATTGTTAAAACTGAATTTATTTCACTCTATCCAATAATTCTGGAATTTTGGTTGGGGTATAAAGTTGGCTTCCAGACTTGAGATTTGACTTGAGACTTGACCTGAAAGTATCTTCAAGGACTTGAGACTTGAAGGTAGAGACTTGAGACTTGACTTGAGACTTGGAGTAAAAGATTTAAATGCATCACTGCTATTTGCCCCTACTATTTAGAGAAGGAGGCAGGAACCCTGCAACACCCCCAATCCATATACACACACCTGATGTAAGCAATACTGATGTTTTACTCCAAAACATGGGTGACTCAGAGGTCCACCCATGATGCCAGTACCTCCATGAAAAAGTAGGTGGGAGGTAACCCTTATGATGTCTTTTGCACTTATGTTTACTACTACCAGTGTAGAGAAGAACCAGACAGAGATCCAAAAGTAAGGCTAATTGTTTTTTGCAGGGAATTTCAATCACACACACAAGATCCAAACAGTCACACAATCACACAGGGCTAACTGAAGCAAAAGAGAGGAAAGTTTTGGATAGAGAGATTTTCAGGGTGATGTGGGTGGTATTTACCAATCCAGAAGAGCAGTGAAGAAGTAGTAGTGGCTAAGATGCAAGTCTAAGGATGGTACACAAATAGGAATCAGAGTGGCAACCAGCAATCAGTGTACTGTGAGTTGGCTGGCTGAAAACTGGGGTTCAAATACTCTATTTCTGTCTGGAGGGCTAAGGTGCTAATGGCTCCCTCGCAGACTGAACAATGAGTCCAGAGGTTGGACATTGAGTTCCGGCATGGGCTAATGGTCTTAGCATAAGGTGAGTTAGGGCTAATAGCAGTCCTGATAGCTCAGTAATTGTCAGACAGGTAAAGGGACAAAAGGAAAGCCTGCTTGGTCAGAGAGAGAAGTTAAGATAATTAGCTATCTTGTGGGAATCTTCTACACTCTATTGTTTCTGTGAATTTGAGTCATTAGAGGCTAACTGCAAGTCCATTATCACTGGAGTTTCCCAATGATTTCCTGACTATGATCTGTCTATGTCTTGAGGTCTTTCCTAACCTTATTTTGAAAGGCACATGTGCTTTTTCCCTCTTGGTCAACATGACCATGCAGCCATAGCAGAGTATATTTTCTATTTATGCCAATTAATATATTTTGCCAATTGGAGAATGTTTAAAGAATGAGAAAATGAGCTTCAAAAATGTATTTGGTTAGGCAAAAAACCAAGAGTAAGATTTAAAATATTACAGAATACAAAAGAGCGAGGAGCGTTGGAAGTGCCGTCCTTGAAGATGTATTATTCTGCAAGTTGTCTTAATTGGATTAAAGGTTGGATTATATTAAAGAAATCTACTTTAAAAGATCTGGAAGAAACTGATAACAGATTTGGATGGCATGGTTACTTATACTATAATAAAATAGCGGTGAACAAAGATTTTAACAATCATTGCATCCGGAAAACTTTATTAAAGATCTGGCTCCAAATAAAACATAAATATTATATAAAACTCCCAACTTGGACATCCTCTCAAGAAGCTTATAAGATTGCACTGATGAAGCAAGGAAAGCTTTTGACCTACAAAGATATAATAAAATGGGAAAGAGACAATCCAAAAATGAAGTCGATAGAAGAGTTAAAAGCTGAAGGTCATGAGCTAAACTGGTTCCCTTGGCACCAGTTGAAAGAAAGGTACAAAACAGAGCAAAAAATTATATGGTTTTGAAAGACAAGAAAATGAACTAGATCAAGTGTTGAAAGAACATCAAAAGAAGAGAATCTTGAAGCTTTACAAATTATTATTAAAAAGAGACTTTGAATCTGAGTCAATAAAAGAGTCAACAATTAAGTGGTACCAAAATATGGGTCATCCAATCAAGTTAGAGGCATGGGAAAAAGTATGGAAAACAGACATAAAATTCACTTCAAATTTAAATTTAAGAGAAAATTATTATAAAATGTTACATAGGTGGTATATGACTCCAGAAAGACTTCAAAGAATAACCAAAAACAAAGATGTGAAGTGCTGGAAATGTGGGGGAAAGGTGGGGACTTTTTTTTCAATTGTGGTGGACTTGTTAAAAGGCTAAGAAATTTTAGAAGGGAATTCATGATGAAATTCAAAAAATTTCCAAAGTTAATTTTGAAATGGTAACATAATTTTATTTATTGAATATATTAGGCCAGAACCAGGAGATTAGAAAACAACAGAAGATATTACTGTATTTGATCACAGCAGCACGGCTAACATATGCACAACATTGGAAAGATAAAACAGATATTCAATTAGATGAACGGAAAATAAAAATATTAGATATGGTAGAGACTGAAAAACTAGCTAACTCCCTTAAGAACAAAATGGTTCAAAATTTTGAAAGAGAATGGAAAAGGGTAATGCTTTGGCTAAATCTGTAAATGTCTGTAGATTGGGTATACTGGTATTTGATAGCATATGTATAAAGGAGAAGATAGATTCAACTGGAAACTTTCAATATACAGAAGCGGAGGGGAGAATATAAGAATTATAATAATGATATATATATATTTGTGTCTATATACGCCTCTATGTACTTTGAAAATAATAAAAAAATTATTTAAAAAATTAATATATTTTGCCAATTAAATCATATTTTGCCAATTAAACCATATTAAAGTGGGGGGAGTGTAATAGATGAATGATTCAAGTTTCAGTGCAATAACATCTAGAGGGATATGCATTCCTCATCTCTTATTTAGATGTATATTACATTAGTTGATTCAGCTGTCATAATTTGTATCTACCAACAGATCCACCCTCCATGAATGTTTCTAATGCTAGTTGTTGTTGTTTTAACTGTCTAGAAAAGAAAATCCTAGACCCTTGGAAGACAGGGGTAGGATGGGGCATAAGTTCATCTGTGCCAACAAAGATCAGCTTGACAGGCTGGGTGACACATCCGTCAAGTCCCCATACAAAGCAATCTAGGGCAGTGTCAGAGCAGCCTTGGAACTTCTGGATTTAAAGTACCCTCCTACCCATGAAATATCCCAGGATCTGAGTAAGCACAAGGAAAGAAATTTAATTGTACTCAGCAATCTTAACAAGATTAGCATTTTTGCATCTTCTGAAAATGTACACCTCATTTGGAGTACCTGCACATCTGCAAGGCTTACAAGGCATTTTTCAAGAAATAGAGCATTCATAGATGAAAGCATAAATTTTAAAATTTGTTTGGCTAAAATGAGGATAATACGGGGGTAAAAAAAATAAACATGCTTTACTCAGTGTAAGAAAGTTGCTAGAATTAGCTAAATTGTACAAATAAATATGCAAATTGGCAGAAATGTATTTTAACAGTTTGTGCAAATTCAGTGCAGATGTTAAACATAAAGGCTTGCAGTCTGATATGAAACAAGAAAGGTAAAAAAAGGGAAACGGAGAAACTTAATGAAATTCAGACTGAGAGATTTTCACATCCTTAATTCAGACTCTGTAATTTTGAATCCCATGACACCAGCAGGTTTATTGGTCTGAAAGTGATAGACAGAGTTGTTTAAAACTCTGGAGGACTAAAAGACTGGTTCCACTTTTATAGGAGTATACCACAGGGCTATAAAAGGGGTGGTTATTTTATCTCTTACCTCTTTCCCCATTTCCACTGATAGTTGATCTATAAGGTGATAGCTATCACTTATCTTCTGAGAGCAAGCTCAGGTTAATGTTCCCCTATAGTAATCAGACATGCTGGGAGTTTCAGTCCAACAACATTTGCAGGGCCACTGCTTCACACTCCCTTACTTCATGAAGAAGTACTTCATTTTATCTATTCTGAACCAGTCAAAATAATAGAATTCATGTTTCACATATTGAGACAGTGGGGAAAAAACACATATCTATGGATTATTGGTATACCATTCATACATTTTATAAATGTCTATCTCCTCCACCATTTCCTTAGTTTTAGAAGAGCACTAAGAGCATGTTCTCTCCATAAAAAAAGTTCCAAGTTCTGCAATTCTCATCTCCACATAAGTATAAGAAAGACTCCTGCTTCAAATTCAGGAAAACTGCATCCAGACATTATAAGTAGGCCATATTGAGATAGATGAAGGCTTCACTCACTGTAATACAGCTTCCTATTTATCTAAAAGATGCTTATACTTGCTGAAGTACTCCGGAAATGACCCAGCTTCATTCGGCTGAAATGCCACTTAATCTGGTGCATCAAAGACTTCAAGCAAAGTTACACAGCTATCAAAGATGGACACATTGTACACACCCTGTCTATTGCTACAGCTTGTTGAACCCCTAGGTGCTTCTATTACAATCTTTACAGCCTCTTGAGGGAAAGTCTGCTCATGTGATGCCCATGAGAAGGGCTGAACAGCAATAGCGAGAGAGTTGCCCTTTAATTCTGTTCCTCAGACTGCTGCCCCTTGACTTCAAACTATGCAAACTGCAGAGCTATTGTTACTCCAAGGGAGAAACTCTATCCTGGGGCCTACAATTTTGATATTAAAATATGATTCAATGTGCCTGAGAGGTCACCGGATGGGCACATAGGCAGCAATGGTCAAAGATCGAAAACCAGGTCAGGCCAGTAAAATCCCCAGTCACATAGCCCCAGGAGACCTCAAGATGTGTAAACCCACAATAAACAAAGGGTCCTCAGCCCCTGAGAAGCCAACTTAGGGGATTAGCGTGTCTGCCCCAAGTTGAGCAAATATTCCACCAGGCGAGGACCATTTACATGAAGTCACACCACAAACTAACACAGTCGAAGATCCTGAAACTTTGGCAACACCTTGCAATCCCATCACACAAAGGAAATTACCGTGGTGGAGCTTCATTATCACTCCAACACCCATTGTTCTCCCAGGGAAAGGATTAGTCCTCCAGGTACTTTTTCCCCGACAAATAGTCCCAGTTTTTGAGCAGTTCTTTGGATCACTCCCAGTCATCCCAGCAGACCATTTCTCCATCCATTGAGTGATCCCCTCATCCCTCTCCATGCTGAGTCCAACTTCTCCACTGCCTTCCCAGACCAAGGACTTCAGGAAAATGTGCAGTATTACCCCAGCTACACCCCTTCAATATTCCCCTATGCAGTTTCCTCTCTTTTGTTTCTTAATAGGTCTTGAGTGAGTGTGTGAATGATTGCGTTGCTGCATAAGACGTTCCTGCAATAAAATCATTTATTGGACATTTTTGTTTGGTTTTTGGCTTGGCCTGACCCCATAAAAACTGGGCAAAAGACCCCACTAGGTTACTCTGCCTCTTGCATTGCTATAGCTTGTGCTCTAGCTAGTTTCCATTCCCCATCATGTGGAACACACTGAGGTGTCCCCCAAGGGAACCAAGAAATCAGGGTAACACTATATCCTGGTTAGGGAAGTCTGCCATCTCATAAATGAAGATGGTGCTATGGACTTTAAATACAGAAACACATTCACATTAATTAAACTAACACATCTTTAAAACTAAATAAGCCTCCAGTTATACACTGCTCATTCTGTATAGCAAGTTCCAGGTAGTTAGACTCCATGGCTTTAGAACTATGGCTCTGTCACACACACAAAGGCACATTGTCTGTTATTGTAGAAATATCCCACAATTGCAAGTTATTGTTCTCTAAACAAAACACGCCAGATTCCATAGGGAAAGTGTTTTAATTATCATTGTGTGGGCTCTTTATGTCACATTTTCCATCATTCCAAGATCTCTCTTGAGCTCATTTCTCATGATATCCTGTCAGTTGAAAGCTTGCAACATCAGCTGGGTTGGGTATTAAACTCCCTGATATTCTACTTAATCAATTTAATTATGTGAGGGAATTCTACCTTATTAAATATGAGCCATGACTGGGCCTCCTCTCTGACTCTCAGGTTTGTCACTCCAACTTTGCTCATTTTTATTTGACACAGCAAACACTAAATGTGATCAAACAGATTTTTTCCCAGTTTTATGATCAAACATACCGAGAACATTAATCAATGCTTCACATTCAACTCATCAAAACAATTAAGAGACTTGGTAATAGAATCCAGGTATTACGAATGTCCCTTCACAAAATACCTTTTGAAAGTTAGTGGGTGGTTTGGGCATCAGAGCTGGCATGTTGCAAATAAAAGGCTAGCTAGCACTTTAGTGTCCTTACAATGTTATATGCACTTTTGTAGTTTTCCATGTCTTTTTTGAACAGATGACTAATCTGTTCTTTGATTGCTATCCCTCCTATCTCCCCTCCCCCCCCGCAAAAAAAATCAGTTCTCAATCTGGTTTCTGTGTTACTGGGCACTCAAATTCAAAATATTGTTCAAGTTGACTCAGGTTGCAAGACGGCTTTTGGCATTAGACATATTAGGTGGCTTTTGTCAAGTGACTTCCCACTGGGATAACAAAGTATAACAAATATGTCTTCAGCTTTTGTGAGAGAGTGTGTTGTAGTATATAGCTGTGGATTTGGACCAGGTAAAAGAAATTGCAGATCCTTCTACGGTCTCAGACTCTGGAAAGGTGCATTTCAAAATTAATTAGCTACAAAGGCATTAAAATTAATTAGCTACAATTAAACATTTTCCCCCAAAATGTCTGAAATTCAGCTACATACTTAATTTTAGCTTTTAAAAAAAAATGCTACAAGCCATTGGCCTTTGGTACAAAACAGTCTTTAAATATTCACCTCACCATTGTCTAAGTAATTTCAGTACAACATGACTCAACAATGAAAGTCAGGCCTTCAACTATGAAATATTCTTTCTCCTGTATTTAGGAAAATTACTTTTAAGTTACTTAGTAAACAAACATAAAAGTTACTTTTGTACTTGCACCACAGAAGGAATGAACTCATCCTACATTAATTATAATAGAATGTAATTATGCCTTAGTTATTGGAGAAAGGAAACTTTGCTGTTACCCACTTCAGTAGGATACTGAGGGACTAGGGCCCTTTTTGCATGGCATCTGCCATGCAAAAGAGGATCTGGAGCCTCAAGCAATTGCAAGGAGCGATCTGCATGACGCCTTCGCAATCGCGCAAGGCTCCAGGGGTCAGCAGGCAATGATCGCGCACCTTTGCATTTTTGGCTTTAAGCTGAAAATGCTGCATGGTTGCACATTGCTCATGGGCCCCACGCACACTCACCTGGTGTGCAGAGCCTTGGGAGCTAGGCCAGTCATGCTTCCTATCTCAGTGCAGCCTGGGAAGGTCCCAGGCTGCACTGCAAAAGGAAGAAGCAAGGCTCTCGTGCGACCAGGAAGCTTGTGCGGAGCTGAAGAAATCTGGACCCGAGGGCCTCTCACAAGAAGCTGCTAGCACGAGCACCGCACCCCAGTGCTGAAAAGAGGTAGGATGTGGAAAGTTTTTATGACCAGCTTGAACAGATGAAGACCATCCATGTGCTCCTGTATCTACCTGTTAGAGACACTGGGTCTACACCTTGCTGCTTCTTGTTTCAATAGGAGAGATGGAACAACTAATTTTTCCCTGCCCTAATACTGCCATGCAAAAATAGACAGTCTACTGTTAGCTCATGTCTATATTATCCTCCTGAGAGAGAGATTTTCATTGTAACTTAATGCTGATGGTCTCAGCTTGAAAAAGAAGCTTCCATTATGATTTCAGTCTGATACTATCTGCTTAATGGGAGAGACTTCACTAACTCTTTGTGATGGTGGTGGCCACTGTGACCTGCATTGTGATCTCTTGTTGATGCTGACAGCTTGAAGGAGAGAGACTGGTCATTGGATTTTTTTTATTTATACATCTTATCCAGAGGAGAGAGACAAGACGTTGAGACATTGTGTCTTGTTGCACCTCTGAAGGAAAGAATGGTTATTTTGGTTTTATATTTAGGTTACTTGTCTGAAAGAGATTGTCCACTGTGACTTCATACCAATGTCTTGCATCTGACAAAGAGTGGCCATTTTGACTTCCTGCTGATACTGCATTCCATAACAATGACAAGCAAAATTACTCACCACGAATTCATGCTGATGCTGCCTGCCTGAAGAAGAGAGAATTGCCATTGTGGTCTGCTTGTTTTGTCTGACTCCATAGACAAAGGCTGGGACTCCTTGTTGCTGAAGAAGAAAGACTTGTCATTCTAAGTTTGTGCTGATAAGACCCATATGGATGAGAGAAACTGATCATTGTGACTTCATGCTGCTGCCACATGAAGAAAAATTATCATTGTGACCCCATGATAGCCAGATTTATATGCCATGGGATTTTGTTTGGTGCTGCAATACCCAATTAGAGACATAGGGGTGACTTGAGGAGGAAGACAATATGTAAACTACAACTGTTGCCTTGAGTTCTACTGTGCTTATGTGTACAAAGTACCTGCCAATTTCCCCCTATCCCAATGTAAGCAAACCATACCCAACTCAAATCCACATGTTTCCATTGCTCCTATGAATTTCATCCACATAATATCTGCAGCAAGTTATTATTTTCATTTTCATTTTCTCATTAACTTAATAATTGTTTCCTTCTGCTCGTAGCAACACCATCCCTACTATATGGTCGTTTCTGCACTATACTGTTATGGTGCTATTATTCCACTTCCAACATTCTGTGGAATTCTAGGGTTTGCAGCTTACTGAGGTCAAAGACCTGTCTGGGTGAGAATTCTAAATGTCCTGAACTGAAAACTCCAGGATTCCATAGGTTGTTGAAAGTGGAACAATAGCACTATGTAGTGCGGAAAGGCCCTTTGTCTCCATCCCTAATTTTTATGTAGCATAAAATTTATATGCAGTAGCTATATTATTTCTCTGGAATTGTTACCCAGGTGTTCTATACACTATTAAAATCAGAGACCTAATCCATGTCTTCAAATATGTTATAGAGTCTATAAATCCTATCAGGAAGTGGGAATTTAAGGCATGTGGGAGTTGTAGGTGTTCAGAGAAGCATATCAGCTTCTGCAAGTGTACACACAAATATGCATTTTCAAGTTGCCTGCTGATATGGTGACCTGATGGATTTCATAGAGTGTTAGGGGTTTCTTAGCTAAGATGGTTTGAAAATGCCTTCCTGTGAAATATAACCAACAGTGCCTGGTATGCTTGATGGTACACATTTCCAAGTTCTACCTTGTCTCTGAAATTAGAGGATTTCTTATACAAGTTCATCCAATATGTCTGTCTGTCTGTCCCTTGATCTATCTATACATTCCATGCTGTGTTGGTGTAACCCTTTTGAGTATTGGTTTGGCAGTGGGTGTGGAAATACTAAGGAAGAAGCTATGCTTGCTGGGTAAATTCAGAAGGAGAGGAGAGGACAGGAGAAGAGCTGCAGCTGCCAGGGCTAAGGAGTAGACTCTTTTCACTTTGAATAAGGTAGTGGCATTTTCAGTTGTATGTTTAGGAGATAACAAAATTTGGTAGTGTAATTTATTTACAGTGTAAATTCTATACTGATTTGCTGCTGTTTTGTATGTTTTATTTAGGGTTTTGATTTGCATCCATATGTTGCAATACAGCTGCACTGCAGAGAGAGAAGATTCCTGCCATCAAGTCCTGCACTGGCATGTCGTTGGGTGCTTGGAACTTTTATGTCAAATTTAATAGATAATTGTATTTGTTGTAGTGTCTGTGTGTGTATGACTTAAATTGTGGTTGTGTTTGCAATATTCAATTGTAGTTGACCCTGTAGAACCCAGAAAGAGGTACATCAGCACCTAGGAATGTTACCTCTTCCAATCTGCTTCTAACAAGCTCCACTAAACCCCATAGGTCTACAGCCTGGAAAGTCACTCTTAAAGAAGAACTGTTATCATCCTTCAGTATTCAATTTTCCTCCATTACACTATCTCATGTCATTGTTTTACAGTTTCTCATTCCACAAGTTTACTCCAGAGATTTGGTGGAGCCTGTTGTTCACTGAGCTACTTATTTATTTTTTATTCTATTTAAACAAGGAAGAAAATGGCCTTATTATTGGGAGTGAGACTTTGAGATTATCCCAAAAGAATTTTTGGAGCCTCTAAAGAAAAGTAGATAATGCTACTTTTGGAAGCAGTACACTTACTTGAAAAGCAGTCATTGAGCTATGAGATGACACCAGTTGTAACATTTTTTGGTGAAACAAATGCCATTACTCCTGCATCACTTTCCCAAATCAACAATATTATTAAGGATAATATTGTGACTTGTCATATACTACACCTACAATCAAACAACGATTGTAGAAGATCTGGCTACTCCATATAGATAACAGACAATCTGCACGATAATAAATGATAGTCTTCCCAGAGTATAATATTACCTGAAAGAAAAGTATTTTAAAATATTTCAGACTTCTGTTGCAACATCTGATGTGTCCCAGTTTGCTGTGTAAAATGCACATCTGGGACCAACACATCCACCATCTGGCCACTTCAGCTGAATTGTGCTCAATATGCACCCCGATGAAAAAATGAAACCATGCTAAACTTTTTTAAAAAATAATCTCTAATTACTTTGAAGATGTTCAGTTCTAAAGTATATCTACTTATAATTTCTTATTCCTCAAAAATCTCATGGAAAAAGGAAAAGACTGGAAATCAGTGGCTAAAGGAAAAAAGGGGTGGGATCCAAAGAGATCCTTACATTCACAGAAAGAGCTTTTGGGTATTCTTGTGAGAGTTACAGTTTTATTTTTATTTTTATTTTATTTGTTTGTTTGTTTGTTTATTGTGAGAGTTATGGTTTTATTATCAAACTGATTTTGAAATCCTTCCTGGTTTCAAAGGAAGCATCCCGTATAGCATAAGGATCTGACAATCTCATACACCAAAAAAAGAACCTAAAATCAGGGGACCAGGAGTCCTTGTATACTATAGTCATAATGCCACGATTCCATTTTAACTACAATGACAACATCCTATGGAATCTTGAGATTTGCAGATTGTGATTGATGATGATGATGATGATGATGATGTGTGCCTTCAAATTGTTTCTGACTTATAGTGACCCTTACAGCAAACCTATCACAGAGTTTTCTTGCAAAGATTTGTTTGGAGGGGGTTTGCCTTTGTCATCCTCTGAGACTGAGAGGATGTGACTTATCCAAGGTCACCCAATGAGTTTCTATGCATGAATAGTGATTCCAACTCTGGTCCCCAGAGTTGTACTCCAGTGCACAAGCCATTATACCACACTGGGTCTCGTTTGAATTTAAGGATGAGTACCTAGAATTCTCAACCAGAGTGCCTTTGACCAAAATACAAACCCCAGGTTTCCATAGTTTGCAGCCATGGTAATTAATGTAGAATCATAGATTTATAATTGTGTGGTGTGTAAGGGCCCTAGATATTAGAATTCAGAACCTCAAGGGAGTTTCTGGATCATGTTCTGGGTAGGAGAAACCCCTGAAGAGTTATTGTGTCTGAGCTGAGAAATAACCAATTACAAATAGCTTGTTACTAGAAAGGAATTTATTGCAACTAGTTACTCATAATCAGTTGCCTCCAAGTTCTGATACAATAATTTTCCCAAGGTTTTATCTTGAGTTTACAGCTAGGGATGTAAAAAAATATTTATCCAACTAAAGAAAGTGTCTTGACTCATCCCAACAAATCAGAAGACTTTTTGCAACACTTTTCATGCCATCTGAAACTTCTTACAAAAATTTTGTTTATGGAAAAAGATGTAAAATATGTTAGATTTATACAAAATTCAATGTTCTGCATTAAAATGTTATGTTTTGCAATTTTATTTTATTTTTTAAACAAACAAAGGTCGTAAAATGTGAAAAAGTCATTACAAAAACTTTTGTGGAAAGCACACATTTCAGTTTTGTTTCATTCTTGTGTATAAGAACGACATAAACAAACATTTATATCCCGATGTATAACTAAATATCAGAACTTTACAAGAGATAACTTCACTCCTTAATCACCCCATTTTTCTCTTACAGAGCTATTCTATTTAAGACGTACATTACAGACTGGAATAATAGGATCTTCTCCATTCTGGACACTATTGTACATACCAAGTTAGCTGATGCATGTGAGGGGAAATTTCAATTCATTTTTTATAAGAATGCATCAGAATCTGCATACTTCTACATCTTTGTAGAGAATAAACTTTAATTTTTAAAAATCTGAATGCAAGAGAGAGTATGTCTGATAGATTTCCCCATCTTTAACCAGGAGAATATAGAAATGAGAGTATAGAAAGAACATAGGACAAAGGATTCTAGAGATAAATACACAAGAACGTGAAAAGTGTGCCATGCCAAATCAAACCAAAGTCCCATCCAAATTTGAAGTTCTCTTCCTACAATGGACAATCAGACACTCTGGGAAGCAGGATATGAGAAAGACATGCAAGCAGGCCATGAGCACAGTAGCATCCTTCTATTTATGTTCTCCAGCAGAAGACACTTGGAAGCCTACTGGAAGTTAAATATAGCCATGAACTTGTTTATTCCCATTGAAAGTCACCTACATTGAAGACCATCATGGCATCTTGTGGGAGCAAAATGTAACATTTTTATTTATTAATTTGTATCCCGCCTCTCCATATGGATCGAGGCGGCGAACAACTTACAAATAGCATGTATTTCGAAACATTTCTATACATGCCCCCAACAAACTGGGTACTCATTTTACTGACCTGTGAAAGGGTGGAAGGCTGAGTCAACCTTGGAGCCTGGCAGGATCAAACTCACAACCTTGTGGCTTGCAGTACTGGCATTTAACCACCGCGCCACCAGGGCTCCTATTTAAGCATATACCTTTTAAAAAGTTAAGACCTTCATATGTGGAAAAGTCCAGTTAACCAAAAACCAGGCTGGAAGCTGAAAAGGTGATTTCCAGGTGAACAAGAGAGACGGTGACTGTGCTGATAGTGAACAGTGAGCATTTCATGCTCAATGGATTTGTGAACTACTGGCCCATGAATGAGGAAGCCGTCTGTATGCAAGATGAACAAATCATTTGCCTGAAATCACTGTCTGATTTTCCTCATGGTAGGGCCAACCTGGCTAATATTTTTCAAGATCCCAGACTAGAGTGAGGTGAGCACAGTTCTTTCCCCATATGCATGATTCAACGGACCATCCAAACTGGGGCCCTTTCTGCGTGCGGTTATTAAGGTGGGCCAATGCGTCTTGCTGCAGAGGTCTTCTGAACCTTGGAGCAGACTAAGTTCAGTTTATTTACCTTCGTTCCACACATAATTCCGACTAAAAGCACCACCATGTTGTGGTAAAGTGCACTATTTGAAAACTGGAAGAAACCGGTTTTCCAATTTTCCAAATCAATCCAATTCATACTTTCACAGTGGTGCAGACACATACATTCACACCAATGCAAAATGGTGGTCAAGGGAGGGCTCATGGGAGGGGCTGGAGGTAGTACGGACTTACACACGTATGCACGTACGCAATGACATACTAAACCATGCAAAAATAAAAAGGGCCTATCACAGCCAACAGGGCAGGATGAGGGGAGTAGCAGGAGTGGCCACAGCAGAGGCAGTGGGGATTCATGAACTCACACTCCTCCAAATCAGAATGGAACATACTCAGTAGCTGCGCAGAAGGAAAGGAAGGAAAGTCCGCCTTGTTTCAAGCCCAGAAAATCTGGTAAGAAACAGCACAAACCAATTCACCAGCCTTGTGTGGAATCGGCCTGGGGCATGTATATATAAATTCATAATATATGTACATGTTAATGAATATTGTTTTCCTGAGTGAAAAGTGAGATGAATGAGCAGTCTGAAATACCATTGGGTTCTAGAAGAATTTATCTGCATAAGAATATGGTTAAAAAAAGATTGCTCCTTGAGTATAAATTGCCCCATTTTGCACATGATGTCATGCTGCAGCACTGGCAGCTGCACAATGCTATTTACAATAAGGAGATGTTCCCTATACTTTAAAAACAAACAAACAAGCAAAAACCAGTAAGAGCAAGAGGCAGTTGGGTAAGCCACTTGACATCAACTAAGGATATTGGAATTATTCCCATAAAGTTCCCATGCTGGACTTCAAGGTTGATTGGACCTCCCAGAAGTAAAATGTTGTGCTTCCAGAGATTATGTTGTGCATTTTCCAGAGCAAATGGAGAAGCAATCGCCATGTGTGTGTATGTTGTCTCTTGCTGTCCACTGAATTACTATGTAAGTACTAATGGTGATGACACCTTATTTCCAGATGTGCTTCCCTCTCAATCAATCAGAAAACTTTTGCACATATTCAAGTTTCACTATAGAAATATGTAGTACACAGAAGGAATTGAAGGGCAGTTTAATGGGTAACAGATATAATAATAAGATGTTTCCCTCTTTCTCTCTCTATTAAAAAATAGGGTTGTAACTGATACAGAATGCTTCAAAAACACATATGGAGCACAGTGTAAAAATGTCAGAAAGTTACTGAAGAGATTCTTCTTAAAAATGCACAAAATTTGTGAAGTTGCTTAGACGGGGCGAAAAATCATCAATGCAATTTGTTCATGATCTCCCTTCATTGACAGTGGCAGTTGTAGAAGAATCTTCAGGCTTTCTTGAATTGAATATATAATTGAACCTCAAAATTATTCATGAAGGCCAGACAATTTTAAAAATACAATGGCAGAATGGATGAAGAAGTGTCAAATCGCATGGAATCAAATGAAGAGGAAGACAAAAGTCATGTAGTCTGAAATTACCAGAACCAGAGAGAGAGATACATATGAAGAAGATCCTTATCTTGCTGCAACACATAAAGTGCTAAATGAGGGTCAAAGACCTCCATGATCTTGGAAAGGTATTCAAAACAACATTAATAGAGACTGAGCTATAATTCATAGCAGAGGTCAAAGAGGAAGTTTTATGTTCAAGACACAACCAGAGTAGTTAAAGAGTGGTGTGAAGGAAGCTATAAGTAATAAAAAAGACTTCTTTGAGGAACTGAAAATGCTGCCAATAAAAACTTAATGGAACACAAACTTGCAGAGAAGAAATGAAAGCAGACATTTAGGGATGTACAAAGGGATTTGAAAAGTATGCCATCAACAGCACCAATATCAATAGTAAGGAATTCTTTAAATCCTTCAGAGCAAGATGAAGCCAAGGAGACTGCTAGATCATGCAATTAAAGGAGTTCTGAAGGAAGCAAAGTGGATTGCAGAGTTTCTGAAAGAATACTTTACATCTGCCCTCATTGCTGAAGATATAGGGCAGGTACTCATGCCTCAATTAATGTTTCCAAGGAGGAGGGAGAGTCACTTGATGAAGTAATTTATGGTTATAAGGGACAAAGTTATACAGAAATCAAAGATAAAAGTTCTGATCATCTAACTAAAATAAGTAGCAGGTTCCTAAGATCAACCTCTGTGCCAAAGGAATGGAAAGTACACAATGCAAACACTGATTTTTAAAAAAGGATCCAGAGAGGATGTGAGACATTACAGGCCAATTATCTTAACAGTTTTAGACATTGTTACCTGGATTTCTAAGAGACTTTATAATTGTAATAAAATATGTTTATAATTGATCAATAAAGTCTAGATTTGTGAGTAAAAGGAAAAGTACTCTTATTGCTTGAAAAAAGGGTTAAGAAAATGAAGCTGAATAGGTATAAATGGCCAGTGCTCATAATGTTGTAGGGGGAGCAATGGGTCCCTCAGGGATCTATATGGAGAAAACGGCATTTTAATTGGTTCTAAATGACTTGTAGTTTCAGGTGAATAGTGAGACGGCCAAGTTTGCTGATCACGCAAAATTATCTGGTGTGATAAGAAAAAAAATGTTATAAAGTTTCATGGAATTCACCTAGGTGGGAGAATGGTTAGTAAAATAAAAGCATAAAATGATAGATATTTGGACAAAAACAAATCCCTACTTCACATATATAAGTACTGGTGAGTTCTGAGCTGTCAGTGATCGGCCAAGAAAGAGATCTTCGGATTTTCTTAGATAGTTTGATGGAAGTGTTGACCTAATGTGTTACTGTCCTGGTCTATGTTGAGTGTAATAAGGCAATAACTTGAAGACAAAATTGCCAATATCATGCTGCTTTTATACAAATCAACACCTCAAATATTATATTAGGTTCTGATTACTACATCTTAAAAATTATATTGTATATCCAGAAAGAAGTTAACTTCTTCACACAGTGCATAATTAAACTATGGAATTCGTACCAACATAAGATATAGTGATGATTGCCAATGTGGATTTCAAAGGATATTAGCTCAATTCGTGGATGTTAGGGCCACCAGTAGCTACTAATCAGTGTGTGTGTGTGTGTGTGTGTATCACATGTCTGGTGCCAGAGGAAAGTTGCCTCTGTATTGCAAATTGAAAGAATATTCAAACATATTGGGGGGAAATGGTTTTTAAAAAATCATAAATATTGGAAACTCTAATAAGCAGAGGAAGAAAAATTTTCCCAGTCAGTGCTTATTCTGCACAAAATTCACAGGTGGTTGCTCTCTGCAAAATTTGCACATGGTTTAGAAATATTAGCTGGCATTCAGTATTGCAATCATGGGTTCATAATATAGAGTTACAGATTGGTAACTGCTCTCTATTCAGTAAGACCATGTAGTCTGCAAGAAGTAAGACTGCAAAACTACCCCCATTACCTCACCTTAAGAGCCAGCAGTTGAATTAAGTGAAAGCTGTCTGTTCAGTTTCCTATCAAGATGCAAAGAGGAGGATGTATCCACCCACTTTCACACGTCTTTTTCACAGCCTTACTCACCTGCAGGAGGAAGGTGGAAATGTCAGCTTCCTCGTCTCCTGATCAAAAGCTGAACAGACCTTCATCTGATCTAGCTGCTGGCTCTTAAGGTGAGTAAGGAGTAGTCAGGCTAGAAGAGGTTCCTTTTTATACAAATGTGACTAAATAGCTAATGAAGAATATCAGTGATTATTCTCTGCACAGAAAATTTTGTTTTCTGCCCACAAAAACATGCACATTTTATGCAGAATAAATCATGAGTTGTCAATAATAGGAAGAAAAATTGCAGTAGGAAGAAAATTAATAAAATTACCCACTGCTTATTTCAAGAAAAAAAAAGCATTAAAAGAATGCCATTCCTATTTTGTATGGACAGAGGGTAAAATTATATTGATGTCCTGCTATTGGACAACAGGCCAGCTATTATGTGAACAAAATGTTGGCCTAACTGAATCTTTGATTTGATCTAGAATGGCTCTTCTCATGAAAGCTCCTAAGTTTGTTAATCTTTGCTGTTTAATGTCACATGACATTATGTTAAGTCAATAGTCTGACATTTTGATTTAAATATTTTTTAAATAGTTGTGTGATTTTTACCTCCTAATATTCTATATTTTACGAGCATTCACACATTTACTAGTTTTTTGTTCTACTTATATATTTACTTTTATGTATTTTTTTCCTTCTTTTATAAATATTGCTATTGCTTCAAAATCTGGATTATATTTACCCATTTTGAGGCAATGTGGTTGTTTAAATATTTCTTGTTTCTATTTAGTATATTTATATTTGGTTCAAATTGTATATTGTATGCTACCACAAACGAAATGTTTGTAAATATTTAAACCATATGCACTCATTTCTCATTTTATTACAATTATTTCCCATTTTAAAAAATTAAGTTTGGACTAAGGTTTGGGGTAAAAGCGCCTAGGCACCAAAATATCTAGTTCTAGTTTTGTCATTTGTACTGGCCTCATGGTTTATAATGGCTTTCTACATCATGTTTGGTAAACCTGCTACAAAGAAAATACAAAGGAATCACTCAGTAAGGAATATAATAAGAAGTGTAATGGCCTAAAGCAAATTTGAAAGTTCAAATAATTTCCAATTTCCAATTATCTTGTATAGTCTAACATAGCAAATGTTGCCAGACAGTACTATTAGCATTTGCATTCTGAAAGGACACCATATGCAACTACTGAGTATTGATTATTTCCCTCCACTGGAAGGGAAATTAAAACAAAGGAAGTTGTGCCAGTTGGGGATGAAGCATGTACAGAATGTTTTTATCTGATTTAAAGGGATCAGACAAATCTCATTTGATTGCCAAGAAGTGCAGTTTTCTTGGAATGATAGATTGATGAATACCATAGTAATTTAAAAAAATCCTCCACATATTTCTCAGAGTTAAAACTCAGTTATGAAAGTATCTTATATTGTGTTGAAAGGTGTATTCCTCACACAGAGAAATCTGACAATGTCAATCTTCGCCTGTCCTCTCTCTCCCTTCCCTGTATCTTTCCACAATATCATTCTTAATCCCATAAAATTCACTTCAAGAACAACTTATTTGTGGTCATGGAACAAAGGAGGAAGCCTTCACCCATAGGAAGACCTTATAGCTTTTTCTTAGGAGATAGAAGTACACTATTTAGTAAAGAAGGATGAGTAAGATTTTTCATTCAGAATGACAAGTTTTAATAAGAACTTTCTGACATTCATAAATTTCCTTGTAAATTTATCAGAAATAACTTTGTATTTAAAATAAAATGTGAATGTGAGAAGAAGCAAACCTGACAGATTCATATA
This sequence comes from Ctenosaura bakeri, assembly GCA_948474755.1. NCBI lineage: Eukaryota > Metazoa > Chordata > Lepidosauria > Squamata > Iguanidae > Ctenosaura > Ctenosaura bakeri. Next base: position 487,771 of record CAOLHI010000249.1, on the reverse strand, counting down.
TCCAGGCAGAATAGCTTGAATGCCTAGCTCTGAAAAGTCTGGTTTTGAATTTCTGTATATCCATCATGTTTGTAGTTTTGAATTAGGGCTGACAAGTGGTAGAAGATATGGTGAGGTGATGGAGACCCCAAAAGAATATTCAGCCCCTGGGCCTCTCAGTGTCTTGACAATACCCTTCCAGCAGAGAATGGAGAAACAGCTGGTACATATATAGAGTGGGTTCCACAAATAAATTTGAAATCCTTTCAGGTTTTTGGAGAGTGCTAGATTATCATCTAGTTCATCCTGAGAAACCTTAACCAGCCCAGATGGAATGCAAACAAAGAGCAAAAATGCTCTCAAAACTGAAAACTGTTGAGGAGAAATCATGATTCTGTTTGAGAACAAGATCACAAAAGGAGGTAAATATTTATGGTATTGAAAAGAAATGAGCCAAGTAGTTGTTGATACATGAGGCTATCTGATAGTGTACAGAAAGGGGAAGGATGTAGTAAGGGTTTTACAAGGGGAAAGAGAGATCTTAGATAAAACCAGATCTAGATGCAGCTAGATAGATGTAATCATTTGGGGGGGGGGAAGCAAGCTCTTTGAGTGTTCAGTAGTGTATCTTAAATAAACCCTTAAGGAAGGGAGTGAATTAGGTGACATCTTCCATATGTTAGTCTCCACATGTGGAAAGTGATAGACATGACAGTAAGACCCTCCACTACACTCCCAATGATGTAAAATGTTTCCACCAGAAAGGAGACTCTCCTCGTCAGATTGTCATTCATCATCTGAGGAGAGCAATGGAAGTGATGAGAGACGGGCACTAGCTAGTGTTCTGTGTAGTTATTTAAAAATGATTTACCAGGTGTCTGAATATGGCCCTTGTGCCAACATTTCCTCTCTCTATATAGCATAACAACAAAATAAAACACTTGACTTGACACCACTGCAATGACCATTTTGTTACCTTGATTTCTGGGGGTCCCGTGAGGGACACCTAAGTGCACTCCAAATTATACAAGTTGGGGAAATTAGTCAAAGAGCACTAGCTAGCAATGCAGGAGGCAGGGCAATGGAGTGAGATCTTTTACCCAATGTCTACGGGGTCAGGCCGAGTCAAGGAGCAAACGGAAGTGAAATAATAATAATTGTTTTTATTAAAATACAATCAGTGTATGCAGCACACTCACTCAGATAACTATAGAAGTAAAGGTTGAAGTGGGATAGAGGGATTTTTAGAGAAGTTGTTGGTTTGGGTAATACTACACCTGTCCTGAAGCCCGGGTAGTCTGCAGCAGAAGTTCGGAGGTATGGAGTTCTCAGTACGTGGGACTGAGGGGAAGGCTCACCAAGCAAAGCGGCAGCAAGGCAGGATGGAAGTCGGGAGTGATCCGAAGAAGCTCTCAAAGTCAGGGGTTCTTATAGGGGAAAATGTGGCTGTAGGCTAGTCCGTACTTGGGGAAAACAATAAGTTTCGGGCTGGAGACAAAGCCTCCAAAAGGTCAGAATTAAGCATGGTTGAGTTAAGTCCGAATTGTCAATAAAGTAGCCAGTATGCAGACGCAGAGTACTTGACAGATGAGGATTTGTCTAATCAAGCTGCCTGCTAGGAGCAGGGAGTTCTTTGTAAGTAGCGTGCATACATAATAGGGTACTTGCCTTTAAGGTCTCCTGAAGTGGCAGGACGGTTATTTCTGGCCTTCCTGTATTTGTTTTAAATATTGCAGCGATTAGCAGCTGTGTCTGTCTGCGAGCTTGTCCGGGGGACCTTGCAGCACGTGGAGAGGAATGGGTAAAGAAGGCCGAATTATTGATATCAAAGTGATATCTAATATCCCACAAGTTCAGGCTAGAAACTGTGGTAACAATTTCCTTACCTCACAAGCAATAAAAGAACCAGTGCAAAGGCTGAGGGTCAGAAACCAAAAAAAAAAAAAAAGTATACATAGGAGTAGAACCCCAGGATGAAGAATGAAGCAACTGGATTATGAGCTGGGTTTTCAAGGAAAGCTAGTGGATGCTTCGGAGCAGTAGTGAGAAACACCCCTTCTCCAAAGCTGCCCACCAAATCACATCACACAAATTTGCCTGTAAACCCTGCTATTGAATTTTGGCAGCAAACTAGTCAAAGCCCTTCACACGAGGAAAAACTAATCCTTCAAAGGATTCTCCCATTTTGCTGCCAAAATTCAGAGCAAACCAGGAAATGCCCATTAAAACAAGCATATTTCCTTAACTGTTCTACTAGCTTTTCCCAGTTTGTTGATGAAATTTAGTGAGACAGTATGCTGGCAATACCAACAGTAAGCATACAGTTCCTAAGTCAGCAGCATCCTATGCCACTTTAGTGAGTTCTGTTTGGAAAGACTGATGAGTAATATAGTTATTAGGCATTCTCAAATGCTGTTTGTATAATATATAATAACACTTATATGCATTAGCTTGCTTTAAAACTTTCATTTTTAACAACTGAAGAAGGCGAGAGCTAAAACATTTTGCTTATATTATATTTTTCAGTTCTGTTTGTTAACCACTTCAGTAAATGTATTTTTAGTGATTGATTGCATCCTTCTGTGATTCAGGACAAGCTTTTGCTTTTTAAACATACACACATATACACAGTCAGTATCAAAGTTCTATATATTCTACTATATATAAATTTTTTATATTCCTTAAAGAAGCCCCATGAGTCATTTGGTGCAAGATAGCAATATAGTGGCATAATTATAACCAGAGGTAGCATTTAATAAGCCAACGTAAAAATGTACAAAATCATTATGCAAGCTTTTGACATTCATAGGCTCCTTCATCAGGCATGGATTTTAAGTCATTTTAGGGAAAGAAATGTGAGTATGGAAGGTAACAGAGATGGATTTTTGTTGAGATGTTAAAACTGAGGCCATTTCTGCACTAGACTGTAATAGCACTATTATCCCACTTTCAACATCCTATGGAATCCTGAGGTTTGCAGTTATGGAAGGGGCCAGGATTCCATAGAATGTTGAAAGTGGGATAATAGCTGTAATGTTTCTTGCCACCTAGCCAGACACGTCTTGTGTACAGGTCTGCATGGCCTGGGACATTTCTGGATCCAGCCAGGGCACACACACACACAGGTCTGCTTCTATCCTCCCCCACTGGGCATTGCAGCACCCATTTCAATATTGTCCCCCCTTTGGCCTCCTTCTTCCAGATTGATCTCCCTCCCCTGTGTAAGGGATAAACAGTTAATTCTCTTTGCAAACAGTTAATTCTCTCTGCAGCTTGTACTTATTTCTCTGTGTTTGTAAGGAACTGTGGGAATAGAAGAATGGAATGTGGTTTGCTTCTGGTTTGCAACATTTGAAGATTACTAGAAGAATGACTTATTGTGGTGAGATGGGAACCTTTGTACACATCTGTTTCCTTCCTTGAACATGTGATGACACGGTACTGGAAAATGTATAAATTGTTGTGAACTTAAAGAGGCGAGGCTCTCGGTCTTTGGGAGTTATTCCACCGAGACCAGTCGGCTTAAGAAAGGCTTTCCATTTTCCCTGGGTCTCTATCTCTGATTTCTGCAACACCTGCTTTCCTTAAACTCTGACCCTTCTCAGAAATAAGGACAAGCATACTTTTAATCCTAAAAGAAAGTGGTACTGTTGGTACTAATGTTGTAATGGTAGCGTGTAGAATCCAGTATGTAGAATGACACTCTGTGAGACTGCTTTTATAAAAACATTTTTATAGAAACACTGTTACTGTAACTTGTTTGTAACTATTTTTTTATGATACCACACACCCCTTCTCTCTCTCTCTCTCTCTCTCACTGCTCAACTCATTTACTGTCAAATATTCACTCTGTTTTTCAGCCCTCTAACACAGTTCTTTTCTCTTTGTCCCTCACGGGACTCTTCTTCCCACTAACTCCCTCCTGTGTCAGTTAAATTTCCGTTTTTCCTCCCCCCTTGGTTCGCTCCTCCCTTGAGCTCCTCAGGGTTCCATTTTACCGGTCAATCATTTTAAACCACTCCTGGTCACTATGGAGGCTCGGTTACCATGCCCCTCCCTTCAAGTTTTGTCACAATAGCGCTATAACAGTCTAGTGCGGAAATGGCCTGAGTGCAAGATGGTGGTGGAGAATGGTTTGAGGAAGATATAGGTCACACCCCTTGCTAGGCATGAGATGTTTGGGACCAAAAAAGCAAGGCAAGAAATAAACTCTGGCTCTTATCTGCCCTATGTGAAGCTACAAGACACTTTCTAGGCAGAATACAGGGAGTCCCTTGAGAAGTCTCTGTACTGACACATATGGAGACAAAATTTAGATGCTGTAAATGGTAAAAAAAAATGCCAATGATATCCAATTTCAAACAGATGTGCAACTATTCTGATGTAATGCCAGCCTCGGTACTGACCTCCCTGAGAACAGAAATCCTTAGGGGAAAGACCAAGCAGGATACATTCCTTTCCAACATGTAAGCATCATTGTAGCTTCTAGAAAGTCAGTCCTATTAAAGTAAAAGGGTATTCTTTTGTCACAGTTCAAGAAAAGGGAATGTTGGCATCTTGTTTAAGATCGATAAAGGCTCATAGCTGCTAAGGAAGACATCCGATGCACACTTGGGGACCACCTGGACATAAAGCTGTGTCAGTATTCAGCTGAACGGATGTGAGGACATTTTCTTGTATCTATTACTGTATCCTTTCCCCATCTATTTGAAATCATTACAGCTATAAGTTACATCATTAGTGGCTTTGTTTTCCTACAGTATACCTCACGAGACTCATTTGAGCAGGAAGACCTTCATGAATCAAACCCTCCAGATCATTTCAGTCCTTTGTGATATCATAGGGGTGGGATTTTCACCAAGGGAGGACAAACAAGTATTAGAAGGTGGACTAGAAAGAGGCTGATTATGAAATTGGCCCTGAGTGGAATCTGGGTAAATGGGCCCCAAATTTACGCAAACCTTTGCTAGCCAAGCAATATGGTACCCCAGTGGAAAGAAGCATTATTTTTGGGCAGTCAGGCAAGTAGCAAAAAGAACTGCATCTCACATGGTCATACCTATGACACATGAGTAGTGAAGCTCAAGAAGAATCCCTGGGAGATGAAAATACCAGAGATGATGGAATTGCCCACACTTGCAGTAGAATATCAAAGTACCACCTGACTGAACCCATTTCCCTTCCCCAGTCACAAGAAGTAGCTAGTGGCTTCTATTTCTGTGATTCAGAAAATCTGTACTGTGTTTTATACCAGCCTTTATAAAAGCTATATAAGGTGCTGAGCATATTTTAGAGATAAGGTTCGGCACCTTGGATAAAGCCTGGAATGAAGTTAGGGCAGGTTTACCCATTACTGAAGTGAAAGTCACCAGCAGCTTCATTGTCCATTTGTCTTCTTGGGCATTTCAGCTGGGGATTTGGTGATATCATGAAGCATGGCTATTTCCCTGATATTACTGGAGGAGCAGGAATGTGTGCCCATACTCCTTAGTGTCATCTAAGCCACAATGAAGGGTCAGTGGCATGGCTATCTGGATAAGCACCATAGACTCATTCCCCATGTTTGCTGTAGACTCAAGGGTTCAATCTCCTCCCTTTTCTTTCTATTTCTACCTTGCCCTCTTACATAAACACAGAGACAGACACAAGCCACAATGAAAGCAGAAATATTGGGTGCCTCACAGCTACCTATGGTTATGGATGAACATAGCTTATGATTTCTTATTGTTTGAAGCTGGCAAGCTTATTTAATAAGGCAAATGAGGCTCTGAATGTCAGGGCTCACCTTGAATTTCATTTTTATTGAGCTTAATGAGATCAAAATACTCATAAAAGAAGGGAGCTTCTTGCATATATTTGTTTGAAAGTGGGCATTGCTCCCATATAATATTTGATTACAGTGTTCAAACATATGACCTAGCCTTATCTTACAAATTATTTATCTTCCAGATCATGCATACTTAACTCAATAGATCTTGCAGATAAAGCAACCTTGAGGTGGCAGAATGTTTGTGGCATCTTTCTGAGAACTATCCAAGAGAAAATAAATCAGGCGTAATGAGGATGTGCTTTAGCTTATACTTAGACTTCTGATTTTTTTTTAAAAAAACAGGGGGATTATTAAACTGAAAACATATAGGAAGTGAAAAGCAAAAGTATCTTCAAACATCTTTAAAGAGAATGGCTCTCAGGCATAATAAAGTACTTCAAAAGGCTGCCTTGTAGATCTAAAAACTGTGCTAATGGGTTGAGGGCACCCTTAGCTACCATTTTAGAAAGCTAGAGGGGGAATGGTTTTGTGGCGGGGGGGAACAGATGGAGGGAGTCAGGAGAGACTTGTGGATTTCTATCTGGGACACCATATCTTTTCATCTATACCATGAGCACAGTTCAAAACAGAATATGTGTGTGAACATGATTTTCAAGAATCTATATCAGGGTCCATCATGTTACACAATTAAATACTGCTAATCCAATTTAACTGGCATGGTTCCATCCTATGGAGTCCTCAGGTTTGTAGTTTGGAAAGGCACTAAAACTCTCCAGCTGAGAATTCTGAATACCTGTCTCTAGACTGCAAATCTGAGGACTCCATAGAATGGAACCATACTAATGAAAATGGAATCATGGCACTATAGATGAGTAATCTGCATGGGCCCCAGGTTAGAGACTGTGACAGACAAAACAGGTGCCCACCCTTCACTGGGTTTGGTCTCTCATAGTTCCAGACTGTTGCAAAGCAGGAGAACTGGATTGGAGAGGAGAGCAGAAAAAAATACTTGGCACTTAAAGCTATTAGCATAAGTTCTGGCCAGGTAAGAGAAACATGATAGGAGCTGGGTGGTGGTGAAGGTTAGTGAGGATACAATCGTAACAGAGTAAACTGAACAGTGAGCTGGCTTGGTTTTATGTTCAGGAAGAAATCTTTGATGGGGTAAGGGTATTACTATTTAGCATTCAGCCTATTCTGAGAGGAGATTTTTCAGATCTTAGCCAAAGACACAAACATTTGCCTCTTCTTGTAACCACCTTATTTCCCTTAAAATAACCAGGTGTGGGTTCTGGAGAAGGGATGGAGAAGTATCAGGGGCTTCAGGGTAAGAAAGGGTAAGCTGGAAATGGGTTCAGCTACAGGGAGCAATTCCCATGTTTCTATGGTAGTGTTTCAAAGGTTTTCCCCACTGGGCTTAGATTAGGGTCAGTTTTGGGAAGAGACATCTCATCCTAAAATGACTAGGTGAGACAAGTCCTCTTGGCTTAGATCACAGATTCCTGGTAGTTTAGGGATGGCTCTAACTGATTGTCGTGGTTGTTATTGTCACATATATTTTGATGCTTCTTGTTGTTGTGTGTCTTCAAGTCATTTCCATCTTATGATGACTCTAAGGTGAATCTGTCATGAGGTTTTCTGGGGCTGAGAGTGTGTGATGCACAGAGGCCAGCTAGTGGGTTTCCATGACTGAGTAGGGTTGTCGGGGTTATAGTCGAACACTCAAAAGACTACATCATGTTGTCCTTCTCTATGCCTCTTAGGATATTGAAAATCATATCCCAGAACAGTGTCCCAGAATAGTGATAATTCTTGCCACTCTGGGGAAAGCACAATGCATGGACCACATATGTACTTGAGTTATCAAATATGTCAAATCCCATAAACAAGCTTCTACACAAATTGTTGTTTTCCATCAAATGATAGTAACATCTCATAGCTAGAAAATAAGTGAGAGCTTTCTATAACCTGATTCCAGTAGAACTGTTACTGCTTTAGCTACCTTTTGTATTCTGTATAATAAATCCAATTGTTTTAATGCCAGTCTGTGTGTGTGACTGGTTGCTGGCCTAAAATAATACATATTATACCTGAAATCTAACTTACCACCATTTTAAACTGTGCTCAAGAATCCAGTTGAAAGTATACACATTTTAAGCAGAACGAAATAAGACGGTAGCCAAGAACATGAAGTTATTTATTTCTCTCTCTCCACTTGAGAAGTACACTGCACAAATATCCTAAAGGATAGTAAAAGGAGCTTCTAGCAAGAAATTAAACCTTGATTCACCAAACATCCCATCAAGTAACTTAAGGCAATGTCCCCATCAGCTCTGCAAGCTGGAACATCTGGAAAATGAATGCATGAATCATAGGTGCATCTTTCAGGCTTGGCCTCAGGATGTTGCAGACATCACAGATGATAACTTCATGCTTTTGCTCTAATGTTTATTTCTGCTTCTAGTTTCAGAAATAGCACTGTGAAAGATGGATATGAAAAATTCACCTTTGCTTTGAAATTACAAGGCTGTGCATGATGGCCAGCAGCCTGCAATAGTAATGTAAGACCTTTACAAAATAGAGCATCACAACTGAGGCCTGCAGCAAAATGATACTATATATCCTGCCACCAAACAGGACTACTGTCTTTTGAGGTCCCAGCTTTGTGCCCCCTGAGTTTCTGCAGTCCTTATTGGGAATTTGTGTGTGTGTGTTTCCTTCACCCCATTAGGGTGAGAATTCTTATGGGTTTCATTGTGGGTTGGTGGTGAAGATGAGACAGTCCCTTATCTAATCTCTTTTCATCACCATCAGCAGGTAAAGACCTTACCCAAGCCTTAGAGCACTATCTGTCTATTATGGAAGGTCTTTCAATTGGAGTGTGTTGTGTTTGTGTTAGTAATTGTGTCATTATTAAATTTTAACTGCTTTTTAAAATTAAACTGCTTTTTAAAATTAATTAAATTAACGTTTTTAATATGATTGGTTTTTTAATTAAAAAAAACCTTTTTTAACTATCCATAGTTTTAACTGTATTTTGTTTTAACTTAGGCCACTTCTGCACTATGCTGTTATAGTGCTATTATTCCACTTTCAACATCCTATGGAATCGTGACGTTTGCAGGTTAGGGAGGGATGTTTAGGCGATTTCTGCACTAACCTGTTATAGCGCTATTATTCCACTTTCAACATCCTATGGAATCCTGGAGTTTGCAGTTTATGGAGCAGCCTTTACTGCAAACTCCAGGATTCCATAGGATGTTGAAAGTTGAATAATAGTGCTATAACAGGCTAGTGGGGAAATGGCCTTAGAATTCTCAGTCAGAGAGCTCAATCAGAATTCCATAGGATGTTGAAAGTGGAATAATAGCACTATAACAGTGTAGTGTGGAAATGGCCTTAGATTTCTGAGGCATCCTCAATCCCAAGTTGGGAGAAAGTTGGGATATAAATAAAATAAATAGGATAAAATAAAGAAGTCTTTGGATCCCCACAAATATGCTGATCTATTCCTTTTGTTGCATAGTAATAGGCTGTTGGCTCTTCCTTCTGAGTCTGCTTTATGAGGAGGGGAACTAATCTTCCAATTTACAAGCTACTTGATCAGTCAGTACCAGTATGATTATGACACACTTCCCATTCGGTTCCTTGAAAGCCGTCATTAAACATTTATTGCCAAATGTTCATTGCACAAGACTTGCAAACTTTTGATTATCTCTCTTTTTGGACAATCTAGATAAATATAAGCAATGGTGTCCCATTTAGAGAGGTACTCATAATAATTTTCTCACTACCCCAGGTTATCTCTGTGAGTTTCCAGCAATTTGTGTTCTAGTCAATGAACTAACCAGGAATATTTATTTCAGTTGGATTTGTCTGATTTTAATAAGCAGTATTGATATCTTGAAATTCCCAGTAGATATTTATTGGACTTTCTTATGGTTACTCTGTCACATATTGACCGAAGATATTAAAGATGTTTATTGGTCAGTACTCTAGAATTAAAGTTTGGGAGCTCATAAAATCTTCTTCAGCCTGAAAGGAGAAACAAAGTCTGAAGTGTGACAGAACACTGTGAATGATGGGAGCTATAGTTCTTCCAAGGGAAAGTAACAGCTCCCATAATTCCTCTATATCATGACATGCTATTGGCCAAGGAAAAAAAGAAGAGAGGGAGAAAGAAACCTTCTTTTTTCAAATCTACTGTAGCTATTGGTGATGTTCCTATGCTACTATGATCAGTGGAAGATAGCGGGTGGAAACATGGGGAAGTTGTTGGACTGATACTGTTCTCATTAGCTCCATCCATTGTCCATAATATCTGAGGCTTCTAAGCAGCCTGGTCAAGCCTGAGGGACAATGGGAGTATTTGGATTCCATCTGGAGGGCCACATGTTCCTAATCCATGGAGGAAGGTAAAAGGTGAAGGTGCTTGTGCTAAGTGAGAGATAGTCCTGAATGACACCTTTCAGTGACAAAGCTTGGGTTTTCTTCCTTCATCTCTCAAAATTCCCAGTCCAACCCGAGGAGACCATCCAAGGTCTCACCCATCTCCCTTACTTACTTATTTAAACTCGAGGTTTAATTTATTATTATTATTATTGACTAAGATCTTAGATTGGCTACTTAGTAAAGTATACTTAACAAAGTAGCATCTCCTGGACCAACTGCCCCAGTCCGACCTTATTAGCCACCAACTACTATGACCAAGAGAAGTCTGTTCTCCTATCAATCAGGACACAGCAGATTAATATTTCCATCCCTCTCCCACCAACAATTTCTAATGTGACAACTGGAAGCAGGATCCTTATTCCAATTCCATCTCATACTGGAGACTGCTGGTGGAAAGGAGATGGAGGAGATGGAGCAGTTTGCTGTACCCCAATCAATAGGAGAACAGACCTCCATCGCTCACACTGGTTGTTAGCCATTAAGATAAAATTAGGGGACTTTTACTATCATTGCAATACTGTCACAATTGTGAACACACAGGATTTGTGAATATGAATCACTTATGGGTCTGTATCTCTAGGTTATGAATCCGTAACTACAATACTGGATTCAATTATCATTATTATTGGTAGTAATAATATTTAGTAGAATTGTTTACATAGACTTCACTTTGATGTATAACACAAGTTATATAATTAATTTGAGGTATATCTTGGATAAGAATGCAGTCTAGGATGCTGTTCCCACTTTTCTATAATTTGTATCCTACAACTCTTTAGGTAACTGTTTCTGGGTTGCAAATGATTCCATAATTATCTTCCAGAACTAAAAACTATGCAAATGTATGCTGAATTTCTCATCTCTTAAGAAATCTAAGAATGGTTGCACAAGAGTTTATTTAGAGTTGGGAGGGGATATAGCTAAGGATTTTTGAATATAGTTTTTTTTCCCAGTGTTTCTCAATCTTCTGAAAGTTTTTGTTAACAAGTTCTCAAAGTCTTAATGAATTCATACTCATCAGCAGGGTCTTAACACTCCACTTTGAATCCAATCTTTCCTGGTAGAAAGCTTGACCTTTAATCTTCATTTCTGAATTGCTCTGAAGGTACAAGTATCGTGCTGCTTTGAGCTTACCCTTTGTTTTTTGGGAGTCTTCATTCATCAATGCACAAGCCTAGCCATTATTAGAAAAATGACTGACATTTTCTTGGTTCCTTGGTGGGTGAGGGAATCCTCCAAGCAGTTTAATTTCCTATAATGATATGAATCCATCCCTCAGGAAGAAGAGGGTTAATGTTAATCAGATCACTCAATTTACTTTTATTTTCCTAAGGAACTATCCAAAAATAATATGCTGTGTGGTAACAGGGCTGTAATTATTTGCTAATTTCACTTTCAAAGGAAGCCACCAGCAGTTTTAGAAATTTTCTCCTTCCTGCAAGAAAGTCTTTAAAAACTGTACCATTTTCAAAGACTATTTGCTGTTTGTGATTTACTTTGCACAAAATTCACACATGCTTTTTTTGCGTGTGGTACAGAAAGAAAAGCATTTGCTGCACAGAAAATCTGTTTTCTGTTCAAAGAAAAAAATCACACGCAAATTTTGTGCAACCTAAATCCTGATCTGCAGAGATTCCCATCCATCCAGGATTTACTTCATCAGGATTTTCTGATACTCAGCAAAGATGTTTTTGACTGGTTTTGATGTTTTTCAAATATTCTTTCCATCCATATGCACAAATTACATTACTTATATAATCTAAGCCCAACAAAAGTAACCATGCACAAAGACAGTTGTAGATTGCATTTTGGTGTGTGTGGCCATTTCTGCCCTATACTGTTATAGTGCTATTAGTCCGCTTTCAACATCCTATGGAATTCTGGGGTTTGCAGTTGGCCAGAGAGCTCCTTGGCCTCAGCAAACTACATACTCCAGAATCCCACAGGTTGTTGAGAGTGGAATAATAGCAGTATAACAGAATAGTGTGGAAATGGCCTCAGTGTAGAAAGCCTTAGATGACTCATAAGCCAAGTACCAAGGGAACAACCTTTCGCATTACTGACTTTCCAGGATTCCAGATCAGCCAGGAATGCTCTGTTCACAATACCCCAGGGCTGTGTGGCCTGTAAGACTACTACATATGTCAGGTCTTTTTTGATGGTAATAATTTGTTCATGGATTTTTTTTTCCCCATTAGAACTCAGGTTGTCTCCTTTTATCCTGACTTTCAAGAACCAGTTAAAACAATTTTTTTTTTTTTAATCTATAGGAGCCTTCAGAGAAGAAATATGTGTTTTCTTGGCCTTCTGCTGCTCTTTGCTCGCCTGGCTTTTATTGTATTTTGTCAGACTTTCTAATTTATTATCATAGACATTTGTAATCTATGGCTCTAGCTGTATGCTTATATGTAGACTATTAGATGGCCTGTAGTCTTATGAGGAAAGGTTGGATATAAATTAAATTTGATCATAATTAAATCTGCATCCTCCCTGTCTGCTGGTGTCTGACATGGTAGTTTAGAGGATCACAAGGCTGGAGATGGAGTAAGCCAACTTCAGATTGGCTTAAAAATAAGCCAAAACATATTATAATTTGCTATGTGGGGGGAAGCTCAGCAACTTATTTCTGACTCAGTCTGATACAAGCCTGTGGGAACTTGCCCATTGCTACTTAAAATAACCTCTACAATGATTCAGTTCTAAAAGAGGACATGTAAAGGCTTGCTAGATACAATCCTATATTTATAAAGAGATATTGACATAAACTTATTTTTAATAAACAAGGTTCTTTAAAAAAAAACATTGGGGAAGGTGAGAGAAATCTGTAATATATTCCATCATATTTTCAGTGAGGAGCTTTTGATAATTCTGAAAAGAGAATTTGGAGGTGAAAATAAGTGATTATGTTGTCCAAAAATGGTTCCATAATGAAATGTTGGTTAATGTATTGCTCTTCTGTAAATGGAAAATCTTCAAAGGAAGTAGTATAAAGAACAACAAAAAATAATTGTGTAGGAGAAAAGGTAATTTGGTAGCCCCACTGATAGACAGGTGAAAATCCTGTTTATTGGAAACATCATTGCCTAAATATATGGAGTTGAACTGTGGCTCCTTCTTGATATGAACTAACTGAAGGTAATAGAAATTCAACCTCTAGAAACTCTCTAGTATGTCCCCTAAGGCATACCAGCAGCAATGAGGCTAAGTTAGGCTTCATTACATTCAGGCCAGGATATGTAAGATGCCGATAATCATAAGCTAGATAAAGCTACATAGGACACATAAATATAGGTTTCCTATAAATTCCTGTTTACGTCTACACAGGTAGCCCTAATTGTTGAAATGAGCTGTACGAACCATCACTTGTTAAGTTTTGAACAATGGATATAACGTCTGAATATTACCAAGCCTGAGTTACAAGACAACTAGAGGCAAAAGCAGAGCTCAGAAAATTACTTTGAAAGTAATCAGGTAAAGATCATATTCCCAAACCCACGTAGTTAGTTATTGATATAGTTACTGTTTTAAAGTAACGCTTCACTTTCATGCTTCTCAAAAGCAACTGTAACAACTACTATTCTATTGTTTCTAGTAATGCTGTTACTTGCTCTCCCACGTAAAAAGGAAAGTTTAGTCATTACTTTTCTTGGTAGTGGGAGAGGCTAAAGGTGCTTTCTTTATGCATTTTCTTTTCTTTTCTTTTTTTCAAATTTTATACCAATTTCTTACTTCAAAAAAAAAAAAGGAACAAAAAGGAGACAGTGTAGCAGATAACACAATGTTACCAAATTTTAGTAATGTTAATGGAAACAAGTTATTTTTGCATACTTTGGCATAAATTATGAAAGAGCTCTGGATCTTTTACCCCGGGAAAAACTAATTGCAAGTAACTAGCTATTTCAAGTACTCATTTCCAAGCTCAGGGCAAAATATGTGATTCTTGCAGTATCAGTTTTTGGCCCAATTATGAGCAAGAAAGCCCATCTCTTCAGGAATTCACATCTTGTCCTTTCAGAAAAGTTTACATGAGATTGGCATTTCAGGGCCAAATGAGATGTCATGTGGGGAAACATGCCAGATGTCTCCCAGTGCTCGCTGTTCTCATTTTGCCTTTCATATAGCTATGTAGGAACCTCTGGATTTGATTGGAGAGAGCTGGGTAAGGTCAGAGTGTTTAAACCTTTCTCTGCAGGCATCTTTTCCCCAATTAAAGTCACAGAGACAAATGGCAACTGCTTTTTCTCCCCAAAGGGGCAACAATGTATGGACCTGGTATCTTATAATGCTGAATTTGTGAAGTGATAAAATGAACGCTATGGAAGTAGATGAGACTTCTGGGGCCTTTTGGAGGTTTCCTCTCAGATATCAGATGCTGCCTTCAGTCCTTCTCTCCATTCCTTTGACTGAAAAAGCTCCTAAAGCCTCTCTATTTCTCATGATATAAGGTGGGATACAAATATTTTAAGCAACAAATAAAAGATTTTTAGTTTGAATCTCTATTTAAAAAACTAACCATGGTTAACTAAAGCTGTATTTTAAAAAAAACAAAACAAATAAAACATTTTTAGAAATAAATAAAACAATTTTAGTTCAGACCTCTATGTTAAAAACTAACCATGGTTAACTAAAGTGTTGGTTATGCTAGAACAGATCCAAGGCTATTGGGGAGGGGGGTATAACAAGAGATCCATGCCACCCAAAACAGTGAGGACCTTACTTCCTTTTTTTAAAAAAAATGATTTTAAATTCAGCACTACCCTAAAACATATAATATTATAACACATTACATATTACACATTTCAATATTTTTCTATAATTATAACAGTCTCTCCTTCCCACCCTCCTTCAATCCTCATCGATGTCTTTAAAGGAAATTTTAATAACCATTACCCAAAGTGTGGAATATTTTATCAGTAGTTTGTTGCTTCTTTGTACCCCTTTTCACCCTTGACATTTTCAATCCAGAGGCCCCCATTATCCCACCAGTTTGTTTCATTTATTTGCCCATTATAGTTCCCTTTCCTTTCCCTTAGAAAATCAAATAAGAGAGATCCTACTATATATAATGCGTGCAGACTTTATTCCCAAACCATAGCCCGTCTGCACTTCAGAGAAAAGAAATGACAGGAAGGCTTCAGCATGAGAGGCAGAACATCTCTTCTCCCCCTCCCCAGTAGTAAATACAAAGTAGACCCTGCAGGACGATAGCCTGAACTGTCCTAACAGGCCATACCAGCATGTCCATTGAGGAAGAAAGTGATGTGATATCATTGCCTGTTAGATTTTCAGCTGATTTTTATCCTTTGCTGTTTCAGGGAATACATGGGAGGGAGGATTGAAGTTAAGGAATGAAGATCACTACATTTTGCAGCAGTTTTGACTCATTTTGAGTGAGTGTTTTGAATAAAAATATTGCACCTATTTAAAAAAAAAATGGGTCTTAGAGTGAAGCAGAAACCAAAGATATGACCCTTTCGGTTAGGAAAATTTTTTTTTATTTTGCCGGCAAGCATCGGCTGGGATCGTTCCCAAAAGAAACCGACCCCCCTTATTTGAGCTCACAAGCATTTATACATTTTCCAGTACAGTCATCACATGTTCAAGAAAGGAAACAGATGCATACAAATGTTCCCACCATTCTCTAGTGCTATCTTACAAATGTTGCAAAGTAAGGGAAGCATAAGCGTAGCATGCTGCATTCTATCTTCCCAAGCATTTTATCTTACAGAGTTCTATTATATTCCTTTCAAACACACAGAGAGAGACTTCATCTGCAAAGACAATTTACTGCTTTTCCCCACACCCAGTGGTCATCTAGCCTGACCCACCAGATTTTTTGGGAGCTTTGGAGGGGTGTCAGGAACTGCTCCTTGGGGATTAACCTGCCACATGGAGTCTGTGGACTGTGCTTTTCACACCTTTGATGTATAGCATAGGAGTCAATAAATAATTAACCATTTGCTGTCCTTCAACAAGACATAAAATCAGCTGCTCGAGGTGGCCACCCCGTTCAACCTAACAATAGGGTTAGTGGATCAAAGAGATTGTCCTAACTTGATAAGCCCCACCAACATCTCCAGAAAAAAAAGTACAGCATTAGCTCTTTATGGGTTGTTCATGGGCAACTGGTTTCTCCAGAAACCATATTTCCTACATTCAGACTTCCTTTACTTTGGGAGCAATAGATCTGAAAACCAACAAGGTCTTGACCTATGTTTAAAGTAGCAGCAGCGTGTCAGAAAAGGAATGACTTTCTCCAGGATGAGTGCACATGATGAAATGGAGAAAATCTATATATTAAATAGTAAAAAGCAGTGTGTGTTTTTTTGGGGTTTGTACCTCTTGATAGCTCTGAACTCCAGCACTTCAAAGAATACAGTAGGGAATTATTAGGGCTGCTAGAGTGACCAAGCAAGAGGGTGTTGAGGAAGAAGCAGCATGCTATGGGCCACATTTAATTTCTCTGCTGTAGATAAACTGCGTTTATCTTCGTAGATCTGTCTGCTCTGCAAAACACCATGGAATGTTATCCCGGAACGACATGTAAATTATAATGCTGTGCAGAGGGAATGGAGCACACTGCCTAGCAGAACATCACAGGAGCTGCTAGGTTATTTTGGAGGGGATACCTACATTGTAGCAATTTACACGCTTTGTAGAGCACAAATGAATGGCAGAAGGATGGCTTGGAGAAACTCCTCCATGGTGCAGCGCATAATCCTTTGAGGCTGTGCCACAGGAGAGGATGAATGGGAGACGATGTAGAAGGAAAGGACATGCATGAGAAACTGTAGAGAGAGCAATGTGAGCAAACTGAGGGTGATTCATGTCCTATTTTAATCTTGTTTGATCATTTTCTCTGTTGCTCTTCTTCTTTCCTTTGTATAAGTTAAATAGGTAAGCCAGTCTTTTTATTGGACAGCAAATCAATCTGCAGCAGACAACAGGCAGGATGCTTGCTGTGTCTCCTAGGAAAGCAAAGGCAAGCAGCCGGCATCCCAACATTACTTTCCAAAAAGTTAAACACTGAAAATCAAGCTGAATTCTTAGAAAAGCAGACAGCCAAAAATACAGCCCTTCTGCTAATTCCAGAGACTTATGTCATCCCCAGAAAGTCTCCAGCACTACTGTGGGGTTGTCAGAGAACTCACCTACCAATAGGGCTATCCCTGCCATTCAGCACAGTGAGGGGTTCAACCCAAGAAGCAAGTCCTGACGGTTGATAGAGGACAATGCTGTGTATTCCCCTCTACTAAACTGTAGTCTTCAGGCATGGTGGACAGTGCTGATCCAGTGACAATGCCAGAGCTAGATTCTAGGGTTATCAAGTCAGTTTTTGTTGGTAGAATGGAAGATGCCATCTTGCTTCTCAGCTCATGCAGAAAAATGTGTTGGGCCAGCATTGCCTACAGAGATATTCTCAAGGCTTTCAGAGCGGTTCTTCAGGTAAGGAAGAAGATATGATGCACATTGAGAACTGGTAGTTTCTGAAGGACATTTCCCTTGCCTTCTTCAAGTGGGGTTCAGCAGAGCTCAGCAGCATCCTGTGTGTTGTTCCCATTGTTTGAGCTCATAAATAACTTCATTTCTACTGTAGTTGCAATAATTGTGTGAAACAGTTACACATAGTGAAGTTAGGTATATTTTTGACTCAGATTTGATAGTCCTACTTGTAAGTACAGCTCTATAGATTGCTAAGTGAGGCCTTCAGATGGCATTACTGAATTTTCAAGAATTCCAGCTGTGAAATCTTAAAGAAGGAGAGATGGAGAGAGAAAGACAAGAATGGATTGCAGATGGAGTGGACAAACTTTTCAAGCAGCTTCTTAAATCTCAATTTGTCAGTCCAGCATTAGTCCAAGATCCAGTAAAATCACAACTTACTCATACCTTTAAATAAGCAGTCCTAGGTGCTGAACCTATTTCTGGAGCAGAGATCAGCACCTTGCAGAACTGAGGCCCTTTCCACAACTCACTTTTTCACAGAGCCGAGGTGCAGGGATTGCGCAAGCAGCCTCCAGTGAGAGGCACTTGCGTCCCGGTTCCTTCAGCTCCTCAGCTGTCGCCCGCTTGCTCAAGAGCCCCACCTCTTCCTTCCACAGTGCAGCCTAGGAGTTTCCCAGGCTGTGCTGGGGCAGGAAGTGCAAGTGCCATGGCTCCGGAGCTCTGCACACATGGCAAGTGTGCACGGGGCCCTGGAGCGATGCGCGATTACGCACCATTTTAAGCTCAAAGCCAAAAATGAAAAAGTGCGCAAGTGGCACCTGCCAGACCCTGGAGCGTCACACGATTGTGAGTGCATCATGTGGACTGCTCCTCACATTTGCGCGACACTCGAGAGGCCCTTTCGCATGGCAAATGCCTTGCATAAAGGGCCTGAGACTAAAATCCATGCCCCACTGACATGAAACCACCAACTCCTGGTGCAACTAGCCTCACTGATTTCAATAAGTCTAGGACTAACGTAGGATTTAACCTGCAATAAGCATGTGCAATCTAGGCAATAGATAGATGAGTTCTGTTTGGGAAAGAAAAGGCCCCTCTCTTTTCATTACAGCTGTATTAAACTCCGAAGTACATGTACAAGTCACACATTTTTAACACATCATCGATTGGCAGTGGCAGCTATTCCCCTAAGAGGGCAAAGTGAGACACCTTTGTCTCTGTTTGTCTTTCCGTGACAGTTAGAATTCTGTGGCAGCATCCTGTTAGTGGCGTACACACACACACACAAATATGGCTTCTATCCACATATATCTCTTTGTGGACAAAATACAAGGGGTTATTCTCTAGTCCTTTGTACCTAGTCCAAAACCTCCCACTAGCAGTTGTCAAGCCCTGGAGTGAACTGCTATTGCTCCTCAGTAATGGAGAGGAACAAGGCAATTCAGATGATGAAGACACTAGTGCTGTGGGATCCAAAGAAAAGGACAAAGAGGGTGTGAAAGAAAGTGGGGGTTATTTTCCCACTTGATGCTGACTCCTAGAAATGGGAACTCCCTCCTGCCCTTGGAAATCTTGCTGCCACCACCTACTGATTTTAACCATCTTTCTTGTGACGCAATAGGAAGCCACAGGAGAAAGGAATCTCTAAACTTAGAGCTCCTTCCTCCCCCAACCCTCTGTAAAAGAGAGGAATTTTATCTGCATGCATAATTGTCAAGCACATGGAGAAACAGAGTGTGGACAGAAAACTCTTTAAGGAAAGTGTTTTTGTTCTAAGCAGGCAAACACAGGCACACAAGGTATCAGCATTCATGAAGGCTTCTTCCTTCAGGCATTACTGAGCAGTTACAAAGTTACAGGCAAGCCTAAGTCATTTCAGCCAGAGTTTTAGAAGAACACAAATCCCTAACACAACCAGCTAAGAGCATTCCTATCTACTCATATTGTTATCCAGATGCTGGGATGGTGTGCAGGGGAAAGAGGAAGCCAGGAGGCTGGGCCTAGCTGTGCCCAGCCTATCACCAGTTCTCTGTCTCTCATGGATGGTCCTTTCTGTCTCTCTGCCTTGTGGTCTCTGAGGCCTTTTTAAAACTTCCTGATGCAAGCATCTCAAAGCTTCTCACCTTTTCTTCTATCTGGTCTCACTGATTGGGCAATTGACCTTCATGATCTCTGATGTCCTCTGTGATGCTGACCCTCAATAAACGTAACCTAAACCCAACCTCAAATTAACCCCTTGTTTACCTGGAGTGAGAACCATCCCCCTTCAGCTGTTTTGCCTAGATAATGAGAAGAACCCGTTATCAAAGAAGGATCAGTCATCTGCGAGTATATCCTCATTTCTTCCCTCTACTGAGCTGGGACTAGCTCCTTCTTCATAACCTGATTTTCCTTCCTCCTTAGTCCCATTCCACACCAGCTAAGCAGCTGCAAAGGCCCCTCCCAGAGATTAACAGTTGCTGAGGAGAAGGAGAGCACTAAATTCCATGAGTCGAGCAGTATGCTCTGACTGCCTGATGTAGGATTACAGCCTGTATCTACTAACCCTACAGATGGGACATTCAATTGTTTTTTCCCTTTACATTGCCCACAAGAGCAAAATGCTTGGGGGAAAGCTGGAGGGTTAATCATTTGAGAAAGTTCACCTCTTCTAAGCTTCTCACATCAGTCATTCACAGTATTCAAGTATCTATTGGTTCAGCTAAATATTTCACAGAATCTATGTAAGAAAGTGCCAGGGCCAGACTTAATACAAACATGAGTGAGGCACACCACCTCCTCCTACTTCTATTTATTCTGCTTCTCAGGGTGGCACATCTCTTGTGGGGGCATGTGGGTCTTGCTGCCATGCCCTCCTTTGTCTCTGACAAGTGACAAGTGGCACTGCTATCTCCCTTCTCTGGGATAGGGAAAGACCACCAATGGTACCGCCTTGTCCTCTAGGGAGGTTTAGATGCCACTGCAACAATCTGTCTTCATTTTGTTGTGGGGTAAAGGAGCTACAAGGGCCACTACTGAATCTTCCGCCTCCACTAGCAGGGGTGGAACAGAAAAGAACAGCACTTTACATTTCACCTCAGGAGGCAGGAGGGTTTTGGCTGCCTCTGGCTAATACACAAATGCCTTTGTCCAAATAGTATGTTTCAGTTCTGCGTATGTACCACTACACACTTAGCAAATGACGCAGTATACATTTCTACTGGCATACTTATGTTTGTCATCTGGGGAAAGAAGGCTCCTCCATCCTCCCTGCTTTTTTCTGAGATTCACAATACTATCCAGAGGGCTTCCTAGCTCCACCTCACATCTACTAGTCAGCTTTAGGGATATGGCCAGGGAGTGCCTTGCTGCACTAGGGCACTCAGAGAAGAAAAAGCAGTCTCTACCACCAGCATGAAGCTGTTCCTTCTTCTTCAGGTGGTCAAAGGCAGCCAGAATACACCTTGATGTACTCCTAGAACCAGTCGTTGGTTTGAGGGGAAGAAGCTGCATTAGGGAGCCTCCTTGGCTGCTGTTGTACACACACAGAGGGAAAGTACTGTGGAAGGAGGTACAACATACCTTCTTTTGCACACCTTTTAGTGGAAGGGTGCCAAATTATGACACCAAGAGGACTCTAGTCTGGAGTTCATAATAAACTGTAGTAGTAACAGATAAGCCTGCCATCCTATATATACTTAGTTGTTATAGGAATGTAAAAATCTGTTGCATTCAGTTTAGTGCATGTGCCTTAAAGTTACCTGTCAGTATATGCTGACTTCACAAGTTTCATAGGATTGTCTTTAGCAAGGAATACTCAGAGGTAGGGTGTCATTACTTTCCTCTGAATGGCCCATAACACCTAGTATTCTTTGATAATCTTCTTTCTGTGTACAACCCAACAGCTTTTTATTGTTCTGTCCCATTTTCTTATTGAGTTCGGAGACTCATCCTCCCAGCACACAGAAACTGTTGTGTATATTTGTGGACATAATTTCAACGTGTGCAGCTTTTTGACTGAGGTCATTTCTGCATGAGAGGAGAGGAATGGTTCACTGTATGTCAAGAGTGGTGTTTTTATACTCCAATTTGGAAACTGAATTCAGGAATTCAGAAACTGTGCTGTCTTCACCCCCCATTTACATCGTACTACTGCGGAGAACATCAGTTGCTGCATCCACAACAGCAAGTCCCTGCCAATTCCCATTCCCATTCCCCTCCCCCACCTCACCCCCCCACCCACCCCATCATCGCTGATTGGTCTGTTTTTTAAAAAAACACACATTTTTAATACATTTCTGTGTTGCTACATTTGTGTGTAGGAATGTATGTTCATTGATACATGGAAAAAAAACACATTTTAACAGTCCATTACCAGATCCACTTTCTTCCTGATATCTGTTTAACACATGAAGACAATAATGATGGTAGCCTGTCTTTTGATGGGCGGAGAGAGATAGGGACAGAAATGATGGCAGGAACAGCCTGGGAACACCCATAGCTGGCCACTTCTGAGATGTGAATCAATGCTACACTTCTGCATGTAGGTGAAAACTGAAGCACAACGGGTTTGGGAGATTTACATGGGAGTTTTTCTGGTTTTCATGTACAGCGGTTTCGCATCACAGTGAACTGCAGTGAACCATTCTAGGAGCTGAAAACGTGCAGAACCATGAGGAAAACTAAGAAGCTAAAAAGGTTCAATGTGCAGACAGGAGGGTAAGAATTCTGTCACCGCAGTTTCTAGCCCGGAATTGAGGGATATTAGATATCACTTTGATATCAATAATTTGGTCTTCTTTACCTTTCCCTCTCCACGTGCTGCGAGGTCCCCTGAACAAGCTTGCAGACAGGCACGGTCACTAATCACTGTAATATTCCAAACAATACAGGCTGGTGAGAAATAGCCGTCCTGCCATTTCAGGAGAACTCCAAGGCAAGTACTCTATTATGTATGCACGCTACTTACAAAGAACTCCCTGCCCCGAGCAGGCAGCTTGATTAGAAGAATCCGCATCTGTCAAGCACTCTGCGTTTGCATACTGTCTACTCTATTGTCAATTCGGACTTAACTCAATCATGCTAAATTCTGACCTTTTGGAGGCTTTGCCTCCAGCCCGAAATTCATTGTTTTCCCCAAGTACAGACTAGCCTACGGCCACATTTTCCCCTATAAAAACCCCTAACTTTGAGAGCTTCCTCGGATCGTTCCCGATTTCCATCCAGCCTTGCTGCCACTTTGCTTGGCGAGCCTTCCCCTCAGTCCCACGTACTAAGACTCCATACTTCCGAACTTCTGCTGCAGATTACCTGGGCTTCAGGACAGGTGTGGTATTACTCAAACCAACAACTCCTCTTAAAAATCCCTCTATCCCACTCCAACCATTATTTCTATAGTTATCTGTGTGAGTGTGCTCGATACACTGTTTGATTGTATTTTAATAAAAACAATTATTATGATTTCACTTCTGTTTGCTCCTTGACTCAGCCTGACCCCGTAGACATTGGGTGAAAGATCTCACTCCGTTGCCCTGCCTCTCGTATTGCTAACATGTGCGCTTGGCTAATTTCCCCAACTCATATAATTGAGAGCGCATTTAGGTGTCCCTTCCGGGACCCCCAGAAAACAGGGTAACAATTCGATGCTGCTACAAGGTATCAACCTTGGCGGAAATGGCCTGAAGCAGGCTTGTGCAGTTTGTGCAACTAAGCACATTTTAGTTATGAGTCTTTAAACATAAAAGGTAGGTGTGGTATCATGTATCTGTTTTTTCTCAAAAATGCCTTGCAAGCCTCTGAGCCAAGATGCATTCCATTCTGTGGATGGTCTCAAAGACTGTAAAATGGCCTTTTTCCAAACAGATCTGCATCTCTAACAAATGTATTTCTTACTTCTACTTTCAGATGGACCACAGATGGAACACAGTGGGATGTTCTTCCAGGCAGACATGCATAGGCTTGTGCTGTTAAGTCCTTTTGTAAGTAGAATTTTAACTCCAGGGAGAAAAAAAACCAGCTCAGTGCCTCTGCTGGAAGGTTATTCAAACAGGAGCAGAGAAAACAGCAAGGAGTTTCTTTAAAGCATGTGCACCATTAAGACGCATTTTTCATCCCAGATGCTGCTTCTGATTCAGTGCCATTTCTCTTTGATAACTTCCCTGGCATTTGCAAAATTAGAACCATTGTCCTGTAATGCATTTTGCCCAATAAACACACAGAACAAAAGAGAGAGAGAGAGAGAGAGCCAGTTCAGAACAAAATCATTGCATTGTAAGCCAAGTTCGTAATTGGAAGGTCTTTATCATTCTTTCCTGTAGTGTTTGCAGCTGTGAGAAGCATAACCTAGATAATAAGGATGTGATAATGTTACCGAAACCTGCTGATAGAAGAGCAGTGCCTGTGACAGCTAATTTATTCCACGTGGCTCAATCATTATTTCTTCTCTCCTCTGCTAGAAAATTTATTAACCATTATGCCACTGCCTGTCAATTAAAGTCAACTGATTAATGAAATCTGGACAACTTGTGGGATTCCTTCCCCACTCCATGAGTCCCCAGTTACTTTCCATGGTCCCAAATAAACAGTTTTTCAAACAAAGTGCATGGTGTTGATGCAGTCTTGTATCCTCTGTGCTAACTCACCACACAATAAAGCAATAATTTTCAATTCCTTTTTGCTGCAGCAGAAGGAGAAACAACACAGTGAGAACTCCTCCCTCAACCTCGCTAAGGCAAACTGTAGTGTGGCTCTTCTCCAACCTCACCATCAGCAGATTATCTACTTTCCTGCATGGAGAAGTAACATAGTAGGGTCCTTCCTTTGCCTCAGCCTGGACTCAACAACCACATGGTTCCTTCCTCTCCAGACCAGTCACTTAAGTTAGTAATTCTTAACCTTCTGGCCTTCCAGATGATTTGAACTTCAGCTCCCAGAACCTCTGACCATTCACAGTGCTTCCTGAGGCTTCTGGTAGTTGAAGTCACCTGGTTCTGAAGCCACCAAAGGTGGAACAGCAATGATGGGGGTGAACATTCCACTAGGAAACCATTCCACATAGCCATTAGGTCACTTTCATTATATTAAAAGAGTAAAATTATAGTTATCTGAATATATTATTCCCTGCCTGTTCACTTTCCCCATTTTCATAGCAAATGATTGGGGGTGGGGAAATAACCACTGTAAGCCATTGTTATAAAATGCCAACCATTTTCAATGCTCTGGCAGAAAAAGCCAGTGTATGCATGTAGTAAATTAACAGGAATGGAAATAATATTTGAAAATATTCAACAAAAATCAAGAAACCCTGACAAGAATCCTGCAGAATCTTTGCAGTTTGCACAGAGTATGTACAAAATCGTCACATGCTTGTTTTGCACAGAAAACAGCATTTTCTGTATAAGAAACAACATAGCTCATTGTTTTCTGCACCAAAAACGCAGTTTCCCACACAGAAATATTTTCTGCAAAGGAAATGCCATTGTCAATGTAAAACAACCATATGTAAGTTTTGCACAGAATAAATCATGAAGTAGAAACAGGATTCAAAAATATGTGGTTTTAAAAGACTTTCTCAGAAGGAAGAAAATCGTTAAAAATGGTTAAAATTATTCATTGCTTCCTTTGAGAAGAAAATAAGTGAAGAATAACAGCCCTAAAAATAAAGAAACTTCTCATTAAATTAAGATCATCACATCTAGAACATAATCCCAACATTCATTTTCAAATTAGCTTGGTCACAGACCCAAGCAGATAAAGGATCAGAAGGTGGTACAACCCAAGATAATAACAGAAGTGACACAACATCATTATACACACATCTGTTACGTATTCATTTAATAGTGGCAGTCCTGAATATCTCATAGCTGAAGTATTTTATTTAGACAAAAACTGTTAATTTTCAGTTAGGCAACATATTTGGAAGGAAGAAATTTCACTTTCTAGACATATTAGCATTCAGGAACACTTCTCCAAGATTACCAGCAGGTACTTGTTAAATCCTGCAAAGTTAAAAGTTGTGTCAGGAGTTTGCCTTTCCTAAAAGAACAACAGTCAAAAGGGAACTTTATTTTTATTTTTATACAACTGGTAGAGAATTGGAAACCATGAATGCAAACCTGCAATGAGTTGTGTGAGAATCTGTTGTTTTTGTTGTTCTTGTTGTTGTTGTTATTGTAAAGCCCAACAACTAACTGTTAGACCTCAAATATTTCAAAATCCATACTGTTCAATTTGAAGCATGCCATTTCTGCTTGCAAAATGTGTTGCCTTTCCTTTTAACAGTACCTAAACTATAGCTTTGTAGAAAGCATGGGAAGACTAAAACAACAAAAGTATAATGATATCTGCCCTACCGAGGCTGGCATCCTGTTGGTGATATACCAAGTATAATTCTACCTCATACCTCCATATGTATTTTTTGGCAGTTGTGGAGATTGGTGTTCCTTTCCTCCACAGAGACCAAAGGATACCCCAGGACTCATTGTGTCACTGACATTGTTGTTGTGGTTGCTTTTGGGGTTGTTGTTGCTTTTGAACTCCTTCAAGTTGTTTCTGATTAATAGTGACCCTAAGGCAAATTTATCATGGGGTTTTCTGAGGCTGAAAGTACATGAAGCACTCAAGGTCACTCAGTGGGTTTCCATGGCTGAGTTGGGAACTGAACTCTGCTCTCTAGGATTGTAGTCCAGCACTCAAACCTCTATACCATGCTGGCTCTCTGATGGCCATTCCACTGTTGGCAGAAAGCAGAGAGGATTGAAGAAGCCATGTTCCCATGGCTAGATACAGACTAATGGCATCACCTACTCCTAGGCCATTTCTGCAGAACGGCACCCTCCCGGCATGAGGACATGAGAGGAGTGGGACCGTGACAATGCTTTTGCATGACATCATCACAGTCCCGCCCTTCTCGCATCACCAACCAGTGTGATCATGGGCTATATAATTAATGGAAAAACTCCATCAATGGCCTCTGATCGTGCAAGGCTTCCGTTGCTGCCGGCCATGCAAAAGGGCCAGAAGCACAATCACATGCTTAGTTCCCCACTGCAGCATGGGAAGAAGGCCAGCTGCAGTGTAGAAGGAAAGAGCATGTCCCTCACACTCCCTTCCACAGGAGGCTGGCCAGGTACAGAGGGGAGCATTGAGGACATACTCCCATCCTGGCAGCAGCACTGCTGGGATTGTGATAGGACAATGCAAGAGTGTGTCATCGTGCAGAAATGGCCCTAGAGATTTACACGGAGGACTCCAGCAGATCTTCATGGAAGATGTCTTCTGGGGTATAGCCAGAGGTTTCTTGATTCTGCAGCTCTCCACTAGCATGTCCATGGAAGAGGGTCTATAACAGCAACACAGTAAGTCCTGAGGCTTATGACAGTGGGGGCATAGCAGAGTTCCATATGTGGAATTGTTATACCATTGGTGACCATGTAGGAATTCAGACCAAATGTAGGGGCTCCTAATCATGAAGGGTTGTGTTATTTCGGAGAGGTTGTGCTAACCCTGGAGATTTCCTGTCAACAAGCATAGCCTTGGTGAAGGACTGTCAAGTCCAAATCTCTTTTACATATCAAGAATCATGAAAAGTGAAAGCCAAGGGCCAGCCACAGTTAGCAACAGGGCAGCAGATTTATCAGGCATGGAAGTTATCTTGTCAATCTTCCCTTTTTTGGAGAGATGTATCGTATTTTCATTTAAATTATAGTCATTATCTCTAAATTGGCATCTATACCTATCAGTTAGAATTTGCCCATTTGCATCTATTTGTCTCTTTCATTTTATTTTTTAATAATGCCTAAACAGCCACCAAATAGAATCTCTCTTATAGCTTACACAGAATCTGACAAAGCAATTGCTGGTGCTTTCCAATATTTTGCTTCTGTGTTGATTTCTTGCACCCTCATTTTAATTTACAAAAAAAAAAATACTTAACCACATCTGGACTGCTCCTAAATTGGAAGCATAGCACTATGATCCTGGTAGATTGATAAAGCATATTTCAGATTCATAGAAACTGTTTTAATGGGCTGTTTTCTTTTCCCCCTTCTGTGTCTGAGTATATTTGTAAATTGTGTTATAAGTGGAAGTTAATTTATATAAATATAATGATAAAATGGAGCATTTCGTTTCAACACCACTAGGAGCAGCATGGAAAAAGTCCTAGTATCTACACTTGGCAAATGGAAGGGCTCAGCTGTGAGCAGTCCAAGAACACCTGCTGTTGTTATTGTTGCTTTAGGCAGTAGCAGCTGAACAAGCAAAAAAAGAAGGAAAGAGAAAGAAGCAGGAAATAATGAAACAGGAACCGTCAGACTGAAACTGAGAACACAGCTAATCTGGTTAGAGGGCAGAGTTGTTGCAAGAGGGCAATAAGACATATCTAAATAGCTATACCTAGTGTACTTCACTTCCTTGGTTTCCTCTCCCTAGGTCTACCCCTAGCACTTCCTAGGTCTACTTCAAGCCATGGAGACTTAAGAGGCCTTTAAACCTCAACAGATTGCATCCAGATTTAGTCATAGTGAGAGCAGACCCAGTGAAGCCAATGAGATTTAGCCAAAATTAACTTAAGTCACAGTGATTTTAGCAGATCTGCTTGAAGTATGGCCAAATTTGGACATAGTTCAAGGCCATCTTGAAAATGTCAAGACAAATTGAGGTAGAGAAGTAATCTTAAGACTTATTATTTATCGCTGCTCATGTATATGTTCTTCTATAAGGAGACTGATGATCTTACTGAACAAGTGGGACCCGAAACAAAACATTTCAGAGTACAGTGCTCCTGTTCAAGACTGCTGACCATAGGGATGTATATCTTCACTCAGTGGTTCTCAACCTAGGGTCTGGAAATTCTTGGGGGTCCCTGGAGCCTTCACAGGGGGTCTACAAAGCCCTGTTGCTGGATATCAGCTGCTTCAGCAGCAACAGGGACTTTCCCAAAGTCACCAATTGTCTGAGCAGGGATTTGAATCCTAGGCCCTTTCTTCATGACAGCAGCCTCCTGTCATGGGGATACAAGAAGAGCTGGATTGTGATAACACCTCCACATGATGTCGCGGTCCTGCCCTTCTCGTGTCACCAGCTGGTGCAATCACAGGCTATATCATTGATGGAGAAACTCCATGACCACCATCAATGATGCAATCAGGTTTGGGTGGTTTGGGTGCAGCCAGCCATATAGAAGGGCCAAAAGAATGATTTACATGCTTCCTCCCTTACTGCAGCATGGGAAGAAGGCCAGCTGAAATCCAGAAGGACAGAGCATGTCCCTCACTCGCCCTTCCACAGGCAGTTGGTCACATGTGGAGAGGAGGATTGGGGACACCCTCTTATCCTGGCATAGGCGCTGCTAGGATTGTGACAGGACAACACAGGAGAGTGTTGTTGTGTGAAAAAGGCCCTAGTTCCACAAACCTTCAATCAATCAATCAATAAATAAATATTTGAATAGTTAAATGTATATTTGAACATTTAAATGTAAATTTAATTATTTAAATCTTGAGTAAGTCTTGGAGGTCCCTGGCAACAAATTACATTTACAGGAGGTCTCTAGTAAAGAGAAAGTTAGGAACCACTGTCTTCACTGATTTGATTCACACATGCAAGAATGAACAGTTTTTGTACATTTTCTATAGATTTTTTTCTTCACATTCTGGAACTCTTTGTATGAAAAACATGAATGTATAAAGCACTTTGTTTTTCTCACAGAAAACAGTATAACACACTTTTTCTGTACAAATATGTTTTTTTACAAATGAATTTTTCCCCAAGAAAAGTCCTCAACTGCAAAAATAAAATCTCATAGGAGTTGAGAATTTTCTAAAGGTAGTGTCTGAATATGTTGAAACACCATCTCTCATTAGGTGCAGGAAAAATGTAAGCATTCTTTGCATCTGTAGCTTATAGCCATGCCCTTTTGGCAATACCCCATTCCATTTCTGTCCCCCTTTCTCAGTTTTCAAGTTGCTCCTTCTCACCCCCAACATCCCCATACTTGCAGTCCTCAGAAAAACCATCCCGATATGTTATCAGCAATGTACAGTCCATCCTGAACAATGACACTTCTCTTTCGTGGGCTCTGGATCAGAGGCCTATATTTGCACAGTGACAGCTGCTCAATCTAGACCAACCTTATAAGAAAGCTAAACAAGAACCAGACTGCATGGTAGACCCAGATGCCAACTCTACATCATCTGTACTGGGACCAAGGACTGTGCAACTCACCTGCTTCCCAAGGCCATTTCTGTGTGACAGGCTGTCCTGCTATGGGGACAGGATGGCAGCGGTCAGCTGGTCATGTTTCCTCATGACATCATTGCTGGCCCACTGCCATCCCATCCTCATGCTTCGCACTCACAGGTTATTTGTGCCTGTGATCACATGATGCTTCTGTACCTACCTGTCCTGTGGAGAGGCAGGAAGCACAATGGCAACACTTCCTTCCCCAGGGCAACCTGGGAGATGTCCAGGTGTGCTGTGGAAGGAAGAGGTAGGGCCATCGTGCTGCCTTCCACAGGGAGCCAGTCTTGTGCAGAGGGGAGCGTTCCTGTTGCACTCCATTCCTTGCCAGGACTGAGATGGAATAACTTGCAAGAGACCCCATTGTGCAGAAATGGCCCCAATTTCATTTTAAGTACAATTCAGATGGGGTCTGATTTGTTTCAGACCAATCTGGATGGAATTTGGCTTGCTTTGGATCCAGAATCTGAAGTGATATTTGGAATCCAAAATTTTTGGGTCTCCCATTGATTTGCAATGGAAAATCCCAAATGGCTGTAACATTTCAAAGTTTTTGGTTTACAATCATATGAAATTTTGGAGACCCTTTAAAGCAGATCACCCCTCCTAGACAGCAGACAACTAACTCCAGAAGTTATATGCTAGCCTCCTTAAATGGCATTTTTTTATCCCCCAAAATGAAATGCATTTTTAAAGTATGCCTAGTCAAATGCCTAGCCTTGCACTATAGTATTTGTGATATATACCTGTTGTTTGTACAGTAAGACACTTGGGGGGGTGGATCCACACAGTACAGATAAACCCAAGTAGAAAAAAAAGGGAAAAGAAGGAAAGTCAGGCGGTCTTTCCAGGTGAGCACAGTCACTTAGTGCTCGAATTATCATGCTAAAGCCCAAAAGAGTAATGCCAAGGTTTAGAGTTCCAGTACAGCTACATTGAAGAGCACTGGTAAAGATCAAAAGTAATGGTGGAAAGAAAAGTACAGCACTGAGACATGACATTGTGGGCACTAAGTGGTCAGGCAGGCAAAGGTCTTTTGTCACCAACTAAATCTAGAAAAAGAGAAGCAACTTGCAGGATAGAACTGAATAGATATGGTTGGCCAACCAACCTCCTTTCCTCCCTTCACTGTGATTGGAACATGTGGAGAGATTCTTGCTCTATATTGGAAGCTAAGGCTGACACTGTGCAAAGCCTGATTTGTTTCTTCCTCTTCTCCCTTCCCTGGCTTTTTCTTATATGGTGTAGTTGAAGATACACTGTCTGCAGCCCCACATCCATATCGGTTCAAATCAGTCCAAATTATTTTGATATTTTCTAGATTGAAATTGATCCACTCTAGATTCAAACTGTATTGATCTGGTTCACTTCAAGTCTGATCTGAATTTTTATTGTTGTTGATGTGTGCCTTCAAGTTATTTCCAAATTCTGGCAACCCTAAGGTGAACCTATCACGGGGTTTTCTTGGGGGCTGAGAGTGTGTGATTGGCCCAAGATCACCTAGTGGGTTTCCATGGACAAGCGGGGAATAGAGCCATGCTCTCCAGGACATAGTCCAATGCTCAAATCACTACATCACACTGGCTCTTCTGAATTGTTATAGATTTGCTCCATTCATCTCATAATTTGGGATATGTCCTAAGTGATTGCTTAGGCCGTATGGGAAAAATTATGATAGGATCTAATAATGCAATCCATAGCATCAAGGGTTTAAACAACCACACACTGACTTCCAGATGTCTCTGTGTTTGTATATGTTTCATGTTTTACCATTTTTGGAATTCTGTGGGTCTCCTAAAGGCTCTTAGAGACCAAAAAGTGATCACTGAATTTGCCCATGTCTGGTCTATATGTTAAACTCTAGTGTTATGCTTGAATAGGATAAAGATTATTTTCTATTATATCTGTGCTTTTCTTCAATCTCTGTATGGATGTATTTCTCACTATCTGACGCCTCTGAGCAATATATAAAGGCCATAATTAAGATCTCTGCTTTTACCTCTCGATGAACCTTAAATGACCCTTAATGATAGTTGTTAACACCATTGCCATGCTGATACCTTTTGCATTTCTGTAAGATTTCACACACACCACCTGTGTATAAATGTATGTATAAATGTCTGTCTACTGAGGCTATGGTCTGTGCATCTGAAGAAGTGGGCTGCTTTTCACAAAAGTTGATTGCAAATAGAAAAAAAAACTGGTTTTGAAGATGCCACAATTCTATGTTGCCTTTTGCTGCAACAGACTGTTGTGGCTACCCCTTTGAGGGAAAAAAGATTTACAATGAAAGAATGGAGTTATACTTCTTTGAGTTACTTGTGAAGTGTAGCTTAAGCCCTTTCCGCAACTCACCTTTTCTCAGCACTGGGGTGCGGGGATCGCATAAGCAGCCTCCAGTGATAGGGTCTCACATCCCCGTTGCTTCAGCTCCACAGCTGCTGGCTGCTTGCGTGAGATCCCCGCCTCTTCCTTCTGCAGGGCAGCCTGGGAGTTTCCCAGGTTGCGCTGGGGCAGAAAGTGCGAGCGCCAAGGCTCCAGAGCTCCGCACGCATGGCAAGTGCACACAGGGCCCCGGAGTGTTGTGCAATCGCGCGCCATTTTTGGCTTAAAGCCGAAAATGAAAAAGTGTGCAAGCAGCACCTGCCAGACCCTGCAGCGTCACGCGATTTTGAGTGTGTCGTGTGGACCGCTCCTCACATTCACACGATGCTCAAGGGGCCCTTTTGCATGGCAAATGCCATGCAAAAAGGGCCTTAGTTATGCCTTAGTTATTTTTTTAAAAAAGAATTAATTATAATTAACTCAGTATTTCTAACTAGCTATGGCTCTCAGTATGTCTATCTCAGTTCTGCTTGCAAAATTCTTGCCAACTATAAAAGTAATTACTTGCCATGAGAAAACAGAGCCTTTTGTAAACTCTTTCTAGGGTGTTCACAGTTTGCTTTCCCACTGTTTTTCTTGCTTTCCTTTTGGAATAAGGAATTGGAGGAAGGCCCTTGTTATCAAAACTCACAATTCCCTGCTGGTTGTTTTTAAAGGCAATACCTTCTCAGTTAAAGCTAGTCTCAGAAAAGAAGATTTCAACCATCTCATGGGCATAAACTAATTATTTGGCACATGTGGGTTAGCACCATTTCTCCAGTATAAGAGAGGATTGGAAACGTAAGAGGAAAACAGTCAGGCAGCTGTGTTAAAATGAATCTATGAAGTGCTGAAATTCATCCCAAAGAACTTGCATATCCCACAAATGTAGGCAAAGTCTGTAGCCAATGTTTTTTACCTTCCAAGTCGAAATATGTGTACTTGTATTGCATTAAAACAAGAAGTTTAATTTTATTGTGATGAAAGTGCCAGTCAAACAGCAGTCTTCTTATGGTGTCTGGTAAAAAGCTTTTGCCAAAGAGCTGTGGAATATTTGCTTCAAAATAAAATGTACATTTCCCAGAATGAAATTTAATTATCATAGCAGTGTACATTTTCTTAATTGCTATATGACATCTCATTGACCTAAGCCTTACATCTTTTTGAATTGCAACATTCAGAACAGATACCAGCAGAATTGCTCCAGGAAAGAAAGGCGGGCTATCTTGGGCTAGCCAGATAAATCCAATTTGGGTATGTTCTCTAGCATGAACTACTACAGTCCTCGCTCACATTCATGGGTTTAATCTTTACTAATGTCATTATTTGTGAGGCCTATGCATGCCTCTCCTGATTCTCCACCTCCCATTCCCTTGCCTTTTGCCCAGGTGCCTTGCACTTCTTTCTCTGTGCCTGGGCAAAAGGCAAGGGAATGAGAGAGGGGAGCACAGTGCACAGAGAAAGAAGGTGTGTATGTCCCTCCCCCACTCCATTCTCTTGGCTTTTGTGTGTGTCTTCCTTCTCCACACCCATGTGAGCCTTCCTGCCCCACACTCAGGCAAAGGTAAGGAAATAGGAGGAAGGTATGTGTGCCTCCTTCCCATTCCCTTGGCTTTTGCCTGGGTGCAGAGAAGGAAGTACAGAGCACCCAGGCAAAAGGCAAGGGAATGAAGAAGAGACACACATGCCTTCCCCTCAAACCAATTCCTTTGCCTTTTTCCCAGGTCCAGAGAACAATGGCTTGTGTGCCAGGACAAAAGGCAAGGGAATAGGGGGCAGGAGCCCTGAAAGAGATTGGAAGGGGAAGCACAGAGGAAGTTATTCATGGTTTTTCCCACTGTCACAAGGGTTCTGTGCCCCAAACCCTCACAAAAATGGAGGGGTCATTGTACAACACCCAGACAAGTTCCAGTTGGGGACTACAACTCCAGAATCCCACATTTGTAAGGACACACTGACTAAGGATTCTGGGAGTTGTAGGAGAAAGAAATAATTTTTCCATGCTATAATGCCATTGGCACCATTCTTTAGCCTCTTTTGGCAGCTGTCAAACCCAGCCACTTGTGGTGACACAACAGCTGCCATTTCTACTGGCCCTCTCCTTCAGAGGTGCAACTAAGTGTGTTTAAACTGTGAGCATCAATCACTCATTCAGTCAAAGAATCTATTTATTGTTGTTTCCTCAAGACTGGGACTCAAACTACCTTACAAATAAGAAGAAAGATAAATAAAATCCCATGTTTCTCAAAACATAAAAAAAATTGAAGGTTAAAATAGTGTTAAATTATCTACATGATAAAACCATTTAAAACACTGAAAGCATAGAATAAAAATAGTACAGCACACTAAAGAAGAACGTGCTTACATGGGAAACAAGCAGTGCTTCAATACCTGCTAGAATAGGAAAACCTTCACCTACTGATAAAAGGACAGAAAGAAAGAGGCCCTCCTCGCCTCCCTAGAGAGGGAGTTCCACAGTTTTGGGAGCAGCCACAGAGAAATTCCTCTCTTGCACACCCACAGAACGTGCAATGAAGGTGATGAAACTGAGAGAAGTGCTTCCTGCAAAGATCTTATTGCCAAGGCAGGCTACTATGGGAAGGCAGGGACTTCATTATGGGTGGATGTAACAGTCTTGGTGGTAGTGGGATCTTTAGACAATTTTAATTTGTGGAACCACTTCCAAGTAGAATAAATCAGCCCTGCTGTGTTCAGTGCCCCATCTCTATGTATTCTGTTGAGTGGGAGCCTTGGATGTCTGCCTCAAGAGGTCTAGCAGGATGGTACCGCTGTTCTCACTCTAGACAGCAAGGAAGAGGGCTCCCTATTCATCTGGACCCAGGGGTAGACATACGTCACCTTGGTATAGTGGGAAAAATCATAGCTCTGTGATGGCATTGATTGTTCACTTCCCAAGCAGGCAGATGGTCAGGGTCGATGGCTGCTAAGCACCCACCAATCAGTGTTTGGAGGTCGGATGCTGCTGTGTTGTAGCTGCCATTCACTTGACTAATTGGAGAAGAGCTACACCCACCACTAACTAATCTGCCTCCCTCCTTGGTTTTGTGGCAGCTGCTGCCTCTAGAAGATCTGGATGGCCAAATTATTGGTGATGGTCAGCAGGAGTGATCTCCCAAGGTTCTGTCCCTACAGTTTCAAGACTCCTCAGAACAAGGCATTTGGGCATGGACCATTCTGGAAAGCCATGTCTTGACTATTTCTCTGATGCAGATTGAGGCTGCAGAAAAGCAGCTGTTGTAGCTCTTGATAATCCAGCAGTGTCCTTGTTTGAAGAAACCTGAGTGCTTCCTGACTGTGGCATTTGCCCACAATTCCAAGAACAGCCAGAAGGGTTCTCCAGAGTTTTTACAGCACCTTTCCATGGAAATATTCCTGGGATTCACCATCCTTTGATTCCACTGCCTGAGGTGCGTATGTCATTCTGCCCAGTGGGACAGCTGGCCCAATTTAAAACGGTCTGTCCCTCCCTTTTTAACAAATCAACGATCTGGACAGACCAGAGGCCTTTGCCTACAGCAAAGTTTATACACTCAGCTTATGAAAGGCTGCAGTTGTTACAATGTCTCTTTGAACCCCTCAGAAATTCACACTAACACAGAATCCCTTGGTACATTGACTGGCATCTTGTTAGTGAGATAGGCCAGCATAATGCTGGATTGCATCTTTTCGGGGTCATTGAGGAGGAGAGAATCCAACATCTCTTTGAAATTCATGTATCTCTCCCTGCCTCCTCCAACAAGGCTATTTAGTGGCCGGTGGGCAACGGGGAGTTGAAAAGCATCCAGCTATGTCCCTGTGGTCCTCCAGAACTTCTAGAGAAACCCTGGTACATCTTGAGAGTGTCTTTGTCATTATAACATGGCTAGATGCTAGATGCTCCTCTGTTGGCCTCTGGTCTCCACCGGTCACTAAATGGTCATGTAGAGTAGAGGCTCAACAAGAGTTAATATCAGATGTTCATAAGGCAAATAGTTTCCAAAATTCACCCCTCTTTCATGCAACTGGCCATCATATTTGACCCTATTAGTTGTTCTTGTTGTTTATATCTTTTAGTTGTGTAGTACAGATTTACAAGGGCTTCATAGGGTGCTTCAGACTGGACAATCTTATAGTCCTCTTTGAGAATGTCCTCAGTTGGAATGACTGTCCAACTTTAGTGTAGAGATCAAAAAATGTAATGTTACTGTAGTTTCTAGTCCGGACTTGTAGTATATTAGATATAATTTGATATCAAGAATTTGGCCTTCACTACCCATTCCTCTCCATGTGCTTGCGAGGCTCCCGGACAAGCACGCACATGGGCACGGCCAAAAATAGCTGAACTATTCAAAACAAATCCAGGCAGGCCAGTAATTGCCGGACTGCAGCTTCAGGAGACCTCCAGGCAAGTACCCTTTTAAGATCACATTATGTATGCACACAGCTTACAAAAGACTCTCTGCCCCGGGCAGGCAGCCGAATATCCAACTGTCAAGCACTCCGTGTTTGCATACTGTCTGCTCTTGACAACACTGTCATAATTCAATCATGCAAAATCCTGACCTTTCAGAGGCTTTGTCTCCAGCCCGAAACCCATTGTTATCCCTGGGAACGAACTAGCCTACGGGCACATTTTCCCCTATAAGACCCCCTGATTTTGAGCACTTCTTCAGATCACTCCTGATTTCCATCCCGCCTTGCTGTCACTTCATTCGATGAGCCTTCCCCTCAGCTTCACGTGCTGAGAATCTCCACTTCTACAGACTTTTCTTCAGAATACCCGGGCTGCAGGACAAGTGTAGTATTTCCCATGAAAAAATCCCTCTTAAAACCCTCTATCCAACTCCTACCTTTCTTTCATTAGGTCTATGTGAGTGTGTTTGCATACATGCGTTGTGACTGTGTTCTCAAAATAAAGGAAAACAATTATTGTTTACTTCTGTTTGCTCATTGACTCAACCTGACCCCATAGACATTGGGTTCAAGATCTCGCTAGGTTGCCCTGCCTCTGGCATTGCTTAGCTTGTGCACTTGCTAATTCCCATTCCCCATTGTTGACCACATTGAGGTGTCCCTCCTGGGACCCCAGAAATCAGGGTAACAGTAAGAAGTCACAGCAGCAGTCATGAAGTTGCTCATCAACAGTTAGCAACTGGGCAGCAGTTGGAGCAAAACCACAGGATAATACTTATTGGCCTGAATCCTGTGGGTTAGTTCCAGATAGACTAGACCTATTGAATCAATTGTAGAATGGTTAGTTAGCATGTAGGTAAATCTCATTGATTCAATGGGTCTACTTTGATTCAAAGGGAGCCCTGGTGGCGCAGTGGTTAAATGCCAGTACTGCAAGCCACAAGGTTGTGAGTTTGATCCTGCCCAGCTCCAAGGTTGACTCAGCCTTCCATCCTTTCGCAGGTCGGTAAAATGAGTACCCAGCTTGTTGGGGGCATGTATAGAAATGTTTCAAAATACATGCTATTTGTAAGTTGTTCGCCGCCTCGATCCATATGGAGAGGCGGGATACAAATAAATAAATAAAAAAATAAAAAAAATAAAAAAAGTCTACTTGAGTCTACTCTAAACAGGATTCAAGCCATTGTTTTCAACCCCTAAGGAGAGGCACTGTATTAGTATTAGAACAGCCTAGAAAACATTATTGGATTACAATTCCCAGAATTCCCCAGGTAGTGTAGCCATAACAACAACAACAACAACAACAACAACAACAACAACAACAACAAGATTTTTTTTTTAAAAAAAAAAAAGAAAACTGATATTATTGATGGATTGCTGTTCTTTCTGGATCACACCTGTGGTTTGGTCAGGGAGGAATGTCAGCTCGATTCCAGGAAACCTGCTCTTGCCACTACAGTTCCTTCTATTGAAGACCATGAACAGCAGCAGACTCAACCTACCTTGTATGTGAAAGCTATACATTTTGTGGCTATCGTGCTGAACAATCAGCAGTATCCTAATTAAATATGTCACATTGGCTTCCTAGTTTACACAGTTTGATAACTATGTTTACTGTACACATACCATGTATGCTAATTTAACCCCTCCATTTACACAACCGTATATAACATATGCTGATGAGTAAATTAGACATTTTCAAATGGCAGGGAATGCTGTGGAAGTAACTAGTTTGCATTCAAAATGTAAACAAAGCTGGCTCCATTTTTCATAGCGTAGCCTACTTAGGCAGATGTTAAGAAATAAAGCATACAATCCTTCATAAACAGCAGATGTTTCTTTGCAGTAGGTTGCACCCATTTCCTCTCAGGTCAAACCACACTGACATAAGAATGAAATTCTTAGCATCACCTTAACAACAAATAAGGCAAGAAAGCAATCTACAATTGCAAAGCTGATTTCAAACAAAGGTGAAACTCAAGCTTCTAAACCGAATAGATCATTATTGAAGTGATATATCTATTGTTTATCTCCCTTAATTTAAGACATTTCCAGAGAACGTTCTTTTTAATCTTGCAATTCTACAGATGCCAAGCTGCAATTGGCCAAGCAAAGTGAGCTTTATCTTGACTTTCTGTCATTTCACACATCCCAAGTGGATCTCTCCAGGCTCCTAGGCAAAGGCCTGTCACTTCACTATTGGATCCTTCTACCTAGAGATGCTCAGGATTAAATGTGGGACCTTCCATATGCAAAACATGTAATCAGACACCAAGGTATCATCCATTCCCATAGGACCATCTAATCATCTTCTCTCTTGTTTGCATCTTTCCTGGTATCTCTCATGAATGTGAAAATATCAAGAGGACATTTGGTGTGCACATTCAGGCTAAAATCCTTCCTGGTACTGACATTTGCTTAACAATTGTTGTTTTGTGCCTTCAAGTTATTTCCAGCTGAGGCCATTTCCTCACTACATCATTATAGTGCTATTATTCCACTTTCAACATCCTATGGAATCCTGGAGTTTGAAATTTTGAGAGGGGCATTTAGAATTCTCATCCAGAGAGCTCTTTGGCCTCAGTAAACTACAAATCCCAGAATTCCACAGAATGTTGAAAGTGAAATAATAGCACTATAACAGCGTCCTGCAGAAATGACCTCATTGTGACCCTAAGGTAAACCTATCGTGGGGTTTTCTTCACAAGGTTTGTTCAGAGAGAAGTTTTCCTTTGCCTTCCTCTGAGGCTGAGAGAGTGAGGCTTGCCTGAGGTCACCCAGTGGGTTTCTACAGTTGAGTGAGGATTTGAACCCTGGTCTCCAGAATAATAGTCCAGTGCTCAAACTACTATCCCATGAAGGTTCTCTTGCTTAACTATAGATAAAGCTAATGTTTTGGACATGGCACAAGGAATTTCATTCTTCTCTCAAAGTGGTTCAACCTGAGAAGAAACAGATGCTACCTAGTCCAAAATATCTTCTGTTTATGAAGAATTATTGGCAGGAATCCTGTTATCAGCTAGTTAGTTAAGTATACTTAACTAAATAATCTCTCCTGACTCAACTCTAGCCAACCTGACAGAAACATCATTCACCTATGTCCCAGTCATTGGCAAAATGGACCTCCTTCTCCCCATACAGCTGATGCCAAGTTGAGGGGCGGAATTACAATCATGACTATAGTGTCACAATCATAGAAACATAGAGTTGGAGGGGCTTTGTTGGCCATTGAGTCCAACCTTCTGGTCAGTGCAGGATCTCTGGCTAAAGCATTCCCAGCAGGTAGCTGTCCAGCCTCTTTTTGAAGATGTCCAGAGAAGGAGACCCATCACCTCTCTAGGCAATTGGTTCCATTGCCAAACCATTCTTACTGTCAAGAAGTTCCTACTAATCTTCAATTAAAATCTACCCCTCTGTAACTTCAAACAACTGGAATTGGTCCTACCGTCTGGGGCAGCACAGAACAATCCCACACCTTCCTCTCTGTGACAGCCCTTCAGGCATTTAAAAAGACCAATTCTGTCACCCCTCAGTCTTCTCTTCACCAAGCTGAACAAGCCCGGCTCCTTCAACCTCTTCCATGTTTTGTTCTCCATACCTCTTATCATCATTGTTGCTCCTTTTCGGAACATGCCCTAGCTTGTCTATATCCTCAAAATGAGGGGCCCAGAATTGAATGCAATAGAACAGCACAGAACTTAGTGGGCTATTATTTCCCTTGACTTGAAAACTATACTTCTACTAATGCAAGCCAAAACAGGATTAATCTTCTTTGCTGCAGCTTCACACTGCTGGCTTATATTCAATTTATGATCAACAATACTCCCAAGCACGTTTTTTAATTTTGTACTGCTGAGTCACCCTATACCTGTGCATTTGGTTTTTGTGGCCTAAATGTAGAATTTTCATTTGCCTCTATTGAATTTCATTCTATTAATTTCTGTCCAAGTTTCTGGTTTACCAAGGTTCTTCTGAATTTTGCCCTTATCTTCCAATATGTTAGGATCCTGTCCCAGTTTTGTGTCATCTGCAAACATGATAAGGATTCCTTCCACCTCACTGACTGAGTGACAAAAATGTTGAAGAGAAATGTCCCAAGGACAAAATCCTGAGGCATTCTACTTGATACGGTCTTCCAATCTGAGCACAGTTTTCCAACCAATTATGAATCCATCTGATAGTGTTTCTGACATTTCCATGTTTAATCAGTTTGCTAAATCATATAGTATGGGGAACCTTATCAAATGCTGAAATCTAGCTAAATGATATCCACAGCATTCCCATCATCTACTAAAGTAATGACATGATTTTTTTAAAAAAATATGATTAGTTTGGCAGGATTTGTTCTTTTTTTTAAAAAAAAAATTTTTTTTTTATTGATTTCCATTGAAATATCAGAACAGACAATGAAAAACAGTGCAAGAACAACAGATAGGAAGTAATACCAACAGTACCATATAAATAAGAAAAAGAAAAGACAACAATAGAAAAACTATTACTGATGAATAGTAATACAAAGAAGGACCTTACATATACATAGAAATAGACTTCACACTCTAAATTGAAAAAGAGAACGTAAAGCGAATATGACAAGAAGGCAGGATTTGTTCTTGACAAATCCATCCTGGCTCCTACTGATCACTGTATTGTCATCCAGATAGCTGCAGAGAGACTCCAGTGTACTTTGTTCTAATATTTTTCCTGGTATTGAAGTCAGGCTGACCGGTCTGTGGGTTCCTGAATTTTTTTTTCTAAAGAGAGGAAAAATGTTTGCTTGTCTCCACTTTTCTGACATCTAACTCATTCTCCAAGATTTCTCAAAAATGATGGCAAGTGGTTCTGTGAGGAGGTCAGCAAGTTCCTCCAATACTCTGCCCCTGCTGTGCAATGACTGGGGCATACCTCTGTCTCTCTGGCTGAAATACTCACTGATTGGTTGTTGTGCACTAGAAGAAGTCCCTCACATTGTCACTAAAGCTGGTGGTTGTTGTCCTCTTGTACAACTTCACTACTGGAAATGTGTACTCCATTGGC
Organism: Ctenosaura bakeri; assembly: GCA_948474755.1. Classification (NCBI taxonomy): domain Eukaryota; kingdom Metazoa; phylum Chordata; class Lepidosauria; order Squamata; family Iguanidae; genus Ctenosaura; species Ctenosaura bakeri. Next base: position 446,094 of record CAOLHI010000249.1, on the reverse strand, counting down.
ATTGTGAGATCTTGACCTTGGCACACAATCCATATTTCAAGCGGAAGGGAAAAAAACTAGCTTGAAAGACATTCCATTCTAACAGGTATAGCTACTGTATTCAGAAATGTGGTGGATATTTTAGCTTTATCTTTTGGAAGGAGGTGCTTACCTTTCAGTACAGAGGCTAGGCTGATCCTCTCTTTGCTCCCCTTTGGCCATCAGGTAAAATTCTTTTTTTTTTTTAAACAGGTATTTAATGGTTAACTGCTTGTGATGAGCCTTTTCCATGGGTGGGATGCTGTGCATTTCTATATTTAATATTATGTTTTTTAAATTAATTTACATCTTTTCAAATTAATGGTGTTTAAATATGACATTGTTAATATGGTAGCTTTATCATCATTTAGCTTTGTTGTAAGCCACCTTGGATCTCCTGTTAGGGAAAAGGTGGGATATTAAACAAATACATAAATAAATTTTCTCTTTTTTCTTTCTTTGCATCACACATTAGCTTGGCTTCCCCTAACTCCTAATCTGGTGTTATCCATAACCTTACTGGCTGAGGTTTAGATGGGACTGGTAGCCACAAATATTTGGAGGGTCATCAGACTGGAGAATCCCACATTAGCTAATTTTATAAAGGCTAAGATCCATACGTGAAACCTTTTCTACGTCATGTTTGTCCCAGATATTCAGCTAAATGGCTGAGTGAATTATATGAAAGAAACAGCCAAATGGACAGCTACACTGAGAATGTAATAGAGTGAAAACAGCTACCCAAACTGATTAATATGTCAGTGTGGTAGAGATACATGATATCATATCATCATTAACAAGGTGTAAAGCAAGGGGCCATTTCCCACAACATCAAACATTCATTCAACATAAATGAAACTAAAGGTGTACGAAGTCTGACATTGTATCAAGTTGTTGAAAAGGTCCCTTCTAGTCATCTTCCATTATACGTATGTTCACAAATCAAGCCTATGCAAAATCAAACATGCAATAACTTCCATCTGGCAAAATCCAGCAGGTGTCTCTTCTCTTCACAGTCTGTCAACAGAGAGCTGGAAAGATCCATGTGTCAGCATTGAGGAAAACAGCCAGTCAGAGAAGACAAAACTGTGTGATGGACTAACACTCCAGTTCAGAATAAGGCAGCTTAATATATTCAAATTTATGTTTGAGCTCTCAGTGTGATCCTCGGTATTTCTAAGAGAGAGAGAAATACTTCAAACCATGAAGTTACTATTGTAAAATATCCTTAAATCCATCACTTAATAACACAGCAAAGGAAAAGCAAATAAGGCCAGCATGTGTGTTGGTGATGTAAGTTGGCACAACCCTCAGTTGCATTGCTGTATATTCTTTTCATGATATTGCACAATATGGTTTCCTGTGCCTCCCCACACAGCCTTCATTCCTAGTCCCCAAGAGTGGTCAGGGGCTGCTGGGTACAAACATGTTCTGCTCACTCCATCCAGTCATCCTCCTCCTCCCTTTGAGTCTCTGGAAGAAAAAAAAAAGGATGAGGGAGTTGAGGTTGGGAGATGGGGTGGAGGGTGTTCCTTTCCAGCTAACTGTTAAAGAATATCCAGTATGCACCCAAACACAGCTCTGTAGCTTTTGGGTGGCTGAGTGACTCACATGGAAGCCCCTGTCTGCTCTTTCAAATCAAAGAGGATGTTAATGATGCTTCTAGAAATGGAAAAGATACGCTGACAAGAAACTTAACACTCTGCTGGTGTGCTGACTGGATCTAGGCCTGAGAAAGCAATACTAAATTCCAGTTCCGTAGACTTTCCTGGAAAAGGTTACCTTACATTCTTTACATTGTCGAAAAGAGTTACCTTACAGTGTGAGGGAATACAATATTTTCCATTTTCCAAGAGGAGTCTGAGACAAATTACAAAGTGGGGTGTCCTCCCTGCCCCAACATTCCTTGCACAGAAGTTATAGGTAGAAAGAATATTCAAATATATTTGGAAAAAAATGCATTTTTCAAGTATTGAGTAACCGTACATCTCGTCTTGCAATAAACCACACAGATATGTTATGTTAGTTTCTCTTCCTTCTATTTGTTTAAAATTCACCACAATCTCAACAAGGATCAGTGTTTTGGAGACACTTAGAATTTGTATCTCAGGACAGTAAGTCCAAGAAAGTAATTCCCTGCACAGACTGCTATGAGGCTTTTGTTCACAAACTAAAATCTTCTACAAGGAGAAAGAGTGACACCCAATGGTCAGCCCATAAACTGCAACATAGAGAATTTACCGGTATGAATAGCTAAACTGTTTGCTGTGTAGCCACACACACACACACACATGTAAGAATGTGTTGATGCACTCCACATATCTCTGCACCCCTCTCTACTATCCCACAACTCCTCCTGCTTGCAATTATTAAAATCAAACATTCCACTTATGTACACAAAGCCTTAATCTCTCAAGATTTTCTTCAATTCAGGATCAGTTAAATTTATTCATCTTGAAAGGAGATCAAATGAGAAGGAAGAAAGATACCAGGCATGTCCCCAAAGGCTTTATAGAGGGGAGACATGAATGAGTAGCTGGGGTACCTGACAAGATGTTGGATCTCTCATGTGAAAGTATTTTTGACATTTCTATAAAGATATGAAAATGAGTCATTTCAGCATAGGAAGGATTTCTGTAATTGTAATATGCTGTATATTCAAGCCATCTTCAGAAACTGGGCATGTCCCTGGGTCTACACAGATGATGAGGTTCTGTCTCCTCACATCTGGCCATCTACAATTCTTTGGAAAGGTATTTTGTGGACCAGAATACAGTAGCCATGCTATCCAGGGGTTGTGGGAACTGCAGTCCAAAAAGTTATTTTTCCAAGCTCTAGTGTATTCTGCTATCAAGCAACAGGAAGGAATTTAAGGAAGAGTAGCTGCATAGCCAAATGGCCTTTTGCAATCACTTATGTTCCCAGCATGCGTTGCTGCAACCTAAGGTCTTTCAGCAACAATTATAATCAAATGAAATATGAGAGCAAATAAACCCTCCTTACTTCCATGTTAAGGATTGTGGTACTTTTAGTTCAGTTAGCACTGGGAATTGATGCATGTTGGTGAACTCTTGATCCCAGCTGCATTTTAAACACTATTTCGCATGACCAACAAAAAAGAGCAATGCAATTGGTTGCTTTAAGAAAAAACTGTAAAGAGTGACAACAGTGACTCAGTAACAAGAACAAATTACTTTTAAGAAGTAACTTTCTATGCTTTCAGTTCTGTACCCTATCTGTAGCCAGAGAAATGGAGCAATGAATTATGGTGGGCCACCATTAGCAATGGAAGTAGCACTGTGTCTTTTGTTTGGATGAGGGAGAGAGAGAGAGATAAAAAATGATGAGAGAGAGTGGGTGGGGAAAGAAGGGAAGGAGGGAGAATCACCTCTGTAAGTGGCAGCAGCACCAGTCTTGGTAGCCTAGCCATTACATACCCAAGAGCTAGACCCATTTCTGTCATTATGGAGGGAAAGCACAACTCCTCTCCAGGCTGAGAATATTCTGGCCCAGGCAATGGACAAGATAGTACTTCTTCCTCCTTTCCATATTTGGAGGAAATTCTGTAAAAAATGTTTTCTTTTTCTAGGGGAGCAAGAAAAAGGTCAAAAATTTAAACCAGCTCCAACATTGATTCTAGATGTAACCACATATCAGTTAGGGTAAATGAGATCTAGTGCAGTTAGCCCCGAACGCCATACCTTCCAACTGTCCTGATCTGACAGGAACAGTCCTGATCAATCTTCTGTCATTTTTTCAGCTGCTTTTAAAGTATCACAGTTTCTGTCTCCTACTCCCACTTTTCCTCTTTGTCCTCAGGCTGCTTCGATTGCTGCTAATTGAATTGAAAGTGCAAAAGGAGTTTGCACTCAGTTAACACAATGCAGGGAGAGGAGAGGGGGGAGTGGAAGCTTATCCTTTCTGGTGGGCTCAGCCAAAAGGAAAGAGCTGTAGTCTTGCCTAGCTTGTGTGGTCTTCCTCACTGATAACTTTTCCCATCTTGCTTGGCTACACATGAGCCAACTTTCATCTGTGAAATGTTGGAAGTCAGGGAACTCTTCTAGGAAGGTGTTTTCAAAATGCCAGTTTAACTAGTGTCTTGAGACCTTCACCTCCTGTTGGATGCTCTATGCTGGTGTAACTACACCAACATCAATGATGGCACTAGAGAAAAAGGGGAGCAGGCATAATGGCCATGAAGCAAGTGAGACAATGGAGAAACAGGTTTCTCGGAGCCAGCAGATTTTTGTTTGCTTTTCCTCATCAATACTGTGCAGCATTGTGGAAAAAGCCCCATAGCTAGTAGCCTAGTGCACCACCAGATTTCCAGCCTTTAGTACCAAGGCACAGACTTTAAATGCTTCCTATGCAGGTTTTGATTGATTGCTATCTAACTGTCACCCTGGTGAAAACATTATAAAGGACAAAATTCACAAACAAAAATCAGCAAACCTTCAAAGTAATACAAAAAACAAAACATACACAAAACAAACAAAATGTATTAAAAACACAGATAAAAATTTAAGATTCTGAATTTTTCCAGCAAGATACAGCAGTGTCATTTAATTTTCTCCCTCACTTTACTTACTACAGATAGAAAACACACAGTCTTTGCAGTTACATGAGTCATTTCAGCACAGTAGATAGATCACAGTCCCATGGATGGACTTCCAAATATGGTTCCTTCAGCACATTATGCAAGGGACTATATATAATAATCTGTGCAAGATCTTCAACCCATTTTAAGCCACAGTGACAGGTGTTCACAAATAATGGCCTATTTCTACACCTTCCTTCTAAAATAGCCGAAGGCACCAGGTACACCAGGGCTTTAGTAAAGGCCATCCTATATCTTATATGGTACTAAGGCAGGCCTAGGTGGGTGAACTTCCCTTTTGTTAAACCTCTAGAGTACAATGGATTTGATCACTTGCGTAGAAACGGAGGGAGCGGGGGGCACCACATCGCAGGAGGCAATGTTTTTGGGATGTCCTGGCTCATATGCCTCATGCCGCGTGGCCACACCCCCATGCCCCATGGTCCCACCTCCTCACACCGAGGTCATGCCCTCTTGCCTTAGCCCACCCCTCTCTCACTGCCCCCCCCCGCGCACTCAAGCTCTGCCGCTGGATTTAATAATTATTTTGATTCTCACTTGAATGTTACATGAGTTGAAGTGTTTACTTCCATATATTAGGACTTCTATTTCACACATGTTGGTTGTTTCATGAGGGATTTTCTGTGCAAGGGGGCCAAATTGCATTTTTTTCCTCTTAGCAAATTCTGACTACCATCTGAGAAAGCGAGAAGGCCTGTTTTCCAAATGAATTACTCTACCATTTCCAGATATTGGAACAAACATCATGGTATTATCTCTATTTAAAAAAAAAAAAAACTAAAACCAAGAGGTAAAGTTCTGTTGCTGCTGCTGCTGCTGCTGCTGCTGCTGCTGCTGCTGCTACTGCTGTCATGTGCCTTCAAGTCATTTCCAATTTATGACAGTCCTAAGGCGACTCTATCATGGGGTTTTCTAGGCAAGATTTGTTCAGAGGGGGTTTGCCTTCGTCTTCTTCTGAGGCTGAGTGTGGCTTGCCCAAGATCACCCAGTGGGCTTCCTTGGATAAGTGGAGATGTGAACCCTGGTCTGCAGAGCCATAGTCTGATGCTCAAACCACTACACTATGGTGGTCCATAAAGTATCTTTACCTCAGCAAGATTCAATGTAATTCAGAGGACAATTCCCTAAGAATAATAGAGGTGATCACATTTTTACCTGCTGTACAGTTTCCCCCTCCTCTCACCACCTCCCCTTCTATTTTCACTGGGTCTCCAGAAGCAGATGCTGCAGCAAACAACGCTGAGCATCGTGGGCTGCAAAGCACAAGTGGGTGGCAAGAGTAGAAAGAATAAGTTCACAACGCATTGTCTCATAGTGCCGTATGGGCACTTTGAATAGAAGCTGCTGGGGAGTGAATGGACAGGTGACACACAGAGAGATAAGAAAGAGAGGACATAGACGTGGACAGAGAGATTACACAAGAAAGAGAAGATCGGAAAAGCAAAGAAAGAGAGCGACCTGTGACAAAAGAGAAAAAGAAATGCAGAAAACCCAATCTCAGAGGAGAAAAAAGTATCTATGACATGCAAGCTTACTAAATGAATGATAGAAGAGGAAGTTGGCGACACACAGGATAGTAGGGAATGTCTACCATATGAGAGAAGAAGACTTCAAAAGAGACAAGGTGGTTGAAGTTTCAAGCAGCTTCACCCCAACCCTCCTCCTGTCCCTTCTGCCAAGAGATGTCAACTGGCAGAGTTCTGCCAAGAGACTGTGGTAGCAACAGACATCTGAAATTAACCAGCTGTTGGCAGAAGGTAATATATGCTGATAGAAGGTTATTTTTGCCAGAAGAAGTGACTTGTGCCTAATCTTGACATCCTACAGCCAGTGCCTCTTGAATTAAGACTATAGAACAACAGGGTTGCATTTTATTTTATTTTATTTTATTTTATTTTAAACAATGAGAAAATTCAGTCATATTAATTCCATTGTAAATAAAGCATACCTAACTCAGCCTGCACCCTTGCCAGTACAAGGAAGGAAGTGAGAAGTTGTCTTGTGATGTGTCAGATGTAAAGAATGTAAAGAATGTAAAGATGTAAAGAATGGAAGAAGAAATAGCATATACTAAATTGATTACTACTGAGCATAGATTTCAAGCAAAGTTAAACAACTTCATATTTGTGTCTCTCTCCTTCATGTTGATCCATAACAAACTTAAACAAGAACACAGAGTGTTGATCATGCATCGATTGTTGTGTGGGATATCCTGTCTTCTGTTTCCATTGCTAATACATCTTATGCTTAACGGTCCCATTGCACACACAACCCTGACGTTTGGGGCCTGGCGGTAAGCTGCAGAAAAAAGTAATATGGCTTAATTAAAGGTGATAATTATTGTAATTCTATAGGGCAGGATTGAGAAGTGTGAGATTCTCCAGATGTTGGAAGACTATAAGTTCCATCAGCCCTAGTCAATGTAGCCAACTGACCACACTGGGAGGGATCATGGGAGTTGCAGTCCAATATCTGGAAAGCTACATGTTCTCCAGCTCTAACATGAGCTTCCCCTTGTCCTTGTTGCAATTAACTAAAACATTGTGATTAAAAAAGGCACATTCAGCCTTAACACTATTATGTGAGGAGGTGGTTCTAATAATATTGTTTTATTACCCCATTTGGATCTTTTTTTTCCCTCCTGAATGGACCTAGAGAACTATCTGGGCTTTATTTTACCTTCCAGCTGCTTCTTATGTGTTTTCTCATCATAATTGGATCATAAAAGTTTTACAGCAAGCCCACATGAATGTGTACCAAGAGTGACATCTCTTCTGAGAAAGACAGTAACAGTAACATTAGCATCAGAAACACTGCAGTGTTTTCTTCAACTGTGCCTGTATTGCAGGCTGTTTTAACGTATGATTGATTTTTAATATTCTTAAAATAACTGTTATGCACATTTTCTTTAACTTTTAGAAAATAATCCTAAACTGTCTGGAAGGAAAACTGAGGAAAGCACTAGATGCTGTTGGGAGAGACAGAGTCATTAATTTTGGGGGGAGAAAGAAACCCATAGATGGGGAGGGAGGTGTGTTGCCAGAGGTCCCCTCATAGCTGAAGGAGAAAACTTTGTTCTCTTTGCCTTTTCACCCACAATATTTTGTCAGTGGCCTGGAAAAATACATTTTTGGACCCTGAATCACTCAGCCAATATGCAGTCAAAGAAAGTAATGTCTTCAAGCTCTGGGAGTATGTCATGAGCATGCCAAGCTAAATTGTGTATCTGCAGGATCCTGAGCCCCATCATTCCCATATATCCTCCCTCTCTGCAAAAACCTTCATCAATTGTGGGATGAGAGAGGAGAGAATGCTGGGGAGAAAGTAAAGAACAAATGAGCACACAGAAACACTTTCCATTCTGATCGTGGTGAACCAACAGAACTTTGGATTCCACTGGGGAATTTTCCCATTCAGGGTGTCTGAGGTAAGCATCAAAATGTGTGTGTGCATGTGTATGTGTGTTCACATGTGTGCAGAGATACTGAGAGAATGAGAGACTACATAAATAACATGTTGGCCATATGTGAGAACTTGCTCAATCTTTGATGAGTATGTACAATGTTATTATGGTCAAATACATGAGCTACAACTTGACAGACTTTCCCAGTATCAATTAGGGATGGGATGAATCCAGAATTTTTTGAATCCAAATTCAAATCCCTGGAAAGTTCTGGGAATCCACAAATCTTCTGAATCCCAAATCTTTCAAATCCCTTTTTAAAAAAGGGTTTAAAAAGCAACTTAAAAAAAAAAACTTTTTTAAAACAGAACTTTAAAAAAAATCTATGTTTTGGTTGGTGGATTTGAAAGATTCAGTTCGCCTATTTGTGCACAGGGATTTGGATTTGCGAATCTTGAATCCTTGCTGAAGATTCAAGGATTCAGTCGGCCCATCCCTAGTATCAATTATTCACAGGTATACTGATTCTGCATGTAGAGGTTCCATGCATTTGTCCCAAAGGAAAGGAGATTTTAAATATCCTAGGGTATCTCCCCCCGCCACTTCCTGCTGAAGTGAATGTTATACAACACTTTTCAATCTCTCCATTCTATAGCTGGCTAAACTCCTGCTTAGCGCTTCCCATATATCAGATCTTATTACTGTTCTCCCTCCCTCCTTTCCTTCCTCCCTCCTTTCCTTTGAAACAAGGCTTGTTGATTTTGCTTTGTGAAATCTGGTCTGTGGGAGGCCACACATGAAACTGTTATGAATTTATTTTAAAAACAAGAGGATACCTCCCGCCAGGAAGACAATCTGTTATAATAATACACACAAACGAATATGGCCCAGCCTCCTTTCTCACTCTTTGAAGGAAGCTAAAACCAAGTCTTTTTAAAAGAGAGACAATAGAGGAGCTTGAATCCAATCCAGCAGGAAATTCTCCAGTGCAGCACCCATCAAAAAGAGTGAGATATGTGTAACCGCACATTAATTTCTTTTTAAAAAATGCTTTTCTTTTGATTTAGTGGTTGTGATTACAAGCACATCTCTATTTCTCTTTCTCCATCTCTGTGGAATCTAAACACAAAATTTTGTATACAGTAAAATATTTACTTCAAACAGTTTAGTAGGGGGAAGTCAACATTTTAGTGAAAAGATCTTTATCTGAAAATGAAGTCAATCAAAATAAAGAGTTTAGAGTCTCCACTTTTTTTTTAAAGAAAAAAAGGTTCTTCAAAAATGTTAGGGACTTTCATGTCTCCATGCAAAGAACCAGAGCCCAGCTCAAATTTGGCAATAAGGGAATAAAGTGGAGAATTTGGATTCAGCTGTCAATCTAGCCCAACATACTTTACTTCTGAAGGGAGCAAGGGGCTTGGCACAGATCTCTTTAGCTCCTCCCCTCTGAAGTCCAAAATCACCTGATAGGCTCTGACTCTTCCACCCTGAGACCTTGGAAGGCCACAAACCCCTGCCACATATCCCTACAAAGAGAAGAAAAGAAAAGAAAAGAAAAGAAAAGAAAAGAAAAGAAAAGAAAAGAAAAGAAAAGAAAAGAAAATTTTAAAATGCACTCAAATGCGCCCATCACTCCAGAAGGGGCATCAGGATTTTTACCATCAAGAAGTAACCTGGAAGTCACATCAGGGTTACTTCCTATTTTTAAAAGTGAGTTTTCCTGTGCCTAAAATGGTGCTGGGAGACCCAAATGTGGAGGGCATCTGGGGCACTTCAGACTAAGAGAAGAATTTTTTTAAAAAAAAAATCTCTAAGAAGCACAAAAACATCCCTGGAGGCTATGTGCTGCACAAGAGTTAGATCCTCATTTGGATGTCTATAGACCTCTCCTCTCTCACTCTGTCTCAGCACACCATAGCAAGACTACCATATCCCCCTCCTAGCTTTGTGCATCTTCTACTCGGATGAAAAATCTCAAGATCTTGAAAGTTGGCACATCATTTTTGTATCTTTTTCACTGGCCCAATAAAAGTTATACTGCTACATATTTTGGATTCTCCTTCTGACTTTAGAACTAACATGGTTGCCTCTTTTCTGTGTAATGGAAGAGTTTTGTTCTGAATGAACTGTGGAGAAACTTCTCAGAGGAATTCCCCACTTCACCCACAGGGATAGTCATCAGAATGCTCTCCTCCCCGTGTCTCTGCCTGAAAAATAGTGTGGGAGAATTTGAAGAGCCCATTTTCATTCAGTCAGTCAATGGAAAAATGCTGCAGTGAAAAAGTAGAAGAGAGAAGGATTTCATTTTGGGTTAAAATTCACAAAGGGGAGGTAAAAGGCCTTCTAAAATGGACCAGGCTTTACAGCTGTACCCTGCTTGCTTCATTGGGATATGAATTTTCCCACATTCCAATTGTTGTGACTTTCTTCCTTTAGAGGGAGGGGAAGGGGGCTCCTTAAAATTATTCTGAGGGTGAAGGGAAAGCTGGAGGTTGAATTTTGAATGTGTTGCTCTCATTCGCTTGAAAACAGGTGCTTCAGTGCAGAGACAGCTTCTGGAAGTGAGCTCCCCATAGAAAGAATTTTGAGAAGTGAGACTGTTTTCCTCAGCCTTTGCCAGAGCTTGTAAAAAGGAAATATCCTACTAACAAGCAAATTAAATGCCCTGGAGAGTTATGACAGATTTAGAAATATCCAACTATTAAGGAATTACAGAAAGCACCACACTGCAGATGTTGACGGCACTGAAATGATTACAGAAGCATGACTGGAGTCTAAGAAGCACAGTTTCTCTTTATACGTGTATAAAGCTCCCATCCACATGAATGGGGATTATTGCACGTGAGAGTGAGTGTCTGGAGATCTGAAGAGAGATAAGTTTAATTTTCACAACTCATTTCCCACTGCTGTGTTTGAAAGCCTTTTATGTAAAAACATCAATAGACACACTTTAAACCAGAACTCTTTTCAGTCCTTTTAATGTGTGTGCACTGAATTTGTCTTTTAGGGCCAGTCCTACAATCCAGGAGAGTGAAGTAGTTACCTCAGGCTGCAAATGATAGGAAGTGAAAGCCAGGTATTGAAGTGAAGAGTTGTGAAGTGTAGATATACCAAACTGATCTACACCCAGCAGTGTAGATATATTGAATTTTGTGGAATATATTGATTGCATTGCCTCAGGGGTATGAGCCAAGGCAGACTGCTTGGCACTGCCTGCTCTACCTCTATCCTGCCCACTCACTCCTTTAGCAGACTGTCCATACTGCAAGTTCCTTGTGCCCCCATCACTGATGCATTCCCCCAATACTGTTGTCCGTCTTCCTTACCTGCAGAGGTCTCCTTCTTTCTTTATCTCACATTCCAATAACAATAAGTTTTTCTCACCCCATCTCTCACAAGTCTCTGGCAAGCTGGCCACTTCAAATTTTTGGTCCTGAGCAGAGCACATGAAGCAAAAAGGGGCTAATGCTGCTTTCCATTAGGCCCCCAGGCACTAGCATTAAATTAATCTGCTGCTCTGCAGGCATGGCAGAGGAGATGTCTCCTCATCAGTTCATAGGGGGGGAAATGCAACTGCCAGTCTAGTTGGCTTTTGCAGATGGCATTAGTGGAGGAGGTGCTATCTTATTCTTTGACTCAGGCTGCAAAAGCTTGTGGGTCACTCCTGATATATACACTGAGTGATCATAGAAAAATATTAGCCCAGACACATATACACATACACATACACCAGAGGTATGGTCACTGTATTCTCAAAAGATCCCTGCTCACACAGTCATACATGTAGAAGACTCTTCTTTCTGTGTTTGGAAAGTCTGGGAAAGCAGAACTCCTGGATGCAAAGAGAAGACCCATTGAAAAAAACTTCTATATAGTGGAGAGCTTCTCAGCCAGTATACTGGACACATGTACATAACAGTTGGGGAACTCTTCATTTGCAACAACGCTAGCTCATTAGAATTCATTTTACATGCATTCATAGAATGGTACAGTCAAAAAAAAAATGTGGAGTCCCAGTCAAGGGCTGCATTCTAATCCAGGGCTGGATCTCCAGATGTGGCTAGAGTGGAACTCCAATCAGTGCCAGCAGTATAGCTGTTACCCCAAAAAGTGGGTGACTCAGAGGTCCACCTGTGGTGCCATTGCCTCCATGGAATGACAGGGAATTATTAGCTCAAAGGGAGACTTGTGAGAGGGGAGTAACCTTACGGGATCTTCCACCTATGTATACGCGTATTAATGCAGGACACCAGCTGGAGTTTAAAAGAATGTTTTATTGTGGAAAATCACAAACACACACACAATATTCAAGCAGTGTCACAATCACACAAGGCTAACTGAAGGAAAGGAAGGAAAAATTGAATAGTGAGAAGTTAGGGTGAAGTGGGTGATATTTATGTATCCTGCAGAGAAGAGACAAAGCACTGTGGCTCAAACTAAATGTCCAAGGGTAGAATGGGAAACTGAGCAGCACAATTATGACTCATGTCTGGAGTATTACAAGTTGTCTGGCTCAGAGCCAGGGTTTAAGTGCCTTGTTTCTCCCCTGAGGGGGAAGATGTTAATGGTTATCTGGCAGAGCAAACAATGAGGTTCAGAATGGGTTAATGGCCTTAGCATTAGGTGTCAAAGCACTGATGGGAATTGTGATAGCTCCTTAATGGCTGGACAAGTGAGGAAACAAAGGAGAATTTCAGCAGGAAGAGGGAATGGGTTGAAAACAATCAGTTGCCCTGTTGAAGCAGTTTCAAGTGCTATTGTTTTTCAAGACTGAGTCATAACAGGGATTATTTCAAGCTCAACACCAGAGCTTCCTGACTGATCCCTTGACTATGACCTGGCCATGCCCTGAGGTCCCATCTGACTTACTTTAGCATGTGTTCAGCCAGTCTTGTTTGCAAGCATGGCTTTTCAGCCATAACAGTGTATAATTTATATTTAATGCCAATTAAATAATGTACATTGCCAATCATATCTTTGGAGTGGGGGTGTATGGCATGGTAACATAGCCAATGGTGAGAGCTCATAAGAACTCCAGTCCAACAACCTCTTGCCACTTTTCTCCAAACCTGATCTAGCCCAACCCCCGGTTCACTTGAGACTCTGAAATGTCAGGTGCGTTAACAGCATGTCTGACAGATGGCTGTTCAGCCTCTCCTTAAGTGCCAGTGAAGGAGAAGTAACACCTGCTAACTATTCATCATTTTCCCAGCCTCGATCTTCTTCTTGCTCTGAACATAATCAAAGAAGCTTTTTTGTTCTTTTTCTTAGCATCCCTCACAAGCCTTATCTCTTTCTGAGACTTCACCTTCCTGATACTCTGTTAATAGGTTGAGATAACCCTATTGTACTTCTCTTAGGTTATTATGTCCCCTCCTTCTATTCTTACCTGTCCATTTCAAGTGTCAGGCAGGGGTATCAAAATCTGTCAGTCTGATCTCTCAGTCACAAATTCATTGCATTTCTGTGAATCCCACCTGTTTTTTCTGACTGTCCTTTTTCCATATTGGTAAGCAAGAGTTTGTGTTTTCTTTCTGCACTGAAATGTGTGCAATGTGTGCATTTTTCTAATTTACACACTGCTATGTACAACATACATAATTCAAGTCTGTCCCTCATTGACTAAAGTATGATCCTAGTTTGTGTGTTTGTTTCCCCCCTATCATATCCCATATAGCCATTTGCCACTGAAAATGGGGGTTTCTTTTACATGGAGTTTATTTCACAGGAAGTCTCCCTAAGCTTTACAGATGTGATCATTCTTGAGCTGAAGTGCACATTTTCTTGCAACTAGTCTCAGGAGGTGCAGTACTGCTGCTTCCATTGATATTGTTAAATCGAACACCACGCCCTTCCATCCTTAATCTCAGATCATGAGATTGGCTCCTTTAAATGTCCTCCATTCTTCCTTCTCAATGAAAGAGTTTAGGACTGTGTCTTCAGCATTTCAACTTGCAGGATCTCCCGTCTTTCCCATGCTGCCAGTCTTAACCAGGACAGCTTCACTTCTCTTAGACTGTGACTATAACTTTTTTATCAGGTTTGTGGTTACATTGATATCAGTTATCTCAGTGAGTGAGAATATCTCATGTCTGGAGTTAGGATTGTAAATCTTTGTAAGCTTCTGTCTCACAGGAAAAAGTGAATACTTTAATCTTTTTTTCTGTGATAATTTTTTTACTAATTTTTTAAAGAGTACTTGGAATTTACTTTGCAATTCTATGCAAAAAAAGTTCATACAGGTTTCCAGCGTAAAACAAAATTTCCTGTTATTTTCTGTCTGCACATAAAACAAAATGCACACAAATTATGCATTTTTCATGCACAAAAATCTCAGTTGGTGAATTTTCTTACCCATATAAGATCCTCATTTTCAATGTTTTCTCATACCTGAAAAACCCTGTCTGTGACTGGTTTTAAAAAATATTTTCAAATATGTTTTCCATCCCTAACTGAAGTACTATTCCATGTTGTACCTTGAATTTTTGGCTGGTGATCTGTTGTAGATGTTGAAGTGACAATGGGTTTGATGAGAGAAAAGAAATTTATTCATATCACAGACTTCTAGTTTGCAACAATGAGTTACTTTTTCTAAAACTAAGTAAAAATAATTAAAAATAATTAAAAATAACTGGATCAATTTTGGAAAAAATGGAAAACAAAGACTAAACTTCCATGCAGGCCAGCAGGCAAATGCTCTTTGCCACATTTCTGTAGAGAGGAGAGCTTTCATGAGAAATTCTCCCTGGATCAAAGGGGGAGTGGGGGATTACCCATTAGAGTCCAGAATTCCCATTATTTCTGTTTACTCTTGAGTAAACGCATAAAGAATGGGAAGGACCAAGGGAGCCACATCTTTTGCCCTTGCTATGAAATACAGCTTTTTTGATCTGAGGATTTTTTGATCCCAGCAATATGCTTTTTTAAAAAAAGAAGATAAATAAATAAATAAAACTTTAAAATTACAAAAGTGAAGAATTCTTCTGACAATGGAAGTCTCCCTGGACAACGTCTTTCTGCAACTAAGAGTTGAATAAGTGTGGTTTATCCCATAATATTAGGACAATATAAGAACATGCTTTCTTCATGCTGTTTTTCTTTTCCATGTGTTTGTAGAATGTTAGTGTTGATGTAAATTATCACTAAAGGTATTATTTTAGAAAAAAAGGAACAGGAAAACAAGGAGTAACTTGTTATAAATCATAACGATAAAGGTAACTAACTAATTTTGTGGGCCTCAGAGTCATAACTATAATTAAGATACAGAAAAATCCCTAGCCCTCTGCTTAATGGCAGGCATTTCTGCCAACTCTTTCCATCTCTAACACTCCAAAATATATCCTACACCATTCCCAAGATTGCTCTAATGCTTACAGCAGGTGGAAAAAGGACACAGGAGTCTGCAGAAATGCTTATACACTGAAAGTCTGCTCCTTTTATAGAGAGAAAAGATCCAGTAAGTGGGGGGGGGTGTTGCCTCAGATTTGTTTGCAAAAATCAGGTGGTTTCTGGCTTTCTCAATCTTAAATTATGTTTGGTTTAGATTTATATTGACCTTATTTCCCGTATCAAAATTCTTAAACCATGTGGCAACACATTTATGTCTTCAAACATTTTCTTCTAGAGTTCAAGTTTCAAATGAAATTCAGCATAGCCTTTCAGTAGGGAAAATTGTAGAAATTCCCCTTTTCTTTTTGATGGCTTGAAAATGTGTGGAAAGAACATTATAAGATCCTGACATATTATGTAAAAGCATGTGCAGCCAACCAATAGTTTGTGGGAAAAAGTGGCTGTTATGTTTGTTTCTTTGTTTTGTTTTTGTTATAATGTATTGGTTTGTCAGAGATGGAAATACTGTGTTAATTGTTTTGTTTATATGAACTGTCCATAAAATAGTACTAGTTATAGTTTCCTTTTTTAAAAAAAATGTACATTGAATTTCAAAGGGAAAATTAGCTAAGTTGGGAAATTCTAAAACTTGTGTGGGCTTCCCAAAGGCATCTGACTGGTCACTGAGTAAAAAAGAGAACACTTTGCTAACTGGATGCTTGGTCTAGTGTGCTCTATCTCCATCTCTATCTCTATCTATCTCTATCTCTTTCTCTATCTCTGGCCATTTCCACACTAGACTGTTATAGCACTATTATTCCACTTGCAACGTCCTATGGATTCCATAGGATTCAGCATCCTATGAATTCCACCTATGGACATCCTCCTGAAACTGCAAACCCTAGGATTCCATAGGATGTTGCAAGTGGAATAATAGCACTATAGCAGTCTAGTGAAGAAATGGCCTTTCTCTCTCCACATCTCTGACATTTTAGAACCAAAGGAGCCACCTCTGCACTCTTTAGCCCCCATGGGAACCCCTTATCCCAGCTTTATAAATACAAAAATCTCAGAGAGAGTACACAGAGGAGTTTCTCTCTCTCTCTCTCTCTCTCTCTCTCTCTCTCTCTATAAGAGGATTTTACACATTAGCTGTCACTGTCACCCAGCTTGAACATAATAATCAAGCATTTTTAAGACAGATGAAGGTTTCATCCAATGCAGAGAAGGAAAAGATAAAAGGCTTCCTGACAAACAAGCAGGCAAACCAGATGAACAAATAAAACTGTTCAGGGTTGCAGGTGTCTTTGTATTCCTTCCAAGCAGATGAAACGTGAACAGACACACACACAAACACACACATAGTGGTAGTCGCTAGCAACAACTTTGACATATGATGTGCTCTGCAGAAGTTGCTTTCTGTCAAACCACCTACAGGTATGCTTGACTTTAGCATCTCACATCCCCTAATAGTGTTATGTGGCTACTCAGTGAGTTCATTAGGATTTACTTCCAGAAAAATACATGTAGCATTGTTGCCATAATCGTTTAGGTATTACTTGTGCAGCTATTACTGTTGCTTCTGTTAATTCACTTTGTACTTAAAGAGTAAACAGATAGCACAATACACCTGTACAACTACACAGACTGGGCCACTACCTGGAGAACAGATTAGCTCTGGCAAATATCGGAGTCAGTCATGCTTGGTCTAAGGCATAAACCAAATCCTTGGCAATGCATTCTACTTTCTCTGTTCATTTATGCATTTGAACTGTTAGACTGTCAGATTATCAGAGTACAGTGCATCAAATGCACAATAAGTTCTTCTAATACAACAATAGCGTAGTAACTAGTGATAGCACATAATAAGATCAAGAGCAGATAGACAGGGGCAGGGAGGAACCTTGTAGCATATAACATCGAAGAAAAACCAGAAGCAAAGGAGAAGGATACCAGGCACTAAAATGACTAAGAAAGTCAGGCCTTCATGGGTACTGAAAAGACCATGAGTAAGCACCAGCCATCTAAGGGAAGGCATTCCAGATATAGATTGCAACTACCAGTGGTGGCTAGTAGCCCCCACGCCAATGAGACAGTGAAGCCCATCTGGAGCTGTCCAAGGTGCTGAACCTGTTTGGGGACAAGGATGTAAAGTCCAGACTAAAACACTGCACTGGTAACATATTCAGTACCTAAATTAAATGTACATCTACCCAGGTTTATAAAATAGAAAGACAAGATTCAAGGAAGGGAAGTGGAAATAAGAGGCCTTGGAGTCTGACGATACCAGAACATGTGTGAAGTTGGAAATTGGCTATTATATTCAGCTGGGATCATGCTGGTATCCTGACTTGGACAAGTATTGTGGAACAGCCAAGTGGTAGAGCTTACCATGTCCTTTTCATTTCTGCAAGACAGTGTTAAAATTGTATTTAAGGGAGGCAGTACGCATATTTGGCTTTGAGTCACTCCAGCCTGTTAAGACAATAATTCACAACACATGATTTCCCTAGACTCAATTACTGTGCATTTGTTCATTAGCAACTGAATGTATGAATGGGAGGACATTGAACCGGTACTGTACTAAGGTCATCTGTGATGGTTTTTCCATTCAGGAACAGTGTTGTTCCTGGAATATTTTTTAGATTTGCTCAATAAGGTTTTGCTCATTGAGAAAGTAGGAAAGTTGTGTAGAGCTGGAGTCCTTTTCTGTTGCTGAAAAAGAAGTAATAAATTTTGAAACATGTAGAGAAATTAAATAATGAACAAGTTGTAAAAAATTCTTTGTGCACGGGCCCTTTCACACTACGCACATATGGCATCCTGATTCCACTTGAACTGGCATGGTAACATCCTATGGAATTCTGAAGTTTGTGGTCTGGTAGGGTGTTATAGCTCTCTACCCTAAATTGAAAATCCCATTATGACATAGGATGTTGTCATAGCAGTTAAAGATATGGGAATTATAATGCTATAATTGTGTAGTGTGAAAGGACCCCACGTGCATGTGTCACCATTTTCCCTTGCTTTATACACGTCCACTGATCATAGGACTTTTCCCTCCAAGAATGAACCAAGATTTGGATGTAACTATTTCCATGAAAAATGTGGACTTTTTAAGTGTATGAGTTAACAGTCGTAGGGCTGCAAAAATACCTCTGTTGAATGCTGATCACTCATTTTTAATGCCTCTCCATTGCTGATAACTTATTTTTAAGGTCACATGAACCCAGAAACCATCCATTATGGCCAACTGTATAATTAATTAAAAACTTTCTTTTATTTTCAACAGGGATACAGGTAAATAAATCATGTTCACGTGTTTGTATGTAAAGGAATACCTGTCTGAAGCACTACTTAGTTTTACAATAATTTTTCCATGAAAGCTCACTGTTATCTTGTAATGACCTCAGTGGTTCTTAACCTGATCTATCTATCTATCTATCTATCTATCTATCTATCTATCTATCTATCTATCTATCTACTTATGGAGAGAGAGAGAGAGAGAGAGAGAGTATTTACATCCCACATTTCTCACAATAATGGGACACAAAGTAGCTAACAACAAATTTAAAAACAATACAGATTAAAAAACTACACAAAGTAATTAATAAAAGTGTAAATATAAGTTGCTGGAATCCTAGACGCCGTTTTGCACAATATAACTTTGCATATACTTAGCTAGGTTGAAGAGAAGCTAAGAAACTGTGTTACTGAATTGGGAAGATGCATAACGGGACACCAGCATGTGCATTGGGGCCTGATGCACATCAGGATCAATGTGATGCTGATTTGGATCAACGAAATGTGCACAAGGACTGATGCAATGTGCACTAGTCCCATTGTGCATCAGGTACCAATGTGCATCAGGAATTTTGCTGCCTCTGTTGTGAAGTAATGTAACAGCAGCCCTCTACTGAGTACAGACATTGCATAATTGTGCAATTCTAATTCCCACAGATGTAAGCCCACTTACCAAGATGCAAGGACCCAATGAGATTTTAGTCAGATTTATTTAAAAAGTGATTAAAGCATTTATAAAGTTTAATGTTAAAAAAACCCAATAAGATTCATTAAAAGACTATATACAAACCTTAAAAACAGCACTGCATGGCATTGAAACACCACCCCAGTCAGTTTCTAAAAGCGTGACAGCATAAAAAACATTTTGATTTGTTGAAGGTGGGAGAGCAAGGATGGGGCCCTCCTGGCCTCTATAGAGACAGAGTTTCAAAGCCTGGGAGCAGCCACTGAGAAGGCCCTCTCCCTTGTTCCCACCAAATAAGCCTGAAAAGGTGGTGGGATAGAGACAAGGGCCTCTCCAGATGGTCTTAGAGCTCTAATGTGCTCATACAGGGAGATATGCTCCATCAAATAACCTGGACACAAGCCATAAGGGGTTTTATTGGTCATAACCAACACCTTGAATTCTGCTTGGAAACAGACTAGCAGCCAGTGGAGTTGTTGCAGCAAGGGAGTTGTGTGCTTCCTGTGGCCAGTCCCAGTTAATAAACTGGTTGCAGCTCTTTGGGTCAACTGAAGTTTCTGAGCACTTTTTAAAGGCAGACCCACACAGAGTGCATTACAGTAATCCAAATGGGATGCAACTAAAATGTATTTATACTGTACCCTTCAACCGTAAAAGTTCCAATTGTATTTTACGTTAATAAGTTTGACAAGCTTACAATCTAAATAAGACATGACTCATAAAGAAAAAGGAATGATTGGGTAGGAATTAAGTTCAGCAGTCCCTGGTTACTTTTCTTTCACATCAGAAGCCACCGTAATACCAGTTAGAACATAGAGTGCTGGGCTTTCACCAGCACTGGAGGCCAGGCAAAATTATGCAGTGCTTTTATGACAACAGTATCACCTATGCTGTTCACAATGCAAATGATCAAAGGATAATTTTGATCCCCCAAACAAATAAAGTATAAAGTATGCTCAGCTCTCCGTTTTAATACCATTAAATATTATATTCCAATTATTAGTCTCAACTATAATAGATGTACTGTATCAATTACTATGTAGTAAGCCAACACTCACCAGGGTTACTCTAACAGGGAACTATGAGTAGGATTTAGTCCCTTGAGTTTTCTTTACTGAGAACCTGTAGATATAAGCATGATGGCTTCAGTTTCCTTTAGGCATGCCTTATGTTTGACGTTTTTCAAAACAATTTTTCAGGAAACAGTCCAAATCCTTTCCACTGATCTATTGCTTGTCATAGCTGGCTGCTTCTGCCTTTTATACCAAGCTTTGGCAACTAATAGCTGTACTTCTTCAGTATTTACCCCATGGAGACCAGAATATGTTAGTTCCAAAAGTTACTTGAATGTATTCCATTATTCTGGGAGGCTGTCATGTTCCCAGGCCATTTTGAATGTACAAAAGCCAGAAATTGTCATTGCAGTGGATAGCAATGTATTCCAATTATTCTGACACCATCTTCGCCTGTGTCTTTATTAAACACCCTGGGAAGACTCTATTTGTAACTGGAGTTTTGTCCCTTTCCATATGTTTCTTCTGTCAAAGACTGGGGATAGACAAAAGAGGCTCTTGTATCATTTTTCTCTTGGGTATTAAAACAAGATACTTGCCGGATCTTGAAAGAATTGGGCTGGAAATGGCTGGGAGGAGTTTGTTCACCCACAAGCTGCACATCATCCAAACAGGGAGGATACGTGTATGTTGTAGAGAGGATTTATACTTCACATTCTTTCATGTTTAGCTCCTAGGTATCTCAAGTTCTCCACATCAAATTTATGAAGCAATCTGAAGATTTTAATAGGTGTTTATTAAAAATACACTCAATGAAATTCATAACCACCCAGCAGCAACAGATGGTACCCATGTCACCAGAGCATGAATATATTCTCAGTTTTATTCTGAACTTTAAAATGAGTTTCCAAGTTGCAGAACCCTGTCCTCAAATAGCTTCCACACCCTGAATAGTTTCTTCAGAGTCCATCTTAAAATCCAGAGGGATTCCTCTCCCCATGACACTGGAGCCACAAGCAGCCCCTGCAGTCACCTTCAATGGTGATACATCTATCTATCTGTCTGTCTGTCTGTCTGTTTGTCTGTCTGTCTGTCTGTCTATCTATCATCTATCTATCTATCTATCTATCTATCTATCTATCTATCTATCTATCTATCTAATTTATATATCAGTAATGAGGTTTTGTTTTCTATATGTTATACTCTATCCTTACAAATATCATAGGAAGTTAGCCAGGCTTAGAGGGAGAAGTTGGCTCAAGATCAACCAGTGAGTTTCATGGGTAAGTGGGGATTAAAGCCTAGATCTTCTTCTTCTTGTTATTTTCCATCAAGACAACTTCAACTTATGGTGACACAATAAATGAGAGATCGTTCCTGCACAAGTCTTGCAAGTTCAGGGTTATGGTTTGCTTGACTGAATCATTCCACCTGCAGTGTGGTCTCTCTCTTTTCTACTGCCTTCAACTTACCAAGCATTATTGCCTTTTCCAATCACATCTTCTCATGGTATATCCAAGGTATGACACCTCAGTATAGTCATCTAATGAGACTTCAGGCATGATTTGCTCTAAGACCCATTCATTTGTCTTTTTAGCTTCCCATAGTTTATATTGCATATATACCTTCAGACTCACATTTCAGTTGTGATAATCCATTCAAGACTGCAAACTACAAGCAGTCCCAAGAACAGTAGAAGGTGAAATTGCCCAGGTAAAGCAATCAGAGAGCATCTGGAAAAGTTGCCCTATGGAAAACTTTCCTAGACACCCTGCCTGATCAGTCAATAAGAGACTGCCATGATTCCCATCAATGTTTTTATCACGTAGACTTAAGACAATCAGCACATTCCGGACTCCTTTGCCAACACTGTGAGAAAGCCATTGCCACTTTGTCTAAGTACCCTCATTCAGGTCAGGAAATAGGGTATAAAAACCCCAGCTCCAGCCCCAGTAAATCGTACTATGTGGTAGTATGTTGGGTGTGTTACGCTGCAGTGACATCCAAGATTCCCATTACTCTGTGCAACCCTCAGATGTGTTGTCTCAGCCATTCTGCCTTGACTTTCTTCTTGAGGACTAGTAACTATCACCCTTTTCACCTAATCTCTCTATCCAGCCTTTCTTGCCTTACTTTCTGATAGCCTTGTATGGTTCTAAAGAGTGCCTGACTTCTTATGTGTTTGTTAATTCCAGATAAAATACTCTGTTTAACTTTTAACAATCAGTACTGGACTGGTAAAAAGATCCTGCTGTTACTCTCTTCTCACCGGAGTCCTTTGAGCTATAATTCCCCAAATTCCAAGGAGATATTGGCATTGCAGATGTAGACCTCAAAGTCCCCCACCTCTTAGGGTAACAACCCCTAAGCGCCAATTTTGTGCAGAACAAATCCTGAGATTTATTCTGCACGAAATTCAACTCAGTCTAGGTTTATCCTTATCAGAGTTTCTTGATACTCAAGAATCATGTTTTTCAATGAATCTTCCTTCCTTCCTTTTTTTTGCCCCCCCTTTTTTTGAAAATTTTCAAATATTCTTTTGTTCTCTAAGGACCATTCATGTTCCTCAGTCACCAGCATTCATAGGTATTCAGGGGCATACTATTTCTAGTGCTTGCGGTAACACATAGCCATCATCAGTAATGGCCCTATCTTCATAAATTTAACCAAACCGCTCTCAGAAGTACCCAGGTTGGCAGAAATTAGTATATCTGCTAGAAATTACTTTTTTTTTTTCCTGTGTGCTTTATGAAGAAGAACTTCCTTTGGTCTGTCTGGCACCTGGATCGACTGAACATCTGTCCTGACCTCCTTACGATGATCATTCCTCTGCTTTTACCTCACAGCTTCAGTGGACAGAGTCAAGAGAATGCAGACAAAAGCAGCAAGCAGTAAGGTAAGATAAACAGATATCATGGGGTGAAAAGGAAGAACTGAGAATGAGGCTTCATCAGCTCTGCATCCTTTATATTGTACAGTTCTGATGTCTTTAGTTCTCAGTTTGAACTGAAATGCAGTTTTCAATCAGAGGAGGAGTATCTACTCTTAATGGATGGCTGCTGCTTCTTCCTCCACTCTGTATTCATCCTCTTCCCTTTTCCTGTTCAGGCTCAGTTTCTTGTTTTCCACTCAGCTGAATCCCAAGAGGAAATGAAGCTGCAACCTTTTTGCTGGTAAACGGATGAAATCTTCTGGGAAGAATCAATCTTGAGAGGAACCTAATCGAATGTAGCTGCTTTTATGCAAGGTTTTTGAGAGCACCTTCTGAAAACCCATTGATTTCCCTCCACTTCTTTGAGAAAGAACAGCTCTAGCTATATGATTCTGCACAAGCCCAGGCAAACAAACCTGCCATTCTGGTACTAAGCTTTGTAGTTCACCTACCAAGGAAAAAGGAACAATATCTCTTCTGCATCTGCCTCCCATTGTTTTCAATGTGGGTAGTGCAGCACATGCCTTGCGCACATAAACATACCTACACCCACTTGTGTCTCTCTTTGACCATCTATCATCTGCCTACTTCAGGGATGAGCAAAGTGTGAGCTATGGGCTGCATTCAGTACTGGACCACTTTTGTAGCCTCTGAAGCCCTGCACCAGTCCCTCGAAGCTCCCCAACCCCCCAAAAAATCTTTTAAAAATTCTCATGCAATTTTCAGGCAATTTTGCCCTAAAATTTCTCAGCCATGCAAACGTACATATACCCGGACACAGACACAGACACACACACACACAGAGAGAAGCACCCCAGAAGCCTGTGCTATCTCCAAATATTTATCTTTTCTTTTGCATTTATTTTCAAATTGGCAACAGGAAGAAAGGGAACCTCACTTCCTGTCACCATTTTGAGATGGTCTGGAGAAGAAAATGGACTTGCTGTAGAGGGCTATGTAGCCTACAGAGGAGGGGACTGGAGAGTAATTCCCCCCTGCCCCCGTGCAATTATCTCCCATTCTAAATGGAGGTTCAGTCTACAGAAGTAGAGATGTTTATCATAGGTAGTTCATCTGTCTGGTTAAGTGCCACATAGCCTGTTTTGGCAGGAGTTGCATTATCTCTAAGGCAGGAGTGGTGAAAGCTGTCTATGGGATTCAGGCAGCCCTAAATCCCACTTTTGTGGCCACTGAAGTGCCCAGCAGCCCCAAATCCATCTGAGACATTCATTTTTAAAAAATGGTTTAATTTTCTGGCATTTTCACAGCTACAAACAACATCTAGCCACAACTCCTCCCCAC
Source organism: Ctenosaura bakeri (assembly GCA_948474755.1). Taxonomy (NCBI): domain Eukaryota; kingdom Metazoa; phylum Chordata; class Lepidosauria; order Squamata; family Iguanidae; genus Ctenosaura; species Ctenosaura bakeri. Next base: position 421,491 of record CAOLHI010000249.1, on the reverse strand, counting down.
AAGTGTGATACTTACACTTTCCTCACTCTCCAGAATCCCCAAATTTTCTCCTCAAACCCATTTTTGGTTGTGAATTGGCCAAAAACAATGAGCAGTATTTATGCAGCACCATGTAGTGTTGTGCACAGGGGAGTCACAGGCCTGAAAATTGCCTCATCCCACATTTGCCCACTGCTGCCCTTAAAGGTCAAGTTATCATTTGGGGATGTTCCTAGATCCATCAAGGATAGGGAGGGGCAAATGCAGAAGGCCAAGGGATTAGCATTAGCATTTGAGAGGACCTTGGAGGGCCACGCCTGCTTCCCCCCCCCAAAAAAAATCATTTTTGCCCCAAGCCCCTGTTGGGGGAATATGGGGCATTTTTATAATGTTTTGGGCCTCTCTTGGCCCTAAATTGTTCCAGGGGCCCTGCAAGATATGATGGAAATGCATCCCATGCATCCCATGTGAATATTTTAGAGTATTTGGTGGTGGTGGGGAGAGAATGTTTTAGAATAATTTTGCAAAAATGGTTTTTGAGTGCATTTGGGAGCACTACCAGGAGCACAAAAATGATCCTGTGGGGCTGTATGATGGGCTGATCTTTGCCCATACTTGATCTAAAAGATTCATTCTTCATCTATTGCATAAGGGGTAGCAGTGGTCCAGAGTATCTTTTATCAGCTCAGGCAGACATGCCAGCTATGATCCTTCCCAAAAACAGATATCATGCAACTATTAGGTATGCTTTGGCAGGCTTCTTTTTGGATTGCTGAAATGGTTTACTTTGTGGCTTTGCCTTGGAAAACACTGTAGAAACATCATTTAGTCTCAAATATGTTCACTAGACCTTCCACTGGCTCTGTCTGATACTATCACATTATGCCAGCATTTTGGCCTCCGTGCTGGCCACCCATCCCTTTCCAGGCCTAATCCAAAGTGCTGCTATGACCACATAAACTCACAGATGACTAGGAGCCAGGTTCCACAAAGGAACACTTCTGCCCTCCTTTTCCCCTATATAGCCTACAGTCATAATCTGTGGCCCTCCATCTAGTGACTCTGCTGACTGAAGGAATGTGAGTTGCTACCACACAAAAGACAGTCTTTTCAGTGGTCACCAGCTGGTGCTTTCCGTATCAGTGGGCGAATAAATCCTCTCCAGGTTTTAGTCTGGTTCTGAATGTTAACAACTCTGAGTAAAGATTCAGTTGGGGAATATGGGGAAAATGTACAGGTACATGAATAGGCTAGTTGCTATGGACACGAGGCCTAGCAGCAAGGAGTAAGACAGAATACTCCCTCAGGAACCCAAACTGTGTATGTAAATAACTCAGATTGCATTGAGAAATATGGAGCAAAATTACAGGAAATGGAGAAGATAGTTTGGTGAATTCTTAAGAGGAAAATAAAAACCCTGGGCAACGCTGGGTAAATATGTTAGTGAAACTACAAATCTCAAGATTCCATACAATGAAGCCTTGGCTGTTAAAGTGGTATCAAGTGCTATAACTGAGTAATGTCAGAGAGATCTAAGTTAGTTATGTCTAATTTAAATCTCATTGATTTCAGGCGTTGTCTACTTGCAGTTCAACTATATCTTCATCCAACCTTTAACAAACAGCTTCTTTTTGCATTTTGATAAATGACAGCTCATTTATCAAACACACATGGAAGGCAGATGTGGTGCATGGAGTTATTCTTGTTGTGTGCCAACCAGTCATTTGTGACTTATGATGATCCCAAGGTGAACCTATCATGGGGTCTTCTTGGCCAGATTTGTTTTGACAGGGTTTGCCATGGCCTTCCTCTGAGGCTGAGAGGGCATGATTTGCCTAAGGTCATCCAATGCATTTCCATGGCTGAGCAGGAGTTTCAGTCCTGGACTCCCAGCATCCTAGTCCTGTGCTCAAACCTCTACACCACCCTGGCTATTTGATACATGGAAACTCTCTCTTTACGTGCATAAGTAGGATTGTAATGCTGTTTGATGTTGGAAGTCAGTTCCTCTACAAAAACTTCAGATTCTGTGAAGTCTGAGAAGTGCTTGTGATTGTGAGTGCCCACAAACTGTGCAAATTCTGTCATCCATCTTCTTCTTGCTAACTTTGCTCAGCTGAGTTTTGAGTGAAACCTACCAGTTCTTTTCCCAAATTGCCTCCAGAGCCATTCATTGAGGTTTAATCTGTCTTTTGATTGGCACCTGAATGGGCAGATGAAATCTAAAGCAGTCCCAGGAGCAACCGGTGCCCTAATAGAGTGCTCCAATATGACCACAAGCAGTGCAGGAATTAAAAGGTGCACAGTTTGTCATATGCTATGCACCAGCTACAAATGTTGACCCGAGCCTACACAGCTAGTACATATGTGGAACTTAGAAAGCAATTTTTGTCTTATGAGGACAAAATAGCAGAAGAAAGTGCTTTTCTTTAGACAAAGCATCATTTTGGGATTTTTCAATTGACAAATATCGCTCCTTGCCTGCCCCCATTTCATTACTTCAATAAGCTCTCTGTGTGAATGCTCTAAATGAAAACTGGTCTGGCTCCAGTTATTCTATTGTATTCTATTTAAGGTCACAGTTACTCTTCTTTTCAGCAAGGCTTGGGGGTGGGAGCAGATGGACTTTTTTGCTCTGATGAAAACCTTGCTGTTTTGATGGTGAATTCCCAGCAGAATTCTTAGAAATCAATAGCAGAAGCCTTCCCTTTCTCTCAGTAGTTCCAGCTCCCAGCTCTGTATGACTATATTCCTCCACTAAAAGCTCTGATTCCTTTATAAGAAACAAAAGCCAAAGCTCAAAGAGCAATGTGTGATGAGTTCCACACGGAGGCTTTGGATTTGTGTAATTCAAACAGCAGGGCCCCATGCAGTATGGCAAGCCCATTTGAAACTGATGGGGAGAGATTCTAAAACTGACTGTGACATGGCGTTAGGGTCTATTGTTGAAAGAAGAGATGCTATCCAACTGGCAACGTCTTAGTGTTTGGGTAAGCTGACAATCACTTTTTGAGTCCCCATGTACTGAACGGAAATGGTGAACCTTTGTAGATGCTTTCAGGAGGCGGGTGTTGCCAAAATACTGGCATCACTTCCAAAAACATGGGCAGCCTCTAGGTTCCATCACTGACAGTCAGTCTGGTCCTCCATAAGCAAAAAAATCCAGCCCAGCACACAAAACAGAGCCAGGTTGCTGAAAATAACACAGTTTTAATATTCCACAGTGTCCCTCATGTAGTGTTACTCTGGGACACTGTAGGAAGCTGAAATGTCAGATAGACGAAGTCATCTAGCACTGGTTGTTTTAACTACTGTTTTAACTACTGTTGTCCACTAGTGCCAGGGAAGAGGAAAACAAAAGGGTGGCCTGATAGAGCCTTCTTAAACTGGAAGCTAGCTCTGGCTATGGTATCCAGACATCTAGGAATATTCTAAACCCTGATATTTTTTTAACACCTGGCTGTCTATTTACCTATAGATAAATAGATAGATAGTGAGATATATTGGGAAAAAAGAAAGAGGGAGATAGAGAGAGGAAGGAAGGAAGGAAGGAAGGAAGGAAGGAAGGAAGGAAGGAAGGAAGGAAGGAAGGAAGGAAGGAAGGAAGGAAGGAAGGAAGGAAGGAAGGGGGGAAATTCTAGAGCTTAAATAGTGAAAGAGAGTCACTGTGGTGTTGTAGTTTGAGTGCTAAGCTAAACGGTTCAAATCCCCACTCAGCCACCTGGGTGATCTTGAGTGAGTGATACTCTTTTGGTCTTAAAAGAAGACAATGGCTCACCTCCTCTGAATAAATTTTGCCAAGAAAATCCTAGGAAATGGTCACCATAAGTCTGAGCCAACTTGATGGCAATAACAACAAACATCATAGTGGCAAAATAATAATGGCTGTGGCATGTAATTGTTGATAGACTGTGCTACGATGAAGTTAGATTTCAACTATAACTGCCAGTAAATTCTGAGAATGCTGATTCATCCAAGTAAACATTATTCTTTCTGGCACTGAGCACTAAGAGATCTCCCAGAGTACTGGCCAGTTGGTCATGTTGTGTAAAATTCCCAAACAAGGAGATTTATTTTTATTTTCTCCAGATCTTTTTTCCCACCAACAGGACATATAATGATGCTACAGGGTGGCAGAAGAGAAAAAGCATCACATATTCCAGAATCCTAGGATAAAAACGAGCCTTTTTTTGGCAGTATGGACAGGAAACATTCCATTTGTCTTTCCCTTCCCTAGGCCTGGCAAAAAGAAAGATGAAAGAACACCTGCTGAAAAAGACAATTTAGGTATGCTAAGTTAGCAGCTCTAATTAGCATAAGCAGCATCTCCTATTTGCATATTATTTAAATGTTATTGCACAGGTTTATTTTGGAAGGGGGAGGGGGGATGAGGTCTTGGGTACATCATTCCCCATTATACGCATCACAAGAACACATAAAATGTCCTTTTATGTTCGGTAGGCTGGCAGACATTAAACGAGTTATTCAAAGCAAAGAAACCCTCTCTGGCATTTCTGATTACACTTGAGTGGCTAACATTACATGCAGCTAACACATTTCTCCCATCTTTAAAATTTCTTTCTGGAGGGGCAGGAAGGAGGGAGGTATTTATGTCTGTAGCAACAGCTGGAAATCCCAAGTTAATATGTTACCTTTTGCCTAACAGATGGAGAAAGCAAGTTAACACATTTTTCACTGTGTGTGTGGTCCATGTGTATAAGGAAGTTTATGGGATTAGTAATATTTCCCTAAAACTTCAAAGCCTGTATTATTTTCCTTCTTTGTCTATTACTGTACAGTTGGCAAAATTGATTTCAACCACTGCCAGAATACATATACTTCCCTTTTCTTGCTTTCGTGGTTCCCTTTTTAAAAAATATATATTACTTCTTTATATATCATGGCCAGAATTCACTTGAGGGCTTACATCTTCAAAATGGACTTCCACCTGTGGGAAATAGAACTGAGCAGTTTGTTAACATCTTATTCAGCAAAGGGCTGCTGTTACATTTATGCATAAAGGATCCCCTGTTACGCATAGTAACTGAGACACAATAGGTTGGACACATAACGGGACCTAAGGCACAATGTGCATCAGGGCACTCTTACATGTGTCACATTACACATCTTTGTAATTCACCAAGAGTGTTCCTTAGCATCTCTACTATGTTAACTAAGGCCCTTTCCACACTGGCCTATTAAAACGGTGCAGAGCGACCTCCAACAGAGGTCTTCTGCACCGTGGAGTGGACTGGGTTGGACTACTCTTTGTAGTTCCGCACCTCAGTCTGCTCCGGAGCAACCAGAATTGGTCACGCAGCATGCTTTTTAAAAACCTCTTTTAAGAGGTTTTTAAAAAGTATGGAGCGCACGGCCCTGTGCTGCTCCGTCGCTGCGCTCCAGTGCAGATTTGCAGGCGCGCACTAGTGCATGCCTGCAGATCTGCCAGCGGTGGGCTTTAGGCTGGCGAGTTTCTCCGATTGGTAGAGAGCCATTTTGGACACCGGAGCAGTGTGGAGCGACGAGCTCGCACTGCTCCTCGTCAGGACGGACCCAAATGGACCCACCAAAAAGCCGGTGAGTAGTGGCAGGGAACGTTTCCCTCACCGCGTGCGGAAAGGGCCTAAGTATGCATAAAGTTATGCAGCATAGATCACAATAGAGAATAATGGCTGATATTTATAAATTGTTTCATCTAATAAAACCTCTCAGTGGCTTATAGAACAACATATAAAATATGAAAAAGTTTAAAACATTTATAATATGATATTTTAAAAAACAGAATAAAACCATATAGAAACAAAACAAATCAATAACCAATCTAAAAAGAAAGATAATCTTTAATGACCAGAGAATGTCTGCCTGAGTAACTACATTGTTCAATGTTTAAGCATTTAAAAATCTACAAACTTACTTTCTTTCAAACTGAAGAGGAAGAGTGCTCCAAATGGTTGATGCTTCAGCTAAAAAGGCGCTCCTTCATTCTGTTTGACAACAGCATTCTGTTGATTGTGAGACAACCAATGAAATGTTAGGGTTGCTGTGAGCATGTATAGGAGAAGACAATCTACTAAAGTATTTGGAGCTTTGTAGGTCAACAAAGGAATTTTTAAAAGGGCTTGACTGCTAATGGTCGCTTCTGGGTTATAGAGAAGCAAACACATTTTTCATGTGTTTCCTTGCCAGAAGTACTGACAGCTTCAGCCAGGCAGGGAGAGATGAACACAACTTTGCAAACAAAGTTACATTAACCAGAGCAGAGCCTAGCAAAGGCTGCTTCAGAAAAGTTGCTATTGACTGACTAATGGCACCACAATAACTTCTCAGTGTCAAGAGAACAGTATTTCTCTTTCTGTACATTATTGGAGGCAGGTCACTTTTGCCTGATCCAGTTTTTGAAAGGATTTGTTGCAGAAAGTGTCCACAGCCTAAAAGATGGATTTGTCCTTCTGGCTATTCTCAGGGCAAAATGAAACTTTTGGTGGTCATTTTGAGTCATGACTGCAGAAGTCCAGGAGGCTGTTTTCTGGACGCAAAGTGATTGCACAGGCCTCTAGGGTAACTCCTCAGGGTTAAACCATATTTCATAGGTGGGATGCAATCCTACATTTCCTCAGAGTAGCCTACATATCTGCCTGCAGACTTATGCTATGCTGAGCCATATATCCTCCTCCCAATTTACTGAAAATCCCCTGAAGCCACCTCACATGGCCATTCTGTACTTCACAGTGAACAGGCAGGATTGGAGCAGTATCTGTCTGTCTTCCCACAGCCAGATGAGAAATAATGACATAATCACTGAAACCCTCATAGCCAGATGTTTCTCCAATCCTGCTCACTCACCCCAGACCTTTTCAGTAAATGGAAGGGGCACACTTTGGACATTGCAGAGGGAAAAAAGGAATATCAACCCCTACACAGATAAGGGAAACTTACGCATGCCTAACAGAATACTGGCCAGAGGAAGCAGTTCTGCCTAAGGGGTTTTTTTAGACAAAAGTAAGTGTCGGCAAAATGCAGTATGATCCATATGGGAATCACAGAATGTGAAGAGAGGTGGTTTAAGTCCCTTGGTCCCTAGCCATGTTCCTACCCACAAAGCAGTTAGGTAATTTTTTATTTATTTTTTATTTTTTTACTCCAACAAAGTGCTCCCTAGGGAGTGATTTTCATGGAGGAGAAAGCTGAAACTTAACCTAACACCAGGCCCATCATAAGACAAGCTGAGGCACATCTGGAGCATCAGAAAAAGTCAGCAAATTGGTAGAGTTAGGCCATTTCTGCACTGGACTGTTATAATGCTATTATTCCACTTTCAACATCCTATGGAATCCTGGGGTTTGCAGTTTAGGGAGGGGTCTTTGAGTCCCCTCCCTAAACTGCAAACCCTAGGATTCCACAGGATGTTGAAAGTGGAATAATAGCACTATAAAAGTCTAGTGCGGAAATGGCCTTAAATGTATCACTACTTCCCCAACATATTATTATTGTATTTTTGCTGCCAGGGGCAAGAAAAGGTACTGTCAGCATTCTGAGACCTTTCCTTTACATATTTTATGTGTTTCAAACTATTCTAATTTACTCTTTTAATTGGATTGGTTATTTAATGGCTCTTTAAAAAAACAAAAGAAAACATCTTTTTGCTATATATTGGCCAAGATCTTGTATTCACAGACATAGCTACAGTGACAGAGCTCCACCATCATAGCTACTTCGGCCTATGCCACCCAAAAACCCTCTGCCTCTTAAGTCAGCCCATGCCCCAAGCGAAGGATTTCTGAGGTGCCTCAGATCAAAACACTGGGACATGATGATTATAGTGTTCATCTGTTCACAGGGTGCATTAAGACAGGCAGCAGGAGAGACCCCTCGGAAGTCCTGCTGAAACTGCTTATCTTCCTGTTCCCTGTGATCAGGATAGCACTGCAGTTGTCATTTCTCAGTGGCCTGATCTGCAATGCCCCAGAAACCATTTGTTTGGGGCACTGCTTGGAAGGTTTTTGTGGTAAGTAGTAGGGTTTTGTGGCAACATTCAGCCATTAATGACCATAAATGTGAATTCTAAAGTTACAAGAATGTACATTTGGCTTACAGTTTCATAAATATTTAACTGGTTGCCAGCCATTGTTTTAACTATTTTGTTTTGATGTATATAATGAGAGCTGATTTGGGTTCCATATTGGGGAAAAGATGGGGTAGAAAATAAATAAATAGAAAGAAAGAAAGAAAGAAAGAAAGAAAGAAAGAAAGAAAGAAAGAAAGAAAGAAAGAAAGACAGTCAATTGGAGAAAGAAAGTAACCCTGTGAGATGCTAGGTAAGATTCAGCAGTCGTATGTCCTAATACATTTTTTAAAAAACATGATGTTTAATTAAAATAATAAGACAATGTACAAGACTAACATTTGTTCTGTACATCTTTACTTAAAGGTAGGATCAACCTGCAATATTTTGATGCCCTTTGCAAAATATTTAAAGTTCTCCTTCATCTCACAGTTTCAGAATATATGGCAGTTCCTACATTTCATTTATTACCTAGTTAAATTCATATCCTGCCATTTCTGCACTGATCCTGAGGTGGCATACATTTATACCTACTGTAGCCTCATAACAACCCTGTGATGTATGTTTGGCCTAAGTTCACTTACTGTGTATCATAGCAGAGTAGAGACTTGAATCTGGGTCACCAAAATCCTAGTCCACTATAACACATATGTGAACCAGCAACATAGATTGGGGATGGAAATGTAATCACGTAAGTAGAGCAAGACATGAGGGAGAGAGGGAGTATTCCTTCTAGTGGCAGCTAATTTTCTTTGTAACAGCTGCTATTACAGGAATGTGGAAATTTGTCAATTCCTCCTTTTCCAGCACTCACATTCTTAAACTACACATTCTTTCCATCCAAAAAATATTTTAAGAACTCTTAACTTATAAACTAATAGAATGTTCTTTTCTATCTTGTCTAACCAAATTGAAATCTGTCATTTTCAGTTTTTCCCCAAAGTTTATTTTCAAAAACCATACAAAAAGTGCAAGTTCTTTCCACCCCAAATACAAAGAAAATTGCCAAGTTTGCTAAAACTAAATGGTATCAAAACTAAACACGGTATCAAAACTAAAGCAGAATGAAATTCTCACGTATCCATAATTTCTAGCTGCATTTTCTCTCCATTATCCTGAATTTATGCAGAACTTAGGGACAAGTTTGGTTGGGGAGCTATCGTCAAAAGGGCCTTTTTCAAGCTGTGGATGAACCCAATAAGCCAAGTCCGTTGAGTCTCCATAGGAAAGCCCTGAGGAGTAGGTAAGGGGAGTATGTCACTTGAAACATGTTGCCACTTCAGTAGTGTCTTTCTGATGCTGCTAATGCTTCCACTTCTGATGTTTGTAGTGGTGAGGCCACTTGTAATATCAAAGAATTGCTGAAATCACATCACTAATGACAGATGTTTGGGAATGAAAGTAAACAGAGAAGTATGTCGGCAAGTGTGCTCAAGGGAATGAAAGAGCTGGAAAGACATGCTGAGTGGTGCATTAATAGTTTTCAAATGAAACTATCACGGGGTACGCACAAAGGATTGCTAGATTTCTGGCTATTATCCCTGGAGAAAGATAAAAGGCATTTTTTTAAAAAAAAATCTTATGTACATGTCACTTTATAAGTAGCTTTTAAAGAACTAAGGGGAGAAAGAAAGAACAAACCCAGCTAATAGAAAGGTGGTGAGACAGAAGCAGAGTAATTTCCTGCGTTATGCAAAAAGCTTAGCTGTTGAAATAGAGGCATTTGTCTATTTATCTCAGAGGTTTGGTGAAAATTCAGGTAGCCAAGCAGCAAAACTTTTCTGGAACAGGCAATCTGGAGAGGAAATGTGTCAACAGAAATTATCTAAGCTAGGATGGGGAAACATTATCACATACATCCCAGCTAATGGGATTCACAGGGCTCCCATATGATCCACAAGCTGATCAGGGCTCGCATATGATCCACTTTTAGTTCTGATTAGAGATAAGAGATGAGAGATAAGAAGAAATAAGAGACAAGAAGTTAGTTGAAGCTGGGAAAGCTCTGTGCTTTGCTAGCCAAAACAAATGTTGAAGGATCTGAGCTCTGGTTTAAAGAATGAGTGAGCATAAGGGTAAGACACATGTAACTTTTAACTCTAAGGCCCTTTTCACATGGGAAGGGAAAAACATCTTGAGACATCCTGAAACAGAACTTACCTTAGTCCATCGCCACATGGAGCAGCGTGTTTTCGCTGCTCCACACTTGTCGGCATCCCCTGGGGCCCAAAATGGCGGCTTACGACTGGCGGAGGCTCTCCACCAACCGGAGAAGCTTGCCGGCCGGAAAGCCCACCCCCGGCAGATCTGCAGGCACGCCCTTGCGCGCGCCTGCAAATCCACACCGGGCGCTGCAATGGAGCCACACATGGCTGCACGATCATGCTTTTTAAAAACCACTTGAAAAGTGGTTTTCAAAAAGCACACGGTGCCGCCACTTCTGGGCGCCCTAGCATGGATTGGGGTGTGGAATTACACAAAAGTAATCCACCCCAATCCATTTTATGGTGTAGACGACCTCCGTCAGAGGTCACGCTACACCGTTTTAATACCTCTGTGTGGACAGAGCCTAAGTGACCTCCCATGGCACTTGGAGCATGTAACATTTGCAGACGGGTCGGGGGAAGCAATTTGTTTATACATGGAACAAATATCGCCTTTATATAAATTTTATCTCTCTTCTGTCACTTGGTAATAAATCTGTGAAGGAAACATACAAAAAAGAATGACTGAATGCTACTCCCCTAGACATTAATGTGAAGTTGGTGATAATCTGAAAGAGAATCGGTGGAATGTCACATGGGACCACGGTCAGCATCAGCTTCTTAGGCGTGTGGCTAGCCTACTTGGTCTTAGTAGCCTCTTCAAGTAGAATAACTGTTCTATAAATTGCTGATCCTTGGGTTACTAGAAGCAACAAACTTAGAAAACACGAGAAAGACTAGAAAGATCTGTCCTTGCAAAATTGGCTAGACAGAATTTGGACTACTGCACTGGCTGAAAAACTAATGTAGACTAAGGTTACTCTAATCTTTAAGAGAAATTAAGAAGGGAACGTTTGTGGCCACTTGCTATCCATGCTTAGTGCAAATGCAGAGTCTTCAACACACAGCCTCCCAGCATCAAACACCTGATGTTAAAAGAACAAAAGATGCAGTGGAAGCATTAAAAGCAGCTGTATATGATAGGATTTAAAAAAAAAAATGAGTAGCTTGTTCCAATGAGGATTGCTAGAAGGGGTGATTTCTTAAGTTGATTAAACATGTTTATTGTTACTTTTTAGTTAAGCATGAATCCAAAATTATAAAGTACCGGTAATAAAGATTATATTTAAAATAGTTCCTTCATGCATTCATAGCCAAACATCCTGAAGAGAAGTCTGGTTGGAAGAAAATACACACTGCCAGTTTGAATGAGAAGCATTTAACTTTCTTGACTCGGGAATGCAGTTCAAAGCAGACAGAGGTGATATTTATAAAGAGAGCTGAAGCTGGGCTGATGTATAACTCTCTTATCCCTGACAAGTTTTTGCCTTTGGACCTTGGGAAATCTTGGGAAATCTTCCACATATCTTTTGTGCCCTCTGAGGTTTTGCCTTTCAACTACTTTTTCCTCTATCTGGGTCAGAGCAATGAGTTACCAGTTCTCAGGGGGCATGAGAATATACACATGATTGTGATCCTGAGAGATTATATATGGACAGCAGGTAAAAGGAAGAGAAGCTAGGATGAAAGCCCCTGATCCATCTTTAATCTGACACTAATTCTTTAAAAGCTTGTACTAAATACAAGAAAGATCACAGTAGCAGTATTGGAGCTACGGGAATGTCTCCTTCACATTAGATTTACAGGTCATGCACTGGTAGAACAGCCAGTCCTTCCAAGAGGTAATAGCAAAAGTTAGATAGGTAAAGTAGCCAAAAAAATAAAGCTGGGGGGGGGAATCACAAGTAACCTTGAATTTCTGGAGTTTAGCAACTGCCAAGCACCAATTACGTCAGCCAAAGTAGGTTTCTACCTCACAATTAATCATTACAGGAGAAGGAGCCTGCCAAGGCAGAATTCACATACAGCTAGCATTATTTTAGCAATATGAACAAGAGACTTTTTTGTTAATGGTTGAAAGGACAATTGTAGTAGGTACATAGGTCTTGTCTGATTTTTCTGAAGAATTTGTGAGGCATGGGGAGCTGAATGTTGGGGCATAGCTTAGTGCCTGAGGGCCCAAAAAACAAGAAGTACAAACAACATTTCTGACCCCAAGTGTTGTGTGCCTACCATCTTATCTGTCAAGCAAAAGCTGGGGTGGAATAGGCAACAACAAGAGGGCTCCATTGATTGGCTAGAACCCAGAAACAATACTACTCCAAGTCCAATTGTAACCTTTCAGAACATCCTTCCTTATTCCTAATTTTCTCTGTACTCTGTCTCAGTATTTTTTTAAAAAAAGTTAGCACACACTCTGCATTGTATTTAGAGATCTAGAACTCTTTGAAGTAAAAAAATACAGGCTCCTCAGATACTTAGAGGATGCCAGATTTATTGTTCTGTGGTTCCTTCTCTTCCCAAGGCTGGAACTGTTCTAGCCTTCCCAGAGACACAGTAGAAAACCCACAAACCAAGCCTGGATCAATAAGTGGATCTGCTGCAAACATTTTCTCTGTATGTAAGTTTTTATGTCCCTTGTATATGTGGTTGATCCCACAGTCCCTCTAAATAAGCAGAATGTTGCTCCATGTTTGTGAATAAAATAAAAAGTGTAGATATGTACACATATTCCTTCATTTGCAGGATGTTTGCTGGGATCTACACAGAGCTTGAGGGACTAATTTAAGGGACTACAATTACTAGGCTGAGTGATTCTGGGGGCTGTACGGAATTCTAGGGATGCTTCCTAAGCTAAGTCTCAGTAACATAAATTTACAGTACAGCCAGACAACATTGTCTCCCTTTCTTAAGGCTGCCATGTTCCTCCACCATTTCGGCCCTCTTTTTTTTCTTGCCACAGAAAAATCGGTTAAGTAAGAACATTGGGAATTCAGATTCTAGTTCCCACAAGTCCATGAAACTCACTGGTTACTCTTGGGCCAGTCACTCTCTCTCAGCTTGACCCACATCATAGCACTGTTGTGATGAAAAAGTGGAGAGAAGGAAAGTCATGCCTGCCATGTTATGTACCTGTACAGCCTGACTTTGCTGAAGAACAGGTGGGAAATAAATGTGACAAATAATAATATTGAGAGAGATCTCAACTGAGATCCAATTTGTCAATTCAATTCTGCTGTAGGTCTGTTCCAACAATTATCACAAATGTTCCTCATCTTGCTGGAACTTAAGTCCTTGTACTTGGATGTCACGACTGCTCAGTATCAAGAGGAAATTGGGGTTAATGAAGGGGAGGGAGTAAAACAGAATACAAATGTTCTTCTTCTTTTTAATCTTAATCTGTGAAACTATGGAGAATCTGATCTTTATTTATAGCCAGGCTACCGCTGTAGCTGCTGTGAACAGTGTAATTGAAACAGTATTTCAGCCTGTCTCTGCCACTGATTTGTGTAAATGACTCGCTGTTAGCCATAGCATAATCGCAACTCTAAGTGGAAAGTAAAAAATAAAATATGCATTAAACAGATGTTTTTTATGTTGTGTTTTATGATTGCATCTTATTTTTTTACTGCATTTCCAAATTCTGTTGTTTCTTTTTCTCCAAGATCAATTTTTGTGCCCAGCAGCAGTTTTGTGAATTGCAGTTCAAACCTTCTCTCTCTCTCAATCTCTCTCTCTCTTTTCTGTCCTCCCCTGTCTAGATTAATAGAGCTTTAGCACTGCTGGCTGCCACAATGTTAAGATATAGGTCCATGACCCCATTTCAGATTGACCTGTCCTAATGGATCAGATTGTGCAACACATTTTACAATCTACACTGCAATTTTATGCTTAGTTTCTGAAAATGAGTTTTACTTAGGCCTTTTCTCCTTAGAGTATTGCAATTCATCTCTTTCTACTATCCAGGCTGAGTAGGCTGTGAGGATTTAACAATGAAAGCTGATCATTGATCCTCACTGTAGATGCAGATTTGAACTCTTGGAAATATGCACTTGGCACAGTCACATATGGATGCTGTAATGAAGTTGTTAACATGGCCTTAATCAGTGCAGTTTGACTTAGCTTTGCTTGATCTGTCTTTGTGGAAAATTAAAATGATGTAGGCTGCAGCTTGACATTGTTCTGAGAACTAGCAGACAAAATTAGCTTTGATTTCTTGCTGACCTGCTGTGTGTCTCTCAACTCTATGCTTTTTAAACGACCAGTTTAATTACTCTTGATGACCTTTGTTGGAAATCGTTCTTCCAGTAATGTATGAGACAATTGTAAATAACAGACTGACAAAAACCTCATGAGAGCTCCCTACCCACTTATATTTATATAGCTTTTAGCTCACCCAACCATTTTCCCAGCTGAACACTTCATTTTCCTAATTTCCGTCCTCGCTTCTTTTCTTCTATTAACTGCTTTTGCTGCTAAACTCCAGCATTGCCCACATCTTGCAAGTCCAGTTGTTAGCCTTTTCAGAAGTGGACACCATAAAGTACTGAGTCTAAAAGTATTTGACATGCTTTCTGGGTGGTTATTATTATGTGCATTGAGATATTTTTGCCAGAAACCGTTTTAGGCAGTGTGTAGGTGTGATTTGTGATTATGGAGGTGGAAGCACAGGTGCTTTCAGATTTATGTTAAGCTTTTACTGTAAAATCTTGCAAGAACCAGTTTGCAAGAACAAAAAACAGAAACAAATGAGTGAACTCATATCTACCTTCCCTTCTACACTCAGAGGTATGGTTTTCCAATAGCTATGCGATTCAGCAGGATCATTATTATCAGGTTTTAAATCTTCAGCATTAATTTCCTAGGTTTTACATACTTGTACAACTCTTCAACAATAATCCAGTTCTTGTTGTACACTTGCAGAGTTTATTAACTATTCTGTCTATCCTTCCTTCCTCGGTCAAAAAAAATCTTCCTCCCAGAGTACCTACAATATTTAACTCCACACTTTACAACTTTCCGCACTACACAACTACACTACAGTACACTATGATTCTGCTTTAATTGCCATTATTCTGTTCTATGGAATCATGGGATTTGCAGTTTAGGGTGGGGTACTTACAATTCTCAGCCAGAGAACTCCAGTACCTCCCAAGGCTACAAACCCCAGGATTCCATAGGTGGTAGTCATGGTAGTTAAAGTAGAATTATAGTGCAATAATTGTGTAGTGTGGAAAGGCCCAAAGTATAAAGTGCTGCAGGAAGAGATGTGCTGGAGGGATCATGTCCTCTCTTTCCTGTCTCCACATCCATTAGGTTTGGTTTTCTTTGTTCCCTTAAGGAATTGAAGAGCTGTCTCTTTGCTTATTTTTTCCCAGTTGTACATAAGTATTTTTAATATTTTATAATTTAGGGTTGCCAGATTGAAACTAGAGATGACTCCTGCCCCTTTAATGATTGTATCAAAAAAGGAATTTCAGCAGGTTTTGCTTGTCACACAACCAGGTAACAGCAATACCTGCTGGAATGTCCTCTTCCACACATTGGTTAAGGGGACAGAATCTGCTTCCAGTTTTCACTCAATGGTTGCTCCCTGCCTATGGAACTCCCTTCTATAGAGTGTCTGGTTGGCTGTCCCAAGCAGGAACTCCCTCTCCTTTTCCACTGGCAGGGGAGGATCTTTTTATTCAGGCAGGTCTTTGAGAATTAAATTACATAGTAGCATGCATGAACTGGCAGATTGTATTTTATTTTAACCTTTTATTAGTAAGGATATTTTAAATGTGTTTTTAGCAACTTGAACCATTGGGTTTTTCCAATAAAACTGTTATTCAATTCTTTTCTTAACATTTGTAAAATAAGATTTTAACTTAATCTTGTTTTAAATTCCTGTAATTTGCCTTGGATCCCATCCCAGGAGAAAGGCGGTGTATACATGCAATTAGTAGTAGCAGTAGCAGCATTCTTGCCATTGACTCAAATGTGTTATCTCAAATGTATGCATTTTTTTTATTTATTTATTTATTGTGGACAAGACCACATCTTTCTGCCAGTGTAGGATCCCGGAACATCTATTATGTCTGTCCAGCAGACAGTCCAGAAAGCATAGACCAACACAAGTCTTAGACAGAAATCAGATTCCTAGTTAGAGATATGATGAAGAAAGAATGAAAGGGTAAACATCTGCAGGCCACACTTCTAACTTGATAATCTTATTTTCTTCCTTCCCTTCTGGTATTTTAAGTAGCTCTTAGTGCAGCCTGCTTGGGTAGTTTATCCCCTCTATGCCTTTTTAATTACACCTAATTGCTGAATCCTCATAAAATATACCATCAGTTTTCTGATGACTTCAGAGAGTTGTATAGCCCTAATTCTGCTATATAATACAGAAGGCTTTACCAAATATTGCAGTATCCATTGAGATTTGAATCTTCCATATAAGATTCTCCTATATAATGTAGGATCTCTCACCAGACTTCAATTCTTCTGTACAGTGCAGGAAGTCTCACCAAATAATATAGTATCTACTTGGATTTGACAGAACACTGAAAGCCAAACCTGCCAACTGGTACAACCAGTGGAAATGATACCATCTTAGATGTCAGTCCTTTAGTTCAAGCCTCACTTTCCAGTAGAAATGCTAATATTTTGTTATTTCATTCTCACAAGTGAAGATATAAACTCCTACAATTTTCTCCACTCTGTAGAGAAAACAATATTTCTGCACCATTCTTGCCTAGCATTTCCCAGAGTGTTTTATGAAATTATTCTGCACAGAAATACATGTGTAGTTTTTGTGTGAGAACTGTGGGGTTTGTGCAAAAAAGAAAAAGAGGAAAAAAAGTGTTTCCAGGCACCCATTTTATTTTGTTTCTGTTTTTATTTTGTGTGCACAAGATTGATTTTTTTAGGTTAAAAAAAATCAACAAAACCATGTGCCTTTCTTATGCAAGATTTCTGCTTGTTGTGCGAGATCTTTGCACAAAAATTGTGAGATTATTTCATGAGAAATCCTGCATTGCATAGAGGAATCATATATGAAGACTCAAACCTCAATAGAAATTACTGTTTTTGTGAAGAAAATGACAATCCTGAACACGCACATACACACACACACGAAAAAAATGCATGACCATCTAGAAAGAATGTTTTTTCTGTTTTTTGTTTAGCACAAATAACCCACAGTTTTCACACACACACACACACACTCAATGAAGTATACACCTGCCCAGAATATTTTATAAAACACAATGGGATGTGTGAATACCAACCAAAAACTGCAAAATCCCCACCACTGCGTTATTCTTCCCACCTGGGTTTCCCAAATGTTAGGGAAGACATTTTTCAGCCAGGAAATAAAAAAAGATGAATATTATTGTCCATCATTATTATCCAGTTGTTGCTGACTGCAGGTTGCTGAGATCTGTACAGCCATTGAGCATTGGTAAAAAGCTTTGCTTTCAGAAGCAGAACCAAAGACTAATCAGCCAGAGATTATTTTCCTTCACAGGTTATCCAGTAGCAATTAAGGAGCATATAACAATATGTATGCACCAATGTCCAGAATGAAATTGCAATTCTGGAATGATGAACAACACAATCAGGGGATTTCAGGGGAAATTATCCATATGCACTTACATTTGGATAGGTGAAATACTAAAAATAGTATTCCACCCAAGTGGTGATGAGTATGTGTGCAATTGTGATTCAGGTGTAAAGACACCAATGGCTAAACAAAGAAGCTAAGGCTTTTTTGTAATAACTCCATTAAAAATAAGAAGGCGCTGTAAGGGAACTAAGCTAAAATAAAACTAAGCTAGTTTCACTTTTAGAAATGAAAGAATAAGTGGGCAAGAAAAGGAGAGATAGAAAGATTTCTAAAACAATCAGCTTACATATCAGATAGGTTTATCATGGGTAGCTAAGAACTGAGGAGACTAGGGCCATTTCTGCACTAGGCTGTTATTGTGCTGCTATTCCACTTTCAACATCCTATGGAATCCTGGGGTTTACAGTTTAGGGAGGGGGCTAGGGCAAACCCTAGGATTCCATAGGAGGTTGAAAGTGGAACAGCAGCACTATAACAGTCTAGTGCAGAAATAGCCCAGGTCACAAATTTCACCCTATCGTTTCTGCTCTCTCCAAGACATCTTTAACTCCCAAAGCACGGAGCATTATTGCATTTCCAAAAACAACTCTCATAGCCAAAACTATGTCACTTTTAAAAGACACCAAGGATTACTCAATAAGGGAAGGGGGCAGAGGGAGACACAGGATTGTCTTTTAATGTCAGAAATTAAATTCACCACAAAAAGAAGAGGGAAAGCTTCAAATGCTAGAAAACATTTATTTTAAGAACCCACTGCTTTCTGTGTTTTGAATTATCATTCTTTTCAGGCAAAATGTCTACAGAATCCAGCTG
Source organism: Ctenosaura bakeri (assembly GCA_948474755.1). Classification (NCBI taxonomy): domain Eukaryota; kingdom Metazoa; phylum Chordata; class Lepidosauria; order Squamata; family Iguanidae; genus Ctenosaura; species Ctenosaura bakeri. Next base: position 402,983 of record CAOLHI010000249.1, on the reverse strand, counting down.
TTTTAACAAAATGTTATATTACAAGGAATGAAATTGAAATTATGTATTTATTACATTTGTATCCTTCCTGCCCCCCATGAGTTTCATGGGCTACTCTGCAATCGTTGTTTAATGACTGAGGAGAAGAGTTAGAGGCTGACCAGACAGCATCTGACCTGACTTCAGTTCTGCATCCAGGAAAGAGGAATTAGGTCACTCTTCTGTAACTTGGAATTGGAAGTGTATATACATTATTATTTATTGGACATTGTACAACATTGTACAAATCCCACCCAACTCTGGGGGATGCTGAACCCTCCCCCAGAGTTGGGTGGAGGAAGGCAACCAAGCAACACCTGGCTGGGCTGTAGTTCTTCAGCCATGAGAAGAGGAATAATGTCACTTCCGAAGATCTCCTGCAATTTTCTCAATACCTGGAATAATGAATTCATTTCTCTTCCCCCAACTGCAGCTAGATGATACAAGATCATCTCTCTCCTTTCTTTCTCAACCAATAATCAGATATAGCAGCACCCCCAGGATTGACAGTTACCTTAGAGAAGAGAGAGGCATGGAATTGTGCATGTGAAACATTGTGTTCCATGTGCCTCAATTCTAGATGTGGGCCAGGGAGAACCAGTCTCCTGGGAGCTTCCAGAACTACTGTTCTTTTGCAGAATGAGATGTGGGTTCTTGCTTTTGTGAAAGGGTAGGGTTTTTCTCCTGTCTGTTTAAAAACATGGAAAAAATTACAGTATGATTATGCATTTTTTCCTTATTTAAAACTCCAGACTTTGTAAATATATAAAGAACATTTAAGAATGAGTAATGGGGGGGGGAATACATTATTATATTCTAAAGGGTTTTAAGAAAATATGTATTAAAGTATTAATGTTATTCAATAAAATATCTAGTATATAAGGACCTGGAACAAATGTTATTAAAGGACAATTGTAGAAGTATGTAAACAATTGGCAACATTTATAAAAATGCTAAGATTTTAGGTAGAAGCATAGGAAGATAAGAAAATACAGTAAACTTTCATGTATATATATAAAACTATGATGGAGAAATTGTTTTTAAACATATGTTTTGTATAAAAATGATAAATAAATAAAAAAAACCTTCAGACTTATCTTTGTTGTGGGGTGTCTTTGGTGACAGACCACCTGGAAAAGCTGAATGAGAATCTTTCAAATAAAAGTTGAAACATAAAATTGAAAATATACCCTCTTCAAATGTGCTTCTTTAAAAACAAACTTTTTAAAAAAGAAAAAGAAAAAAGAAGAACCTATTTATATTCAATTTGACATTTACAATGTTCTGATCTAGCAGCAAATCTCTGGAGAACCTGGCAGTTTTGTATCACATAAATGCCTATTCAAAGTTTAATGGATCTTCAATAGCACCTTTGAGAAAGTATTTTGTTTAACAGAACTCTCAAGTTTAGCCTACTGGGATTCATTGAGACTACACACGTAAATGTTGCCTAGAAAAGGAAAAGAAGAAAAAGCTTATATTTAAAAAAGCAGCAGCACTTATCTATTGGACTATTAAAAATATTTACAAAGCAAACAAAATACACACCAGTATATACATTGTATTACACGTCAGTGGACTCATCTGCTTTTAGTTTCTTTCTTCACACATTCCTAGATTTCTACCAAGACTGCATCTGCTCTTTTAAAAAATTCCTTACTTTCAGAAGGCACAGGATTCCTATAAATCACACCCTAACACATGAGCTTCCATTGGTCTCACTCCTGATCCATGCACGGGACTGGAGCCAGGTTACCATGAGTTGGACCATCAGTGTATCCTAACATGGAATATCACTACAAGAGCCTCCTATCCTGTAGTGTTTGTTATTGTTGTGTGCCTTCAAGTTGTTTCTAAGGTGAAGCTATCACAGGATTTTCTGGAGCTGAAAGTGAGAGTCCTATTCCAATTCCCAATTATCTGTAATTCCCAATTATCTGTACTTAATTTGGGGGGAGACCCTTTGAAACTTTCAGCCAGCAGCACTAGAGTGGGAAGATAGATCATATTTGGTGTGTTTTTCTCCCCAATATCCATGGTGAAAAAAGGTAGGAAATATGTGATTGTTTTTCAAGTAATTCCTGTATTTCGGTATTATTTTAGGTAAACTGCTGAAAATGTACAGAGTAGTTAAACGGGTGGGTACATCAGGGTTTATTCCACTGCCAAGCAGAGTTTTCCTGAGACAAGTTCCAACTAATTATTACCAAAATTTGCTTTGCTTCCCTTAAAAAGGTCACTCTTACTTTACCTTGAAATATAATTTTAGGCAAATCTCAGAAGCAGCTTAACAACACAATTCCATACTTGTCTATTCAGAGGTAAGTCTCTCTTGTATTAGCAAGCAGCCCAATTCCATTCCAAGAAATGATGCTAGGATTGTAACAGTTTTCAAGAATGCTTCACATATTTATCCCAAAACTTTTGTCTTAAAAGAAAAGTCACTCTCATGGGGAATAATTCTTTCTGTTAGAATAACCTGACAGAAAAGAGTTCTGTTCAAGTAATGACACTGTTGCTATTGTATACTTTCAAGTCATTTCCAACTTATGTAACGCTAAGGCAAAGCTGTCTTGGAGTTTTCTTGGCAAGATTTGAACAGAGAGGATTTGCCGTTGTCTTCCAATAAGGGTGAGTGAGTTTTCCATGGCCAAGTGGGGACTCAAATCCTGTTCTTCCAGAGTCCCAGTCCAGCACTCAAACCACTATACCACATTGTGCTACCAGACAATTATTTTTATAAAAGTGTTGAGATCTTGAAAACAGAGATTGAATCAAAATGTCACCTCTGTTTGTCTCTAGCACAAGCATCAATGGAAATTAATTATCAAGTGCACAAGGAAGACAGCTATTTGCATTGCCTTTGCTTTTTATGTCAGGCATGTGTTATGAGCATTAGAGCTTAATCTAATAGGGACAGGAATGAGTCACACCTAAATACTGACATTATTGCTCTGTGTGCAGCTACATAATTAGGACTGGACAGCGGCGGAGCTTGGAGTGCGTGGAGGGAGGGAGGGTGGGAGGGGATGTGGCCGTGGTGCATGGGGGCATGGCTGAGGCGTGTGGGGGTGTGGCTGCGAGCCAGGACACCCAAAAAACATTGCTGCTGGAGGTGAACCACCTCCATAGCCCCCCTGTCCCTACATGACTGGGACTGGATGATTCCCTGTACCTCCACAACTCTCCACCAGCCAGAAAACAGCTATGTGTCTACACCAGCTAAAAAGTGGAATGAGAGGAGTTAAGGAGGAGACATACCACCGTTTCATCTGATATAACTTTATAGTACCTCTTTCTGATTCAGAATCTGATAACAAAGCTATGAGAGCCCTGACCCATATTCAACCTGATAACCCTACAGGCTAGTGACCTGTATCATTCAGATAGTTTGAAAATGTAACTAAATGCAACAGTTCCATTATTCTTAAGAAGCATGAGAGTTGCAGTGGGCACTACTACTACCAGTGGGTACTACATAAGCAAAGTAATGAATACATGCTGGGTGAATTCTTATGCCAGTCGTTAAAAGAGCTCTCCAAGGTGCCAGACATATCTTGGGGATAGATGTCAACATCTTAGATAATTCTTTCTAAAGTCCTGATTAAAACTCAGAGGAATCACCACATCCCTGAGATGGAAGCTACAGACCAGCACTGGAGTAAAGGCTTTCTTTTACAAATTTTAACAGTAACACTAAGAGTTACTGTTACTGCTGGGGTGCTTGCAACTATTCCTGTAACAAACCATCACTTTTCAAACTTTGCATTTAATGTCTAAACGTACCTGTGTATTCGTCACACTATGCCTCAAAGCAGAAATGGAGAATTGCAAGATCTGCTCTACTGTTGACTAAAAGAGCTTTCAGGTCAACCTATCAGAGTTGGGGCAATGGCTTAGGCAGGTTCAATCTATACCCAGAATTAAGGCCCTGATTGCTTCTGCACACATGCTTATTTCAGAAATTTGTTATCAAGTTATCATTTTCAATTGACCAGTTTTTAATTGTTTTTATCTTTTTAAATTGTTTCAATACTGTGATTATTTTAACTCTATTTCAATTTTCACTTTTTGTATGTTTTTAGCTATATTGTATATATATCAAATTATAAGCTGCATTGAGTCCCAATTTTGGGGAAAAGGTGGGACATAAATAAAGAAAAATAGAAAGCTCCACTCTTTTTCCTTCTCTGAGCATTCTTTTTTTAAAATCAACCTAGATTGGGGAGTATTAATTTTTGTTGCTTCTGTTGCTATTGCTAAAGAGTTAGGAATCAGAACCTCTTACTGTACATATGGGTGCTTATATTGAAATGATTAGCATCTGAAATTATCTTAGCTGATAAAAGGCACCATCTCATTTACTTTGGGTATCAAGGTCTGCAGTTCAATGCCCATTTTCTTGAGACTACAGATATCAAATTTTGCTTATTCTATCATGCACAAACTTTAAGCACTTTCTCCCTGACTATGAGGTTTTGCACATTTTCCAGTGATTTTTCACATTTCGGGACTTCTGTGTAAATTTTCTTTGCATAATAAATTTTAAATAAGATATAATATTTTGAATTGGCTTATTTTTCTTCAGAAAAATGACATTTTGCATAAAATAAAACTTTAATACAAACAAAATTTTCCAAAAAAAACAAAAGGCCCAAAATGTGTAAAAGTATCCCCAAATGCAGCAAAAAAAAAAAAGGGGGGGGAACCACTTTCTCCTCAAGAATGGGAAACATTATAAACATTATTTACATCACTAGATAAGGCTCACCTCCATGGAACTCAATGATGCTACTTCAGAGTAAACATTTATAAGTGTGGGTTTTTATTCTCTGAAAATATCCTCCACTGATATTAAATAATAATAATCATCATCAGCAGCAGCAGCAGCAGCAGCAGCAGCAGCAGCAACAGAACTTGCTCATCATCTCAGTGTGATGAGCTAGCAGTCATGACCCCCTGAGGTTAACAGATAACCAATGTAGGAAGTTAGCCTAGTTTATAAATTGATGGGCATGACAGAATGTTAAAGCTGAATTAAAGCAAGGCTGCTTCATTAACAGAAAGAACCAATTTCATCCCAGAAAGCAGCACAAGGCTAGATGATGCTGAGACAGTTTTCTACACAAACGTACACCAAATGCTTTTCTGAGCTGAGTTACCACTTCACATTAGACCAAACATCATCAGGAAGTGGACATGTGCATAGGAGGGAAGAAACAATACCTAGCAAGATAATGAGCTTTAGGGTGAGCACCTCACCACTGGCACTCTCCAATTAAGCAAGAAGGACTTTTTCACCTGAAAAAAAAGCATGTAATGTTTTTGCCCTGATAATTTCTGACACATATTTTAGAAGAAACTCACAAATTTGCCTGGTGGTTGTTCTGTTCGTAGGACCACTTTTTTTCTACTTTGTTACCTACTGAATTCTTACCTCTATGTCCCACACGGAACTATCTTTACCTCCCATGCCCTGACAAAGACAGAGTGATACAGAAACTGTATTGTAAAGCAACTACCAAACTCCAGCTGTTGGCCTCCAAAGTGATGTTCCAATGGTACCCAGTGTTCTGCATATTTCCTGAAGATTTGTGAACCTTTGCCAAGTTATTGACTTAATGTAACATACATATATATATATATATAAACTGCCAGCAAACCTGAGACCCAAAATGAAGTCAAGAAAGATACTTCTAGTATTCACTGTTAACCCTTTCATAGTTCTAAACACTTTAAAGTTAAGCTATAGAGGATAAATCCGTTCAGGGTCAGTTCATGTGCCTTAGAGGCTGGTGGAGCAGTGAATCTGCTCTGGGTATTAATCAAAACTCTAAAGGGGCTATCCAAGGTGCCTGACTCTATCTCCAAAAGAGATCCAGCATCTCAGAAAGCTTCTTTAAAGTGAAGACTGAAGCCCAGAGTGGATTCACAACCCCAGTGACATAGACGCTACCGGCTTCCACTGTTCATGTTCCATGCTTGCTGTTTTAGTTTCTCATCACTGGATCACTCAATATACAGAGTTCGTTCACAGAGCGATGTCATCACAACTGATGACAGAAGCCTCAGTGGTAACTCATTCATACATTCAAGTCCAGACATTAGAAAGAAGGAGTTTTCATTTGGCATATCTTTTGTTTTAGGCAGGCATGCTTTCCAGTGGAGTCCATTCACAAATTATGGTGACAGAGCCTGGATTTGAACATGCTTTCTGCACCATTTCCTTTTTAAAAAATGAAAGAACACAATTGTGTTTTCTTCATTTACTTTGTTATCACATCTGTCCTGCTGGACATCCAAATTTGGTGCACACTTGAAGAATCTCATGTGTATAATAGACCTAAATGATAGGGTGAATGCACAGACCATGTGAGGGATCTTAGCTGTCTTTCTCAAACATGTTGAATGTTCTGTGTGCATATCCTGTTCAGATAGTATGTCTACACATCTGGGATAAATCATGATCCAACCAGGAGGTGTCTTTCAGTAGAATTTCAGGGTGATGCACTCCTACTGCTTGAACCATGGAGCACATCTGTTGCTCATGGTACTTCCTTGTCTGGTGGGGTAAGACAAGGAGATCATTTCATTTCTCCCACGACATCTAGGGGGAAGATTGTGCAGAAAGAGTTATCTGATTTTGATCTGATTTTGCTCTGCAGTGGAGACAGAGCAAATAATAAATGCGTAAGGACAGACTAGGGCTTGATGACTCACTGTTGAATGTGTAAACTGGCTCCATGGGAGAGAAATGGGCTTGAGGTAGTGAAAAGGACCTGTTACAAAATATTGCAGAGTGTAACACTCCTGTTTAGTGCCCTCTTTCAGGATGATCCATTCCATGCTGCCTCAACCTGGTCTTTCTATTTCAGTCTTGCATTCTGTGATTGCTGAATACACTTTAGGGTTGGCAGAGTGGAGCCCAGGCAAATTACAGCTGGGTTGTTTACATCAGAGAAGGCACTTCTATTCATGACTATTCCTAAGAATACACTTTATTCTCACTGGGTTGTTTTGAGTCATTCCCTTCCCCACCTCTGCAAAACTGCATCAGAATTTCTTTAGAGTTTTCTGAAGAATATGTATTCATTAATTTGTATAATCTTTGGGGTTCTCTCAGCTCTCTTGATACCTCCCTCTTCTGTGGGTAATACTGTTTGGCTACATATGGAACAGCACCTGCGGCTAAACATAAGAAATGGAGGGAATGATATTTCACAAGAGAGTTCAATCTGAAGTCTATGATGGCTCATTCACTTACACAAGTCTCTGTTTTTACTGCAACATATGTCTGCCAACCAGTCCATACGATTTCAGCAGCCCTGCTGCTGAAATGATATGTTGATTTAACTACATATTGGATATATCCAATAGGAGCTCATTTAGAATGACAGAAATACAAACCATCTATATTCTGTTGTGAGAGAGGCAATATCTTTATGATAAGAAATCAAATAAGGGTCAACATCTTGCTAGTGACATACACAAGCATAAGTCCCGTCACATCTGTTTATGTATTTTATTGATCATTGCAGAGATTGGTATTCCACCCTCTGCAATGATCAATCCCCTATCCAAGATTCACATTTCTGCTGTGATAGCTGCCCCCTATCCTGAATAACAATTCCATGACTGGTGGGAAATTGGAGAAGCATCTAGCCCACAGTCAGATCTTCTCTGACCCCCTTCACCCATTCTCTACCCATCACAGAATGGCCATTCAGAGGGGCTATTGCAGCAAAACCATGAATAGTGGCAAGTGGGAGCAGAGAACAATAATAGATTTCCCTTTGCAGAACTCTCACCTAGACTGGGCAATGTAGGATTTCAGCAAGGGTATGTTTACTAGTGTGAGGGGAATGCAATTTGCAACTGTTAAAGTACATTCATGGAAGACCCAAAGATACAGAACACAGCCAAAGGGTTTTGTACAGCTGTCTTCTTTACCCAGTGAAGAGTCACAGCTGTGCTGCCAGCATCACAGTCAGAGCCCAGCTAGCTCACAACAAAGAGGCTACCATATGATGAGACAGGTATTCCCCAGTTTCTCTGATTTTTTTTTCTCTTTGCTTTATTTCCCAATTGAAATTAATTGAAACCAACTGAAACCAAGGGAAGAGAATTAAAGTGCTGCAAATGTTACCCTGTTTACTGGGGGTCCCGGGAGGGCACCTATATACACTCTCAATTAACTAAGTTTGGGGAAATTAGCTAGAGCACAAGTTAGCAATGCAAGAGGCAGGGCAACGCAGCGGAATTTTTTACCCAATGTCTACGGGGTCAGGCCAAGCCAAGAAGCAAACCGGAGTTTAAGAATAATTGAGATTTTATTAAATACAGGCACACAGTGTATGCAACACACACAATCACACAAGTAACTAAGGAAAGTAAAGGTTGGAGTGGTATAGAGGGATTTTTCAGAGGGATTGTTGAATTGGGTGATACAAAACCTGTCCTGAAGCCTGGAAGAATAGAGAGCGATGCTGGGGTTCGATGTGGATCAGCACATGTAGCTGAGGGGAAGCTCGCCAAGCAAAGCGGCAGCAAGGTGGTCTGGAACTCGGGAGCAATCCAAGGAAGGTCTCAGAATCAGGGGTTTTAATAGGGAGAAATGTAACTGCAGGCTATTCCGTACTTGGGGAAAAAAAATGAGTTTTGGGCACGAGACAAAGCTTTGGAAAGGTCAAAAATTTAGCATGATTGAGTTAAGTCCGAATCAACAAAGAGGTAGACAGTATGCAAATACTCAGTGCTTGGCAGTTGAGTATTCAGCTTGCCAAGTTGCCTGCTCGGGGCAGGGAGTTCTTTGTAAACAGTGTGCATACATAATGAGGGTCTTTGCAGAGAGGTCTCCTAAAGCGGTGATCTGGCTATTTCTGACCTGCCTGTATTATTTTGGGATATTGCAGCATTTGATGGCCGAGCCTAGTTCTGTGCTTATGTGGGGGCCTCTCAAACATGTGGAGAGGGGTGGTGGAATAGAGCCAAATTATTGATATCAAAATGATATCTTTATGCTATCTCCAAGGAGGCCTAACCTGCAGTAACACAAAACCCTATGAAATTCATGGGGTTACCATAAGTCATTAGCTGACTTGAAGGTGCACATGCACACACACACACAATAGTTTTAGAACTTGTTTAGAGATGTGCTGGTAAAGTGGGATCCTGCAAACCCAAACTTCCTCCAACATGGCCCGGGGTTACTCTGTTCTGTCCTCCATCAATCAACAGTGGGGGCAGAGTTTGCTGCTACAGCACCAAAGAGGTTTGTACCTATAGATATCCCTCACTGGTATGGCCAGTCCTCTGATAGAGCACAGCGTAGTGTCTACCTCAAACAGCAATGCACGAGAGGTGACTTGGGCTGCTCTTTTCTTGTGGAGAGGCCATTCCAAAATATTCTATGACCCCTCAGACTCCTTCCTGGGGAACATAGAATTTCTCCCGTAAATGTTATAAATAATTGCTGCCTTTCTTTTTTGGAAAAAAATCACTATAATGAAAATCAAAGCATTACCATTGTTTAGTGACTTAACTGCCCAATGCATCCATGACAAATGGCCCAACAGAAGCAAATAAGGGTGTTTACACAATATGAAAAACTCAACTCAAACTGTTGAACCAAGCAAAGTTCTGGAAGGGAAAGCACCAGAAATAGCAGAAATATTTACTTCCAGCTCATTACTGCCTGGCGAATATTTGGATAGTTAATGTCATCTTCCAGGTGGCAGCCCTCCGGACTTGACTGGGATTTTATTTTTATTTTATTTTCTGCATGTGAGTAAATTCATTTTTAAAATAATGTTTGCATGTCGTCCCTCGATGCAGACGCAAGAGAGGACAACACACTATATTCATATCAAGGATCACAGACTGAGCAAACTCAGTGTTGGATTCATGCACAAACTAAGGATTATAACTGACCTTTAAATACAAACTATTTTTTAAAAAAGCATCCTGTTAAGAAAATACACCTTTAGGACCAATCTTCTGAAGCCTCTTAAATATGACATAGTTTAGGGTTTAATAATTTCTTCATCTGGCCCCAAGCATGCTTTACCTTCTTCCCAAAGCTTTTCACCTTGCTCAAGTATCTTCACCTGCTGTTCCCTCTTTTCATTTTCTCTGAAAAAGCTTATCCAGAGCTGAGGTAAATGCCAAGTGAGTTTTGTTCTTTTACTTAAGGTCATACTATTCTTGCCATCATTAACTTGATCATGCTGTGCACTACCCTGGACAGTTTCCAGACAGGTCTCCCTTACAAATTTTCCATTACAGAAAGTTGCAGGAAGATAATATAACAGAAGCAAAAATAAAAAGTCCTTCATCTGTTACAGTAAACACCAAATGCAAACTACATATTCTCAATCTATTATATCAAGGATTCCTCTATGACCAGGGTGGGAAAAGTGTGCCCTCTAGACATTGCTAGACTACAACATCCAGCAGCCATAGCCAACATAGCTGTGAGCTGCAATCCAAGAATATCTGGAGTCAGCAGTGTGATGCAGCTGCTAAAAAAGCGAATGCAATTCTGGGCTGCTTCAGTAGAAGTATAGTGTCTAGGTCAAGAGAAGTGATAGTAACCACTCCATTCTGCTTTGGTTAGACCCCACCTGGAATACTGTGTCCAGTTCTGGGCACCACAGTTCAGGAAGGATATTGACAAACTGGACCATGTCCAGAGGAAGGTGATCAAAATGGCAGAAGACCTGGAAACCATGCCCTATGAGGAGTGCCTTAGGGAGCTGGGTATGTTTAGCTTGGAAAAGAGAAGGTTAAGAGGCAACATATAGCTATGTTTAAGTATTTGAAGGGATGTCATATGTAGGAGGGAGCAAGCCTGTTTTCAACTGCTCCGGAGACTAGAACAAAGAACAATGGCTTCAAACTTCAGGAAAAGAGATTCCATCTAAGTATTAAGAAGTTCCTGATGTTAAGAGCCATTTGACAGTGGAATACACTGCCTTGGAATGTGGTGGAGTCTCCTTCTTTGGATGTTTTTAAATGGACTGGATGGCCATCTATCAAGAATGTTTTGATGGTGTATTTCATGACAGGAGGTTGAATTCAATAGTCCTTGTAGTCTCTTCCAGCTCTATGATTCTATGGAGGGCTGCACAACTCCCATTGCTGCCATCTGTGATATTGTGTTACATGCTATTAAAATGGATGGGGTGTTTTCCTCCTTCAAGAAAATATTTTTTTAAAAAAAAAAAATACTGCCTTACTGTCTAATATTCTGACTGAGCCTCCATGCTTAGCTGTTCCAGGTGAAATGGCAATGAACATTGACCATGACAATGAATGGTATGACAGCCACTTGTGTTTCAAAAAGTGGATAGGGGATATAAAAAGGAGTGTTAATTTGCATGAAACATAATTGTGCTGGTTCATACATATAGGTACACATTTGGAAGTAATTACTATAATTTAATTACCAATTCAATACATCTCAGCACAATGGGCAAGACTGTGACCAGAGGACTTACACGTCTTCTCAGACTGCTGTCTATGCATTTTGTGTTGTTGAGAAGGTTCAATGCTCCGTCCTTCTGATTATGTTTTTCTTTTTCTTTAGACTAGACTTGGACAGGAAAGACCTTTAGAGAGAGGCTATCTTCTAACAGAGTGCTATCTCTTTAAAATAGGACAGGCTGCCACTCTCAACGTCTTAGCCACTTCATCAAGCGCCCCCTACTGAAAACATTTTTTCCAGTTACATATATATTCAGTGACAGCTGTGTAGCTCCTATGCCAGTGGAACAGTGAATCCACTGCAGGTTTTAGACTGAACTTTAAAGGAGTTATGAAGGAATTGCACCTATTGGCGGGGGGGGGAATCAGCACATAGGATAGCTCCTTTAAAGTTCATTGGCAACATAGATGCCACCAGCTGCCACTGTGTGAGTTAAAGGCATGACACTTCCAGCCTTCTCTTAGAAAACTGAAGTTTGTTATTTAGGACAGACTATCTCATTGAAAAAGCTTTGTCCCTGCGAAGTCCCTCTTTTCCTTGAAGAAATCTAGAACCTAAAGCAGGAGCGGGTGAGTATGACATTAGTAGCCCCTCTGTCCCTCAGTACTGGTCCAGCACATGTCTCTGAAGGACATCCTACTATGCCAAATGCTTTGTGCTCAGCATTCCACACCAGAAAACATCAAACCAATCACATTGTAGGCCTACACAAATTTTATAAAAGGATATCTTAGGATAGGAGTCACTACTTTACCAAAATCCTCTTCTGTCTTTTACAAAACCTATAAGGTTGATGGATGTTTTTGTAGTTTCTTTAGATCTTTCCGTTTGCATTCTGTATATTTTTAGGTGGCCTGGTTTGTATTTATAGTCAGGCATGACAACCTGGCAGGTACATATCTTAATTATACAAAAGTGGTAACAGCCTTTTACACACTGTTCCTTCTGCCTGGGATTTGATACCAAATCCTTCTATGCAGTCTGCAGAGGAGGCAGCTAACCTATTTCTCACATGCCTTCTGAGCCCTGAATTCACATCGGAAGCATAGGTCCCCTCTCTCCTTGAGTTTTCAGTGCCTCCAATCCTGAGGTCTCTTCCATTAAGGGCTTGCAATTAGGATGGGCCTTTGTACCATTTACCTTTTTCTTTGAAGGATAATCTAAGCTATGATGTACTTCACTGCTACGTCTCCATCCAGCCCAGCTGCAATAGATTCTGACTGGGATGGCCATGAACATTAGTGTTGCCTTTTGATGGCAGCACAGAGAGCACTATGTACTGGCTGTCCAGTCAGAAAGGAACAATGGTGGCCAAATGAAGAGGGAAAAGCGTGGCTACCCAGGGATGGCTGGCCCATCAAAAGACCTGAAGATGTTCCAGGAAGGGGAAAAGATAAGAAAAAAGAGCATGAGAGCAAAGTAGGGAAAAACTGAAAGCAATTGGAGTCACAAGAAACAGGGAAGAGAGCAGGGGAAGAAGAGAGCTGTGCTTGGCAGGGCATGTCATCAAAAAGAGAAGGCAAGGGAGAAGAGGAAGAGACAGAGAGAGAGCGAACAAATGAAAGAAGATCCAGCAGAAGATGGCAGGGCTATGGATGAGAGAGAGACAAATCACCAAGTCCCAAAGAAAACAGTTCCATAAATGGAAATCACCACCCAGACCTTCTGTAACCTATGATAATGGGGCATTGCCTTAACTATGGGGTTGGGGTTAATTTGGCTTCTGATGATTTGAGTATCTTCGGAACTAATTTCCTGCTTTGCTGGTTCAACAGTACTGTGAGACAGAAATCAATTATGAGAATTTCAGTTTCCAAAAAAATCTTCCAAAATTGACATTTATGAACATTGTGGCAGGCAGGCAGGCAGACCACCCCAGCGTTTCCTACTGCTACTCCCAAAGTTTCCATGACAGGTAGGCAAGTACACCACTGTTGCTTACCTTCCTGCCTGAATTGCAACTAGGTATGTTAACAGCACAAGCCCACTTTGCTCTCCCCAAACACAGGTAAGTAATCAAATAGCTGGAACTCTAAATTACTTCATTCAAGCTGCCTTGTTTCTCCAGCGCTTCCCACTTTTGCTTTTCACAGTCTTTCTTCCACCACCACCATCCCTGCTTCTTGGGCTGATCACCAAGGCAGAGGAAGGAAACCACCAGGCTGGATCTCCCTGGGTGGGGTTGCATTTCGCAGCTTCTAATCGAGCAGGTGTGTTGCATCAGTAACATAGCACTTGGGTTAAGGGTTCTCTCATTGACTTTTCTGCCTCCCTTTTACCCCAGGAATGGTGAGCTTTAGCTTTCCTCAAGGGGGCCACTACCACTCTGTTCAGGCTTGAAACTCAGGATAGAGCTGCCTCCCACCCAAATGCATCCTCTCCAGCTGGTTTCACAGCACTCTATATTCCTCCACCTGCTTGCTCCTGCCTGGTGCACCATGTTCTTGCCCTCCTGATCCCCATTTTCAGGATCTCTATCCCTTTTTCCTTGGTCTTCTGCTCATCCTCTCTCCCTTGCCTCCTTAGCCATAACCCTTCTTATGTCTGCCAGCTACTCAGAAGTCAAGTGCTGCAGTTAGAGTTGGAGGCAATGCTCATATTTGAGGTCTCTGCTAGTACCAATGTCTCCTTGGTAAGTCAGTGTGAGGCACAGGTCCCCAGCCTTCAACCCCGTCGTTGTACATATCAATTAGCAAGTGCACATTTTATGCAAATATGTGGCCTGTTCCCTTTGTTGGTCATGCATGTTCCTTCTTTTTTAGTGATGTGTAAGTAAGTCATCCTACTTGTAATTCATCAGAAGATCCCACTGGCATTAGAGGAGAAACCTTTGTTTGTTTCTTCTTGCCCCGACAGCTCCCATCACCACCACCACACATTGTAACAAAGGGCCCCTAACTTCCACGACAGATTTTTGAGGGACTACAGGGGTAAAGAGAGAGTCTTCAAAAGTCACTTTTAAGGAGAATTTCCTGTGAGTGGAGTTCTGATCTGGGAACACTCCTGCTACAGCAAGAGTTGGCATCTTGGAGCACTCTAGATGTTGTTGGAATGCAAATTCCAGTAGCCCCAGCCAGCATAGCCAATAAGAAGGAGTCCTGGGAGCTGTAGTGGCAGAACACATGGAGGCCTGCATGATTGCTAGCCTTCTGCTAGTGAAAAGAAACACTGGAACCATGGCCAGTGCCTGTGATTACATCTCCATTCCACTACCTATTAGCTATCAATCCTACTGCCTCCTCCTGCTGATAACCACAGAAGCGAAGGGACAATGCAATTGGTAGTTCTTTGTACATCACACAACACAGACACACTTCTGTCTATCTGTTCAACTACAGTGTTGACCTTTGGTCCTCCAGATATTTTGGACTCCATCACCCAAACTCCCCAATCACTGACTGTGCTGGCTGAGGCTTTGGGGAGATGAAGCTCAAAAGCTTGAAGGACCAAAAGCCAGGAAATGGACAACTTAAGGGTTTCCTCCATGAGCACTTCTTCCACCTTCTCCATCCAAGAGGCAGGGCCACTGAGAGCTAGCACTGAGCTCAGAACAAGAAGCATGATTGGAGGTCCCTCTCCATATTTAAGAACAAACATTATAGTCACTCTCTGTTTTGCTGTTGTACCGAAATTTGTTTTTAATATACTCTTTGCATTTTTTTTCACTGTCCAGGTTCTCAAATGCCTAGATTCACCAAAGGTGTGGGCCCCAGGGATTTTGCCCCTCTTAATCCCACTCTCCTAGGACTTGCCTAGAGACCAGCCTGGATTAGCATAACACCATCCAGCATGTTGCTTGAGTTACAACTTGTTCTCTTCTAACACTGCTTCTTACAAGATCCGGATACCTATTTACAAATACAAGAAAATAAGTATGACTCAAGAACAATCTACAAGTTAGCTCATTTGTTTTGTCTTGTATTTTGTTTTTCATGGTAATGAGCTAGCACTCCAGAGCACATTCAGCTGGACTTCTGGGTCCAACGCAAGTGCCTCTCTTGCTACCCACCCCTACCCTTATCCATTCTTGTGCCATGCTACTGAGATATACTGTGATCTGTACAAGAAGGTGCTACCTTAACAGAATGCAGTAACAGCAGGTTTATCAAACCTTTATGCTGTCTTCACTGCCCACATCACCAGATCAGTAACTTCTTTAAATCCATTGCATTAGGCAGTAGAGATAACACAAAAGCTCCACCTGCTGACAGTAAAAGGAACAAACCAAGTATATACATTAACCTAGTTCAGTTATGTGGCACCATGTAATACACTTTAGAGAAGAGATGGACAATGCACTAATGTCCTCAGAGGAGTTGTAAATGACCTCTAAAAGGGCCATCATGACTAATATTGTTCAGAAGGAAAAGGAAAAGATGTGCCTTTAGCCAAAATGAATACTTCATTCTGAATTTCAGAACTGCAGTCAGAAGAGGATTGTTGAAAAGCAAAACACACACACACACAGCCAAACAAATTCTTGGAGGTATCTGCAAATATTACCCCTTTTTCCCCCTCTGGTTCTCTTTCATGTTTTCAATAGCAGTCTGACCAATCAAGATTTAACAGATGACTTTGGCCATTCCCGCACTACACTTACAGTGTAGTGCACTATTATTCCACTTTCAACATCCTATGGAATTCTGGGGTTTGTAGTTTACTGAGGCCCAAGAGCCTAAAGGCCTAAATCCAATTGCTAATCTCATGTAGAGTAGACCCATCAAACCAATAGAATTACCTAAGAGTGGGCTTACTATGCAAACAACTGATTGAATAGATCTAATCTAATTGGAACTAGCAATTGGATTTAGACTTAAGATCTTGAATAAACCCAGGAGAGACAGTCTACTGAAGAAACTAGATAAGATTCTCAAGTATTAAGATATATAGCTGAATATCCAAGTCAGAATAGTTCATGCCTCAGTATTTCTAATATTTATGTATGGATATAAAAGCTGACCAGTGAAGAAAGCTGACAGGGAAAAAGAAATCACTTGAAATGTTGTGCTAGAATTGTATGATTAGATGGGCTCAAAATGTGGGTCACCCAATTCAATTGTCTCAATGGAAAAAGATGTGGAAAAAAGATTTGGAATTTACATTGTTATGATTTAAAGGGGGAAAAATTATAAAATGATATATAGATGGTGTTTGACTTCTGAAAATTTTTCTAAAATATATAAATGTTTCTCTATGAAATGTTGGAAATATAATCATGTAGAGGGGACTTTTTTCCATAAGTAGTAGATTTGCAGGTAATATTGGAAGACTATACATTGCATGATCAAAAAAATTCTTAAGATTAATATTCATCTTAAACCAAAACTGTTTTTGTTGGAACTAATAGATGACCGGATCAAATAAAGACTTCATAGAAGTTTTGTAGTATAAGACCACAGCAGCAAGACTGCTGTATTCTCAGAGATGGAAGGACTTAGACATGCCATCTCAAGAAGATTGGCTATTGAAGCTATTGCACACAGCAGAGATGGACAAACTGACTCTGATAAGAGTCATTAGAAGATTTTCATAAACCATGGACAAGGGTTGTTAAATTTGTAAAAGATATAGGTGGTAGACTCACAGTGCTAGGATTGATCAACAAAGCCAAGTTTATTACCAGGGTAGTAAAAGATTTTTTTATTTTTAATTATGATTAATTTGCAAGTAATTAGAAGTCGTATATAAATAAAAGGAAGAGAAAATAATTTAAGATTGTTATAATTATATTTAGCTACAATATAAGAAATCAAAAAGGATAAAATTGAAGTTTTTTTCCTTTTGATAACCTTTCTTTATCATGTATCAAGAAGTGAGAAGTTACCTATTTTCTTTATCTTCACTTTCTTTCTGTCTTTTCTTCTTTTCTTTCTCTATTTTAGTATAGTTTTTATTGTTTACTTTAATAACTAGTATTGTAGTTTGTTAGTTTGTAATATGCTGTGTTATGTTTTTACCTTGTGTTTTTGTGTGATTTTACTGTATTTAAAAGATTTGTGTTTAATTAAAAAAACTTTAAAAAACTGTGGTGCTGGAGGAGAGTTCTACAGATACCAGGAAATGCAAAAAGAGACGAATCCATCTGAAAGTAAATCAAGCCTGAACTCTCACTAGAAGCCAAAATGACTAAGGCTAAGGTACTTTTGACATATCATGACATATCATGAGATAACATGACTCATTGGAAAAGATAACAGCATTCAGCAGCGTTGAAGGCAGTAAGGAAAAATGTTTACCTCATTACAAGTGGATTGACTTAGTCAAGGGATGC
Organism: Ctenosaura bakeri; assembly: GCA_948474755.1. Classification (NCBI taxonomy): domain Eukaryota; kingdom Metazoa; phylum Chordata; class Lepidosauria; order Squamata; family Iguanidae; genus Ctenosaura; species Ctenosaura bakeri. The sequence continues at coordinate 385,209 of CAOLHI010000249.1, read as the reverse complement.
CACATGTGCAAGTCCCTGAGATTGCAAGATCTGAGGTGAACTGTTAACAGAGTTTCCTGGAAGTCTCTCATTTGTAGGTTGGCATAAAGTGAAGCTTGAAGGTATGTAATAACAACAAAACAGAGAACCTACCATATATAAAGAACAATAGAAGAATGAGATTATCCCTTCACCGTATTCACCATATATTTTCCCCAATTTCTGCATAAAAGTAGAAATTCACATCATTGATCTTTAATTAGTTCTTCATTGAATTGGCTCCCCATGCCAGAGTCCAATAAACTCCCTCACCAGATGTCTCATTCACTGCTTGATACTCAAAAAGTTGGCTCTGTCTTTTTCCATGAGAATTCAGTTCCAACACCCACTTCAGTTACAGTCCCCAGATCTTGTTATTTCCTTGCTAGATTAAAGTGTCTCTGAGTTTCCAACACTTTCCTTCAACAACTCTGTCTTTCATTTCTGCACTTCCCTCTCCGTCTCTTTTCTTCAATAACATCATGGTAGGAACTGACTGTCTTTGAGTCCTGCACTGTCATAAAAAGGCTACATGTCATTTCCATAACCCCAGAGAAGGGAGCGCCCACCTGCTTTAGAAGCAAAAATCTGGAGCAGTCCTTATATACAACCTGATGAACAAAGATTAAAAGAACAGTAAGAAGCCCTGTATTCTTGCTACTTCTCCCAGGTGAAGGCTGAATGTGTAGAAAAGCATGATCCCTTTACACACTAAAGAACTAATGGCAGGGGAGAGATATGGGGGGAAGTGGGGAGACTGGGATATAAGTAATCTGATCTCCTGCAATGTTTAAAAACTCTTCCTTTTTTCAAGTGGGGGGGTCAAAGTAACAGCAAGGTGCTACTGGAACAAGAAATGCTTCAAGTGACTGCACTGTTTTCCTGATCCTAAAAATCTGGAAAGACATAGGGCTTTTCCATGCTACATTATTACAGTGCTTTTATTCCAGTTTCAGCATCCTGTAGAATTCTGAGCTTTGTAGTTTACTGAGGGCAAAGAGCTCTCAGGCTTAGAATTCTAAATGCCCCTCCCTAAACTGCAAACCCTGGAATTCCATTGGATGTTGAAAGTGGAATAATAGTGCTATAACAGTGTAGTGCAGAGAGATCCATAGTTTCTTTAACTTAGGGGAAAAAATAAAGATACAAATGATATAAATCATATAGGCCTGTTCACATAAGCATTGACTACACTTGATTGCTCAACACTGCATATATAGACTATTGAAATTTATCATGCTTCATGTGAAATTAAGCTAGAGTCCCTTCTTATTTTACTCATGTGAAAGAATATTAAAGAAATGGTAACGTAGTAGGTTGCTCCAGGTCTAAATACCCTAAAGGCATTGGATCCCCTCTGATCTTAGAAACTAAGCAGGGTCAGTCCTGGTTTCTACTTGGATGGAAGATTGCCAACAAATACCAGGTGCTGTGAGCTATATTTCAGAGAAAGGTCTGAATATTCCTTGCCTAAAAAAAACTTATGAAATTCATGGGGTTGCCATAAGTCACCAGGCATCTTGAGGGCACGTACACAGAGAAGGTTGCTCCATTTCTGCTACCGAATGCACCTCTAAAAATGATTTCATGAAACAATATGCAGTCCTTGGTGCTGGTTGAGTAGACTCCTTGGTTCGTTCACTTTCTGCTCAGCCTTCTTCCTTTTTAGCTTCTCCAATTTATTTGGAGGCAGACTAGACTGCAAATTAAGCAAGCAAGTTGGACAACAGCTTCAGTCCAAGACATTTGGCTGCCTGAGAAAGAGCAGCAAATACCCAAGATTTGAAATACTCTGAGCTATTTAAGTTCTTTTGGAACATGAGGCAGAAAATCTTATAGCATTACTTCAGGCAGTAAAAAGTCAATCATAATAACTATTTGCTACTCTTTCATGACACACCAAAATTTGATGCCTGAGCTGTTATTTTGCCTAATGGTATGGTTGTTCCTGCTGCTCATTGTTACCTCTGCAGTTGCCAGAGCTCCAGGTGCTGACTGAAGTCTCAAAGAATTGTTGTGCTTCTCTGTCTCCCCAGACAGGAAGAAAAATCTCAGGGCAAGTAGCACTGTAGGAGAACCTTAAATTTGCGTATGCGAAGTGGTTTTAAAACCTGGGTACCCATCTCCCCATATTCACTGTGAGTGCTGGGGCTCTCTGGCTCAGTACAATGGTGTTTACATGTATTTCTGCTTCTGCAGTGTTGATGCATCAAAATCCAGCAGCAAGAGGAAAGGATTGGGATATACATAGTGAGTGTATGCATGCAGGGGTGGATCCAGTGAGTGGGAGTGCATGCACATAAGTGGAAACAAAGCTGTTTCTGCAGTTCTTGACCCATTCAGATTTCCTGGGCTAGCCATTTTCTGGTCAAGAAGGAATGAATTGCTTCTCCCAGAATCCTCCAGGAATAGCAAAACACCTTTGAAACAGGGTACATGGCTTCCCTACACTGTTTCACATCAAAAATATTCTTTCCATTTTTATTTTTATTTTTTTGCAAATCAGAAGAGGCCACCTGCCACTTCTCTTTTGAGCTTTGGTTTTGTTTATTTGCACTTTTGACAGCCCATACAGCCCCTGGAGCTATCTAGGAGCAGAAAATTGAGGGCCTTGACCCAGTGCTGTTGTCCACTCCTGATGTAGACCAATGGAACAAGCTTCTAGCAGTAGCAATGGTGCAGATTCTGGGGAGGAAAAAACATTCTGAGGTCTTACAGTGAATCTTCTTTAAGACCTAGCAGCAGTGTAAGAAATGGAAAAACTCCTCATGTATTATGTGTGCTGCAAGCAATGCCATGTGAGATACAACCCCTCGTAGGAACAATGCAACTTTTGCAGCTACAGGCTATATTTTGCTACTTGCCTAGCCACTGAAAAGTATTTGTCCCCACTGGCTCTTGGTTGTCAGACTACTCTGTTAGGATTTACTCAAATTCTGCACCCATTCACCCACACTGTCCTTATGTCCATTTCTGGAGTGAACTGACCCAACATGCCTGCCCTCTAACTCTTGCTAGCCCCACTCCTCTGACATCATAAAGACCCACACCTATGATATGACAATGGAACATCCCTATGAACCTACCTCCTGGTCTTAGGTCCTGAAATCTCCCAGAATGCAACACTGCTGACCTAGAAACCCTAATTCCTTTCTCTTGTACTTAATTCCCTTTGTTCTTCCCCTAGCTATCCTGAAAATAGTCCTTATATAGTGATTATTGTTCTCCGAATTCTCGCAGTCCCTTTTTAACTTTAATTTCTTCTCCCTCCACAGCAAAACTTTAATATTTTTAGTCTCATCCTATTAGCAAGGACTTTTTTCTGTCTGTTCCATGGGCTACTTTAAACACTTGGTGCACCCAGTTATAAGAAGCCTGTTTTGAAAATAAAGGAAGGAATTCCACATTTAAAATAAAAAACAAAAACAAAAAATGCTTTTTTTAAAAAAAATTTGCAATACACTGGGGGAAATATAGTCCCCATACTCTAGTCTTTTTTTGTCTTCCAAAATCCTTTCTCATCATTCAACATGATGTGCCAGTCCCCAGGAGTCTTTCCTGCCATGACAGTTTATTAAAATGTGTCAGTTAAAAGTCTCTGGTTTTAAAATAATAATTGCATACTCCAATTACGATCTCTTTCAGTATATGATTTTGAAGGGGAGTAAGTGAGAGCGGCAGTAATGGAAGTGAAGACCTGACAGCACCATCAGATGTAATCAAGAAGATGGGAGCAACACTTCTCCCAAACAGTCCCATCGGTGTATGTCTTATTCATAGTGAACTACAGCAAAAGGGACACCAAAGTGGAGAGGTGAATTTCACCTCAGTCTGAGATCTGTGGTTCTTGAGCACAAGTTTTTGAGCACTTTTTGACAGCAAACATTACCACTTGCATAAGTAGCACTCTTGAAGCATGGACACAGTTTCAGGTATCAGTTGGGAGGCAGGCAAAAGAATTCAGCATGAAAGGAAAGATTCACAAGAAAAGCCAGCACTATCATTAGACAGACTGAGGCAGCTGTCTCACAGGGCAGATTTGGAGTGTCAAAGGAACAAAAGGGAAGCAAATTTTTAGTTATATCTTTAGTCTTACCATATTTTTACTGTCAAGGATAGGGAGGTGTGCTTATGAGGTTTTCTGCCTCATGTGCCAAAACAACATAACTAGCTTTAGCTGTGAGGTACTTATGAGGATGGGGAACCATTTCAGATGGAAAAATAAGGGTTGAAGATACAGGCATGATATATTCTTTGGTATAGTCCAAACCAGCCTTACTCACATTTACCCAGATGTGAGTCCCAGAGGGTTATATTTTGTGCATCCTAACACCTTGCCGGGCTAGGCTGGTGGGCACATCCTTACTCTGCAGAAACATTTAGAGCGTAGGGTCATTTTCACACTGGACTGTTATAGCGCTATGATTCCACTTTCAACATCCTATGGAATCCTGGGGTTTAGGCCCCTCCCTAAACTGCAAACCTCAGGATTCCATAGGATGTTGAAAGTGGAATCATAGCGCTAAACAGACTAGTGCGGAAATGGGATAGAACTCCATGCCAAGGGAAGGTTAGAGTGGATTCATCTGTACTGAGCTTCCAGTAGGCAGCTAAAATGGTATTGTTCTACATGGCCTTTGTGTTTGATGCTCCTCTCTTTCCATTGTTTGTTTTTAAATAATTTTTAGGAATATTTTTAGTTTGTTTTTAAAAGTTCCTAAAGAGTATTTTAATTTGTTTTTAAAGGTTTTTAAATCTCTGTATTGTTTTAAATATTTTACCTGAAGGACGCTGATAGGAAATATAGAAAGACTTTAAATAAATAAATTAATAATATGTTGTTTACTTTCATATCACATATGATTGCAGCCTCAATCAAGACAAAAAAGTGCAGCCTCATGCTTACTTTTTTATATGTACCTCATGATACACAGAGATGCTGGATTCCTGGGGTAATAATCACTGATGGCATGAAAATGGAGGGGGTCCCACTGGTGGGGTTTTTTTTCTGGATTTCTGAAGCTTGCCCATCTTGGAAGGTAGGCCAATGTTGTGTTGCTGTACTGCATCCAGTGGACTGAAAGATAAACTTATGGCTATTCTAGTAGGAATGTATTTCATAATGAAGCTGGGAAATCAGTAAAATTAGGGTTGATCTGACCCTTCATCATCTCAGATTGGCTCATTGGGAAATGGAATCACAAAAATCAGACAGGGATATACTATTAGATGAGATGGCCAGGTAGTCTTTCTTCTCTTATTGTGGTGCATCTTAAAAAAAAAAAAAAAAAAACCTGCAAGAGCAAGCCATGGCCCTGGGGCTGCTAAGGGTGTAATTCTTCAACAACAAATAATTTCAGCAATTTTCTTCCCTGCTGAGAGGATATCTTCCAAAACTACACAGTTTTCAAAGACTGTTCTTCACAAAATTTGCATTTCTGTTCAAGGAAAACACTATTTTCTATTCAGGGAACAGCATTTTCTGCACATAAATATTTTCTGCACAGAAAATGCCATTCACTGCACAAAACCCCCATGTGTCACTTTTGTGTAGAACAACTCCTAAATTCTGAAGATTCTTATCAGTTTAAGATTCTCCTTGTCAGAGTTTTCTGATGCTTAAGAAATACCTTTTTCAACTGTTTTTCAAATATGTGATGGTAATGAACCAACAGAAGTTGCATGGAAAAACCCTGGTTGCTTCCTTTCCTCCCCATGACCTCCATGCACAATGCCTCTGCTAAGGATGCTATATAATCAGGCAAAAATATTGCACAGATATTTAAGGCTTCTGTTTTAAATAGTGTGGTGTTGTGGCTGCTATGCCATGGGTTTGCTTTGTAAATTAACATTTAGCTATCCAAAATTTAAGAAAAAGGCCCAGAACCCTATTGGAGAGTTACAAATGCATAACCTAGGCCCTTTCCACATCCTACCTTTTCTCAGCACTGGTGTGCGGTGCTCACACAAGCAGCCTCTTGTGAGAGGCCCTCACATCCAGGTTTCTTCAGCTCTGCATGAGCTTCCTGCTCACACAAGAGCCCCTCCTCTTCCTTTCACAGTGCAGCCTGGGACCTTCCCAGGCTACACTGAGACAGGAAGTGCGATCAGCCCAGCTCCTGAGGCTCTGCACACAAGGTAAGCGCGCACAGGGCCTGGGAGCAATGCATGACCATGCACCGTTTTCAGCTTAAAGCCGAAAATGAAAACGTGCACAAGCAGTGCCTGCCAGGCCCTGGAACATTGCGCAAATGTGAGTGCATTGTGTGGACCGCTCCTCACATGTGCGCGACACTCGAGGGGCATGGAAAATGCCATGCGAATAGGGCCCTAGAGTTACTTATTCATAACTCTTTGGTATTCACAATCCCCACTTATTCCCTTAGTTTGGAGAGGCATGTAGGGACTGTAAAACTCCATGATTCCTACTCCGCAGGCAGCACCAGCTGTGATCAATGGGGGTCCGTCCAGTTGTTGGTTGAGAAGCAGAAGACTGATACTGCCACCACTATGAGCAATCTCTGCTGTGAGGGGGGATTGCAGGAGGGTCCCTGCTTCTGCCTGTCACAATGGGGATTATTCATGGGAAGGGATAGGAACATCAGTCAGCTGTTGCCCAAATGACAAGGGAACAGACCTTTATCAATTGTAGTAGCTGTTTCTGGGTAAATAGAGATTGGAGGAGGGCTTAAGCTGGAATTCAATGCATACCTGTGTAATTCATAAGTTCCCAATAGGATTCTTGCCAAGACCACCTACCCATGGACCACCTGTTCAGATAATAACTACCCTGTTACTTTTGCCTTCCTCCAAAACATCCTCCTTATACAGACACATGGAGGGTGATGTTTCATGAAATCATATCATGGAGCACCAACCAAAACAGCACTGAGTACTAGGAAATATTTTTCCATATGGATTTTCTTGTTATAGATTCTGTCACCAAGGAAGCATGATGGCATTTGCAAATAAGAAGTCAATACTGGGAGCAGTAGTCCATGATTTGGAGACTTGCCTTCTTGGACTCCCCATGAATTATTAGGCTGAGAGAACGAAACTCCTTTGCTAGCATCATTCATTAAAAGCGACTACTGAATGTTATGTGCTGTAAAATGAGACCTTGTGCTCAACAAAGAGGTCAGTCTGTGTTTGGCATACTTCTTTAGACTGTGTGTATGGGTTTGTAAGACTGAATGTTCTTTGATAGGGAGGAGGAAATCTCAGTGGACAGAAAACTATGTTGGAAAGAGAATGCTTGGCTATCACTCTTCTTCCAAACATCCAGGGGGTGGGGTTCTTTTATATTAAGAAGCAATAAGCCCTAATGCAAAATATTTGTTGCTATTAGGCACAAATACAAAAACACACTATAAGAAGAAAGGTCCATTGACATAACACAAACAGGAAGGGAAAGAAGAACTCATAAAAGGTCTTTTAAAATTCGCTTAATTTAAAAAGTCGTATCAGCCAGTATTCTGGAGCACTACAGCCCCCGACACAGGCTTCTCACTTAAGGGAGAACAAGGCCTTACTTCCCTCTATCTTACAAATTACAGCTTGGCCTATTTAAAAGGTTGTATTCACCTATTTCAACTGTTTGAGATTGCCCAAGCTCTGAAATCTCCTAGAGATGACTTCCATTTTTAAGGGAGAGGCATACTGAAAAGCAGATGAATAAATTCCAGAGGAAGGCCTCCCCTCACCATTTCAGTCAAATCATAAATTCAGCATCAAGGGACATCATTTTGGAACATATTCCTGAAGTTTATGCTTGGGGCTTAACCAAGGAGTCATTTATATGGCAGGGGAGGCAGATGGCTCCAGTATCATTGGGCAGTGAATCCACTCTTCATTTTAAATTGAACTTTAAATAAGTTATCCAAGAGGTTGATATTTTTTCTGCAAAATGGTTTCAAATATGTAGATCGGTCCATTGGTATTTGGACTAAAACCTGGAGTAGATTTGCTACCACATTGGCATTGGAGCTACCTACCTCCTCTGGTACACAGCCTCTATTCTTATTTGCATCAGATGGCAACAGTGATAGAGCTCATCTCATCATCTCCCACACTCTCCTAAGGAAAATCCATAGTCATGTTCCCAGGTGGGGGAGGAGGAAACTCAACTTGTTTTACTATAATGTACACTCCAAAGTGCTATCATTGATTTACTATAACGTACACTCCAAGGTGCTATAGTAACTTATTTTACTATAACGTACACTCCAAGGTGCTATCACTGAAAGCCCAGACTTTCAAACAAATATATAAACCATTGTACATAATCTCACAATTAAGTGTGCAGGGCATGATTGAAGTCACATGCATAGTTAACTGACAGTAAGCTCCACTGAACTCAGAATTATTTATTTCTTACTCTGTAGGCTTAATTTGCAAAAGACACTGAGCTTCAGCTAAAGATCTTCAGCTGAAATGCAGTCTTTAGCTTTTAATTAGAAATACAGCCTTGCAAAGAAGCATTGTCACTCTTCTTCACTCTCCTCTCCTTCCTTCTCCTCCCTTCTTCTTCTTCTTGCTCTTCCTCCTCCTCTTAGGCCCTTTCCACACCACCCTCCCAACCCACCATGGAGACAGGAGAAGGACAGGATCATGACAACAGTTCTGCAGGATGTCATTGCAGTCTTATCCTTCTCTCATCCCCAGGTGGCATGATCATGAATTGAATCATTGATGGGGTTTTCCTGTCAATTACCCCAAATCACACCACCTTTCCATACTTATCTGTCTTGCAGAGGCCCAGGAAGCTGCCCTAGTACAGCATGGGAAGCAGTGATATATTTAAGTTTTTCACTCTGTCTCAAGTCATGGCTCAAGTCTCTACCTTCAAGTCAAGTTTCAAGTCTGGGAGCCAGAAGTGGGAAATAGGATTCTTCTTATTCCCTCTTCCTGAAGCTGGAGGCTTTTGTGCCAATGGGCATAAAAGAGTCTACAGCTTTGGAGTCTACCTTCTTACTTCCCATATCTGAAGCTGGAGGATTTTTCAGAAGTGGGGAATAGGATCCTTCTTAGTTCCCATTACTGAAGCTTCAGAAGCTTAAAGGAAGGATCCTTCCTCCTCAAATCTATTGCCTAACACATTTGCTGTTCTTCTCTGAAAAATGCACCCTGCACTCTGGAGGTGACTCTTGTCTTCTGCTCTTAGGAAAATTTTTAAAAGGCTCCTCTTATATGCAGCAGGGACAGGCTGCTGAGCAGACGTCAAGCCCCCCTCAAGCCCATTGCCTAACTTGTTTGCTGTTCCCCTCTGAAAATGTGCCCACACTTTGGGCTTGAGACAGATTGTCATGTGACCAGAAGACAAAAAGACATGAAAGCATTGTTCAGTTGTAAGGTTTCAGTTACTAAAAATATACAAGTCTCTAATCAAGTAGAGTCTGTGCATCATTTATTGCCAAGTTGAGTCCGAGTTGAGTCACTGAAGCAACTTAAGTCCGACTTGAGCCCAAGTCAGTCGACTCAAGTCTACATCACTGCTGGAAAGGTACCCGGCTACTCTGGAGAAGGAAGAGGTGTGGTCATTGTGCTTCCTTCACCACAGAACCAGCCAGTGTGGAGGGGAGAGCTCCCATCTCATTCTCTTGCCAGCAGAGCCAATGCTGGGATCCCCACAGGTCATCTGCATGAAAAGGTAGGGTGTGGAAAAGGCCTTATTTATTTACATATTTATTTAGCACCATCAATACACATGGCACTTTGCATGAGAGATTTGCAATTGTTAATTTGACAGTTCCTTGGCATCAGGCTTGCGATCAAAAAAGACAAGACACACAAGAAAAAAGGGGATGGCAGTCAGGGAGCAGATCCCTCTCTCAGAGGCCAGAGTAACAGCAGGGAGGAACGGAGGGATTTTGATCAGCCACCAGAATCAAGGCAGGATGGTAGTGTGTCTGGTTGCTGTTCTGTCCTTCAGAGGCCAGAGCAATGTTAGTTGTTAAGGAGGGAGGGCCCCTCATCAGTTTCTGAAATCAATGAAGAAGGAACTCAGAAAAAGAAATGCCTTCCTCTGCTTTCCACTGTGCTAGTTTGTTCCCAAAAAAAGTAAATCTTGAAAGCCTTGCTATCATTGCATTTAGTTGCATAAACAAGTCACATTTATCAATTACTCTTGCACTCTATCATAAGAAGTTAATCACCCTCATTTGGAAAAAGCCCTAGAGCCACACCCTCGTACATTTTACCTCTACTTCACTGAATGAAACATAAGCCATTTCCACATGAGGTTGATACATCGTTGCGGCATTGAATTCTTATCCTCCTGTCTGCATGTTGTATCATTGTAGCAACGTAGCTTCCCTCATGGTTCGGCATGTATTCAGTGCCTAGAACGATTCACTGCAATGAGAAACCGCTAAATGTGAAAACCAGAAAACTCTGATATAAATCTCCCAAACCTGTTCTGCTTTGTTTTTTGCATACATGCAGAAGTGTAACATCGATTCACAGTGCAGAAGTGGCTGGCTATCGTTCCCAGGCTGTCCCTTCCATCATTTCCATCCCTATCTCTCTCTCCCCATCAAAGGACAGGCTGCTGTCATTATTGTCTTCATGTGTTAAACGGACAGCAGGAAGAGAGTGGATCTGGTAATGGACTGTTAAGATGGTGGGGTTTTTTCCACATATGCACAGACATAGCAACGCAGAAATGTGTTTAAAATGTGTGTTTGTTTTATTAAAAAAAGACCATGGGGTGGGGTAGGGTGAGGGAGGGGAATGGGAGTGGCCAGGGATTTGCTGTTTTGGATGTAGCAACCACTGTTCTCCACAATAGTACAATGTAAATAGGAGGGTGCAGACAATACAGTTTCTGAATCGGAGTATAAGACACCTATCTTGACACATGGTGAACCGCTCCTCTCCTCTTGTGTGGAAATGGCCATAGACAAAGAAAAAAAAACTTTGCTGATAGACTGGACAACTTTACTTTCATTTGCTCCTGCTTTGTTGCTCTTAGTGGTAAGGAGATGGCCTTGTCTTGCTTTTGGATCATCTGCTTCCTTTCTAAGGTGATAAAATACCAACACATATACAGAGAGGTAATCTATAGTTTTCATTTTTCCTCCTCTGAAAGGCACTTCATACCACTCATAAAACAGTGGCAACTTTTGAGAAAACAACTGCATTATGCAGAAAAATTTGGGCATCATCCATCAGAAAGAGAAGGTTTTTTGCTGAATATAGAATAACAGCTTTGACAGGAAATCTATTTCTTCCCTGAAAAACTGGGTATTAAATTAGCAGAGATAGTGCATGCCCATGAAAGTGCTGTTCAGTGGCAGACAAAAAAAAGTGATTAACCTGATGTAAGTGGACTAAGGTTTACATCTCCTGGGAAATGTAAGTGCATGAAATGCAAACAAACAGCAAGGAAAATAACAAATGAGAGCTTCTTCCCTGTCCCATGATTAATTTGGTTCTTGCCCTTATGTTTTCAATATAGATAGACAGACATATAGACAGACAGATATAAAAATAACTTCTGCTCCATCCATCCAAAGTGGCTCACCATATTAAACCTCCAAAAAAATGATAAGCAGTCAATGAAGAATTTAAGAAAGTCCTTCACTAGGTTACCCCAATTTCTCCGGATTAGCCCAGCATTGTTTCTTCAACATAGGCCAGCCATTTCAATCAGTTACTCCAGCCTTCTGCAAGCTGATAGCTTCCAGATATGTGAGACAAGGATTTAGTTATGTGCAGATCAAACATAATCTATCCCTTCTGTGTTTCAGCAGGCCAGGTATTCTCAGCTGCTCTGTCTGGATTTTCTTCATGTTTTCTTTGTCTGCTCTGTCTGGATTTTCATTTTCTTCATCATCTATCCCATTTTAAAACAGCCAGGCTGACTTATGATTTCTTAGATGACCTTTTAATATATTAACGTTATTGTATTGGGTCCAACTTATCCAACAAGCAAATTGATGTCTTGAATTTTGCACACGTTAGAAGCCATTCACATAGAATCATGAGCAAACAGTCTCTAATCCTACTGCAATGTCTAGGTTATGGCCATGAGGGATGTGCTTTGGATTCAGTGAAAACTCAGACTAATTTAGACAAGGTCAGAGAAATTTTGGAGATGCCCAAATTGAAACAAGGCTCCTCTGAAGCAGACCAAATCCGAAGCTAAACCCCCCCAAGGGTTTCACTAGCAAATCACAAACACACACACACACATACACACACACACTCTCCAATAAGAACATTCACATTCCTGAAGAAACACTGCACGTATCTTTCTGTCTGAGAATATAGTGCTGCTGAAGGAGAAGCAAATATCCCTTCACCCACACCATTCATGCTTTGTGGGCTGGCACTTAATGAAAGAGATCCAGCAAAGATGTTTTGCTATATGTGCAAGGGATTTCAATATACAAGACAACTCTTCCTCTTGGAGGAATGGAGTACAGAAGGGGCAGAATGAGATCAGTGCCCTCAAAAATAAGAATTCTGCCACCCCAATGACATTTCAGTCCCCAAATTTCTGGCATTTCAACAATTTAAAACATCATTTAAACATTTAAAAATACCATTTAGGTACTCAAGAAAAGGAGCAGGCAGAGTTACCAAAGGAATGCCAACACAGCAAACATAAGTGCTCTAGGCATGACTGATTGTTAGGGTCCCACTCTCTGCAATGCCAGAAATTTGAGGATGGTGGGAACAATTCATTTTGGGGGGCATAATTCTTATCTAGGGAGCAATGCTCTTATTTTTCCCCATGTACATACACTCCTGCCTGCCAGGGCTTCCTGAAAATCTTCCCTGCATGTGGATGCATGCACATATATGCATGCACACCAACTCGCATGTATACACAGCAGCATACACCTGTCTGTCACAATGACAGCCCTTTTGCTAGTCATCATTTTAAAAATCAAATATTGCTAGTTCTTGCAAATTTGTCTCCTCCTAAAGGAAAAATAAAAGTCAAGAGTTCAGTAAGGCTGTCACCTCACCATCAGCTCCCTTCAGTAAGTGATTGATTTTCCATCATCATCTTTCTGCTAAAATCACAAGATGCCCTTCTAGCTGACTGAGATGCATCTGTGCTGGGGGGGGGGAATCACCCCCTAGTCACCTGCCTGCTGTTTCTCATTATTGCTACATCTTCCACCTTTGCATTCTCTGACTCTGTCTGATGCAACCTGGAGTGAGGAAGAGAGACCTTTTTTAAAAAGAAGCAGGAAGTCATCATCAAGAGTGTCTTCAAAAACAACTCACATGGGAACCTATCAGGAGTCCAGGCTCCTTCTGTGCCAATGCCTAATCAGAATTCTATCTCTTGCTTGAGGGAATGAGTACATGCACTGCGATCAAAAGAGTATTAAATCACTCATTGGTATGCATTGCTGTGAGCAAATTGCTCCAGTTCAAACTTCTAAGTCTTCTCCGAAGAGCTGATGAGTGTGCAATACACTCCCTTCCCTTCTGTTGCATATGTCTATGGGCAGCCACTAGTGGATTATATGGAGGGCTTCATCAGTACATCAGTTTCACTCACAGATGAGTTATTTTAATGGGCATAGAGACAAAGCTTGGTCTGGCATTTCTCTGGCTGGTCCCCTCATCAAATTGGATGATCTGCTGAATAGCAATGGAATCTCCCATTTTCTAGAGGAAAATGCAAAGCAGAAAGAAACTGGAGACATCTTCAGTAAATGAATAAGTGGATCCACAAGATATCCTTCACTCACAGACCACATTGGCTCTCAAAACTGGACTCTAAATGACACACTTTCCACTGTTCCATGTAATGTGGGCATAAGGTTACTTAGTGGCTTTATGACCATTCACAAGTCAATGTCAACCTCCACCAAATGTTTGGACACTTATGGTAACATTTGTTCCCAAATTATATTGTTCTTATTATTCAGTGTTATGATTCAGATCCTGAATTTTAGTGTGGCTGGCTTAGTTTACTATTGTATTTTAAAAAAAACTTCACTATTGCTTTACTATTACTTTACAATTATAATAACCACACATTTTAAAGATAAAGAAAGAGAGCTGCCCAGTAAGCTCAGATAACTAATTTAAAAAGAACTATTTCTCATGAAATTATCACCTTTCACTTTGAAGCAATCAAACAATAGCTGGATCTTTGCTGATATTTTTGTTACTCAGGCCTTCTGTTTCTTGAAAGAATTAACCTCTCTACTTTAGAAATCAATGCAATCACTGAAGGATACCTATCAGGAATTTTTGAATACATTTCTTGATTTTGTCAGCCCATTCCTTGTCAAACACACACAAAAGTTCTCTGAACAAGAACAAAAACAAGATTTTAAGAAATGATTAGGATGGATTTTTTTTTAAAAAAATTGTGCAATGTCCTCTTACTGGGGAAAATGGTATGTTTTTCTTCCATGGAAACTGAAATGAATTACCCATTAGCCAAAGGCCTGTTTAGGTAGAATCCAGGCATGAATTTCTGTTTATGTTTTTAAAAAATTCCCTGCAACCTGCAGAATTTGGATGTTGGTATAGCAACTGGAGTGTTAAAAAACAAATCAGAGCAGCATCCCAAAAAGAAAAAAGGGGGAGAGGAGAAAACTCTGGAAGCTGAAAACTGAAAACTTTATTTCTATCCCAATGTGTCTGAAACAAATTTCCCTTTTCAAGGTCATTGTATAGGCATTTTGTTGTTGTGTGCCTTCAAGTGGTTCCAACTTCTGGTGAAGTAGCTTCCTAACTCCTCAAAATATCCAGTCCCAGAAGATAAGATTGTCCAGAATTATCTTGCCCAAAGATGAAACAAATTAACTCACTGGCATGCCTAGTATTTTGTTTGGTTTAGAAAATAGTATTGATTTTTCCACACAAAGGAATGAAAACTTTCTATTGCTGCAATTAAAAACTGACAGTTATACATAGTGTATTACATACAACTCCTAATTGAATGTAACAGATATTACATACAGCTTCATTGGGGAGCAGGGTGTATAGTGGGAAAGTGCAGGCATTGCATTTTATAATTGCACTAGCACTTGCTTAAAATGACACGTACAACATCTAACTGTCTGGAGCTGAGGGGCAAGTCATCCATTATAAGCTTAGCTGTCATTTTCATGAACATCGGAAACTAACAATGTCAGTGGCTTTAAGGCTTTAATAATATCACTGCTTCAGGAGAAGCAACATTTTGGATTTTTTGGCATGGGGGAGCAGGGGTTGTAAGATTCACTGCAAGTGTGAAAGATCCACTTTTGAATAGACGCAGGGTCCAATGTCAAAAGGAGCAGTTGCCGCTTTCTCTTTTTTTATTCTCCATCAGAACTGTAGAATAATTATCAACACAGGTCAAACAGTGGTGTACTATGTATTCCAATTTTATGTGAAAGGTGGCCTGCACACCCAATATATGAAGTCACTCTTAAGTGGGAATATTTTCCCTCTGTCATTTCAAACAATTTTTGTTTTACTCATATAAAACTGTGGCCATTTCCACACATTACCTTGCTCTGTTATCTTATGGTCATGCTCCCAGCAGTGCTTTGCTGGGAAGGGAGCACAACGGGAACACTCCCCTCCCCACCCGACCGGCTTCCTGTGGAAGGGAACATGAGGAACACACCTATTTCTTCTCCAGCACAGCTTGGCTCTTTCCCATGCTGCTCTGGGGCAGGAAGTACCTCCATTGCACTTCTGGATCTTCTGCATGGCAGGTAAGGAGAGGAGTGTCACATGATCAGGGGTCATTGATGGGGAAACTCTGTCAATGATTTATCCTGCAGTTGCACCAGCTGGCAACTGGAGAAGGACAGGATCGTGACAATGTCATGCAGAAGCATTGTTGAAGTCCTGCTCCTCTTGCATCCCCAGGTCTTGTATCATCTCCTGCATTGACTCCCTTGCTGTCCTCCAACTGACATTGTCAATATTACATTGTCAGTTTTAAATGGTATCAGCTACAACGTGGAATGGAAAATACAGTAGACACTGTTTGAAATCCTGTCACTGACTTATGAAAGCAGAATGCTTAGTTACATGTAAGCCACTGTTTTGATAGGACTTAAGGAGCTTTCTATAAGCATTTGCTCCCAGCCCAAAATCTTTCCAAAATCTGCACATTACAGTGTAGGTAAATCTTTGCTCCCAATCAAAAATCTTCCCCACGCAGCTATTCTTTACCTGAGGGGGAAGGAAAACAACACAGAGGACTAGGAAGTGGATGCTCTGGGTTGCAAAGGGGTGAGAAATGAAGGTATACTGTATTTGGCCCAGCATGCTCATTTCCTTTCCCTTCACAGTTCAGACCAGCTGCTTTATCATCATTTGAGTTGCTTTTTAACATAAGCATTACATGGTCTGAAGGAGATAGGTGAGCAGTTTGTTGATGACATCATATTATTAAGGTGGTCAGAACTAAAAGCAAAGACAGCAAAGAACTGCAGAAGGACTTCACCAAAGTAAGTGAATGGGAATTGAAGTAGCAAATACAAGCCAATGTGATCAATTGTGAAGTGATGCACATTGGGCCAAAATATCCTAATATTTATATAGACTGATGAGGTCTGGTAGCAAAGGAACAAGATATAGAACAGGGACTATGATGGATAGCTCACATATACCCTGATCTGTAGGAGCTTTGCAAAGTGAAATTCCATGAATTCCACCCTGTCTTTTGCTAGATACCTCAAAAGCCTATACATTTCTCTTATCATCCCTCAGAAATTTCATTTAATGAGTCTCCAAATTTGCTCTGAATTTTGCTTTGATTGAAATTTCAGTGACAACTCTTTGCATATTACGCAGCAGGTAAATTTCCAGAGGCAGGCCTGCCCCTCATATTAAGAATCTTTTCTTTGTTAAATAAAATGGCATCTTCATATACAAGTTTGTAGCCATATTTGTCAGGATGAAGAGATCACAAGAAGATATCAGGATCAATAACACAGCCAGAAAGACTTTTCTCTCTTCCATCTTGTCATGGTATCATCTAGGAAGAATTCTGGGACTTTTTGTTTACTCAAAAATACTGTTTTATCAGAAAAAAAACTGGGTTTGCTGAAGAATAACATTTTCACTCAGAAATCAGAAATCAGGGGAATTCAACAAAAAAGTCTGAGAACAAATCTCATGGTAATTTACTGTTTTCTCAGAGAGATATCTCAATATGTTGGATACTACTTTCTGGTCAAAGATGAGAAAATTAGTGAGTATGTTTTATTTCCCTGCCTACTTTATATCCTTTTCACCCTTTAAGCAGGCAACTGCTATAGCCATTAACTGCCCTGGCCAGAGGCCAGGGAGGCAACTCAGATGATGGCTGGTCTGGGCTGTGAGGGGAAGTGAAATCCGGCAGGGTGCTCTTCCTCACACACACTCCACCATCCTAGGACCTAAGATCCTTAAATTCAGAGTTTAAAACTGCCTAATATCACCACCGGCATCTGGTTCAACATATTAGTGCACAACTGGAAATAGGGGAAGCAGAATATAGGAAATTCATATTCACAGGCTAAAGGTCTGACAGATGCTCAGATAGTTATCATGCCATGTTTGTAATCTTCCCAGAAGCATCTGGCCAGGATTCTTCTGGAAAGAAAAAGTGAAATTAAATAGACCTTTGGCCTGATCCAGTAAGCAAGGTAGCTTTTGTATGAGAACCAGCTTGCTATAAAGCAGCTAAACCCCCATGAGGGAATTCTTAGACATCTCACTGAATTTACACAGTCTTGCTGCTGAAATTAATTTCAACCCATATAAATTATCCCCAGAAGTAACAATAATTTTTATACAGCTTTCTCATGAACAGTGATTTGCAAAATAGTGCTCACTGAGCAAATGACTTACAGCCAAAGTAAAAGGAAGGAAAACTTATTAAAAGCAGCAATAATGCAGATAACTTTAGAAATTCCAATAACAATAAATAATTCTACAGAATAAAGAGATTTCATTTTAAATAAAAGCTTTAGGCAAAGATGCTATCTGCTCAACAGGGACAATCTCAGACACTAGATCTACAATGGAAAACCATAATTAGGAGACACCCATACACACAGTGTAGCACTTATGGGCCAGATGATGGCAGGGAATGTGGCTGTGCCTCCCACTGTCATTTGGTATACGAGGTGCTTCAGGGGAAAATCCAGCTTTGCTCTGCCTTCTCCACAACTGAAAGGAGAGAAACACTCCCAGAGATCACCAGCCAAGGGCATGAGAGGATGATGACTCCAAAGTGAATCTCTCTGATCAGTGGACAGATAGAACAGCAGAGATTACCCTGTGCCATTCCCCATCATGAAGAAGTCTGGAAGCCCAAGAATGATGGGACTTAGGCCATTTCCGCACAGGCTAATAGAAACGGTGCAGAGCATCCTCCAGGGAGGACGTCTGCACCTGGGAGCGGACTGGGTCAGACCTACTTAACATAGATCCGCACCTCAGCCCACTCTGGAACGACCCCAAGTGGTCGTCAAGCGTGCTTTTGAAAGACCGTTTGAAACAGGTCTTTCAAAAGCACGGAGCATACCATTCCATGTCCGCTCTCCGGTGCAGATTTGCAGGCTCGCACCAGTGTGAGCCTGTAATCTGCCAGGGGCGGGCTTTAGGCTGGCGAGCTTCAGCAGTTGGTCGAGACCCTTGACCAACCGGAAGCTGCCATTTTCATCCCCGGAGCAGTGTGGAGCGATGAGCACACATTGCTCCGGAGCAGCGTGGACCGGACCAGGGAGCCAAGAAGTCTGATAAGTAGTGGCACAGGGCAATTCCCTCACCCCGTGTGGAAATGGCCTTAGAGTAGAATAGTATAAAGAAATCAGGATCAAACCTCTTCAGAGTTTCCCTCAGCCCCCTTTGAGTTACTAGCCTGCTTTGTTATTAACAAATGCACCCGAAAATTAGTATATCGCCCTCAAAGAGGCAACAGCTTAACCTGGGGGACAAAGAGACATGCAGAATGAAATGTATATTACAGATATCAAAGGAGATGACAGTGCTAGCCTCCCAGAGTACAGAAGCCGGCCCCACTTTGAATAAACAACAGATAGGTGCTAAGTGACTGATGTCTTGAGGGAGATTACTACGGTGTCAGGGCCAAAGCTCATGCCCTAATACCTGAAGTCCACCAGGTCTTATGTAGGAGGTGATGTAACTTAGTCTGCTAATTCCTTTTCTTACGGGAAGTATAAACGTCTATGCCTTTCTTCGTTCTGACACATCTGATTTGGGATTCCCCCAGACATCTCTTGGATTCAGCCTGGGTTGAATAAAAGATTTTTCATTATTATTATTTTGAGTCTCCTGCTGGTGTGTAATTTTAGGCTGCATTATGCTCCAGGGAAACCTGCCCATTGCCACTATCAATCACAGTAGTGATTTCTCTGGACCATTCACCATGGAGCGGTGGAGTGGTGCACAGGGGCATCCCTAGTGTTATCTCTGTACACACATCAGTGATTGAAGGGGTTCTCTTTCCAAGTAGCTGGGAGTAGCAGAGAGGAGAAGGACCTTGCTTGAGGAGACATGTCTCCCCTTGGAACCTCTGTGAGCTGGGTTAGGCTTATGGATCAGAGTTTCTTTCTCCCAGTCTAAAAAGATATAACCCAAAAACGGTGCAGCCTTGGAGATGAATAGTCATTGAGAAATGTTTAAAGCAGAGAAGGGAATCTTTAGCCCACAGGCACAATCTAGGCTTCAGGTAGTGTCAGCATGACCCACTGTGTCATACAGGGAAATTCCACCACCCCATGGAGATGTCCCCAATTTTAACCCTCCTCAAAATCACACCTCTTGGAATGAGAAAGTCTGCCCCTCTCACACTGGGAATCTCTCAATTCCCTGTCAACCATCAGATTCCAGTTCCACTTAGGGATGTAATCCTCTGTCAATTCCATTCTCCGAGGAAGTAACAAGTAGTTTCAACAGTTTTCTTCCCACTGCAAGAAAGATTTCTAAAGCTGCACAGTTTTCATAGACTTTTTGGAATTCAAGACTCTGTGCAAAACTCACTCATGGTTTTTATTCAGAAAACAGCATTTTATGTGCAGAAAACAGTATTTTCTGCATAAAGATGGCTGCTTTCTATGCAAATTACATGTTGAATTTTGTACAGAATCAGCCCTGAACTGTCGAGACTCTTGTCAGTCTAGCATTCTTCTTGTCAGTGCCTTCCAACAGTTGAGAAACATGTTTTTCAACAATTTTTCAAATATTTTCAAATATTCTTTCCATCCCTAGTTCATTTTCAGAGCTCTACTGCCAAAGTGAGACAAATAATCCTTACACATCAAGAGAAGCTGCTGTGGGGATATCTCTTGAGAAACCTGTTGGCTTGGACACAACACTGTGTTCTGCCATAGAGCCAGATAAATGGAGGGGAAAGCCTTTTCAGGTTACACTCCAGCCAAAAATTCTGATAACCTTCTGCAGCTGCTTGAGTTGAGTAGACATATCTTCCTTTGGGTACAGCATCTTAATTGCCTTGGCCACTCAGACCCATGAAAAATGACATGATAATAAGCGTTTTCTGATGACAGCAGGAACAGCAAAAGGCTTTACAAAATGGCAATACAAGCCAGACCATAACTTCAAGGTTCCCAATGCAGACATTTCTCCGTACAACAGGCTATTTGTCTCAGGCTGGCATCATCATTATTTCTTTAATTGATCGAACCCCCAAAGGCTACAGCCAAGGGCTTTTTTTTTTTTCCCCTTCAGGGAGAAAGTGGCTGAAACTGAATCTTTCACTAATCAGGGAGATCTACCATCTGTTGCAAAACAAATCAATTTTTCAGGCATACTAATGTTGGCTACTCTTAGTTTTATTCTAATGCATCAACTACTGCTTTTATTGAAGAGAAGAACAGTTCTTAATCTGTTTTGGTTCTCATAAGAACCAACCAAAAATGTTGCAATTGTCCCAGAGACAATGCCAGATCTTCCACTATTCTTAGACTTATTAGAGAGAAACACAGTAACAGCATTGGCACTACTGGATGCCATCAAATTGAAGGCAAATGCAGACAGAACTGGCTGTCTTGTTAGGCAAAGTGCAGCAGCTGCTTAAGGCAGCAGATGCTGGAAGGATCAACAAAAAGCTGGAGGCCTGGGTTCTATGTGCCCAGCATCTCCTTCAAGTGCATTGGAAGACAAAGTCCCCTCACCAGTGTCAAGGAAGGATGTTTCTATAAATGTATTATTCATTCATTCATATAAAACATTATCATTCATTCATACAAAACATATAAAATATCATCACCTTCCACCCAAGGTCCCCAAAGCAATATACCACAAATAAAACATTTAAAATGTTAAACACAAAAATTAAAACAGTCAAAAATAATTCCTTAGAAACAGGAAGAAAGTGGCACTCATCTTGTCCTTTGCTTCAAGCTGTACCATGCTGTACAGCCCCACTCCAACATATGATTGGCAATGGATATTATTTAATTAACATAAAATATAAATTATACACCATTCTAATTGAAAAGCCATGCCGGCAAAGAGGACTCACTGGACACATGAAAAAGCAGGTTAGATGGAGCCCCAGGGCACGGCCAGGTCATAATCAAGGGATCAGTTGGGAAGCTCCAGTGTTAATGAGCTTGCCAAACAGCAAACACCAAACAGCAGTAGGCTACCTTAGATTTCCAGTTTGGCTTCAAAATTCCATATCAGCATCACTGTTACCCCTGTATGGCTAGAAACTTGAAATCTGTGTTTAGTTTAGAAGATGGAGAGAAGATAGTGAAGGAGGAGGCTGAAGGGAAGATCACTGGGCCCTACTCTTCTACCCAATCTGTGAGTTTCCCCACCAGGAGTGGTTCCCAGGAAGGTCCCTGGGGATTATAAAATAATTCGTCACCTCTCTTACCCCAAAGGCAAATCTGTTAATGATGCCATTCCATATGACTGGTGTATAGTCAATATACATCCTTCAATACTGCTGTAATAGAGGTTAGGAGGCACGGGGTAGAAGTGGAGCTGGTGAAGTGCCACTTCCAGTCAGCATTTTACCTGTTGCCTGTCCAGCCTGATGATTTTGACCTACTGGGCTGCTCTTTTGATGGTATGTTTTACATGGATCAAGCCCTGGCTATTGGGTGTGCGGTATCATGCAACACTTTTGAGACATTCCATACTTTTCTGGAATGATCTATTAAGTTTAAGACAGGCACACATAGAGTGGCTGATTGCCTTGATGACTTCCTTTCCATAGGGGAGTTTGGCATCAGCCAGTGTGTATCGTTACTCAATGAATTTGGGTTGTTTATGCAGGAATTTGATGTTCCCCCAGCACAAGAAAAGACAGAGGGCCCTTCCCACCAATTGGTTTTTCTTGGTATTGAGATAGATATGATGAACCAGCCGCGTAGGGAGAAAAATAGCAGGGCATGATAGTTAGGGTAGCCAACTTCCTTGTGCACAAGAAGGCCATGCTGAAGGAATTTCAGGAATTAATTGGCCATCTGAACTTTGCTTTAGAGTCATGATGCTAATAGCATCCTTTGTAGCATTTCCTTCAGCATCCTTGTGATGCCATGTATTGAATGTAGAAGCCTCACCACAGAATCAGGATCACACAAGGAGTCTGTGAGGAGCGGTGTTTGTGGTAGGAATTTTTAGAGGGATTCAACAGAGTGTCCTTCTAGAGGGAGGAGGTGAAGCTCAGGTTTGGGTCCTACTTCAGGTAAAAAGGTGGCATATAAATACAATAAATAAATGAAACACTTTCCTTGGATGCTGCAGGCTCCTCGGGCTTTGGAGTTTATTTCAGGGGCCACCAGTGTGCACAACAGTGGCCCAGGGATTGGGTTAAATATGAGGCCACAGTTGACTTTACTTCTTTAGAGTTTCTTCCCATTTTAGTGGCAATAAAGATTTGGACCTCACAGTAAGCCAACTCCATGGTTCATTTCTGGTGTGATAACATGGCCGCAGTCCAAATTATTAATTCACTTACATTCTAATCAGATAGGTTATGATGTTGGTTAGGCAACTCACCTTCAGTGTTTAAGACACAGTACCCTATGTACAGCATTGCATGTGGCAGGTGTAGACAATGGCTTAGGCAATGTTCTCTCCTGCATGAGAGGTAATGTTTCAGGCAGTTGGCAGCAGATGCAGTTGCTAAGCCAGGCCCAATGCCAACAGAACCCTGGAGTCTTGGAAGGGTGAGATAGGTAGGGTTATTGTTGTTTCATTAGTGCCATTCCATGCTTCTTCCTTTACTGTGTTCTTTGGAACCTTCCAGTTGATATGGCCTTCTGCCAGAGTTGTTCAGGGAGCACCATGGACCTCTGCCATATATCCTGCTCATTCACCTGAGTATAATGACCTAGGTTTGTTGGAGGGCAAGCCCTAATCCCTTCAGGCACAGTCATTATGGCCTGGGTTAGCATAATATGGTAGCCATTTTGCCTTAGTGAGTACAGTCAGGCAAAAGGGATCCCCAATGTATTGATGCAGCCAGGAAGAAGATCAATAGGCAAAATCTGAAATGCCAAGGCCAAGGGTCTGGATCACTTTCTGCCTCACCGCCAAATTATTTACCAAAGGCCTGAGCTCTACAGAGCAGATGGTATTCAGCTGTCGAAAGAGGGGAAACAGATATTCCTTAGAGATGTGCAATAGAGTGTGAGGGCCTTTTTGACCAGATTAAAGGGGCATAAGACTAAACCAATACTTGTTCTTACTGGTTGCAGTTACTAGTGGGAGAAAGTATGAGTCTGGTGAACACCTATGGCTAACCTTTAATGAAAGATAGGTCTCTGGACCTGTCCTTATTGATCATTTGACCAGTAGGGGTGGGGAAAGCGGTTCTCCTTGAGGCTATCCAGAGGGTTCAGTCCTCATTTTAGTGTCCTGTAACCTAGGAACTGGATCCTCTGGTTGACCTTCCAGTAACAGCTTGGTCTTGGAGCAACCCAGCAATTGAATTTATCCTTGGGGCTTAGGTATTTGCCTGAGGGAAGCTGGGGAGGAGGTCTGGGAGAGAACACTTGCCTCAGCTGCTCCCACACTAGGTTGATTCCCCCCCCTCACTGCACATCTCAGGAGATATTCCCAAATAAGGATAGTTTAAATAAAGTGTCTCATGCCTCAATCCAAGCTCTTATGTGTGGCCTCATTATTTTGTGGGCTGGTCAGCCATCACTAACGTGTTTCATTGTAAAATGAAATTAGTAAAAAATTACATCTCTATAATCTAGCTAAATTCAGAGGGGTTCATCACAAGGAGCTTGGCCATTGTGTCATGAAATGAACACAGAAAATATAAACACGACAAGAGTTGCAACTTGCATCAGTGGGTAAAATATTCACACCAGTGAAACCAAGAGCCTTCATTATATTATCAGAAGGTTAATCAAACCATATTGTGAATGTGATCTGCCTGTCACTCAGCCTGCCTCTCAGCACTGCTGGGAATTCAGCATTGGTGAAGTGCTTCCTCACCCCCACAGTACAGAGTTGATAATACCTGAAGCCAAATTTAACACTGAATGAATTCTAAAGTGTAACTTTAAGATGAGCATTGACATTATTGCTTAGAAGAAACATTTGAGGAAGAATTCCCTCCAAGAATGCAGAGGACAGCACAAAGAGTTCAGATGTACACATCTGTTAGGTGAGAATGGTGATTCTAAACATCTCAGGGCTTTCACACTACGCAATTATAGCACAATGTTTGCACTTAAATGCCATGGCTCCACCATATGGGATCCTGGGATGTGTAGATTAGGGTGGGTATTTAGAATTCACAGACAGAGCGCTCTAGTGTCTCACCCAACTGCAAACCCCAGGGAGTTGGTAGGATGCAGCCCTGACAGTTAAAGCAGAATATAGCACTATAAGTGTATAGTGTGAAAGGACCTCTCTTCACAGTAGTGGGACAGAATTAATAACAAGGGGACCTTGCGAGTTAGTGGAGATCCTCAGGGTTGGATTTAGGGCTAGGCAACAGTGGCAATCTGATGAGGTGCTGGGCTTGTGCATCTATCAAACTATCCTCTCAATATCACCTATCAAAGCTTGGAAAGAAGAATTAATATTATGTCATTATGATAAGAGCCAGTGTGGCATCATGGTTTGACTATTGGACCATGATCCTGGAGATCAGGGTTCAATTCCCCACTCAGCCATGGAAACCTACGGGGCGACCTTTGGCATGTGACATACTCTCAGCCCCAGAAACTCTGATTTCACCTTCAGGCCACCATAAGTCAGAAATGACCTGAAGGCATACAGCAGCAGCAGCAGCAACAACAACAACAACAACAACGGCATGCTGAAGCCATCTATAACTGAACAGTGGTGGGATGATTCTCACTTATGGATGGTTTCAGCATGTCATTACATTTTAATTCTTAAAATCCATGCTCCAAGTCTTCCTTCAAACTGTTAGCTCTGGCTTTCATGAACACAACTGCAGTCATGTTCAGTTTATGTTAATATTAGTATTATTAGTATTGTTTGCCCACAACATAGGGACCAAGTAAGCTACCTGCTTTATACTGAGACAAATTATTGGTCCATCTAGCCTAGTATTGTAAACTCTGAGCAGGACCCTTGGTGATCTCCCATCTAAGTACTAATCAAGCCTGACCCTGCTTAGCATCCACAATCAAATAAGACTGGGTGTGATATTATGATGGTACCCAATACCATTGTTTATTCAACAAAGCTATGCATGCAAGTGATTGTGATCAGAAATGTGTGTGAAAAGATATACCCGCAAATAACATGAGTTTACAGACATGCTTGATGCTGGAAGTCAGTGTCACCCAATAAGACATTCAGAAGTTGAACAGATAGAGGAGGCATCAGAAGTGCTCATCATTTGGTTGCTATTTAGTCTAGGATGCCCTTTCCCATTTTATTCCAACAAATCTAGAGAGCTCCCAATTGTGGAATGGTGCTCTAGGTCATTGAATGTAAAGTGAGAATTGCATTGCTGTTTTCTAATGAGACACTTCAAAATTAGGCTTGAAGGATCACACATCTCAAGAAATATTGCCCAGCAAAACTGAGAAGGAAACTGAACGCTCGACATTAGGCAATATCAAGAGACCATGAGTGCTATTTTCTTCAGAAACTGCTAAAAGCTTCAAAATCATACAGTGAGACTGCGAGGATTTCTTTCATTTTTTTTTCGAGCACTTCATAAAATTTGCAGTTGTTTGCTAGCAAAAGGACTGAGTGGTTTTGCTCACTGTTCAGACACCTGCCAAGGACCCCAATTTCACACTAGCTGGTCTGTGAAAACACAATCATGGCTTGCTTTGAGCTGCATGTAAAGTGAAGAGCTTTCCCAGATAAAATTAATAAACAAAACATTCACAGCTTGGAAAGTTCTACTTGTCAAAATGTTCCACTTCTGTTGTCTTTATCCTAGTTCAATAAGATATGTGGAAAATCCAGCAACTTACAGCATCAGCATCCTTTCCCCACTGTATGGGAAGGGCCTAGCTCAGTGGCAAAGCACATGATTTGTATCCAAAAGATCACACATTTGATTCTTGACATCTTCACACAGGTCTAATGAGTCCTCCTACCCAAATCCCTGGAGAATAGGGATAAGAAAACCTGACAGTTTTGGTTTTGTCACATTTCTCAGAATCCTACCAGCATCTTGTTCCATTCCTATTCCAATCAGGATTACAGGACACTTTTAGCATTCTCCCCATTGGTTACAATGTGTTCAAGTGCATTTTTCATATATAGATATATACATATATATATTTCTCCAAATAGAAATCTATATATACATAGACTTGTGCACATTTTTTTCCCTGAGTGAAATGCATCACAAGCCTTGAAAGCGTATAATTTCCAATATAAGATGTACTTTCTTCTGTTGCCAGTTTCAGGAGGTGTAAAAAAAAAATTCCTTGGGAAATGTAAAAAAAATTCCCCTCGCCCTGCATTTCTTTCTTTTTTTTTAACTTAATTTTTATTAAAAATTTTAATGAAAAAAAAAATAAAAACCCCTCCCTGCTTCCAGACATCAATTTTCCCAGTTGAATCTGAGTTTAACATTCCATTCCATATAAACATTCCATTCCATACATTATCTCTATTTTATAACAATCGTATACTATTACTTTTAGCTTATATGTAACTATTTACATTTTATCTTTTAACACCTCATTTTGTCTTCCTCCTTTCTCACAGCCTTTCTTTCTTTCCCCCTATTTCATTCTTTTATCCAATTCAATACCTCTCGCCATTCTCTTTCAAAGCCCTGGATTGGCTTATTTTTAAGTGAAAAAGTTAGCTTTTCTGTCGCTACCATATCCAGGACTCTGAATTTCCATTCTCTTATATCAATATATTTTCCTTCTTTCCAATGTTGAGCATAAGTCAATCTTGCTGCAGTTATTATATATAACAATGTCTTTTGATGAGATCTTATTTCTCTTTGTTGCCCTAATATATTCAACAAATAAAGTTCTGGCTTCATTTCAAAGTTAAAACCATACATTCTTTGAATTTCATCATGTATTTCTTTCCAAAACTTTTTTGCTATTTTGCAGGTCCACCACATATGAAAAAAAGATCCCTCCTTCTCATCACATTTCCAACATTTTCCATTCCCATTTCTTGCTATTTTTTTCAGTTTTACAGGCATCATGTACCATCTATATAACATTTTATAAAAATATTCTCTTAAATTCAAACTTGGTGTAAATTTTACGTCTGTCTTCCATGCTCTCATCCATGTATCCAACTCAATTGGATGTCCTATATTTTGAGCCCATTGAACCATGTTATTTATAACAGTTTCTAGTTCCATCTCTCTTTGTAGCAATATTTTGTAAAATCTGGAAATTCTCTTTTTCTGGTCCCCTTTCATCAATACATCCAGTTCGTTTTCATTTTTTTCAAACCCATATAATTTTTTATCCATTTTAAATCTCTCTTTTATTTGTCTCCATGGGAACCAGTTAATTTCATGGCCTTGTTCTTTTAATTCCTCTTCTGTACTCATTTTTAACTTTGTACCATCCTTTTTCAATAGCTCTTGATACGTCAATAATTTTCCCTGCTTTGTTGGAGCAATATTAAATGCTTCTTGGGGTGAGGTCCACATTGGAAGTCCTCTATAAAATTTGTGTTTTATTTGTATCCACACTTTCAATAGAGACTTCCAGATACAATGACTATTAAAGTCTTTATTCACCTTTACTTTATCATAGCATAAGTATCCGTGCCAACCAAATCTATTTTCTGTCCCTTCAACTTCTTTTATTGTTGTGTTCTCTACTTGAATCCAATCTTTAATTATTTCTAAGCAGCATGCTTGATAATATATTTTTAGCGATGGCACATCAAAACCTCCTCTCTCCTTTTCATCTTGTAATGTTTTAATTCTTATTCTTGGTTTCTTGCCCTGCCAGATAAACTTCCGTAGCCTTTTTTCCCATTCTTTAAAGATCTTTTCTTCTCCTATTATTGGCAAATTTTGGAACAAGAACATTAGCTTAGGCAATAGGGACATTTTAAAAGCATTTATTCTTCCTAATAGAGATAAATTCATATTTGTCCATTTTTCCATTTCGCTTTGAATCTCCTTCCATGTCTTCTCGTAATTATTATCAAATAATTCTTGATTTTTAGTTGTTATATTTATTCCAAAATATTTTATTTTCTTTACTATTTGATATCTTGATCTCTTTTCCAAATTTTCTTGGGGTTTTTTTTAATATATTTAATGTCATCATCTTCATTTTTTCTTTATTTATGTTATATCCTGCTATTTGTCCACATTTTTGCAGGATTTCCTTCAACCTCTATATTGAATCTTGTGGTTCCTTAAGAAATATTATTACATCATCTGCAAAAGTTATGTACTTTATCTCCTTCCTTTTTGTTTTAATCCTTTTATTTGTGGATCTTCATTTATTACCAGCAGTAATACCTCTAAAACAGCTATAAATAATAATGGTGATAATGGGCATTCCTGCCCTCGCCCTGCATTTCAGCCAGTTCTGCTTGGAACTTCAGCTTGGAAAAATTGCTAGCTAAAGGCATCCTGGGAGATAGAGTCCAACACACCAGCTCTTTCCAGCCCTGGCCACTGCTAATCAGTGTATGAAGTACTGAACCAGACAGGCTATCGGTACCTTCTCATGTTTCTATTTCCACAAAGTTCAGAAAGATGTAAGAATAAATGTGCTTCTGGATTGGATTGGACAAGAGCTCTGTGTAGTCCAATGTCTCCCCTCCCACCCAGCATTAGCCAGCAAGGAACTTCTGGGAAGCTTACTAGCAAAAGACTAGCAAAAAAAAAAAGTATTCCCCTATTAAATGTATATTGCAGTTAATATGAATGGACACATTAAGTTATTTTATTAAAACTCATACCACTGGTTCATCTATGCCAACACTGTGTATAATCTCTCCAAGGGTCACTGAGAGGTATTTGCTATCTGAGCTCCTTTATACTCCACACTACCAAGCAGGAGTCTCCCCTAGTCTTAAGACTACATATGAGTACACTGTATTTGATTCCTGTGGCATGTAGGTCCCTGGCTTTGAACCTGAACTGAGGTTCTATATGCCTTTCAGCTTCATGTAGAGATGCTCTTGGGGAAAAGCATTTCCCTTTCTGCAGATATTTTCCATCCTTCCAACTGTGCGCTACAGTTCATCTATAAGAAATGGCCATGTATCATTGCAGTGCTAGTCTATTCATTAGAGCACTTTCATCTTTCATGGGAACTCTTTCATCTTCACGATACTGAGCTTGCTTTTCTGTTATTCCTAAATGGGTAAAGGTCTTAGGAGTGGTGTAAATTACAGCCTAATCCCTTTCATCAATGTAGATTTCCAAATTCTAACACAAATTTTATCTACTCAGGATGTGGGGACAACATTAGTTCTCCCCAATCAAATGAAGTTTGCCTGCCAATGACATGTGTGAGATCATTTAAGGCTAGTAAGAAGTCTGATGGCTGTAAATAGCAAAAGAAATGCCCAAGCTGCATCTATTTCCCTCAATGCAGAAAAGGCATCTGTTGGCAGTTTCTGTTATTTTGAAGCTTTATTTTCCCCATGGAGTTATTCAAATGCTGTTATGTGTCTTGTAAATCACATAGTAGTCACCAATGCAGAGGCAACTGGTGGCTTCTATTTCAAGAGCATGGTGAACCCACTCTGGAATTCTTCTTTTCACCACTGTCTAAGGAGCTATCTAAGATACCAGACCCTATCCCCAAAACAAGTTCCTGTTGTTACTATTGTTTGGAGAGAGGAACAAGACAAGTTTATCTCCTCTGCCTTTGGTGTATGAATTATTGACATACATGATCAGATGGAGTGTTTCAGTTCACGATTTTTAGCATGAAAAACTAAACATGAGATTGCACTATTTGAAAATTAGGAAATGACTGATGACCCAAAGGCTTATGGGAAGTGATGTAACAGGGATTTCTTGAAGACTGAAAAACCCCAATGAGTCTCCACACTCCAATTAGAAGCTCCAGCTCCAAGGCCAAGAACTGAAGCAAACTCAATGTTTTCCTGACTGTTGATATGGCTGTGTAGTGGCTGAGGGAGAGGGTGGGAGAAGATCTAGAGTGTAGCTGGGTACATTCTGAAAGCCAGACACAATGACAATATTAAACTCTGGGACAGCCAGAGGGCCCCTGGAAGATCTCAGATAATGCCTGAATCAGCATAGGTGGTTATCAGAACACAGCTGGACAATCCTCAGCTGTCCTCTCTTCTTCCATGACTGTGTTGTTGCCATTTTGTTGGGTCAGGGGAGGATGGGGCACATCTGGGGGCCATCTGGCAGCCATCTGGCTATGTTCCCAATGGTCCTCTGGAAGTTCCAGAGAATGATGCTATTGTTCTGGATCCAACTATCAGAATGTAGCTTGACGCATCCTTGACTGCTCCCCTGCTTCCCCAACCACTAAATGGCTATGTCAGAAGAATGGGGGAACAGCAAGGATACATTCAACTATGTACTGATAGCCAGACATACCACAAAGACATCATCCTCTAGGACATCCTACAGTTCTCCAGAAGTCTTGGAAGATGAAATTATCATTGCACACCAGCTGTCACAACATAGCTGTATTATTGTTGACTTTTAGTGGAGAGAGGAAAATGGGGGGTACTTTCTCCCTACTGCAAGAACACAATTGAAAACACCACAGTTTACAAAGGTGTTCTCACAGCAGGGACAAAATTTAATAAATTATTTATCTCTCCCCTCCCCTTGAATGAATTTAATGAAGAGTTCCATCCTCACTCCAGATGAGGTACTGATATTTATCAACAGATTTCAGTTTTTCATACCACAACCAGACAATGCAGGCTAAGATCCTAGATGGTACTTCAGAAGAGTGAAACTTTACAAGGTGTAAATAGGTGTCCTCCCCATTCCCCACATCCAGTTCTGATGCTAGGGAACCCCCCTTATTGTGGGCCCAACAACTGGCTACAAGAAGATAAAAGCATCCCCCTGGACCTGCCATTTTCTGGGCAAGTGGTCACTGCAGATGGGGGAACTAAATACTTCTGTCTCCACTGACCATAAAAACCCATGCACAGGTATAATTTCACATTACACATGCATATGCTACTGAGAGAATCCCACTTATTAACTGTTACTTTGAAGGCACTTTCTTGTTTTGCTGTCAGCTGGTCTACATATGATGTTATGCTTGTGGATGCTATTAAGACAGCAAGTTATGCACTAATTGGCAATTTTGCTGGTGCCCAAACCTTATTACGTATTTTGGTATATTGGTCCCAAGGGATATTTCTCAAAGGAGCTGAGCTTGAGCACATTATTGGCAGGAATATCTCTTGATCTAGAAAGAGAGATATTATTTGAGTAAAAGATCTCTGGAGTAAGAGTAATATACTTAAGATGCATATTTTTCATGGATATTTTATGTATTTTATCGTTTTCTTTTATATAACCCAAAAAACAATTTGAAGAAACAAAATAGAAATTTAAAGGAATTCTCCACCAAGCTTTTATTCAAAATATGCAACTATCAGTCCTCAGAAGTAAATTTAACTTTCTAGAATGTAGTTTGCATTGTTATTGTTCTGTGTGCCTTCAAGTTACTTCCAACTAATGTCAACCCTAATGCAAACCTATCACAGGGTTTTCTGAGGCTGAGAGTATGTAATGTGCCCAAGGTCATCCAGTGGTTTTCCATGGCTGAGTAAGGAATTAAACCTTCATCTCCAGGATCATACTGGCTGTCTAGTTCACACAACAAAACATATTACCAACTATATTTTTGGCAGATATAAACAAAGGACAGATTTCAAAATTTGGCAAATGCTCATACTTGGACAATTTTAGACTCAACCTGTTTGCAACACCTTTTGGCACAAATGGCAATAGGATCTGTATATGTAAAAATGAATGGCTTCTACCTGAATACATACAGTGTTGTTACTGTGGTCATCTGGCCCAAGCCCGAGGTCTACAATTTCATATTATTTATGTTTAATATTTCCACATGGCACTCCATAAGATGAACTCCACATGTCTGAAAGGGTCACGAAAAGCCAATGTAGGTAGGCATGGCCGCATGGCCTTAATTATGCAAGCTAGGTCTAGGCCAGTAAACAACTATCTGTCACACAGCCGGTAGTGTCCTCCAGACACAGCTGACCATTAAGCAAATGCAAGGGCTCTCAGCCCTGAACTACGTGCTCTATACAAACGCTAAGCGCTCCTCATCTGCATACTGTTCTAACAATTGGCAGTGCTGGCCAAATCTCATCAATTCTGATTTTGACCTTTTGGAGGCTTTGTCTCCACTAAAAACCCTATCGTTCTCGTCGGGAGAGGGCTAGCCTCAAGGTACAATCTTCCCTATAAAAACCCCAAGTTTGAGCTCCTTGTCGGAACGCTTGTACCTTGCATCCCGAACTGCTGCCGCTCTGTCTAGTGAGCCTCCCCTCAGCCTCCATGTGCTGGGAAACCACAAACCCAAGCCTCGATCTCTATCTTCTCTTTTACTAGACTGCAGGATCAGGTGGAATATCACCCCAGAAACCCTCTAAAAACCCCTATCAATTTTCCTCACTTTCTGCTTCCATAGTTCTTGGATGAGTGTGTGAGTGCATGTGTTGTTGTTTGCTTAATTAAGGAAAGTTTAATAAAATCTTTTAATTGAACAACTTGCCTAGTTCTTGTCACAGCCCAACCCCATAAATA
This sequence comes from Ctenosaura bakeri, assembly GCA_948474755.1. Taxonomy (NCBI): domain Eukaryota; kingdom Metazoa; phylum Chordata; class Lepidosauria; order Squamata; family Iguanidae; genus Ctenosaura; species Ctenosaura bakeri. The sequence continues at coordinate 352,028 of CAOLHI010000249.1, read as the reverse complement.
TAGGGTTAAAGATCTCGCTACGTTACCCTGCCTCTCGTATTGCTAGCTTGTGCTCCTTGCTAATTCCCCCAATTTAGTAATATTTAGAGTGCACTTAAGTGTCCCTCCTGGGACCCCCAGAAATCAGGGTAACAGTGTCTTTTGATTACAGTTTGAATCCTACGTTCATGAAAGTTTAACCATTGAATGAGGGATGTTTACTTTAGAGTAGCTAATAGGTTCAGATGGAGAATTTCTATCATTTTCTGTTTTGCGTTTTCAATGTCTTTTTTTTCCCCCAGTGCTTAAATTATAGTATTTGCAATCATACTACCTTTTACTCTCCATTTATGGCCATCAGGTTTGGAGGCGTTGGCATATCCTGTACCATTTAAAGTAATTAACAGGATCTTTAGAGAAATCTAAGCCACAATCGTTACTTATAACTGTTTGTTGGCATTTAGTTAATTTAACATCCAAGATTTTGACTTGGACTAAAATAAGAAACTAGAATGTTCTATGCAATATAACCAATGTAAAACTACTTTAATATCTATGTGTATTGTTCCTCTATATTTAAAATTGATGTTCATTTGGCAAAAATTGATGTTTTGAACATATTGGAGACCATACCTACTTTTTTTGGAAGAAATTGTCTAGTCTGGCCAGATGTTCATGATATAATATGGATAATGTCTCTCTGAGGCATATGATGTGGACATGCCTTCTGGTGGCTTCCTGTTGCTCGGAAGTTATGATCTGCATTCACTTCATCTTAGAAATGTCTTCTGACATTTGCAGATGCTCATGTGCTGCTAAATTACATTCCTGCAATGTGGTGTCTAACAGAAGGACAGTGTAAATGGACTTTCTAAACTCTTGCAATTGCAGATGATTTATATTCCAAAGATAAAAGGGTGGGGGGAAACCACCATAAATCATTTAGTGATGAAGATTTCATGGGTCCATTAACTTTTGAATGTATATTCTATTGTTTTCATTTCTGTACGGACAGTTATTTTGGATCTATGACCCTGAATCCTATTGTTAATCTCTAACAGAATAAACCCATTGAATCAATTGGATTTGGCTATGTGTTTGGGTCACCATTCAGCATTTGATTCAGTGAATCTCTTGTACTTAGAATTAACCAATAGAAGTCAGGCTATTGACAGCTTGTTGTGTGCTTTCAAATCATTTCTGACATACAGCGACCCTAAGGTGAATCTATCAAGGGGGTTTCTGGGGCTGAGAGTACATCGTGCACCCAAGAGCACTCAGTGAGTTTCCATGGCTGAAATGGGAATTAAACCAGTAGTGCAGGACTGGGGGCCGGGGGGCACTTTGCCCTGGGCAGCAATGTTTTTTGGGGGGGCAGCTTCATAGCCATGCCCCCGCATGCCCTGGCCATACCCCCATGCCCAACGATCACGCCCCGCATGCCCTGGCCACGCCCCCAAGTACTGCAGCCATGCCCCCACACACCGTAGCCTTGCCCCCTTCTGCCCCGCCCTCCACTCACTCCAAGCTACACCACTGAATTAAACCCTGATCTCCAGGGTTGTAGTATAGTGTTCAAACCACTACACCAGACTGGCTGTCCATTGACAGCTTACCTTAGTCTATATGCTGAATTTATGATTGTTCACTCCTCGTTAATGACATTGAAGTTGGCTTTGTTCCTTTTCCTTCACCTTTTTTTCCCCTTCATTTTTTGTGTGGCTGCAAAACAGCGATAACAACATCTTTTTCTCTTAAAAGAGTTATGACACATTCTGTCCTTAGAACAGAATTCAGAGTAATAAGACACAATGTACCTTCTCTCATCTGAGATTCGCTGGAGGTTGGATCCAACTGAGGCCAGTCCTAAGTGTAGATAAAATGAGCCAGTTGCCACAAACATCTGATCGGAGAGAACTTGAAAGAGAAGAAAGTTGTTCTTTAACCTGTGATTATTGTATTCTTAGTGCCAGGGAAGGAAGAGGTCCATAAAAGATTTTTTTGGCCACAGATGCCAAAATAATTTGAATGGCAATCAGCATTATGTGCCTGGACTTTGGGGGTGCTACATAAGTACCATTTGCTGCTCCATCTCAGGCTACACAAGTAGGAATGAAAGGAGAATTTCATTCAATTTGCATTTTGATATAAACTTACCAAAAGTGTACTTCCCAAATCAGTATGTAAATAGAATAGACTTATCATTAGGCATTTACACCCATCAGAATTTTCTAACACAATTCTCTAAACAAACAAAAAAATGTAAAATGCAAAGTACACACAAAGACATGTACATGGGAGGGACATGCCTGAAAGCATTAAATTAGGTAAGCACGGGGAACCTCTGGCTCATGAATGTGACCTGTGGATGTCCCCATATGCCATGAAATCTTCTGCTGTGATCTTCAAACTGTGTCCAGAGCCATCACAATGTAATGGTTTGAGTGTTAGACTAGTAGTCCAGCAAGCCAGGTTTCAAATCCCTGCTTAGCCACTGAATTCTGCTGGGAGACCTTGTGTACCCAGTTGCACTCTCTCAGTCTTAGACTAAGGCCCTTTCTGCACGAGGCAAGTGAATCACTCCATGCTGTTACTTACCAGCTCTTCTTGGGTCCAAAGTAACGCAGGCTTTCCCTTGAGCCCTTCTGCAGGGCTCCTTCATTGGTGCAGGGTGAACTGGAGCAGTGCGAGGTCTGTAGATCCACACTGCTCTGGCTCAAAATGGTGGCTTCCTGTGGCTTCCAGCTCAAAATGGCAGCTTCCGGTGTCTTTGTGGGAGCGGACCAACTGCTGACACTGGCCACGCCCACAGTCCGCCCTCCGCTGATCACAGGCTCACATTGGTGCAAGCCTGTGCATCTGCACAGGTAAGTAGGAACGCAATGGCGCATTCCAGAAAATGTAAAGACCTGTTTTTTCCAGTCTTTACTTAGTGCGCTGGAGGACCACTTGGGGACGGGTTGGATCAGACTAAGGTGTGGAACTAAGTTAAATAGTCCGCACCTAGTCCGATCCAAGGTGCGGACGACCTCCGTGCCAGGATGCGTTGACCCGTTTTAACTGCCTCATGTGGAAAGGGCCTAAGACAAGAGAAAACTTCCCCTTAAAAAATCTTGCCAGGAAAACCCTAGGACAGGGGCACCAGAAGTTGGAGTTGAATGTGAATAACTAACTAAACCTTTAAATATATTGCATAGAGCAGAACTGAGCTCTACAGGCAGGAAAATTGTTTTAGGACAATGAGATGAATTTCACAAGCAGAAAAGTGGTTGCACTGAAATATACACATGAGTAGACATGCAAAGAATAGAAGTGTGAACAGATTTGATAAGAAAATGAGTGAGAATTGATTTGGACTTGCCTGCTCAGTTTTTATCCCCACTTATTCTTCCCAAAGGAAATACCGTCTCTCATGAAACACAGAGCAGTTTTACTGTTCCAGTGACATGGAAACAGCAGGCACCATTGATATTAAAAGAAATGTATGAAGAAATGCACACAAAGACAAAGTAGCAACTAGTAGAAAAATTGGAGAGAACAAACTAAGGACTGGAAAAACAAGAAACTAAAATAAACTGAAATCAACACATTTATTCACACTTGAGCAAAATGTCTTGGATTAGCCCTGGACCCAATTCTTTTTGCAGCATCAAAAATAGTGCCTTTACCATGACAGTTCATCCTCTGCACTTAGCTCTTACACCTGAACTTCAATACACTGACTGGTTCATACCATAAGTTAGACTTGAACCAACACACACACCCTTTTTCCCCCTGAAACCATGCACACTTAGCATTTGTGCTGAAGAATGCACAACAATATAAATCATTCTGCTGTGAGGCCTGGAGATTCTAATGGCTGGGTTGAAGGAAGACAATTCTCTTAGAATCTACATTTCATTCCAAAGAATTTTATTTGGTTGTCAAACAATAAATCAATGGAAGATTTACAGAGACCCCCTTTTCTATTCCCTGCCTATAAAACATCAATGTTCTCCATTTGCAATTCTAATGCCTTGCATTCCATTCTGGCTTTAAACTCTTTTCAGAGCATACCTGGCAACTTTGGATCCCAGGATGGTTGTAAAAAATCATTTGATAAAACAAAGAAATATATTGTTATATGAAAAGATGCAAAAAATTATGAGATATGAGTGTCAGATTCAAGATTTCAACACTTTTTTTCTACTAATCTAGTTCTACACCCTTTTCGCACACAGTTTCTTATGTGAGAGGGCCCCTTAACGTCGCGTAAACGGGAAGAGCGGTCCATACGACGCACTTCCATTTACGCAACACTCAAGAGCCTAATGTGGATCGCGCATGCATTTTTTTATTTTCAGCTTCAAGCCGAAAATGCTGCGCAGTCGCGCAAGGCTCCCAGGGCCCTTGCACAGTTACCTGCCCTGCGGTGCGTCGGACGAGCGGGCCGGTCGCGCTTCCTCCCCCAGCACAGCCTACAGCTCCCAGGCTGCACTGCAGAAGGAAGGGGGGTGCTCGCGTGACAGTAGCACGACCAGGAAGCCAGCTGTGGGAGAACGGAGGAGTGATGTGAGTGCCTCATGGAAGAGGCTGCTTGCGTGAACAGCATCCCCCACCTCTGTGAGCAGGTAACGTGTGGACTATTGAGGGCAATACCTTCCAAAAATTATTGTTTGAATAAATATGTGGTTAAACTTAGCTCTCCTTTAAAAAGCTAAGGCACCTTCCTGCCATATCTGAAGTCCATTTTCCCCTTTTTAATTAACATTTTACAGTGATGGGTATTGAGCACTTAGCACCAAGAAAGTGTGCAAAGAACAGCTTTTCTGTACTTAGAGGAGAATCATTATGTTCCTCAAAGGAAAGGGAAAATAAATCAAAAGTTTCTGTAGTGAAAATATTTTTGTCCTTTGAAAGAAAGGATAAAGATCTCAATTTAAAAAGCCCATTCTGAAGTAACCAGACCACTCACTTGATGGACATTTCTAGAAATTATTTAGTTCCTTGGTTATTTTTAATACTACCCTAGACCTCAGTCCCTCTGCTTTATGTAAATACGCAATAACCTAAAGCAATGATCCTGAAGAACAATCCACATGCATTAATGGATTTTATAAATACCTTTGCAGTGTTCAATTAGACTTCAACACATGTTGAAGGAGTTGTTAAAAGTTTTGCTTTGTTATTTTACCATTTGGCTTGTTCCGCCATCCTCATTTCATCAACTGAAAGAGATCAAAATTATTTTTTTCTCCTCAAGAAAGCATAAAACACTTTCAGGAATAGCCAATTTCCTCTTCACTAAAAGTAAGTATTAATTTAGCAACTGTCAGGTAACATTCTTACAGCACCAAATGACGTTATCATTTATTCATTTCCTGGTCCTTCAAATCTCATTCTCCAAACTATCACTGATGGACTTCCAAGTAGAAGTTTTGCCCTTCACCCATCATCTCCTGTTCTTAGATGAGGTTCTTATTATGGCACTGGCACTGAAAAATCCAATGTCACTCCCTTGGACACATTAGGAAACTTGGCAATAATGTGTTCTACTTAGAACTTGCAGTCTGATTCAGGAACTCCTTAACAACAAGGGTGACAGTGGAGTTCTATTTTAAGCCTAAAAGAGAGAAAGTGGAGAGAAAGGCAGCTGAGCATGATGGGAAAGTCCCAAAGTCTGTGGTTTATATAACACTATGTTTAGCATTGCCTTTTTTCAAACTCTGAAGAAGAACTGAGATTAGAAATTAGATTTAGATCTCTAGTTTTTGTTCTCAGTGTTGTTGTTGTTGTTGTTGTTTGTGCTGGGCTAGCATGACTATCTAGAATTATTTGCACAGAAGCACTAAAGAGTGGAAGTGTGTCCTAGTTTAGATGGAACATTCCTTTATTTGAAACTGTTCCAGTCCCTTCAAGATGTTAAACAGAGGTATTCCTAGGCCTGATGCTGAAGTTCCTTAAACTAGCATTCCAGGGAATGAACATAAGACCTTGTGCAAGCAAAGCATAGATTCTAAGTAATAATCTTTGTCTGAATATAAATTTAGAGGTCCTTGATTAGAAGAAGGATCCAAGAAATCTTGAGAATCCTCCTCCCACCCCCCCAAAAAAAAATCAGTAAGACTAGGTTATATACATCCCTAGTGTCTTCAGTCTCCAACTCTTATTAAGGCATCACTCTTAAATCCATTTGATTCTTAGTACCCTCATTCAGATTAGCACTATAGCAGAATCGTGCTCATTTGGACCTCTAGCCCTTGCTGTTTCACAGGTGGCATACAATATTTAGGCAACAAGAAACATTAGCTAATGAGGTCATCATTAGGGAGTGTGGTGGATGAAATGCCCAGTTTGGTTGTTGTGATGTGCCTTTAAGTTGCTTCCAAGCTATAGTGACCCTAAAATGAACCTGCCAGAGGATTTTCTTGGCAAGATTTGTCCAGAGAGAGTTTGTCTTTGCCTTCCTCTGAGCTGGGAGACTATGACTTGTACAAGGTCACCCAGTGAGTTTTCATGGCCAGCAGGAATTTGAACATTAGTCTCTAGAGACATAATCCAAAGCTCAAACTACTACATGACTCCGGCTCTCTGCCCATTTTGGTTCTGCCTGGTTATTTATGGGTTCAGTTCAAATCATATGGAATGTGGGACTCATTTTCTAATTAGCTGACCTCCAGTCTTTTTCAGCTATCATAGCTCCCTGCCTTCTCTCCTGCTGAAACTTGCCTGGACTGGGTGGCAGCAAAAAGAGAGGCTCATATAGTGATGCCCCATAGGATCTTGGAACAATGCAACAGTACTGATGGAACGTGACACCTGGAACACGATGGCCACTGCATTCCAAGACTATTGCCACTGCATTCCAAGTCTCCAACAATAGCACAATTTATTATTACAGCCACTGAAACCACCTACATTTTGAGGGAAAGGGAGGCTAGAGAAAGCCCTTCAGACTGCATCATGTTCTTGATGATGCAGTTGTGAGCATAGTGAGACCTATTGCTGAGAAGTATGGAACAGCTTGGCCATCATGAGTCATGATGAGTGAACTGACTCTCCTAAGTAGCTAATCAAGTTACAAATCCAGAATTACAAATTCAGATGACAGCTCTGTGTTATTACAATTTTTTCCAAATATCCTTAAATATTTGCACATGCACATAACTGAAGTGCACAATGAGAACAAGGATGTGCAATAGAAGTCTTTTTTTTCTGTTCCATACATAGTGTCATAAAGCATCACAACAATATCTTTGTCTCACTAGTTGTTGCCATGTCAGCTTATCTTTTCCCCTTATACAGCAATCAAGATTGGAGCATGAACAAAAAGTGGCAGAGTTTGGCACTTAATCCTATAGGATGTGGATGTAAAATTCTAAAGTAATTCACAATCAATCTCTATTTGACTTATGTAAATATTAAATTTTGTGGGAAGAGAGTCTGGTGTCCTCATGTGTTCAAGAATTTCAAACCTATTAGATCTGATTCACCAGCCAACTAATTTCAAGCTTTGGTAGTATCATTGTCCATGAGAATTAACTTGACTTATTTTATAATCCATTATCAGCAGGAATTCTGAATAGAATTATGTCAGTTCTGTCAAATTCACTGTTCTCTGCCTAAGAGAGGGGAGGGTAGTTCACCCAGGCCAGAGACAACGTGGATCTCAAAAAAAGTTACTTTTTTCTGTTGCTAGTGGAGTTTAAATTTTATTACCTAGATTTTACAATACTTTGGGCCATCTTAAATGACAACAACAAAAACAGCTTGACAAAATGTAGGCCTATGACTCTAGTATCATCATTTTCTTTCCTTCTCCTATATGATTTTTAACACTTTTCATGAAGAAACCAATGGAGCTTCAAAATGTTATATGATGTGTTTTGTCCTTTTTTGGTTGCCCCAATGAAAGTATCACTATTTTGTGGATTTGGGATGGCATTCTAATTTGCTGTATGGTCACTACAGCTGCCCCTGAATATGTTTTATGTGATTCTCTGTTCATGTTCTTCTTTTCATATTGTGCTCTTTTCAGACTACATAACAGTTGCCCTGAGCACTTCAATACCTGCACATGAGGTTTCAGAAAGTTGTTGCCCCCAAGAGCTGTACCATTTCCATGTTCATCTGCCTCTAATTCTTAGAACTAGGTCTCCTTGGGCCCAATGCTCTTGCTATCACACAGTAAATGGATAGTGAATTTTTCTGAGCGTCAGCTGGGAGATAAAGAAGAAAAACACCATCATTGACTGATCCATTTAATGTGATGTGAAGGAGAGATTGAGTTTCAGGATATTGAATGAAAAGTTTTTATTCCGCAATTTTTGTCCAGATTTGTAGAAATAAACATATATGCATTTTGAGTCTTGGCCTGTCCTCCAAATGAGGTTTCATTGGATGTTTCCAGTTCCTTCTGTTCTCAGTCTACTGAACAGCCAGTCACAGAAAGATGTTGCTGTCTGCCACTCCTTTTCCCTATGCAGAAGCTTTCAAAAAGTTGGGAGGCATCAAGGTCAAGGAAACTGTTAACAGCTTGTCATTGTGAGGTCACTCCCCAAATGCACGACACGAAAATGTGGTTTAGAAAGGTGGGGTAATGTATCTGCTTATGTAAGTAGTGATTAAAAGCTTCTGACATTCAAGGCTGCATCCCTTTCAGTTCATAATGGAAATGGAGTCCATTAGAAGTGAGATGGTGGGGGTGATTGGGCCTCAGAAATCCACCTGTTTCTTCTAGCAAAACTCAAAAGAAGGAGTTGGTAGATTTGTACACTCTTGCCATGATAGCAACAACAGTATCTTTATCCTAGCTGGCTATAGCACAGTCAACTAGGTAGCAATCTGGCTGGGCAGCAGTAAGTATTCAATTTGGCCATGCCTGCTCATGCACAAGCCAGAATCTTTGTATCTATACTTCTTGTCCCTGGCCTATTACTCCAGCAAGACCTCTACCCATGTACACATACAGAGAGAGAGAGACTGAGAGAGAGAGAGAGAGAGAGTGAATATCTCCTGGGCTTTCATAATCTGACTCTCCATGCTCACTTTTCGCACTAGGGGAAGGGTGTGGAGGCTGTGGCCATTTCCACACTACATGTTATAGTGCTATTATTCCATTTTCAACATTCTATGGAATCCTGGGGTTTGCAGTTTAGGGAGGGGTATTTAGAATTCTCAGCCAGAAAGCTCTTTGGCCTCAGTAAACTACAAGCCCCAGAATTCCACAGGATGTTGAAAGTGAAATAATAGCACTATAACACTATAATGCAGAAATGGCCTGGGAGAGATGTGGGCAAACCACAATTTACAGGCTACCTGCAGCCCCATTGCCTATTTTGGGTGCACAGCTGTACTCTGTGGTGAATCTCTGGGACTGAAAATTAAACACACACACACATGCACACTTGTAGTCTTCTTGACATTGCCCATCTTCATACTCGTGGCTGCTTTTCAAAATAAATAAGGCACATCACTTGTTCTATATTATAATGCTTAGCATTTGTATAGCTCTTCGTCATGTTCCAAACATTGTGTCTTCATAATACTTTGTCCAAAGACCAGTTCTCAATTCTTTTTCTCTTTCTATCTGTCCTCCCTCACACGTGCATACACACAAATTTCCACATGGATGTGGAAAGGCTCAATCTGTGATAGGGCAGCAGCCAACAGAAAAGAAAATAGGTGTCAGAAAGAATAAAGGCAGGAAACCTCAAAAAGTGAACTTTCAACATTTTATTAAGGCCAACATCTTTTGAGTGAAATGACTTCTCTTCTGGAGCAGCAGTTGAACTAGTTCCATTGAAGCAACTTCTAAAAATCCTCTGCAACCTAGCTGCTAAGGAGTTGTTTTAGCTGTCTTGGTGATCTTCAAAGGGAATGAGACTTCAGTATTTAGTTTACAAAGCAATTCAATGCAGATCATCTCAGCAGTACAGCCTTTGTGTCATGGCCTCCTCCTTCATAACTTAGGACTATGATCCAGCCTATACCTGTCCCTGAGTTTATACTTCTAAAAATAATTAGTTGGTTATTCCAACCTGCCCAAACTGGCTGTTTGTTACAGTAGTTACCAGTTTTGGAAGGTAACTCATTATATTATCATTTCACCAATGCTCCTTTTAGTATCCAACTGGGCTGTAGCGCAAAATGTTCTGAATCTTGTTGGAACAGTGGGGAAAATGCATGCTCATTGTTCCATTATGAGCACCCAACCTCCTGAAGAAAATCCAGGTCATCTAATTTCCTTTCATAGTCATAAGATTCAGAAGTCCTAATACTTTTCAAGGTGACCCTGCTTTGTCTGTGGAAAGAACAGTGTAGGGGTATAAAAATACAAATTACAAATTATTCATAAAATATACACTAGAAAGTAAAGCAAGCTGTAAACAAAAAAAAATCAACATGTTATACTTGGGCCATTTCCACACTGGACTATTACAGTGATATTACTCCACTTTCAACATCCTATGGAATCCTGGGGTTTGCAGTTTAGGGAGAGACCTGAGCAGTGATGTATTTAAGTCTTTTACTCCAAGTCTCAAGTCAAGTCTCAAGTCTTTGGAGATACTTTCAAGTCAAGTGTCAAGTCACGGATCTGTGATCCAACTTTATACCCCAACGTATATTCCAGAATTTCTGGACAGAAATGAATAAAGTCAGTTTTAACAATTTAAGTAGAGTTGGCCATTTACATTTGTGATTCTGCCATCTGCAGCTTCAGAAATAGGGAATAAGATCCTTCTTAATTCCCATTTGCAAAGCGAGACTTTTTCAGAAGTGGGGAATAGGATCCTTCTTATTCCCTATTACTGCAGCTCCAAAATCTTTAGAAGGAAGGATCCTTCCTTCTCAAGACCATTGCCTAACACATTTTCTGTTCCTCTGTGAGATACCCACCTTGCACTATGGCTGCAAGTCTTGCCTTCTGCTTTTAGGAAAAGTTTTAGAAAGCTCCCCATATATGCAGCGCGGACAGGCTGCTGAGCAGACCTCAACCCCACCTCAAGCCTGTTGCCTAGCCCATTCACTGTTCCCTATGAGAAATGTGCCCACACTTTGGACTTGAGACAAATCATCATGTGACTAGTAAGTTGTAAGGTTTCTGGATGAATGTGTTATATTACTGAACCAAAGGCAGCAAATCAGTCACTAAAAACAAGCAAGTCTCGAGTCAAGTTGAGTCAGTGTGTAATTTTTGCTGAGTGACTTAAGTCTGACTTGAGTCCAAGTCAACCCACTTGAGTCTACATCACTGGATCTGAGGCACCTCCCTAAACTGCAAACCCTAGGATTCCATAGGATGTTGAAAGTGGAATAATAGCACTATAATAGTCCAATGCGGAAATGGCCTTGGTTTATAAACTGATGATCATATTGATGATTGTTGGCAATGAAGTATTGGAGGGAAATTGCTTGCTACAGTGCACTTGAACATTAAAGCTTCACCACCAATGGTACATACATGGTATGAAGTGTATGTAGATCAGCTTTGGGTCTCATATTGAGAGAAAGGGATGATCATAGAATCATAGAGTTGGAAGAGAGCACAAGGGCTATCGAGTAAAACTTCTTATCATGTAGGAATATACCATCAAAGCATTTTGAACAGATGGCTATCTAGACTCTGTTTAAAAACTCCAAAGAAAGGGATTCCATCACACGCCGAGGCAGCATATTCCACTGTTGAACTGCTCTTACTGTCAGGAAGTTCTTCCTAATGTTTATATGGAATTTCTTTTCCTGACATTTGAAGCCATTGCTCCATGCTCTAGTCTCTGGAGCAGCAGAAAACAGGCTTGTTCCATCCTCCATATGACATCCCTTCAAATATTATTACATATGATATTAAATAAATAAATTAAATATCATATATAATAAATAAATAAATATGCATAAACAAGGGTAGCTACCATCTTGCCACCCCCTTCTCTGATTGAGAACAGAGTTACAAAAGTACCCTGAAACATGGTCATTTCCCTTCCCATAGGATGCCTGGGATGGGAGGAGATTATACCTTTTCTATTCTTTGTGATATCCTGCATAGAAGGGAAGCACTTAACCCTCTTTCCCTCTTCCTTTTTTTCCGTTGCTGTTTGGGTTTGACAGAAATCCAATGAAAATGAGATAGAAAGGTTTCAACATACATCATACATAATCAGTAGTCATGTTATCTTGCTAGATAGCAGATGGAAGACCAATATAAAAGGGTCAGCCTAGTGTAGTGGCTTGAGTATGGGACTATGGCCATTTCTGCATTATACTGTTATAGTGCTATTATTCCACTTTCAACATCCTGTGGAATTCTGGGGTTTGTCGTTTACTGAGGCCAAAGATGCTCCTCCCTAAACTGCAATTCCCAGGATTCTTAGAATGTTGAAAGTGGAATAATAGCACTATAACAGTGTAGTGTGGAAATGGCCTATGACCCTGTAGACCAGGGTTTGATTCCCACTCAGCAATGGAAATCCACTACGTAACTTTGGGTGTGTTTTAGGGGGATTGAAGGGTTGGTGGGTGGGGAGGATGGGGTACATTTTAATGTTTTAATGTATTTATATATTTTTGTAATGCCGCCTCGATCCACTGGGAGAGGCGGGATGATGATGATGATGATGATGATGATGATGATGATGATGATGATTTTTTTTTTCATACTCTCAGCCCCAGAAAAACCTGTGATAGATTTGCCTTAGGAAAGCACACAACAGCAGCAGCAGCAGCAGCAACAACAACATAATGTTTAGTTTCACTTTGGGTTACAAATGAGGCCTCTGTTTTTGATTTTGTTCCCCCCTTTCTTTCTCTCTTTCTTTCTTTCTTTCCTTCAAAGCTGCACTGACAATGGTTTCATGAACAGCCAGGAGCTCAGGAGATTGGACATCTCATTTAAATAGCATTTAAATAGTGGATTAAGAGGAAGACCCCATGATCGATGAAGCACTCCCAGGATTGGCTTCCCTAATAATTCACAGGACCCAAAAACAAAATAGCTCATGATTCTTCCTGTGTCACTGAGCAAATGGGGCATAATTCTTAGTTGCTTTCACAGGCACTTTTGAGCCTCAGTCACCAGAAACTGCTGGTCTAGGGAATGTCGGAGAGGGAGAGAAAGACAGGAAGGGAACAACCTTCTGCCTTGTTTTGCGGTACCTACAGGATGATCAGAAGTATCAGAAAGACTTACTTCTGGCAGCAGAAACCAACATTTTTGTGTGTAATGGATATATCCCTTCTAGCTAGCCAGTTTTGTTAGAGTCACCACTAAATCTCTGGATTTGATCCTAATGGGGTCCTTTTCCATGCTTCTCAGGCAGGAGTTTGAATCTCAGGGCCTACAGCTTGACCACCAGCATCGACTACTAATGGGTGGCTTCTTCTTTGAAGCCACCTACATTTGTTTATCTGGAGCACATGGGGATGATGGTCATGGGATCTTGACTCCACAAAAGTGCTGACAATCTTATTTTTAAAAACCAGTACTCAAGGCTTGGGTGTTATGTCACTGTGTCATTTTGTTAATAAATCCAAAAAAAAAAGCAGGGGGAATAAGCACACCTGGTGTCTTCATGCAACATTTTGAACTCAGGTAACAGAAAAAGAGGAAGAAATGTTGTCAGGAGTGTCTCTATTTGTGCTGTCATGGCATTTCAAGGTAGGCCAGTTTGTCCAAAGCAGATGATAAAGATTCCTGGCCCAAGTCCACCTGCCAACTTGAACCTGGTAGCCAATAGTACTCTATCTCATTTGTGGCAACTGTTGTGGTTAGCAGCACAACACAATAACCAGAGGCAGATCTATGGTGGGGCAACTGGGGCGTGCACCCTGGACGTCAATGTCAGGGGAGATCAAAAAACAGGAATCGTCCCATCTACCCCCTGCCACTGCTTGCCCTGCCTACCTCTGCACACCGTTCACCCCACCCCACTGCTCACCCCACCCACCTCCAGTCACGCCTCCACCGCCTGCCACCACTCCCCCCGCCCATTTCCTCCCATCGCTTGCCCCACCTCTGCCATTTGCCCTGCCCCCTTTCCCTGGGCACTGTTAAGTGTGGGTATGCCACTGACAATAACACATTGCCTCCCTCTCCTTCTGAACCAAGTGCAGCAGGAGAAGAGAGAGTCAGCCACGGTTACACATAGTGCTACAACCAAGTTACATGGGGTGAGGATCCAGGAACATGTGAGTCAGTGAGAGAGAAAGAGAAGATGAAGTGTACCTGCAGGAAAGAAATGAGCACGCACACTGTAATCTGTGTCTGACTGAGATGTGCGAGAAGGGGTTGCATATATTTGGGTATGTGTGGGTGAGGAGTGAGCAAGTAAGTGAGCAAGAAAAAAGGTGATGTCCCTAATGCATGCAGACCTGAGAGGGTGGGCATCCAAGAATGAATTGAAATGGGGTACATTGGCATGCATGAGTTAGAATAAGTATCAGTTTTGTGTGCTAGGGATGCAAGTCTTCACATTGTTCATCTTCGCATGCAAGAAGCAATAGTTTCCGTAGTATTCTCCTTACCAGAAGAGAATACAAAAGTCTCTGCAGTATTCTCACCTATAGTCACACTCTGAGAAGTGTTCTGGGAAATGATTCAGCACAGAAGTACACAAGGTTTTTTTGCCCCCAAAAGTGTTTTTGTGAAAGAAAGCATGTTTGGTGCATGAAACATGTGTTTTCTTAACAAAAATAAATCCTGTTCTACAGGGGAAAAAGTGGGCTTTGTACTGAAAAAGATATGTATTTTTGCATAAAATAATTTCCCCAAAGACTTCACAAACTGCAAAGAATCTTTACCATTGCTGTATTATTCTCAGAGGGCTTTCTCAACTATTAGAAAACCTAGTCATCTGCAGGGAAACAAATATACATAAATAGTCTTTCCATTCTTAGTGCATGCATGAATGTGCATGCTTCTTAGCTCAGCTCTCTATACTGTCTGCTCTGCATGCATTTTGAGCTGTCTCTGACTATGAGAAGCTGAGATGGAAAATTATATGGATTCTGCTTTTTTCCAAATCCAAATTTTTTAATCTCAATATCTTTCCTTTTGGCATATGAATAAAATTGTGAATTCTGGAGTATATTCTTATTTTTTGAAAAACAGATAGAAACAAAGTGTCACCTATCTCCACCCAATTCAATAGACACAGGTATTTCCATCCAGAAGAGGACTGCATTGTAAATGACTGCTATCTATGTGACAAAACCTCTGAGGAAAAAAGGAGGGGGCAACTCTAATTCAGGGCTAGTGGTTGAATAGACAGGGACTCAAATGCAGATATGTAAAAGCTGAAGCCTTGAGCAGATGGATGTATCTTGCAGTTTCATTTTTTCTCATATTTGAACTTTTAAAATTACAGTGTTGGTCACCAAAAATGAATTGAAACAAAATTATCCAAATTCACAAATTCAGTGGCACAAACTTAATTTTTAAAGAAGGAGTAGGAGCAGCAGTGACAGATAGCGAAATATTGGCACATTTCACCCATTTCTAATCAAGAGCATGTTGACTTACACTATGCAGTATTTCTTTAGCTATGAAATGAAAACTGCTGGGACTCCATTAGATTTAGCACTCATGCTCACACATTTGGGGATGAAGTGCACAGTTGAGGTTGGAGCGCATCAGTCAGACAATGGCAGTAAGCACTGCCTTTACTTGTCAGAGTGGTAGAAAATAGCTGATTAGCAGCTATTTCTGTGATAAAGATATAAAAACTTCACTGATTTAACTCTCACATAAATGAACAAAAATATTAAAATAATTTCTTCCTACTGAGCAAGAATAAGGGCCTTTCCACACTACACTGTTATAGTGCTATTATTTCACTTTCAACATCCTGTGGAATTCTGGGGTTTGTAGTTTACTAAGTTTGCTGAGGCCCAAGAGCTCTCTGGTTGAGAATTCTAAATGCCCCTCTCTAAACTGAAAACCCCAGAATTCTAAAGGATGTTGAAAGTGGAATAATAGCACTATAACAGTGTAGTGCAGAAAGGCCCTAAAAGAGATTTTGTATATTTTTGACATTTTTCATATCATCATCATCATCATCATCATCATCATCATCATCATCATCATCATTGATGCTGCATGTCAGGACTGTTTTAGTGGGGGGAGAAATCTGAAAGGCTTTTTGCACAAAATACATTATTGGGGAAAATGAAGGGGAAAAAAGATACTGCTTCTACTGAACAAAAAGGAAGGGAAAGCCCCACCCCCCCAAAAAAAATCCCTCACAGCAATGTCTCCCCCACCACCACCATGGCATGGCTGTACATGTTAAGACACTCATCTTCATCAAGGATGAGAGAATTAGTGGATATTCTTTACATCCCTGTTCTATAAGTGCAGTCAGCCCTCCACATCCACTAGGGTTAGGAACCCAGGACCCCCACAAAAGTGAAAAAAGCACAAATTTCAAAAGGTGTGTGCATTTATGGGAAGGGGATTGAGGCATGTTGGGGAGAGGGGTCAAACCAGGTCAGCGAAAGAAAAGGGAAAAGGGGTAGTCAGCATAGTTGGCCTCTACTTCCTCTCTTGTGCCAATCTCCTTCCTTGGGGGAAGGCACTGTGAAAGGGCTTGTAATGCAGAAAAATTGGGATGCAAGCTTTCCTTAGCTAGCTGGGCAGTGAGAGGAGAAGGAGGAAGATGAGGAGGAGGAGGAGGAGGAGGAGGAGAGCCAGAAGTGGCTTTTTAAAGGGCTGAGCAGCCTGATTGGAGCTGCCAAGAGGAATGTTTTCCCTGAGAAAGAGGCACTTGGAGTGGGAGAGTCAGAGGCTGGAGAAACTCACAAATAATTAAATCTGTGAAAGTCAGACTCATAAATGTGCATGGCCAACTGTGTCTTTGACCACAGGAGAGAGGACAAAATCAAATAATAACATATTTATATATAACATTATGCTATAAATATTTTTAAATTCCTGTATCATAAAAGGATTCCTATTTGGATTACAGTTCTCAGAATTCCCCAACCAGCATAGCCACTGGCCATGCTGCTTAGAGAATGCTGTGAGTTTTAGTCCGAAAAGAAGACTTCTTAGGCTCTGATAATATCTCCTTGTTTTCAAGATCCTGAGCAGGTCTAAGCATTTTCTTCTTGATGCTCCTGGAACAGCAATTATCTCTGGGTCTCACCCCTCCTCCCTCCACCCACATCCACACCCACGGAGTGACTTTCCCTTTTATCACATTATAAAAGGTACCAGGTCTCTTAATTAGTGTCACCGAAACCATGCAAATTAGCTGAAAGCAGCTTTTCTGTCACCGATGACTGCGTCAATACCAGCTATTAGGCCTGACATTTCCTTCGGTACTCTGCTCCTTTGATTAATGCATCTGCTCAGTTATATTTTATTTATTTATTTAAGATAATACCCATCACATAAAGCTGTGCTTTGACAGGAATTGATTTTTGAATTTAAGACAATGGGCAAAAAAGAAAAGAAAAGAAAAGAAAAGGGAATGGACAAAAAAAATGGGAAATTTAATAATAAGGTTCAAAGGTCACTCCTTCTCAGCCCTTAGGCTGGTTATTTAATCAGTGACCCTGGTGATACTATTAATCATCACAGGCCTTTCAGAGAATGAATGGTTTCATAGGTTCTATCCAACATCTCCTCATCACAGCACTCTTGTACCCATCTCACACCTGAGAGTTCATCATTTGCCCAGGGGCATGCATTCAGTCAATAACCTGAATCTGGGCCAAAGTCCAGGCTCAGCTCTCTCAGCAACTGCCTTAGCAACAGCCCCTCAGCAACTTCTAAAATACTAGGCTGTGAAAGAAGCTAGTGTGTGATTTGGTAGATAAACATGCATATTGTGTCCACTCCTGATCATAAAGACCTCATCACTCTTCCTCCTATTATAAAATAGGTAGAGACATAAAATAGGAGGATGATGAAGGATGGTCTGCTAGACCATCACCTGGGTCTAGCAGACTTATAACTGAGCAGTGCTGGCTGACCAAGTCTACCCACCATTTTAATTCCTCACAATGCTCCAGAAACATAATATAGTGTGTTGGGATGTGGTCTTCTTATAATGGAAGCTAAACTCAATGCTGCTTGGAGTCTTGGACTAGGGCAAAAGGGTACCCATGACTCCTGTTGGTGTATCGACAGGTAACCTGCATACACAGGGGGGGAAAGAGACATATCTCCAAGTGCTCTATAGATGGCTGTTCTATTTTAGAAAAAGCCAAATATGTTTCAGCCTGTCTGTCTGTCTGTCTGTCTGTCCATCTGTTTGTCATCAGGGACTTCATAAAAACATAAAAATAAATATAAAATTAAAATGACAACATATAATCATATCATTGAACAACCATTAAAATGTATATAAGTTGAAATACATTGGGCTTTTCCCAAAACAAAACTGCCACCCATAGAGCATTTGGAGAGATACTTCTTTCAACTGTGGATTCTATTGGGTGCTCTCCCGTTTTTTTCTGTCACTTCAGGTGCCCAGGACAGCCATTGCAAACTCCAAATCTAGTAATCTGCAATAGGTCTGACACTGTTCTGCATGAGTTTCACAAAAGCCTTATCCCCAGTCCAAATGCACAGAGAAGGCAAGTTTAGAGTACAGCACAGGGATGGTGAGGCCATGCTGGCTTAGATGACAAGGCCAGTCTGAAATGCAATTCCACACAGAAAGTGAGGTTTATACTTGGAAAAGGAGTCCAAAAGAGAATATCATCCAATAACAGGATTATTGTCAAATTCAAATAAAATGGAAGAGGCCATTTTAATGTTCTCAGAAATAAAATAAAACTGGTAGCTCAGAATCATGGGCAGCTGAGTTACAGAGTTCAGGACTTGTGTTATTCCAGTAGTAGATAGACTAGAACCAGAGGATTGTATAAACTGGGATTTCAGAGCCCTGCCTATGCCCTTCTGTAACTAGTCCAGTTCCTCAAGTATTCCTGCTTTTGAGGAGTCCTCTATGCCGGAAAGTCAGATTCTTTTTGATCCAAAGGCATGAGTTTTGTGGACAGTAGGCCTTCTCACCATCTGATGCCAGCACTCTTTTCAGCTCAGGAATAGCTTGCCCTCCCTCTGGTACTCCATTGGCATAATAACTGTTAACAACTATGTTCTCTCCCTGGGTCCTTCAATGTCCAATGGTGTAACTTTTCCTGAGATGTCTGAATGTCTACAGAAGTACTGCATCAGAGGAATATCAGCTGGGGAGCAGCAGCTCAGACACAGTCAAAGGCCAAAAATTTTGACTGTCTGAAGAAAAGCATCAATTTAGTATCCCCGCCAACACCCAAGTCAAGATGCATATTATTTCAAGCCACGCAAGTTAGATCAGTACATGAGGCAGGATTTCTGAAAGTTCCTCTCCTTATCCCCGGATGTAAAAATATATTAAGCATCCATTAAGATTATCTGCCACCCTTTCATGATACCCAAAATCTGCTGCTTGGGCCTTTCGGTGTGTGACCAACAGTGATATCACACCTTGTAATAGATGCAGCAGTATCTTTATGTCACGGCAATGGGACAATCTGTTCTCACCATATTGTTCCTCCTTGATTTATTGCTGTCTGGGTCTGACGTCAGCTTCCCATATACCCATAAACTCTATGGGACCTCCTTTGGAATCAGAGTTTGGAAAGCTTGTGTTTATGACAGATGGCAAGTTGAAGGCACCTCTAACTGAGCTCTGAGAGGATGTTTTTATACTTATTTAGCAAGTTCATTATATTCATCCATCTTAAAAGTAACTTTTCAGACACTTCTATTTCTTTAATAGGAGCTGTGCTTTCCTGCCATGCAACTGTTAGCCTCCACAGATGGAGTGCATTTACGTACAAAAAGAGATGCTGCACTGTTTAATGTGGAAAGGCCATACTACCTGTCCCTTCAACAGGATACCTCATATATAAGCAGCCACTGTTTTAGAGAAATGCAGAGCATCTTTGAAGCACACACTTTCCTACTGATACTCCATTTCAGATGAGCAAAGTGAGCCTTGGGTGCTATGTGCAACTATGGCCCTTTTTGCATGCCATTTCCCACGTGAAATGGCCATGGGAGGACCGCAGGATCAAGAGGATGGTTCCGCATGACATTCTCACGATCGCACGGTGCTCCTGTAGCAATCCCATGGCAATCGCGGATTATATCATTTTTGGCTTTTTGCCAAAAATGATCTGCAATTGTGCATTCCTCCCGCATCCCTCCCACACTTACCTGGCGTGTGGAACCTCAGGAAGCGCGATGGCCATGCTTCATCCCCCAGGGCAGCCTGGGAAAGTACCTGGCTGCGCTGTGGAAGGAATGGGGGGAGCCATCACAATTCCTTCCATCCAGCATGGAGCTGGTGCGGAGGGAAGCACAGGGGACGCGATTCCCTCCTGCAAGAGGCTTTTCACAAGATCCCCACGTGATGGCAGCAAGAAAAGGTAAGGGGCGAAAAGGGCCTATTTATTTCTGCCTCTATAGAAAAAGCCTGTAGCAAACAATCAGGACAAAAACCCCAAAGCAAACATTCTGAACCAATGACAGCTTATTCTTATATTTTTGGGTTCTCTTCTATTTTCTAGACAGCAATTTGTGCTGAGGGGATAGAAGAGTGTTTTACAGCAAAAAGCCACCCAAGCATAGGATCTGTAATATTGCTGGTGCCATCTAGTGATAAGAGATTAGATGTACACTTAGAAGTAGCATTATTGATAATAGTTGAAAGTATAAATGAAATAAATCTTACATGTTCTTCCTTGCTTTATTACATGCATGCTAAGCCAAAAATGAAAAAATATGATGTAATATTAAAGGGTAGGAAGGTTACTATTTACAAAACATTTTCCCATTGCTTTTGAACTCTAGCCAGGAGCAAGGCATTTACCAGTTTGAGAAAAAAATCATAGAACTAGAAGAAAATGCCTCATGGAGCAATCAGATCTCTGCTATTTTAAAGGACAGACCTGGAGACTTATTGCTTCTTGTTTCCCCCATACACAATTTAGTTTTATTTTATTAATATTTCAATGCTAAGTAGAGACAGGAATGAAACAGTTAGAATCAACTATGGTATCAGTTAAATAGGGAATCTGCTAATAGAAATGAATAACTTAATTACATTTCTCTTTTTAAAACTTGATTGACTTAATTGGGAATGCCAGTATTAACTTAATTTCTGAATTAAAGCCATTTCCTTACTAGACTGTTATAGTGCTACAATTCCACTTTCAACATCCTATGGAATCCTGGGGTTTGCAGTTTAGGGAAGGGCCTTTGAGGCTGCAAACCCCAGGATTCCATAGGATGTGGAAAGTGGAATAATAGTGGTATAACCGTCTAGTGTGGAAATGGCCCAAGTTATTCCTTAAGATATCAATTAATGTGAGACAGTGCTTTTTTAAAAAAGCCAACAAATTGTACTTTACCCCAAACCTAGCTGTCTTAGACATTTATAAAACTAGTTATTGTTTTTTGTTAATTCCTCAGAGGAAGGAATTGCAACATTTATGCCATAAGATCCACGGTTACAGTATGAAAGTTTAGTTATTTCCAAGGTTAAAAGATTTTAAACCCACAGATGGTAAGTGCACCTTGGAAGTGAGTGATCTGTTTTATATTTAGATGATTCCTGAATTTTGAAGCTCTTAATCTTGGAATATTTGCTGGGCTTCTCATGGGAATCAGTAGGCTAAAGAAGCAGGAAGGAATAAGATGAGATTATAAGGGAAGGAGAAAAGGAAAGCAAAGGATAGGGGTTTGGTGGGGTCAGTAAAAACAATGGAGTTCTCAAAAATTCGGTAACCCCTGTCAGCAGACCCCATCCCGGGGAGTATAATTCTAATATTAAAAAGCATCTGAGCCAGAGGTGACCAAGCTGGTGCGTAGACAGTCAGGCTAGCGATTAGACAAAAGATCAAAGACCCAAAACTTCCCCTGTTACGGCTCCATAGGAAACCTCAGAAAAGCATGTAAGCACAGGTAATGGGCCATCAGCTACAACAATACCTTGGGGACATTGCTTGACTGCTTGAAACAAGTGAGACATATCAAAGCAAGGTCCAGTTACATGATAAAGCTATCAGGCAGCCATCAGGTGGCTATCACGCAACCATTATCATTCAGTTTCAGCCATTATCCTTTCTAGGAAAGGGATCTACCCCTGAGGCATGTTTTTCCTTATAACCCTTTTTGAGAGTCCATTTCGGAGCTCTCCCATGCTAGACTAGCAGACTGTCATTCTGTTAGTTAAGACTCCTTTCAGTCCCTCCTTGCGCTGAGTTTTTCTCCGCATGTCTTTTTCCCCAGCCAGAGACTTCTGGACAGGTCCACGTTCCCTCCGCTTTTCCCCTATCAATTTTCACTTTTTTCCATTTCGATAGTCCTTGTGTGCTTGTATGAGTGATGGCCTCTGAGTGCATGTTTGAATTTTTTTTAATTTTATTTTTAAAAAAACAAACAAACATCTTGATTGAACGTTTAGCTTGGTTCTTTCATGGTCTGACTCCATAGACATTGGAGTAAAAGATCTTGCTAAGTGTTGCCCTGCCATCTGCATGGTTAAAAGCCAGTGCTCTGCTAATTTCCCCAACTTTGGCATCCTCTAGGGACCCCCAGAAGTCAGGGTAACACATGCACCTGTCTCCCTTTATCCCAACCTCAAAACAGGAACAAGGGGGGAGTAGCCAAACCATTGATGGCACTTTTCAGCTTCATTCTGATAGCACTTTTCAGGTATTTCATTTAAACTGTAACAGCAGTTTAACATAATAGCTAATGTACTTTTCCCACTTCTAACATAAATGCATCTGAAACTTACATTTATTAATGATTAACTAAGTGCATAAACCATTTTTTCTAACTTTCCTGTCTCTGTTCCTACAATAATAATCAAATCAGCTTACATTAAAATGACATACTGTAGCAAGTATATCTAATGGTTCTGATACTTAGAGGAGAAGCAGCAGCAGCTGTAACAGCTGTCATCACATCATTTTACAGAATCCAGATGCATTGGTTTTGGAAAAAAAAGTCTTTTATCACAACAACAGTAGTATATTCACTGACTACATGGAACAGGATGGCTCTGGCCCTTTTCACACAGTGTTTCTTAAGCGAAAGGGCCCCTTGAGCATTGTGTAAATGTGAGGAGTGGTCTGCATGACACACTCACATTTACGCGACGCTCAAGAGTGTGACGCGAATCACTGATGGATTTTTTTTATTTTCGGCTTCAAGCCAAAAATGCCGCTTGTTCACGCAACGCTCAGGGGCATGAAGCGCACTTACCTGTCATGCGCAGCCTCCTGAGTCGCATCGGTCACGCTTCCTGCCTCAGTGCTAGCCTTCAACTCCCAGGCTGCGCTGCGGTAGGAAGGGGGGGCATAGGTGGGGCATGGGCGGGGCATTCGCGCGACCAGGAAGCTGCTGCGGAGCCCAAGCAGCAGGGACGCGAAAGGAAGGCTTCTCGCGTGAGCGCCGCCCCCCACCTCCGCGAAAATGTAAGGTGCAAAAAGGGCCTCTGTGTCCTGGGAGCTTGGACAGTTACTTTTAAAAAGAATTAGTTATGGTTCTGAGACAGCACTCCATTATATTTACAATTTTTCAAAATTAGTTCCTTTTTGTTATTAAAAATAATTACAATTATGTGTATAGTTACTTTTTAAAGGCTCAGATTGCTACAGATTATTGACCTGTGGTTCCAAACACATATCTGTTGCACAGTCATATAAGCTCTGTACCTGTAAAAATAACTAAAAGGTTAAAGTTACCTCGCAACAATAGTAAAGGAATCCACCACTGTGTTGCAATTGTTATGCAACTTGTGTTCCAGTTATGGCAAACAAGCCATGAATTAAAAGTAATTCATTGTATGTAATTAGTTATTTCCACATTCTGGTCTTACTTTACAGAAGACTGTCCTCTGTTTGAAAGCATCTTGTCAGAAGGGATGCCCAGAACAAATTTGGTTGAATTGCTAAAGAACCATGAAAAGAAGAGCTTGGGGTCCCAGCAACGGAGAGAGCTCCTGGACAACAGAACAAGAAGTAGGCACACAGGTGATATAGTATCACAGTCTTCCCCACCGGTGTGACGTGCGTTGGATTTATTTTTAGCACATAGTAACTACTGTATATCTAGAGAGCCTACATGGTGTAGTGGTTTAAGCACTGGACTATGACTCTGGAGACCAGAGTTGAATCCCTGCTCATCCATGAAAACCCACTGGTCAAGTCACCTTGGGCAAGTCACGTTCCCTCAGCCTCAGAGGAAGCTAAAGGAAAACCTCCCCTAAACAAATCTTGCACAGAACCCCATGTGATAGGTTCACCCTAGGATCACCATACATCAGAGACAACTTGAAGGCACAGAACAACAATTATTTCTACATTTGAATCTACATCTATAAATCAGCATAGTCAAGTTCTATGTTCATCCGTGCTAGTTTTTAGTGATGCTCCTCCTCCTTTTTGGAAATGTGTGAGCACCCTATCTATAAGCTGGGCATGCTTTCTTTACCTCACCCCTAAACTTCCACATGTTCAGCTGAAGATCTTGACCAACCTTACATGTGTTAAAAACATCTATATAGTCTGAATACATAAGATAGTTCACTTGCCAATATTTCACATATGGGCATTCCTGTACATGATGGGGTAAAGCTTTAGGTATTATCAGAGTGGAGGAAATCTTCTTTTTTATGTATTAATTTACATTTATATCCAATTTTTGTTCCAGTTTGCTCAAAGGGGCATATTACGGCTCTCCTCCTTCTCACTTCATTCTCACAACAGTCCTGTCAGATTAAGAAAGCATGACTGGTGCAAGTTCAACCAGTGAGTTTCACAGCTCAGTGATGCCTGGAATCTGGATCTCCTGACTCCCAGTTAATGACTTCAGGGCCTTTCTGCACTACACTGTTATAGTGCTATTATTCCACTTTCAACATCCTGGGGAATTCTGGGGTTTATAGTTTACTGAGGCCATAGAGCTCCCTGGCTGAGAATTCTAAATGTTCCTCCCTGAGCTGCAAACCCCAGGATTCCATATGATCATATGAAAAAGGAAAGGAAGTTTTAATAACTAAATCTATTGGATAGGATGTATAAAGAAAGGGTGGTTTGTAGTTATCATGTTACAACTCCTATCATTCATCTCATTCATCACCATTTATAGTTGGCTAGGGCTAATGGGAACAACAGCGCAACAGTACTCATCGCTGGTGCAACGGCATGCCAATTGAAACAGACACGTTTCAAATTCTAAATAGAAGAACTTTACACTGCAGTAAAGAACTTTGCCCTGTATTAACATTTTGTGAGAAGGCTCAGCAGGAAAAAATGTAAGCTGCAGAGCAAAACAGCACAGAGAAAAACAAATTAGTGCAGAACTGTAAGTATCGTGTAAAAGAAAGGAAACCTGGCAAAAATGTCATTCTTCCAGATTATTCAATGCTGTTTTCCTCAAGGATTAAATACTCAATTTATCAAGGTTTAGTACTTTCTGAACAAAATCCCCAAAGCAGCTTTGAATCAGAAGAAGGTTGCTGGGATATTTCCTCTTAACTTTCTTTGTTCCTGCCATCTATTGTTGGCATCTCTCTGAGTCGTCCTTCCCAGATGTCTTCTTTCCTCCACTAAGGCTACTGACAGTGTGTGATACCTGGAACTACAGTCTGAACTGTTGGCATTTGCTCTGGGACTTTTGCAATTCCTCATGGGTGCATCTATGTTAAAATAAATCAAGCCTCTGACAAGAGAAAAAGATATTTTCACGGTTTCGTGGTCTCCTTCATCTTCTTCATCTTAGCCCTCTGAAGAACTGAAATACCATAGATTCATGTGTCATGCTCAAATAGGATCTACAGTGTCTAAATAGATGAATGAAGAAATATCTCTATTGAAATTATGGAATTAAGAAAACAATTCAATGAAAGGGAATTTACCTAGATTTGGGGTAGGTAGGCCAGAGACAAAGTTTTTAGCTCAGGTTTTTGGTGTTTTCTAAGAGCTGCCTAGACAGTGTGATAACTTTTTCCATCTCCTCACTCTCCACACACATTATGTTTCCCAGGATTTCTGTGTGGAAAAACATAAAGGCAAAAAAAAAAAAACAGGTACATAAAGTATTACAAGCCAAGAAGAGAAATAGAGAACAGTCTCTTGTGATGCTTCCAAACTTATGGTTCTCAACCATCATTACTAAAGACCAACTGTAGTCCTATCTGGACCTTTCCTCCACACAACTGTAAGTACATGGAGGAGAAGAGAGGACTTGGCCCCTAAGGTCAGTGACATTCATGCTACCCTTGTGCTTACTGTCCATATCTGTGCAGGGGAGAACACTATATGTTGGTAGGGATGCACATCATGGAAGGATCCTTTGTATAGACAGTAGGTTGCCCTTTATAGACTTTCCCCCACCAATGTGTGGACAGTAGGGGAACAGAGGAAACAGGCATTGTGCTACTGTAAGATGCCTGGTACTACTCTTTCCTTCACACTATTGCAATCACAAGGAGGGAATGTCTGAATAGAGTTACTATTTGGATAACTCCATTTCATAGAGTCACCTGTCTAGAACCATCCAGTCTCATTGACAGCAAATTATCAAAATCTGAGACAGACATAGTTCCTAATTCCACTGTTTGTGATCCTATCTTTTTTAAAAAATCAAAATGCTAGGGACTGAAACTTCCACATGCAAAGCATGTTCTTGATGGGCACATCCTACCAGAAATAAAGTAGGCAGAAAGAGTAAATGGAATTTACTTCTATAAAGACACACAAAGAACTGCACTTCCATATATATTTGACAGCTGCTCAACATGTAGATTTGTAAGCATCAATTTCACTTCTCAACATGGGATATGTTTTATAGAGGGCTACATTTCCTTAGGAGTAATCTATTGTGGGCACATGCTATGGTGTGTGGGACTAGAGTCAAAGTTTGGCAGGACCAATTTTCCCTCTTTCCTTTGTGCCACCCCTGAAGGTTACAGGTTGGCCTGGCCTGCCTTACAAAGTGCTTTCTGCCTTCAAAGGAGATTATTTTACCTTGTAAATAGCTCTCCTGTTCTGGAGCATCACAGCATGTGGAGATCCAGGCTATTTGAAATAAAGCTATAAACACTTTGCTATAAATGTAAGCTGAGATTCTGCTTCAGATACACAGCCACAATGTTGTGGCTATGGTATCTCCCGATCTGATCCTAAAACTCAACTTAAAATCTAGATGTGGTGCTAGATAGCAAGGCACTAAATGATGATACATCCAGCCCCTTCCTACCAGTGCCCTTATGGAGTCCTGTCACAACTATTTGGAGCCTCTCCGATCACTGGTAGGAAGGGTCTTAAAGTATCACCCTTCAACACCTAGCTTGCGAGTGTCACAGAACTCCACCCTTCAGTGCAGCTGGCTGGATTTTTAGGTAGATTTGGGGAACATGTAGAATCATAGTAATGGTATCAAATTGTAAATGTACATAGGAAACAGTTATTTTGTCATAAGCCTGGCTTACAATATCACAATTAAAAAGATACGAGCTGTATTTTTTTTTAAAAAAAATGTCACTGTGAGATACCTTGAGTCACATTTTAGAGAGAAAGGCAGAATATAAATCCAATAAACAAACAAAGAAGGGAAGATTAAAATTGAAATGGCTCTGCTGAAGAAAATCAAAAGCCTTGGCAAATGTCAATGGTGGCCCTTCCTGCAGTGCTGTGTCCCTGACAGTTTTCTGTGGATACTGAATATGCAAAGACCAGCTTGCTTGCTTTATCTGGGCCTGTATGAACTGAGACAGATGACAATAGTGTTTAGTTTTGTTTTTTAAGCATTATACAGAATACATGGTGCTTTGAGTAATCTAAGCAGCAACAGAAGGAAAAGGATAGAAAAAGAGACTGCCTGGTTCCTGCCTCAAGAAGAATAGTCTAATTACAATCTTTTTTTTGTCCCTATAAATCAAATGAAACCCAAATAAAAAACTCATTCTGGTTCTAATCATCAGTCCTTGTCCTGCCAGCTCCGGCTGTGTAAACTGTTTGCCATTGGGGGAACCCACTTTCTTCTTTTTGATCTGTTCCATCTCTTGTGCCAGACTGCACTAACAGTTTGTAGAAAAAAAACTGTTGGAAGATTTGCTCACGTTTTGATGTGATGTACAAATAAGGATTATAATCCCCTCTTGTTTCATAAAATCATTTGTACAAAATGCTTGAAACATTTAAATACTTCCAACTTGTTTGAATTAGTTATCTGGGAGATAAATGTGAATGGTAATGGGGACACTTGGGGACAGGATCTGAATTTTTAAGAGCTAATCATGGCAGATTGGAATAGTTATGCTGGAACCCTATATTTCCCATAGCGTCTTTGATCTGACAGTTAACAATGGCCTCAATATAATATCACTCTGTAGTACTGTAGCATCTTAAGACATCCCAGAGCAGAGATTGGAAAACATGGTTGGCAGTGATTTATGGTGTCCTAAATCCAATTCATGCCACTGTAAATCTTGTGTTGGTTGCCGCAAAGATTGGGATTCTCTACCAACCTCACAAAGCAACCAAGCCCTTCCCCAGGACTCACTCTTTAGAGGATGCAGCCCCCACTTCACAGTCATTTAGGCTGCACTGCGGAAGGAAGAGGCAGGGATCTTGTGCGAGCAGGCAGCTCGTGTGGAGCTGAAGGACCCCGGATGCGAGAGCCTCTCCCCAGAGGCTGCTCACGCAATCCCCGCACCCCAGCGCTGGAAGAAGGTAAGGTGTGGAAAGGGCCTGGGAGGTCTCAGCAGATGTTGTGTTGTGCATCTAGCTATAGAGACTATAACAGTCCCCACTAGACTGTTATAGCGCTATGATTCCACTTTCAACTTCCAGTGGAATCCTGGGGTTTGCAGTTTTGGGAGGGTCCAGGATGTTGAAATTGGAATCATAGCACTATAACAGTCTAGCGAGGAAATGGCCATAACCAGATGCTTCTCTCACTGAATGGCTGTCAAATGGAGGTTGCATCAGCTAACAGCTGAGTCCTGGAGGGAGTGAGAGAGGATATATATCATAGTTCCATCTTGGAACTTTTATTCTATATCTTCTCAATGCAGGGTCTCAGCCCATGTCCTAGTACTAATTATGTTGATAATGTTTTTCATATTTAAAAAGAAAAGCATCTTTTTTTCTCAACAAAACTCAAAAGTAATTTAGAGACCATTTTCTGGAGAATGTTTGTGGTCTATTTTCATTAACTATATTGCCCCTCCTTGTCATCCTCACCAAAGTTTTCCATTCCATGTCATCCCTTTCACTGGTAGTGGGGAGAAGGAGTGAAATCATACCTGGGATTTTTCATTTGCATTCTGCTAAGGTTTTAGTCCAGTAAGATAATATAAAATTAAATGGCAGGTTAGAATTATAAGAATTAAGATAAACATCCCCTTTTCAACATGTACTTATTCAAGTTCATTAAGCTTTTTAGTGTGCATGTAATGTAATACAATGTAATGAAATTTAATTTTTCATTAACTTTCTCTGATTCTCTGATCATAATCTCATCAGGTGAGCTCAGCAGAATAACATGGGAGCTACATTTGGCTTCACCATAAAAGATAGTGAGCAGGCCACCTCAGGTAGCAGACACTGGTATTTCAGCAGTGGCAACACTTTGCTGTTTTTCTCACGCCCTTGGCTGCTCCTCTTTGCTAGAAGATGGAACTATGTAAGCCACAGGACTCTGAGTTGTCAGGAATGTTAAAATATGATTCAGCTGCCAGTCCAGTTGGCTTCTGTACATGGGATGGAGAGAGGCACCATTTTACCTTTACAGAAGACGGGAAGATAACCCTGGGTTGGCCCTTCCTAGGGGAGGGGGCATCAAAAGATACTTTGGCAAGTAGAAACATGAATGATTCCTGTGCCCCAGCTCTTAATTCACAGGTCCACTGGTGTTTATAAACTAACCTGTACCTATCTGCAGTTCCCTCTTTTACATCCTCTGGTCACCTGAGCTTCCAACTTGTGAACAGTAGGTATTGTCCAAATAGGCAGGTAAACATCAAACTCCCTTTAAGTATACCTTGAGACTTGGAATTTTGGAGAAATGGGAGACTAAGCTGATGGCTTTATAATCTTTTGCTCTATTTATTGATATAACCTGGGGGGGGTTATAAAATTGTACTTCCTTTCCTTCATCTTACACAGATTTTCCATAGCCTAGAGACCTGCCTTCTACCTCATATCTTCTGCTAAGGAATTTATAAATCTCATAGGTGCATACATTTCACTGTGTATGTTCATTATCAGATGCCATTTCCGTCCTAAACTGCTATAGTGCTATTATTTCACTTCCAACATCTTGTGAAATTCTGGGGTTTGTAGTTCACTGAGGCCAAAGACTTCTCTGGTTGAGAATTCTAAAATGCCCCTCCCTAAACTACAAACCTCAGGATTCCATAGGCTGTTGAAAGTGGAATAATAGTATAGTGCGGAAATGGCCAGAGAGTACAACCCAGTCTGTTACAGACCAGAATTCTTATGATATGAAAAATACAGTGTTTTCACCCATGCTGGGGTTCACCATACAGCGAGCAGCTTAGAGAGCACTTAGCTGATAAACTGTATAGAAATACACACGCTATTGCTATGCTACTGCTATCTTCAGTTTGGTCATACAGGACAGACCAGTCCTGACCTGTTGCGCTTCCTGTTTATAGAGCTTGTAATTAGATTTTTTTTTCCCCAATGCAGATAGTGGCCTCGAATCTACCTTTCTGCCAAGATATCTACTGATTTTACTTATCCACCAATCAGAGATGAATTTTCACTCAATTGTCTTGATCTGTCTATCTGCAATCAAGCATGATTTAAGATCTATGTTGCAATAAATTGAACCCTGGTTTTATTCTGGCTTTTTTCTACAACTCATTAGGCTTCTTTGACTGATCTTCTCTCTTTTTACATGTTATGCCATGGCCAGAGAGACACAGAAGACTGTTTTTTACATAGAACTAGTTCTGCCAACCCTATAAAAGCACTATTCATTAAATCAATGTATAACCACTTTTCATTTATCCCTTTTTACTACCAATAATCAACTATAGAGCCAGAAACTGGCAAAATATATCTATCAATCCTGTAACCAAGTGTCCCATTAAGCCTAGAATTGGCCCATGATCTTTGGCAGACCTGAGAAAAGTTGTTGGAGGGACTACTGGTCATGTTTGCTGGAGGATTTGGGAGAATTTTGTCCAAAAACGTAACTTTTCCAACATCTTGTTAGGTTTTATAGTTTGAGGAACTGAGCCCTATCTCTTCCTGCTCCTCCTTGGGATCTAAAATATGGTGTGTTCTACTTCATTGTACAGGCGTATCAAAAAACAATAGTGGACTACAAATGGTAACCATTTTTCTTTTAGCCATTAAAGCGAAGAAACTCCTTCCCTTAATGGCAGTATCAGCACCTGGGCAGGATGGAATAAAAACACTCTGTGTAATCAAAAAGAAGGAACATGGAAACTACAGGGAGTAGAATTAGACCTTTCAGAATCCCATTTAGCTCCCCTTGCTAGTGATGAATCCAAACCATCTTCCTAACCATTGCTGGCAGCAGGTCTACCATCTGGCATGGAGCTGCTGGCACACCTAATAGAGACATGAAGGAGTGAAGTGCATTTGCTTTCAAAGATCTTGATCATTCATGTAATTAGAATATTTCAGGAATGAACTTTCTCACTCTGCTTACAACAAAAGTTTGTACAGATTTTTCATTATGGCAAACCAACACTAGCTGTGTCTTTTTGTTTAAGAAAGAGAGGGGGGGTTGCCAGTTTATAACCCACTGCAAACTATCTCTGAGCCACATGCTCAAATGCTTATGTTTCTTTGGACAAATACATTTATTCTTTTTTTTTTAATGTCTTTATTGATATATTTAAAGGACTAAAGCAGTTTTGCACAGTCCTCTTTGTTATACTGAACATTTGCTGCCTGAACTATGTTCTTTTTAACGGGTGCTAAGCCCCCCCATCTCTCTCTCTCTCTCTCTCTCTCTCTCTTTCTGTTTGTGTGTATCCGTGCGTGCTCGCACACCATTTGCTCTTTGAGATGGAACAGGAGATTCCCTCCCCCAGCTCAAGGTATGTAATACTCAAAGACATTACTATTTTAGCATCTGAGACACAAACAAAAATTCTCACTAGTAATTCTTCCATTCTTTGGCTTTAAAAATTCAATAAAAACCAAATTAAATAAATGTTAGCCCCCTCTCCTGCTATCCAAAATCTGTTGTCTAAGGCAGCTGCTGCTCTCTGCCTAAGAGCTGGTCCAGCTCTGTGCATTCACTTGCTAAGTATCTGACCATTCACTTTTTGCAGTGTTTGTTAAAGTACACATTTGTTGGGCAGAGCACAAATAGTTAATCATCTTTGCACCACTGAGTCTTACCTGTAATATCTGCTGCAGGAGGGCTGGCTGTGAAACGCTATTTAGTTAAGTAGTCCAAGCACATTTTATTCAAGAACCATAACAATTTTAATGTTCCTGGCAAACAAAGACACAATTACCCTTGCAGTCACTGAAAGTGTTGATGTGCACCAAGGGGGAAAAATAATACTGAAGAGAAAGCATCCAGTTCAACACTTCTGTTTAAGAAATTATCTTAACATGCAGACAGACTCAGCGAACAAACTAATCAATCCGGGAGCTTTCAGCTTTCTTATTTTTAGCTAAAGACCACATTTAACTTCTTTTTGAAAAAAGAGGCTGCTGTGTGAATGTACAGGCTGTCAGATAAAGCATTTCCAGAGAGACATTTAGGATGTATTATGGAAGGATGCCAAAATAATTATTAAATTTTATTTATTAGTTATTAGTTACATTTATATCTTGCCTTTCCCACAGTGTATTCAAAGCTGCCTAGATGGGTTTCCTCCCCCGCAATTCACCCTCCCAACAAGCAGAGCTTGGGAAGTTATTTTTTGAATGAACACTGAAAAAATTTTAAAACAAAAACACAGACACCAAATATGCAACTTTGTTCTTGTTTTGTCATTACTTTTAAGAACCTTTTTGGCAAAATAATCCCTCTTTAGAAGTAAGATAATGCACACAAATCGGAAGGAAAAAGTCTCCCTAAAATGCCCCTGCTAGGAATTTTACAACCCGTAAAGGGTAACATGTAAACACTGCTCAGTACACACAAAAACAGGGATGTTACCATTTGGTACATTATTATCATGCAAAAGAAACATCCTTACAACCTTGTTATTTCCAAAACAAAAGATTAACAGTAACATCCTCATTTTGTAGCACTTTCCTTCCAAGCTCTGACAAAAATCTTGTTAAGCAAATGAGGCTGAGAGAGAGTGACTAGCCCAAGGCCACCCAGTGAATGCTATGGCTCTTTCAGGACTGGAGACCATACCTTTCAAATTGCCCTCCAACTATCTGATAATTACACTAAACTGGTTCTCTGGCATCATATTTCATAGGGCCCTCTTCTATGGTGAAGCATTACATTTCTGTGGTAGCCAACCAGTCTAGTCTGACCAATTATACTATCCCCTATCAAGTGACCTGTCAAGAAATGATGATGATGATGATGATGATGATGATGATGATGATGATGATGATATCTTGTCTTTTTCCCAGTTCAGAGCTCAAAGAGGCTCACAACAAATTAAAAAAAATTATTAAAAATCTGCAGGATACAAAAATTAAAATGAGATCAAGCAATCAAAAAATTAAAACTAGATTAAAGTACGTATCATTAAGATGCACACACACACCCCAGCACAACACTGAGCCAGATCCAGCACATTATTTGGTGGGATGGGACTCAGTCAATCATCAAATGTCTGTCTAAACAGAAAAGTCTTTATTTGTCTGCGAAAAGAAAGTAAGGTGGATGCCAATTTAACTTCTCTGGGAAGAGAGTTCCAGATCCAGGGGCAGCCATTGAGAAGACTTTCTCCCATGTTCCTACCAGATGTACTGGGAAGGTGGTAGGATAGAGAGAAGGGCCTCTCCAGCAGATCTCAAAGCGTGGACTGGTTTGGAAGGGAAAATACAGTCCTTCATATAACCTGGACCTGACCTGTATAAGACTTTAGATGTCAAACCAGTACTTTCAGTTGTTCACAGAAACCAGTACTTTCAATTGTTCCCAGAAATGGACTGGGAGTCAGTGAAACTATTGCAATGAGGGAACTGTGTGTTCTTTATAGCTCTTGATATTGAGTTCAATGGATCAGTGGTTTGCCTTGGTATGAGAGGCAGCTCCCTGAGTTGCACTCTGTGTTCACTAGAACATATCATGTTCTAAGGCTAGATCAGTTCCATGTTTTTGAGGAGTCTTCCTGTGAAACAGGGATGGAAGAAATATTTCAAAATATTCAAAAAATGGTATATACATAAAAAAAAAATCCTCAAGTACTGAGCAACTGTGGCCATTTCCACACTACACTGTTATAGCACGATTATTCCACTTTCAAAATCGTATGGAATCCTGGGGTTTGCAGTTTAGGGAGGGGCATTTAGAATTCTCAGCCAGAGAGTTCTTTGGCCTCAGTAAACTACAAACCCCAGAATTCCACAGGATGCTAAAAGTGGAATAATAGCACTATAACAGTGTAGTGCAGAAATGCCATATTCCAATAATTTTGGTGGAACCTTGTATCAACTACCATCCTACCCCGACCCCCAAACTTGAAGAAAAAGTCATTCTCTCACTCTCCAGTGGGTGGCAGGATGGCTCTCTTTTTCCCTGTGCAGCTGATACCTGATAAAGGAGATGGAGTTGGGGGAGTTACAATCATGGCAATAGTATTGCAATCATAACTAAGTAGTGATGATGAATACAAAAGAGTTACCTAGATTTATGATTCTGTAACTGTTCTGTATTCGTGATCACTACTTATTCACAGTTTTGACCCTACAGTCATAATCATAACTCACTTTCCAACCTACTTTGCCAGCTGCCGTCAATTGGAATATGGATGAATGAGTTTTTACCAGGTTTGAGGCAGTCAGGCCAAGACAAATGACTTAGTTACATATAATTCCAGCCATAATATTGTTATATTTTCATATTGTTATTATATATATTATATGTTACTATTTTTATAATATTTATGTTATTTATAAGGTATTATATTATTTCTATTATATTACTATATTGTTTTCTGCATAGAAAATGCCACATGTGAGTTTACACAGAATTAATCCTGAACCTCAAACAGTCTTCAAAAACTGCAGTTTTTAAAGCGTTTCTTGCTGCAGGAAGAACATTGCTAAAATTACTTGTTGCTTCCTTTAAGAACAAAACTGATAATAAAGTATATCTGTACCTTGACAGTCACGTGTCACGCTTCCTCCACGCAGTGTTAACTCACGTCTTATGTTATACTGTAGAATGTAAAGCCAACCAGGCAGCCTCTAAATACTTATTTAGAACTTGTTTTCTGCTGACCGAGGGACTAGAACACGAACCAATAGATTCACATTACAAAAAAAGATATTCTTTTTAAACATTAGGAAAAAACTTTTTTTACTGAGTGTTTTGGTAGTGGAATAGATTGCTTCAGAGGATGGGACATTCTCTAGCTGCTTTAAATAAATAGTCTTTAAATAAAGGTTGGATGGGCATCCTTCAGGAGAGCTTTAGTTGGGTATTCCTGCATGCCATGGGGTTGGAGTAAATGTCATTTGAGGTCTCTTCCAACTATAAGACTCAGTTATTCTATTCTCTTTGTGGCAAATTAGATATTAGACCTTACTAGTATTTTTTAAAAAATGCCATATGTCTGTAGCAGAACAACAATGTACATTGAGATTGGAGGGCGTGCACAGAATGCTTTTACTTCTTTTCTGCTCACTTATGATCCTGACAATCAAATCCCTCACATACACCAAAATTAGCCTTGGGGAAAAAAACACTCTTCTATTGGCACTCCTTTTTATGAAGACTAGATTTTCCTCACAATTGTACCCTGCAGAGCCCTAATGAAAAAATTCTGGGAAAAAAGTGTTTAAATACATACACAGACAACATTAAAAGCCAAGATGTTGTTACCAGCTGTGCAAGATAAAAGCAATGGCTAGCTGTTCCTAAATGAAGCATGATTTCTGCAGTTCAGAAAAGAGAAAATGCTTTTCGGTCACATAACAAGCGCTGGCCAGCAGTGTGCCTAGGTTCACTACATAAGCATACAAAAAAGCACCAGCACTGGATAATGTTTGACCTTCAAGCCAATTCACTAGACAGAAAAATCTATCAAAGCCTTATTGTAATCAGGGAAAAAACTGTTTGAAGAATCTGAAGGAAAAGCAAAGAGTTTCAGAGAGACTGGAGAAATTAATGTTGAACACCAATAGCTATTAACTACAGTCCCTGGCATCTACATTCAGTCTGTAGTAGTATGAAAAAGACTTTTGCCTTGAGCTTTGATGAGTTACAGGAAGTCATAGTGGACCAACCTTCCCAACCCAATGTACTCCAGATTTGTTGGACCACAACATGCTGGCTGAAGAAGATGAAGACTCTAGTTCAACATATCTGGAACATGGGTTGGGGGAGGCTGTGGTAGACAGATGTTTGATGGATTTCTGAATGACCAATGCATAACTGCTTGTCATGCAGTTAGACCGACAAACAAACACATTCCACTATTTTACTCTAAAAAATCTGCCAGAACAATAAACAACTTGCATGCATGCTGTGGGATAATCTAGGGCCCTTTTCACATACCATTTCTCATGTGAAAGGGCCTCTGGAACATCACGCAATTGCAATGAGCATTTCAGACAATGTCCTCGCAATCACGCAATGCTGCCAGGGCCAGCAGGCAGCGATCATGAACTATATCATTTTCGGCTTTCAGCCGAAAATGGTTTGCAATCACTCATTGCTCCAAGGCCCCACACACACTTACCATCCGTGCGGAGCTTCTGGAGCCACAGCCCTCGCACTTCCTCCCCCAGTGCAGCCTGGGAAAATACCTGACTGTGCTGTGGAAGGAAGAGGCAGAGTCCTCATGCTGCCTGCCGGCTGTCAGACAGAGCAAAAGCAGCAGGAATACAAGAGCCTCACGGAAGAGGCTGCTAGTGTGATCCTCACACGACCGTACCAGACACAGGTAAGTTTCAGAAAGGGTCTAGGTAATGCACAGTTGTCCTCTTTGTCCAAACAGTCAGGGCTCAGAGATTACGATTCCCCTGCTCAGTGGTACTTCTAGGGTTCACCTGCATTTTTCTGCCATCACAGAGGCTGCAGAGACACATCAACTGCCAAAGGATCTTTCCACCTCACCTTGGGATGGTATTTCTGCTACCTTGGATGAAATTGCATGAGGCACCTTTCACCAGCTAAGGGCAGCAAGATGGAAGCATCAGTCTCCCCTGAGCAGAAGGAACCTTGCTGTGGCTTGCTGTATTCTACTAACATTCAGTTTGGATTACTGAAGTGAATTGTATCACAGATTGCCTTTGAAAACAGCTCAGAAACTGCACCTGTTTCAAGTTTCAGCATGCAATTTTCTGAACAGAAAAACTAGTACATGCTACATTAAAACGTAGTATGCAGCTAAGACCTTTTCTAGAGGAAGGCTTGGAGACCAACAGAGGTGATGGAGGTCTGGCAGAGACAGCCTTGGAGCAAGGCAGAGGTGTCATGGTAGTGATGGTGGCGGTGGTGGAGGAGGAAGAGGAACAACTGCCAGCCTGGCCCAGCCCTGCCACAGCTGCTGCAAAGATCTCCTTCAGTGTTCTCATCCTTTTCTTCCTTCTCCTCAAGGAGGATGATAACATTGAAGGAGATTTCTGCAGCAGCAGAGTATGTAGCATGCATGTTTGGTAGACCTAGAGATATTCACCGTTCTTCCACTTTCACAGGGATCCTGCACTATTAATCCCCTGCAAAAGTTGAGGGCTGACTGTATTTTATTTTTGTTTTGGCTAGTCTAAAGAGTGTTGTCTCTATCAAAACAGAGGTTATTAGTTCATACAGGGTTAAAAATTCAGTTTGCAGTTTCTCACATCTAACCCACAAGGGAGAAAGTGGGTGCTTTCACTTGGCTTATAGGCAGAGGTTCTTTCTGAGGAGAACAGCAAATCTGCAGTAGTGTGACTGCATTTCCTAACCCTTGGGAATGTTATCATGCCAATACATAATATATAAGGAACTGTTTTTCTACTGAATTACACTATTGGTCCATCTTGCCTAGTCCTGCTGACTCCAGTCATTACTTAAGGGGCATGCTCATCCACCACATGAGGAGCTGAAGTACATTTTGAAAACTAAAGCTATCATCTTAGTAGGGCAATCCAAAATATTTTGCTACCTGAAAAAAGAGCTAGAAATGGCAATAACTCTACCCACCACCAGATCTGACTATGTTGCACCAAGGATGGGCAAATTATTTTCGAGCCTGAGACAGTGCTTCCCTCTAACAGTAAAACTACAGCAGTATTAAATCAAACAGTTTGCTGTGCTTTCATGGCACTTGGTATTAACTGCTGAAGTGTCCACTATGCTCTGCCTAATGGTAGGGCAGGACATGTCTAATATTAGATACATTCATGACTCTGTGGTCTTCAGAGTGAAGAAAACTAATATATCGCTGACATTTCACAACCAGTTTATTTATTGCAGTATTTTATATCATGTTTTTGATCCAGCTCAACAGAATGATCTCTCCAATCCCTCCCTCTCTCTCTCTCTCTCTCTTATATATGCACACATAAGCACACAAAAACATATATGCACACATTCCAAATTATAAACAAAACAATGTGATCTTTTTTTA
Organism: Ctenosaura bakeri; assembly: GCA_948474755.1. Lineage (NCBI taxonomy): Eukaryota > Metazoa > Chordata > Lepidosauria > Squamata > Iguanidae > Ctenosaura > Ctenosaura bakeri. Next base: position 313,293 of record CAOLHI010000249.1, on the reverse strand, counting down.
AAAAAAACAGTAAAAATCTTGCTTAAAATCGAAGCAAAAAGAACTCCCATACAAAACAGTCTTCAGCCTGACAAACTGAAATGGTCTGGGTAAAGGTGCCTTATTTGGAGTTGAAACAAGATTGGTACAGGACCAGGCAAGTCTCTCTGGGGATGGAATCCCCATAAATGGAGTGCAACAACTGCCCCTACCTGCAGTTACCAGCCATCTCACTTTTGAAATGGCAATGAGAAGGGGACAGAAATGGGCCTCTGTGGATAATTTCTGTACATGATCACCAGACTCACAACAGTTTCAAAGTCTAAATCAGGGATGGAATGGGGAGGGAACACCTCCATCCCATTTACCCAAGCGAGCTGTGTCAGCCTTTTGGCCAGTTTGGGGGTTAAAAAAAAACACCCTTTAGAGGACTATGAGGGGGTTGTTCAGGAATTGCACTTGGGGTTCTTAAGAGCTTCATATGGTCCATGGATCATACGTTGCCTACCCCAGCCTTAAATATTAAAACCACCATGTTGAAATTGTGATGACAGGGAACCTCTACAGTTGTTTTAACACAAGTGAGATGCATTGTCTACCTCAACTCTCAAATAAAGTTCAGGGTTCCATATACACATGTAGCTAAGATTCGTTTTCTTTCTTTCTTCACAGTAAGCATATGTGGGCAATTAAGTCTTCAAGGGCCAAATGTGGCCCCCCAAGTTTCAGGGTGGGAACCCTTGCTCTTAAGTGCAGTAGAATCTTAAAAGATCACTTTTATAGATATAGCTACTACGCTCTTTTAAAATCACACGCCTGGATGCTTACAATAGCAAAAAATTAATTCTATGCATTTACTCTCCATTTCAGTCCCTCTGTATCCACTGGTATCTCTGGAAGCTTTGCCATTAATTTCAAAGGCCACAACACTAGCCTCTTGATCTCCACATTGCTGGGGTTTTCTTTGTGATGTTGCTTCAGAGAAATGGGTTGTCAGTACAATTAAAACAAGAAGAATGAAAGAAGAATACTAAAGCATTTTTATTGGAGACAGAGCCAAGAGTGGACTGACAAGTAATTACACAGTCTTTGCAAATAAGATATCAAAGGGAGAGGTACATCAATTACTTTGTCTCTTTGTATCCCAGTTTGAACCAGTTCTGTTTCTGGAGGACATGCAAGCACAAATTAAGCTTGGTGAGTTTTTGATGGTAGGTGAAATGGGAATAAATAGCTTGTCTGAATGCCTACAGGATCAATTTGGTTTGCTTCTAATTATTGCAAAAATACATTTAGGAACCAGTTACCATGGGTGCAGGATCAAAACTAAAGAGTAATTTGGAATTGTTTCTCCTGGGGAAGAGACATGTTTCCATGGAAAGAAAGAAGAAAAAAACTAAACACCCAAGATGGCCATCTGAAGAGCCTACAATTACAAAACATTAGAACAGGTGCTCTCTTGTCCACTTTCTCCTTTTCTTTCTTTCTTTCTTTTTTTCTTTGCATACACACCTCTTTCTTTCAACAGAGGGAAGTAGCCAGAGAGATCAGGAGGAACAGAAGAATAGTTGGGAGTTTCAGTTTTTTTCAGTACATAATTCTTGAGCAACTGTGCCTAGAAATGCTGCAGATAATTCTAAAAATCAGAGTTAGCTAATACACTCATTAGGACCACAAAAATGTGATTAAACTGGGTAAGCTTTCAGATTATTGAGAAATCTTCATAAGGCTTAAGGCAGCAATGAAAATCATGCTATATTCTAGATGTCGCTGAACAGCACTACCTGTCAGCCCTAGCCAGGGTAGCCACTGGTGAAGAAAGCTAAGAGTTGCAGTCCAATAATCAGCTGCATGATTTCTAACCCTGAATGAGGGGGATAGAGCAAGAAACAGAAAGTCCAAAAATCTGGTCAGATATTCTAATCATCAGAGCTAACAACAATCCTAGATCTGTCTCTGGGAATTGTGTGTAGAGCATCCAAAAAGGACTGAAGGGAGAGTCAACTGACTGATGCAATATGTTCTATATATTAATTAAATGTGATGATATGATTTATAAAGCCCAAAATATATCTTTTTTTTGTACACAGTGACCTATCTTTTCATGGCATCATGATGCTATCTTTGCAAAATTAATAATGAGCAATCCTTGACCTAAATCCAGTTGTTAGTCCCAGCTAGAGTGGATTGAATAAGTCTCTGAATATTGGATAAGTCAACACTTACGTAAGTTCAGCTGACTCCATGGGTGTATACTAGTGGAGACTAGCAACTGGATTTAGGTCCTTATGCACACATGCACATACATCCATAGCTGCATATTATGACTCATATCTGTACCAGTCAGAGCATTTCTGGTGCAGATCTTGCTTCTGCTGCGATTTCAGGAGGTGGCCAACTCTGGAAAGTCACTTTCTTTCCGGGCGAATCCCATTTGTAACATGTACAGAATGATAGGGACATTTCATTAGCGGCAGCTGCAATCAATCCATGGCCAAGAAGGAATGGGGGGACTTATAGAGTGAGACGAGGCCTCCTCCATGTGCCTGGCCCATAGGCCAAGAGTAAGACCAGTCCAGCATTAGGCAGAGAGGAGCAACTACCTCCACAAGCAAAATACAAAACAAAAAAACAAAAAACAAAAACAGGGTCCCAAGCTGGCAGCCTGACAATTATTTGTCCTAGTTCCCCTGACCATTTCCTTCTCAGAAGAAGAAGCTGTCCATGCCATATTTCCTGCAACATGGTAAGTTGTGGCCCAAAGATGGATTAAACCATAAAACACAACTACAAATATACTTCTAGGCCAGAACACTGCACTTATGGGGCTAGCAGGCAAAAAAGACAAAGGAAAATACATTATGGCTTTCCACACCTAGAGTCTATAAGTAATTCAAAAGTGGTTTTAATTCTACAGATTATTTGCTTTTAAGAGCAATTAAGACCCAATATTGGGGAAAAGGTAAGATATAAGCACCTGGAAGGAGGAGGAGGAAGAGATTGTTGTATTTTCTAGAACTCACATAATATTGGTAACATTGTTACTTGGGTTAATTTTACCCTGTGTACACCTAAAACTGAGCTCATATGATTATGACAATGGTCTCTCAAAGGTGGCCTTTGGAAGAATATCATAATGTTTATTTATTTCTTAGATTTAAAGTATGCCTGTCCTGTGAATGTAGCGTACTTTATCGGCCAACCAAAATGCACAAAATATAATTAACAGTACAGACACTTCTTGAGAAATTCAGTGTTTGCTGCCTAAGAAAAGGAGAGCTAACTTCACACAAGACAGGGACATGCTGGAGCTCAAGGGAAGTTAATTTTTTGCTACTAATGGAGTTGGAATTTTATTTCCTTCTATTGCCTCTTGTCCCTAATCCCCACATAACCAAGAAGTGGGAGTGATTTCTGCCTCCATTGAGATTCCTCCAGACCATCTTAACTGACAACAAAAGTAACATCTGAGACAAAAGGTGGGCCTTTGATTCTAACACTGACACTGGTTTTCTCCTGTATAATTTGTTAACATCTTTGCTTGATGAAGAAGCCAGTGACATTTCAAAAGCTTGCATAATGTATTTTGGGCATTAGTTGACCAATAAAAAAAAATCTCTGTTTCTGTAGATTTTGTTGTATTTTGCTGTATTGCCAACACAGCTACTCCTAAATATGTTTCGTTTAATGCAGCTAGTATGAATTGCTTGCCCAACACAATATCCTTACAATAATGTTGTGACGTGGGTCAGGATGAGAGAGAATGGCTGATGCAGTGCCACTCCTAAGATTCATGGCTTGATGGGGATTAGAATTCAGATCTACATTGGTGCTTATGCTTCCTAAATTACAACTATGTCTCTGCATGGAGATGTCATTTTGATCAGCTTCACTGGGATAGGAGGATAATTTTTAAAGTCAACAGCAATGTCAGTTTGACCTTGTTCCTAATATGGTCATATATGAATAAGTCCTACAAAAGCTCGTTTTCCCAGGAATATCTTTTTTTCTCCTTATCAGTGGATCCCACTTAATTACGTCTTTTTGCATCCTAATGTCAACAGTATAAGAAAAGAAAACTAGCCCTAAGGATTAACTGAAGGTTGTTTGTGATCTTCTGGAATCATCACCAAGTAAAGGTTTACAAACAGGGATAGCAACAGATCTAATTAGCCTGATAACTCGACTCAATGAAAAAGACTGGCAAAAATATCTGCAAACAGGTACCGTATAAAAATATTCAAACGAATATGCTATTAAAGTAACTTAGAAATATTTTTGCTTCCTTTTAAGAACCATATCTTCTGCCTGAGATCCATATCTATTGTCCCTGAGACATCATGTTATGTATATGCCAAGTTTAGAGAATATATTCAATTTTCTCCAGCATATTTTCCACAACCTAATTGTGCAAGAAAGAAATATATGGCTACATTTCCTGATTCACATACTCCAGAGGTGTTTTCTCAGTCACATAGGGATGAGGGTACGGGGGGGGTTCTCTCTGGGTGGCAATGTTTTTGGGGAGTTCCAGCCCCATAGCCATGCCCCCACGTGCCCTGACCATGCCCCCAAGCACTGCAGCCACACCACCACGCACAGTGGCCACGCGCCTCACACCATAGCCCTGACCCCCTCTTGCCCCCCCTCCACACACTCCAAGCTCCACCACTGTGTTTTCCACCCTGCCACAGTTTAATGAACATACTACCAATCAGGAAGTAAGACAAGGATGTGATTGTCTCTCTCCAGCAAAAATGCAGAGAAAAATGAAACGCCTAACCTTGCACAAATAAATCCAAGTACTGTTCCATCTAGTGTATAAACTACACAGTGACAGTATCCACATATATTTTCCCACTCTCTCACTTAACAATTAAATCAGCACTGCTAAGACCTTTGATAGTTTGATTATTCAGCCGTTTATCTCAAAATGACTTCTTCCACACAGGTCAACCAGAACAAGTGACAGGTGATGTTACTGTAAATACCAGTATTTTACCACTGAGAAGTAAAATTACTATCAGTCCTCCAAAACAGCTCACATAGAGATTCTGTAGGTGTACTTGAATTCTCAGGTACTTCTTCCACAAATGATGGTTATAGTGTTCAAGGAACAAGAAGATGTTTCTCTTAAATATGCTAGTCAGCTTTCTATATTAATTCATTATACTGCTGGCTTATTTCCATCATGGCAAAAAGTACCACCTGCATTATCGCTTTCTCCATGTGGAGCTTTGTAGTTGGGCAAAAGCAAGCAAATAACTCTTTCCATTCTGACCACATTGGAGAATCTGCAGGTTCAGGAATAATAATGTTTTATTTGTCTTACTGAGAATTTGGGGAAATTTGGAGTGAGGATGTTGAACTAATTTCATAGATGAAGAGCTCTGCCATTCTCAGCAATGCCTGGCTGACCACTATCTCTAACAGAACAAAACATTGAAAGAGAATACCTAACTGTTCAGTTAAAATAAAGTCAGCATCATAAGGTGACTAAGCTGTATATTGAGCTATATACTTACACTAGTATCCACATACACTTTTCTTGTCCAATTATGAAAATGACTTCAACCAAAGAAAACTAGGTTCAAATCTCCACTCAGCTGTTACTGGGCTGTACATTCCACACACTTTGAGATGGCTTGATTGACAAGATATGATTTAATTGGCAAAATATATTATTTTGCCATTAATATAAAATGTACCCTGATGTGACTGTGTGGATAAGCTGGACAAAAGGAAGGACAAAGCCTACTTTGGCTTTGCAAAGTAGGTCAGAGACCCCCTCAAGGCCTAGCCAGGTTATAGTCAGGAATCACCAGGTAACTCCAGAGATAATAGCTATAATAACTGTGCTTTCATACAATAGTGGCAGGGAAGTTCCCACCAAACCACTGATTGTTTCAAACCTTCTTCCCACTGAACTGTGCATTTCCTCATTGTCCCAACACCTGTCCAACCATTACAGAGCTATCACAATGCACATTAACTCTTTGTCACCTGACACTAAGATTGTTAGCCCATTCCAGACCACATTGTCCACCCTGTGAACTCCATTGTTTACTTGGCTGGAGAACCATTCACAGCCTTGTCCTCCAGGCAGAAAATATCTCACTTTCTGGTGACTACTCTGTCACTCTGATTCCCAAACAAGTATTGTCCTTCGGTGCAAATCTAAGCCACATCACTGTTTTTTTTGCTGCTCACTGGATCTGTAAATATCACTCTCATCACCCCTGAAATCTCACTATCAACAATTTTCCTCCTTTTCTCATTCAGCTAGCCTTATGTGATTGTATGAATGCTTGCTTCTTGCATGTGATTGTTAATTCCTCAAATAAAACACATTTTCATATAGTTTTGAGTCTTTGGTTGGTTTCTCCCTGTGGAGACCCCATAAACATTGGTGGAAAGATCTCACTAGGTTACCTCCCTCTCACAGGCCTCTTAATTGAGCTAATAATTCTCCACCTTTGCACATGGACCCAATCACCCACATTTTGGGGTAACACAGCCATGAAATTTACTGGGTAGTTTGCATGAAAGTGGTTCTCAGCCTTGGTCTTCCAGATGTTTTGAACGTTCCTTCACATGTTCCCCACCCAGCCAAAATATCTGAAAAGTCAGACACTGAGAACCACTGCTCTATCACATGTCATCATCTCTCAGCTTGTGAAAAAAAGAAATTGGAAGTGGGGAATCATGTGCACTTTTTGGCATTCTTTGAAAGAAGAGTTTGATTCAAAGATGACACATCTCATGGTATTATGACCATCTCTCAGTGCTTACTTCTAGCTATTTAGCTCATGTTTTAAGGCACTTGGCTATAAGCTGGGCAATGTCCATACCTTTCAAAGTCTGTATTCTGAGGTGTCCAATGTGCAGACACACAATGACTCTACTCACTCTGAAGAACAGCAACACTGCTGCTAATGGGCTATGCTGGATTCAAATAAAATATTAGGATAAATGGACTGAAAGTGAGAGCGCCTCAACTCCATGCTGATAAGGATTTAGTAATTTAAACACTCCCTAGAAGGTCAACCGCTGAAATCTTGAATTGCCTGCCTGTAAATAATTCTGGAGAAAACCGTGATATACAATCTTCCTGAAATTTGCCTCTGTTTGAAGATGGCAGAAATTCCATTCTATTCATTATGATCAAATAATGGTTGTTACCCTTCCCCACTCCCTGCAACATACTACTGGACTATGCTCTCCTTGCTTTATGATTTCTTCCATCATGTTTATCTCTCATCCACAAAGCAATTACAGCCAGTCTAAAAACACTGCCTGTGTCAGAGTCTAATATTTATTGTGTTTATATCCTAGCATTTTGCTTTAACAGCCACTGAACTGGCTCACTACCCTTCACTTGACAAAACAGCATACATCATAGCCTGAGTATCTCCCAGGGCCCCTTTACTCGCTAAGTCAGACCCACTTTCTTGGGATTTCTCATTTATTCAGGACTCCTCATTCCATCTCCCATCCAGCAACTGCCATGATTTTTGCATTTCTGATTTTGTCATTTGAATAGAGAGGCTGCATAAAACTAAGACCCAGAAAATTATTTATTGTTTTCTCTGGATAATTTCACCCTAATGGGGCTGAGAAAAGGACATCTGTTCTGTATACTGATGCTAACTGCAAGAGAAACCTCTGTCAGTTGTAAGTAAAATGAGCAATAATTTTGTAACAGGGCAGGAGAGAATGGAGGAAATTTCAAATATTTGATCCCTAGAAAATGCTATAAGCCAGACTTTTCCAGTTTGGCAGCCACCACTTTGGACAATATTCTCCAATATTTGTAGCCACTGGCCATGCAAACTCGGGAGCAATGGAGTCAAAAACATCTGAAAGGTACTAAATTGGGCAAAGTTGGAGTCCTTTCACACTACACCATTATAGTGCTATATTCCACTTTAACTGACATGTCAACATCCTGTGGGATTTGTAGATTAGTGAGGAACTATAGCTCTCTAGCTGAGAACTTTTGTTGTTGTGTGCCTTCAAGTCATAGGCCCTTTTCGCACGGGCTTTCCCGGGCGAAATAGCCCCGTGAGCCGTGCGGGAGTGGGAGCGTCGCTCCGCACGACGCACTCCCACTTCCGGCGCTCTCACGGGGCTGCAGCGGCGTGAGCGCGGGGTTTTTGATTTTCGCTTTCAAGCGAAAATCACCCCGCGCTCGCGCTACGCTCCCGGCGCCCACACGCACTCACCTGTAGTGCGGTGCGTCGGGGAGGCGGCCGGGTCGCGCCTCCTTCCCTCCGCCCATGTGGAAGGAAGGGGCGGGGCGGGAGCTAGCGCGGCAGATGCGAGAGCATCCTGCTTCGCACGGGCGGGGGGCTGCTCGCGACAGCCTCCCGCTCGCGCGCACGCGCGCGGGGGGCGGGCGCGACTGTCGCTCGCTCCTGGTGCGTGCGGGGGGCGGGCACGACTGTCGCTCGCTCCTGGCGCGCGCGGGGGGCGGGCGCGACTGCCGCTCGCGCCAGGAGCGAGGGACAGTTGCGCCCGCCCCCCGTGCGCACGCGCGCGATCGGGAGGCTGTCGCGAGCAGCCCCCCCGCGCGCGCCAGGAGCGAGCGACAGTCGCGCCCGCCCCCCGCGCGCGCCAGGAGCGACGGGCTCCTTTCTTGCGCACGCGGGGGGGGATGGACTCGCGAGCCGCCGCCGCCTCCGGGAAGGTGCCATTTCCCAGCTGGTTCCTTCGGCTGCGGAAGGAACCAGCGGGGAACCGGCAGGCTCCCGAACTAGACTTTTCCCGCAAGCCGCCCGCCCCCGCTCGCGCAAAAAGCCTAGTGCGAAAAGGGCCATAGTCATTTCTGGCTTATGACAGCCCTAAGGTGAACCTCTAAAGGAGTTTTCTGGGGTGGAGAATGTGATGCACCCAAGGTCACCCAGTGGGTTTCCATGACCAAATGGGAATCGAACCTTGGTCTCTAGGCCCACAGTCCAACACTCAAACCACCACACTGCACTGGCTCTCATAACTCATATGTCCCCTAAACTACAAATCCCAAAATTCCACAGGATAGAACTATGCCAGTTGAAGTAGAATAACCACATATTATGAAAGGACTCCTGATTTATGCACAATGAATACAAGTGGGCTGTATTTTAGTATTAGCTGCCACCCTGAATGCCAGGTGTGGGGAGGCAGGCTATAAATTAAATACTGCAGTTAAAGAAAGAAAAGCACTAACACTGATGAGAATAAGAACAGAAAAACTAGTGTGAATAGCAACAGAAATACTGAACACTGAAAATGAATAAAATAATGAAATGGGGAAAAAATCTTGCATGCCTGTGCAATTACTACCTGCACACCATTTCACACACAGAAGAATTGTTATAAATTTTGTTAACATGGCTCCTCAAAAAATCCAGAGTCCCAAAAGAAACCAGAGCAGCTCAACAACACTTCAAGATAAATGGATAAACAAATAGTGTCAGTTCAAGAGGAAATGGTTTGAGGGAGGACAGGGAACCAGCTAGTACAAAGCTGCATTGTGAGATATAGATGTAGTTTGTTGCTTTTGAGAGACTAACTTCCTCAAGACTGGTCTTGCCTGCCTGTATCCCTGTGTTGTTGTGCGCCCTCGAGTCATTTCCGACCCTAAGGGTTTTCACAGGGTATTCTGTGACCTGAGGATGTGTGGCACACCAGTGGGTTTCTATGACTGAGCAGAGAATCAAACTCTGGTCTCCAAGGTCATAGTCCAACACTCTACCACATGGCTCTTGCCTAGATGCCTCCCTGCTCCTAATTCCTTAAAAGGTATATTTGTAAAAAAGCAGATATAAAAATTCTCCAATCAGTCATTAGTATTTTCTTTTCACACAAGAAAATTGACATTGCTATGGTTGTCACAAAATGTACTATAACTCAGTGAGGAGCAATCAATTTATGTACACATTACAGAAAGAGACAGAGGCCATTTCCGCACTACGGCTCCATCCCAGTATGGAGATGCATTGAAGCCAGGCCACGATGCTTGTTACCACATAATGTCATTACAGTCCCACTCCTGTCATGTCCTCAGCCATCACAATTGTGCATTATACTATTACCAAAAATCTGGTAATAGGTCCCTTTTGTGTGATGATCAGATTGGCTAGGGTTGTGCAGAAGGGGCGGAAGCACTATCAAGGCGCTTCCTTCCCCAGTGCAGCCCAGGAAGAGGCCAACTGTACTGCAGAAGGAAGGAATGTGTCCTGACCGCTACCATCCACCAGCAGCTGGCTCGGTGTGGAGGGGAGTATTTGGAATATGCTCCCATCCCTGCAAACCCACTATCAGGATGACACCAGGACGTTGCAGGATGCAGGTAAGGTCTGGAAGAGTTTGTCTCTAATAACCAGTGGGTGTAACAGAGGCAAGAACTGGAAGTCAGAGTGTCAGGACTTTTTGATTAACAGAGGTGATGATAACCATCTTACTTCACCTTCTCAGATTTCTCTTTTCACTTTAGCAGCTAGAGGGAAAATACATTTTCCTAACAACAATATATTCTTATGAGCAATGTAATATGCAGTATTTGGGATGCCTTGGCCTTCAGTGGACAATTAAGACTTGATATATATATTTAATATATTATAGTTAATGTGGATTAAAAATGTGGTGACATTTGCCCCAGTTGAAAATACATTTGATGAGCATGTCATGGGACACCTGTGGAATGACTGGGCAAAGTATGACTCATTCCCTAGGAGACATGGAGTAAAGGGCTGAGTCATGATAGTGAAACCATGGCAAGGGATTGCATCATGCAAATAGCCCTGAGTGATGACATGGAAGCAGGTGTGTATAAAAGAGGGGCATGTATGTTTGGTCTCTGACTCTGCATCCTGTATCTCTGCATCCTGTCACTCTGCTCCTGAGTCTCTGATGCTTAATCTCTACCTGTGGATCTGTGTATCCTATATACAGATGTATGTACTGCAACTTTGAAGAGTAAAGCCTCCAGGTATTTTGGATGACAAACTCTGTGTCCATGAGTTTACTAACCAGTGGGTAGAGGGGTCAGAACTGATGCTGTAGTTGTACTCTGCTGTACACGCTTTTTGCTGTTTGGAAGCTCTGCTATATCATGCTTGCCTCTGGGAAACTTTTTGTCCAGAGAGCAGCGGTTCCAGGGAGGATTTTGTGCTGGTGCTGTAAATCATCTCCCGTCAGTTAACGAGTCTTAATTGTCCACTGAAGGCCAAGCCATCCCAAATACTGCATATTACATTGCTCATAAGAATATATTGTTGTTAGGAAAATACATACATACATACATATAAAACCTGCTAAGATGAAAACTGCTAGAATTGCTTTATAATATTAATCTACACAGCCACTACATTTCCAGACTCCCACAGGGTATGTGACTATGATGGGGCATCTCATGATGTGCTACTTCAAAATTTACCAGTAACGCCACTGTTAACAATATCAAGCTTGTGTGTGTTAGACCAAATGGGAGGAAAATGCAACAATGAAACTGAAGTCAAATGAGTTGTAAAAAGAATATTGAAATGACAATGTTTTGAATGCTAGCTTCTAAGAAGATTTGACTCCCTTTGTGAGATACATTGTGTAGAGGGCTTTTTTTTTTAAAAAAAAAAAAAGCATGAAAAGAATATTCTTGTGAGCGCATCCCGTTTTGAAATGCAACATAGAACAAATGAATTGATCCAATTAGCTCAAAGGAGGGATGCAAGCCCCTGAAGAATCTAGCTCTGCCATTATAGAAACCTAATTCCTCAACCAATTCCTTATTCTTTTGCAGTGAAACGAGAGTTTTAACGAGCCCTTGTGAATAGCAATTTTTCAATTCACAGCCTGCCCTAGATGATCAGATTCATCACTCCGCCAGACAGCAGAGTGCAACTAGGGAACTTCTTTGGGCCAATTATGATATGATCTTTATCCAGTTCTGACAGAGTTCCGAAAACCATTATCTTTGCTAAAACATTTCAAGTTCCAATGAGCAAATTTTGCTCAGAAAGGAATTTGGGGATAAGCAGCAGAGGCTGGAGCGAAAGGACAATGATTTGAACTTCCTCAATTTGGGGAGAGATGATTTATCAGAAAAATAATATAAAATCCATCAACACATAATGAACAGGTGAGGGAATACAGGGAGCTCGTGGAATAATAAGTACTTTAAAAATTAAATGTTAAAGAGCTTGGCTTACAGCTGGCACCCGGGGAAATGTCATATGATATTTCTAATAGAGATTTCTTGGCAGATGAGGAATAATTAAAGCAAAGCTAAATCCTTTCTTCCTTTCATCCTCATATTTATCCAGTGAAAAATATACATTCAAATTCTACTAAATCTCCAGCCCACTGGAGAATTGCATGCCTTTGTCTTGCTGTGACTTAATCACAGATATCTCAACTCATCTTCATGGTTGTTACTTTGATATGGAAGCTGAACTAACATAACAAAGAATACCATACAGGAGTAGAAAAGAAAATGTATGTGGAATGCCAGTTTTCCCTTTTGTAACATGGCAAGAGAGGTATAGAACAGAGAATCAGGAACTATTTGGTGCAGACATGGATTTGATCTATGCTATAATGCAAACACACCTCCTCTGCACTTCCTGACTTAAAACTCTAATCAAAACTGCATGTTTCTGAACTTTGTGATGAGGCTGTCCAGTCAAAATAATAAATATAAGAAGGTATATACTGGGGAAAGAGTTACACTGCAATCCATATAATAGTAGGGGGGAACATTCACACATGTATCACATTGCAAGCAGTAGAAAACTCCTACTTCAGGTGTTAACAAAAATGGATTAAAAAACATTTTGGGAAAATGCACAATTTCATGTAGATTTTTCATTTCAAGAAACACAAACTCATGCAGAAAGAAACCTAATATTGGAAAAATGAGAAACTAAGCAAATGCAGAACTGACCAATTGAACTATCCTTCTCCAATAGCTGCAATACTTTTCCTGCAGTGTAAGAGTGGGATTTTTCTCTGAAATCTGTTCTTTTTCCTGCTATCACCTCACAGGTTGTAGTAACTAACATTGTCATCGCTTGCATTGCTGCTGGGCTGGAGAAAGAGAGTAAGGGTTGGGAGGAACAACCTGGCCGGTCAAAAACAAATCTATAGGAACATCTGCCTAGGTCAGGCCTACACCAACACTAAAATTTCATGTTGTATGATCAGAGCTTTGGAAAATTACCTTTTTTGGACTACAGCTTCCTGAATCCCCCAGCCAGCATGTCCTTTAACCTGTGCTCAGGCTTTGGAGACTCACATGCATCATGCACTGAGTGTGGCAGGCAGGATATTGTTACCCTGAGTTCTGGGGTCCCTTGGGGGACACCTCACTGTGCTCCACGTGATGGGGAATGGAAACTGGCCAGAGCACAAACAGTGGCAATGTGAGAGGTGGGGTAACCTAGTGGGGTTGTTTTACCTAGTTTTTACGGGGTCAGGCCAAGCCAAAAACCAAACGAAAATGTCCAGTAAGTGATTTTATTGAGTAAGAGTCTTACGTACCAATGCACTCACTCACACATGCACCCGAGAGCTATTAAGAAACAAAAGAGAGGAAATTGGATAGGGGAGTATTGAAAGGGTACAGCTGGGGTAATACTGCACCTTTTCCTGAAGTCCTTGGTCTTGGAAGGCAGTGGAGAAGTGGGGCTCAGCACGGAGAGGGCTGAGGGGATTACTCAATGGATGGAGCAACAGTCTGCTGGGATGACCAGGAGCGATCCAAAGAAACTCTCAAAAACTGGGACTATTTGTAGGGGAAAAAGTACCTGGAGGGCTAATCCTTTCCTGGGGAGAACAATGGGTGTTGCAACGGGAACGAAGCTCCATAATGGTAACTTCCTTTGCGTGATGAGATTTACAAGCTGTTGCCAAAGTCTCAGGATCTTCGGCTGTGTTTGGTTGTGGTGTGACTTCATGTAAATGGTCCTCGCATGATAGGATATTTGCTTGACTTGGGGCAAACACGTGAATCCCCTCAAGCTGGCTCCTCAGTGGCTGAAGACCCTTTGTTTATTGTGGGTTTACACATCTGGAGGTCTCCTGGGGCTACATGACTGGGTGTTTTACTGGCCTGACCTAGTTTTCGGTCATTTGACCGTGACTGCCTATGTGCTCATCCAGGCGACCTCTCAGGCACACGGAATCATATTTAATATCAAAATTGTAGACCCCGGGATAGGGTTTTTCCAGTGGAGTAACAATCTGGTGTTCATTGGACTTTTAGGCCCTGTGCTGATGACTTTAAGGGATGTAACCTTACTAGTTGGGCCCCTGAAATATTGACTGGCTAATAACTTTTACCGAAGCCAGGGAAAGATGACTTGAATTTGTGATTGCCTGATAGAACCAAATAAATGAGCCAAAGATAAATATTGGCCAATAAACCAGAAGCTGTCAGACAGACAGATAAAAAAAAAAAAAGATAGATACATGATGATGGTGAGAGAGAGAGAGAGAGAGAGAGAGAGAGAGAGAGAGAGAGAGAGAGATTTTTATATCCTGATTTTTCTACAGGGAAGTAGTGGTGCACATCATGGTTCTCTGGCTCTCCTCTTTATCCCTGTCTTAGGTAAGATTAAGAGAAGGGAGGGGGGCTTTTCCAAAGTCACTGAGAGAATTTTCTGGTTTGGCATGGACAAAAACCTAAAATGGCCCAGAGAGGGCCTCAAACATGGTGAGATCGCCTCCAACACTCCTTAGAACATCCCCCTGAGAATCCAGGGAGGGATGGGGAATGTGCCCCCCTAACCCCTGACATTTGCCCATCCTTAATTTAAGGAAATGACATTTGTAAACTGAATCTTTGACTTAATTGATTAATGTCATTAGAAAAAATGCACTTATTCTGAATGTGTATGCTGTGCACTACTACTTCAGCTGTTAGGTTGCTAAAAGGGAAATAAAAATCTTGAGTGATCCTTCTGTGTATGTGCCTTTAAATTGCATGTTGACTTACAGTAATCCCATGAATTTCATAGGATTTCCTTAGGCAAGGAGTACTCTGAAGCGCTTTGGCAATTTATTTCCTCTGAAATATAGCCTACAGCACCTGGTATTCATTAGCAGTCTCCCATCCAAGTACTAATCAGGGCTGACCCTGTTTAACTTGGAGATCAGATGGAATCTGGTGCCTTTAGGGTATTTAGGCCCTTATTGAGTGATCCTTACACACTTCTAATTTCCCAAGAGAGATATGACTTCTACATTTTTTTTAATCATGCGAGCCAAGGAAAAAGATATAGTGTCTTGAAAAACAGAATTTGACATTGAATGGTTTGATTCCCAAGGTCTATTGTATCCTTCATACTCTGAGGTTAAAAATGTCTGTAGTTATTAGAAACAGCTCCAAGCATGCTCTCAGCTAGATCATTACAGTCCTTTAATATGCCTAACCCAGGATCTGAACTTCTGGAAAGCACAGAATCCCAATGTTTATGCTGGTACTGTAAAAGATTTTGCTATTATTTCATCTGTCACCAGTCTCCATGCAAATAGATGTTGCTTTCCAGGGAACTGCAATGGCTTCATGAATTTTGATAGTGCAGCACAAGTGATGTCTCTCCAATGAAAACTTATGAAAAGATAGAACACTTGGATAGTAAGAGTATTGGCAGTAAAACATCTGACAGCCAGAGATAAATGAAGAGTGCTATGGTGTCCTTCTTCAGTATCTCCTACCAGCCCAGCTTTCTAAATAAACTTTGTATGAATCAGAATTTACTAAATACAGGGACGGGTGGAGTGAGATTGATGGTGTATGTCTGACATTACAATGAGATATATTTGTGGAAAGAGATCTTTTCTCTCATGGAGCCACTGGAAGTGGGGAATACAACTCCACACAACTAATGATGGACCACAGATCGTACCAAGGCAGAGGTGGGTAAGGAGGTTCTAACTGTCACAAATTTTCACAGTACTCTAAGCTATAGAAGCTAATGAGAGCCTTTATTACCAAAACTGACTCTCGAATACCCCACCCCCACCCCCGTCCCCACTTGCATACACTCTATCTCTCCTCATCCCCAACCCTGGAGGATATTCTCAGAGCTTGGTAAAAGGGTTTTGTTTTTTGTTTATTTTGGACACAACTCCTAGAATTCCCAAGCTGATATGACTATTAGCCATGTTGGTTGTGGGAATTCTGGGAGTTATCATCCAAAAAATTAACTTTTCCTGACTCTTGTTATTCACAGACCCCAACAGAGCCATTCACCTGCCTTCCAGGATCAAAAGTCCCTTGCTTAGAAAAATAATAGACCACTGCCACTCTTTAAATTTAAAAAAAAAATAGAAATAGCAGAGATTTCTCTCATTGTTTCCATCAATGCTCAAATTTCTGAGGAAGTGAGGCAACCACCCACCTCTTCCTCTAGCATTTACTAAGGGATCCAAGGAAGACATGAGATCTTTCCTGGCAGAGCTTGGAAAGGTAGATCTGCAAATTAATTTGATAATGTTAACTATTAGAAATCAGAAAATTAATTCACTACTATAAAGACTAATAATAGTAATTGTTTCATTAGTTGAGTCACCATTCATTAACTTGGTGGTAAATTTCAGTAGGAAGACCCCAAGGGATTTACATGAATGGCATAGAGGTTATCACTGTTGAACTTAGAGGAACACATTTTGTTTTTGCTTCTTTCAAACGGGCTCAAATGCCTGGCCCTAGCCTGGATTTTTCCCCCACATGGACTGCAAAGCTCATGGTACAATTGTTATCTGGGAATGGTAGGAATCCAACATAACTGGTAACTGTCAGGCTGGGAAAGACTGTCCTAAAGCATGGGCTCTTATCTTACAACTTCCTCCATCAGTTTTGTCATTTATCTGCATCTCTCTTTTCTTTCCACCCCCACCAGCCTATACATTTCAATGTACACTGTCTTGTCTGTTAGAGTTTAATTAGGAGTAACATATTTCAGTTAGAAAACACTTACTCACTAGACGTACAGCAATAAGGGGAGCACATGTTTTGCATGCAGGACCCAGGGATCTCAAATTCAGTCTCCAGAATATCTAATCTAAAAAATCTTGTATCTAACAACCCCATAATTCTCTCCATCCATTTCACCTCAATACTTATTCTCCTAAACTTGTAGTGTGAGGCTGATGAAATAAAGCAATATTTGCATTCATTTATTGTGAACAGATGGATCCTGGCTCTAAAAATTTGACTGATGGAAGTATGCAAAGGAAGGAATTATCTTAGAAATTTCTCTGTTTGATTACCTGGGAAAATAGTCCTATTGCAAGAGAATGAAAAAAAAATCCTATCCTATTTCCTTGGAGTGCCACCCAACTGAAGTTAAGACTGACTCAGAAGAGCTACTTCTAAGTAGAGGTTTGTTGTTGTTTTTTAAAGAGAAACATCAAAAGGAATAGCTTTATCTTTTTCTTCAAAGTTCCAGCTTAACAAACCCCTCAAATGTGTGAGTGGATGAAATGAAGAAGGAGGTTGGTAAAAAGCAAGATGAGAAAGGGAAGAGAAGAGAAGAGAAAATGGGGATGGGTTTTGAGGAACATTTTTTTTACTTTATTATTCAAGAGTCTAGCATGGTGTGAGTAATATGCTAAAGAACTGCAAAAGGGATCATTGCACCTCAGTTCCAATATTATAATAATTGTATATTACAACTTACTAAATAACACAATTATATACAATAGAAATCAGATCTGAACAAAATCAGTAGAGGAGGAGAAATTATTGAAGAGTGTCACAATGCACACACACCTCCCAGAAAATCTTTAACCATCTTCCTCGCATACAGACCCATGGAAAGGAAACTCTGCCTTTCAAGCCTAACAGACCTGACATTCTGAAATGCCCTTTGACATTTGAGGATCTTGGTAATCTGCTAAGCGAACAACTCACTCACACCATCCCATGCCATCCCATTACTTTTTTCTTCTTTTTATTTTCTATTTTTCTTCTTTCTCAAATTCAGTTGTTCTGCTCCACAAATCCAGTTCTTGAGCTTTAGAAAGTTCTGTCTCTCACCCTTCCCCCTGCTGTTTTCCCAAAGACTTAACACGGATTAGCCTGCCTAACAATAGACCCATGTGATGCTTTTGATTCAGTTCTCATTTTTTTTCTGATGCAGCCAGACTGCCTGTTGGACTGAATGTGGGAGAAGATGAGCCACCCATCCCAAGGAATTCTAACAAATATTAACAACACAACACAGTTAATTGTATTTTAAACGTCAGCATTAACTGAGAAATCTAGAAAATTAGGAGAAACCACTGGAAAAAATTAGTGAATTAATGATTATTTAAAAACTAGTTAATACTAAGTTCTACTCTCTCCCTTGCAGGATGCATTGGAAAATCAGAGAAGAAGCCAGAGAAAACTCCTGCTTCTGTTCTCAGAAGCATTCTTCAAAATGCTGCCTTATCCTTCTGCCTTCCACACTAGGTAGAGGACTCAAAAATATTGTAAAGGCATTTCTGATTGGCAGAACTTTTTGGAGAAACACAGAAACAGTAGACTCTTTTTGTCCTTCTGCAAAGCTTTCTGCTGTATAGAGTTCTTGTCTATAAATACACAGTGATCCTGCATATGCCAATATTCACTATCATGCCCCTACAATGATGATATTAACTAATATTGTCTGACTTCTTTTGGCATTCCTAAAAATCCCTGCAACTGTTTTAAGACTGAATAGGATCTTCAGGGCATGTTTAGGACAACTCTAATGCAGAACTTGGAAATGTTACCTTTTTTGGATTGCAGCTTCCAGAATCCCCCAGTTATGCTGGCTGAGAGATTCTAGAAGCTCTAGTCTATAAAGTAATTTTTCCAAACTCCTATGTAAAATTTTCACTTACAACCTGCATGAAATACCTACTCAACAGGAGCACTCTAGTGGAAATGTCAGTGTATCAGCTTATCTCAAAGCAGTGAGTAGAATGACAATAAAAAACAGCAGTATTAAACTGTTCTTAGAAATAATGTACACAATCTGTGTGTAATGGCCTAAGATTAATCCCTTTTGTTTCAAAGGAATATTAGAATGGGGTTCCTCCATTTTTCTGAGTCACTGCCAAGATCTGAATTTGTTGCTGTGTTATTGCAATTCATCTCAACTCTGTTTGAATATGTGTGTGTGTGTGTACACTTATGATTTAAATGCAAGAAAAGATTGACAGGTAGCACTTATAACTCTTAAAATTTGTTTCAAATCACATTCCAAGCATGATGGACAAAAAGCAATGATTTGCTTGTGGGAAAAAGCTGGTGTTTGCCAGTCAGTCCTAGATTTCTACAAAAAGTGTTCAGGTGGTCAGGATAAATCAAGTTGAAAATCAATCCAGAAATGTGGATTCCAGTGAAGGAATCTGAAATGTGTTTTGGGAGATAGCTGACGAATATGACCTTCAACTTTACTACTGTCTCTGTTTTCAGTTCTACTCGATAACCAACCAAATCTGCTGACTTTGTGATCAAGCACATGGGTTTATATAGCATAACAGACACTTTTAGTTATAGTATAGATTGCACAGTCTCCCCTTTTTGTTCCTCCTGATCGGTTTGCACATTTAGACTGTATTCATTTCTAATAACTGTGCCTAGAGAATATTTAAGGCTGCATTCATAGGGCCATTATAGGAGACACCTTGCCACAGATCTCCCCTCTGAGAGTGGAGAAAAAAAAATACTCCCACTTAATTGGAGATCCAGCCACACTAGCCTCTCCTCTAGACCCTGCAGAAAGAGACCTCATCTGATATTTCTCTGACATTGGAATTACACTGGGAAGTACCAAAAGGAGTTGTTTGGTAGAGAGGAACTCCAAAGAAGTGTGGTGGATTTGTGCAATCCAAAGCCCTCCCTTCCATGCAATACCTCTCCCCAAAGGAAAGGAGTACCCCAGCCCGGAGGAGGCATAGTTCATATTTTCCTTGCCATAGGATTTAATGGAAAGACAACTACTGAGAGATTTGTGGAGATTTGAGGGAAAGCAAGACAGAAAAGAAATGAAAAGCAATGTCACTCCTATCATTCAAACCTGCCAGCACGAGCCCTGCAGAGCTTTGAGGAGAAAGGAGTTCCTTTTCCCTTAATTTCTCCCTGCCCCCCAAAGGCAGGATTGCACTGCTGGTGTTTTCTGAAAATCTATCTAAGGGATATGGTATTGCCATGGGCAATTTTTTCCTAGGTGATGTCACTGTTACAGAAATTATTGCAATTGTTTTTTATTACTAGAGGTAGGTATGTACTGGGGAACACACACACACTCTATGTGTGTGTGTGTGTTAAAACAAAAGTATGTGGTGCTCAGTTTCGACATGAAATCTCCAAAATTCTTCATCAGGCTAGATGGTACAAAAAGAACTAGGGGTGACGTAAAAAATAAGTTTAAAAATCAGAGCAAGAGTAGAACTCCAAGATGGTCCACAGATAAGTGCACCATGTATCAAGAACAACCTACTAGTGGCCATCAGATTAAACCAGCCCTGAAGCTATTGTATCTGGTGGATTCATCAAAATAATACTGATAATGTAACAGATTGCCCATAGTTTCACTCTTGGAAGTATAAATAAAATGTAAGGGAGAGATATTACACACCAATTCCAAATCTGCACTGGATTTGTACATAATGAAATCTGAGCACTCCTGTTTATTAACTGTGAATCTTTTACTGGGATGCTACGTTGTGCTTCTAGAGAAGAAATGCAATTCTGCATTCTCCCCATCCACCCTGGCAGACAGCATCCAAGCACTGGAGCATGCTGCCATGACCCTTTAGTGACTGGGAAGAATGGAAGGCACCTGAGCATTGTCCAGTTGCAGAATTTGTTTTTTAAAAAATTAAAATACACATACTAAAACACAGTACATTTTGTGTAGATTACAAAGGCAAATTATTAAGCTAAAGTTAAATATGATGCATTATTTTTACCCTAGTTGCAGTTCTGAAGCAGAAGAAGAAGGCTGTCCTCTCCCTTCCAGATCTCCATCAAGACCTGACAGAGATGGCTTTTGTTGCTGTCCCTTGCCACCAGTTAAAAAGACTTGCACCAATGTAAGTGATATTTCCATTGGTATAACTGACCAACAAGATTTCAGACCTTCTTACAGAATACTTACATTTTAGGTTTAGTGTTGT
This sequence comes from Ctenosaura bakeri, assembly GCA_948474755.1. Taxonomy (NCBI): domain Eukaryota; kingdom Metazoa; phylum Chordata; class Lepidosauria; order Squamata; family Iguanidae; genus Ctenosaura; species Ctenosaura bakeri. The sequence continues at coordinate 292,179 of CAOLHI010000249.1, read as the reverse complement.
GTGGAATAAAATAAGACTGTGGAAGCTTAAAATAATACATCCACATGTGTGAGAAATAGTTATCGTCTCTTGTTCTGTTAAAAAATAAAGCTGAAATCCAATCAGAAGTCTCACTAGAGCAGAGCCAATGAATTAATTACTGGATGTTAAGACAAACCTTATGTAAATCGCATTACAAATTGCTTCTGTTATTCTTCTCTTGTTGAGACTACGAATTGAATTTAAGCCTAATATTTATACAACTCTTTTATTGCATGCCACCCTGAGATCTTTAGATAAAGGGCAGGATATAACTATTTTAATGTATGAACGAATGAATGAATGAACAAACAAACTCTTTTCCCTGGGATTTTGAATGGTCTAGTCTGAATGATAGCATCTAATCAGGGTATAAACTAATCCCCTGGACAATTTCTTCTTTTTGCACCTTGTTCTTCCTAGTGTCATATTCTTTGGGAACAGTGGCATGCATTTAAATCACCACATTTCTCAGTGACATCCCTCCTGACATATATTTACCATAATCTTTCTTAGTGCAAAAGTCTGTAACCACAAGAAATAGAGTAGAATATTACAGGGAGCTTAAAGCAGCTCTAGGGAAATAGTCTAATGATGCTGCTGCATAATCTTGAAATGAGGACTTTCACCCAAGGGAAGGCACACAGCCTCTGACAATGAACTCAAACAGTTTTCCTTTAGTTGTAGCATTGTCTCTTACTCTGTCTGCTACTACAGATCCACTCTTGGGTGCAAACAACTATCGTCTTCCACAATATGTAGCTTCTCTCTCAAACTAAGGGCTTTCAGGAATCTGGTTGCCTCATGGCCACAACACTAGAATTAAAGAGTTCCTTCAATCACATGGAAAACTCATGTGATTGAGTCATGAAGGGCTTCAGATTGCAAATAGTCTATCACAAGCCTGAGTACTCCAATATGTCCAAAATGCAAACCATATGAAAACTCACAGACAATGGTTTAGCATGGTTTTCTCTTTGATGAAGTAGTATTCCATATAAAGGAAAGGGAGCAACAGGCTCAAGATATTTTGTAGCCAAAGGCAGAGGACAAAATGCTCCTCCACCATTTTGTGAATTGGACAGGACTGGACTGGACTGGACTAGAAATTTAATCTCACTTCAATACTGGCAGTGGAACAATGCAATTTCCACTTCCCCTGAGGGCAACAGGCAAGCTTAGGGGTTAAAGATCAAACCATGTAGCACACACCACTACCTGCCTCCAAGCATCTACAAGAAACTCCCCAACTTTTGACTCCCCATTATCTGACTCACTGTATTTGACACTTCAAAATTAAGGCTAATTTCATTAATTCAAAAGGTGTTCCACTCTTTCATCAGTTCTTCTTGCCAAGAGGCAAGGAGGCTTTCATGGGACTGCTCTCAGATGTGTCCCACTTGCAAAGCAAGCTGAGAGGGGGTAAAAAAGGAACCAAGCTGACTGGTAGACTTTGCAGCCAGTGCACATGCACTTAAGTTCTTCATGCTGCCCACAGTACACTTCATGAATTCCTCTTTTCAACCAATTCAATTTTCTGACAGTGCTCCAGTCCCTAACCTGTCAGATAAAAGCCTATACTTTCTGAAGTGTTTGCCTCATCCTACCTAATGGGAGGGTTAGCCCTGCTATATACAAGAGATAGTGAAGTCTGAAATAAATCTGTCCAAAAGATGATATTTGCTTTTATGCATGATCAGATTGACACTCAAAAACACAACTTACATGTTTAATTGTCCAATAAATGTATAACCCAATCCTGGTCTGAAATTTGAATTTGAAACAGAATTTGATGCATTTTGTTAAGGGCTTGTCATGTTCATTCAGGCTCCAAAATGTTAGTAAATCACTATAAAGGGCTTGATCTTTAAGAGATACATGATTTAGGCACTAGGAATATGGTCTGGTATCCTATGGTATGATTAATACCTTCGGGTTAGATGGATGTCAGGGGCAGAGGGGTGGACTTAGAATCTAGATTGTTCTGTTCATCAAAACAGAAAGTCTATGCAACTGAAACTACTAGTCCATATTACAAATATCCATCCCATCCCATCCCATCCATACAGAGTGATAGAGATAGAAGTGATCTGGGTATGATGTAGTTGTAATCCAGCACATCTGGAGGGTACAAGGGTGGGAGAGACAGCTTCTAGCATGTGTCCTGCTTAGGAGAAAGGGAAATGACATAACAAAAGTGGCTTTTATTGAAATCCAAAGGAGCTTTTTCTCTAACCACCATAACTGTGCATGGCAGAGGAGAAGGCATCGGGAACTAAAATTATACCCGGAGAGGGAAAAGTTGAGCCTCAGTTTCTCAGGCACTGCAACTCTCAAAAAAAAAAAAAAAACCTGCACAATTCCCCCCCCCCCATACATGTTTAATTAAAGTACAGGTAGAAAGACTTGATAGTTTTTAAAAACATAGTGTATTTCAGATCCTCACTGACATGGGTTTTGAACAAAAACTTGGGAAAAACTACTTTTTTAGAAGACAACTCCTAGAACCTTCTCACCAGCATGATCATACTGGATGGGGGATTAGGAGATGTCATCCAAAAAAATAACTCCTCTGACTTCTGATCAGGACCACAAGAAACCAGACTTCTGTGCTGGCTACTAAAACCTGACTATTTTGACAAGCCAATAAATATATCATTTCCAGTCACAACTTCAAAAACAAGCTAAAGTTTCTCTTTTCTTGGCCTCTCTAACAGTTGCCTGCAAAGCTAGCTTCCAGGAAGTAATTAACACAAACTCTGCCTGTATGGAAGAATGGAATTCACACTTGTATACTCACCTAGAAGGTCTTCATGCCGTACAAATACCAATTAACAAGGGAGGAAAGGTGGAAGTTTCTCTCAGAATGATATCCCTCTGGCAAGATACAGGACAATAAAAAAGCTAAGTGTGAAAAAAGGTTATTTGTGCCTTTCAAGACTGTCCTGCCATAGCTTTCCTTGACACATTGGGGAACCACCCTGTAACATTTCATGCAAGTTCACCAAGCTGAGTGTCTTTATGGAAAGAGCAATTATATATACACTTTAAGCAGCAAGCGGCAAAATAATTAAATGAGTAATTACATCCCCACTTTTAAGCTGTCACACAATTAAACTTAATTAAACATTCTCTGTACTTCACTAACCTTACACAAACAGCAGAAAGCAACAGAGGGGTGGTGAGAAAGGGAAGGACATTTGGTAAAAGAGCCAGATTAGAAACCTGTCTCAGTTACAATGAAGGATGGGAGTTGTATAGATCTCCACCTCACCACTGGCCTGCCTCTGGTAAAATAATACATTACCACAGGGGACAGAATAATGACATGAGATAAAGAAACATCCTGATAAAGATGTGGAACATAAAGTGGAAGGTGAACACATAATTCAGACATTATTTGGCATTTGTACCTCCCTGCAAGATAGACTTTGTGACAGAAGCAGGATACTGAGGTTTTTCAAAAGGTGGTTTACCTTAAGCATTCCAATGATTTTGTCACTAAGGTATGATTTTGAGCTAAGGATTAACTGCTAATCATGAAATCAATATGTGAGCTTATATTAAGGAATGTACCTAGATTTTTTTATAACAATGAAGTGCTATAATTTTTCACTCTTTTTATATATTTTGTTGCCTGAACTGTTGTTGTGGAGTTGGGAAGGGTGTTTTTTAAACAATAATAATATGCATTCCCTATGAAAATTTCCATGACATCAATATTGGTTTTGCTGTTTCTAATTAAGACACCTTTGTTTACCCAGGCCTCTTAAATTTTTGCTATTGCAATCCCTATTACAAGATTTCAGTTTTAATGACTGCTTTATTTGTTGCTTGAAATTTCCTCCTCATTTTTAAGTATAGTTTGGTGTGTTGGGTTTACATATTGTTTTCATTATCTTGTCTTAGTTTGTGTGCTTATATTCTCTTTATCATTTTGATTTAGTATTACTGCTTTTTTAGATGTTTGCTTCTATTTCATTGCATTATTAGTTTATTTCAAGATAATTGTACAATACCCAGAAAACCTGTTTTACAAGTGTCTTGGAAACATTCACAATAAATAAAACTGAGGAGAATAATACATTGTATCTATGCTACCGCTGAACATTCTTGCCAAAATGTTATTATGTTGGGAATTAAAGAGTTTTTCAGAGTGTTAGCCCTTTGGGGGAAATTCTATGAAAGGTAAAACTATTAGAAATCAGTCTTCTTTTAGCAGAGTATTTTCCGGCGTATAAGACGACCCCCAACTTTTCCAGTTAAAATATAGAGTTTGGGATATACTCGCCGTATAAGACTACTCCCTGTTCCACTGAAGAAGCAGGGTTTATCGCACTGTGTGCCTTTCACCCTAGTGTTCTGATCCGATGCATGTAGTTCTTGTTCCTGCTTTAGCTTTCCACATTGAGGCCAATGTTGGGATTGCTGTCCATGACTTTCCTCACATGTTTTCCTGCTCCCATCCTTATTTATTTCCCAAGAGGCTGATGTCACTTTTCCCTATCCTGTCTCACTTCTCTAAAAAATATAATTGCTGTAATTGTGCTAGTATGACATTCTTTCAATGCACTTCAGTGGGCTACCTTGCTGCTGTAGTACCCGCCCCCCCACAAAAAAAAGTATGAAAAGGGGAGATCACAGCAACGCTCATGAAAGGCTTTATCTTTTGTGTACCCAGTCCTTCTTGCCACCTTGCTTACCAATAATAAAATAAGAAGGGAAGGGCAGGACAAATATTGGTGGCTGGCTGGCGCCTCTGCCCGGGTGGAGGCAAAGCTCTGCGGGCCGAGGAACAGTGGCGGCGGTGGCGGAGGCTCTGCCCGGGCGGGGGAAAAGCTCTGGGGGCTGAGGAACGGCAGCGGTGGAGGCTCTGCCCAGGCGGGGGCAAAGCTCAGTAGGCCAGGGAACAGCAGCGGCGGTGGCTGTGCCCGGGTGGGGGCAAAGCTCCGCGGGCCGGGGGAACCTCGGCAGCCACGGCGCCTCCCTGCCACACCCGGCATATAAGACGACCCCCCAACTTTTGCAAAGTTTTTCGGGGGTTAAAAAGTTGTGTTATACGCCGGAAAATACGGGTAGCTAATAAAGAATGCCTCAGTCCCATGTGGCTTCCCTGAACTAAAACTGACTGAGAAAACAAAACAAGACAGGCAGTTTCAGGTTACAAACATAGAAAAAGTTTACTGATTGCTTTTACATTCAAAGAAAAAATTAGGTTAAGATAGTTTCATTCTTAACTCGCAATCTTCTTGATGGAGATGTGAAGCATGGTTGGAAAGAGGAGGAACAAGAAAAATAATGGAGAAGAGTTTGTTGGGAGACTGAGAAGGGGGGAGTCTTAATAGGACCAATAACTCTAGGAACTTTCCCAAGCCACATGATCTAGTTAACTAGATGCAGAAAGTATCTATAGAGAGAGAAGGCTGGGATCTTCCAACATATTATTGGCATAGAGATGAATCATCTAAGAGAAATTGGTCTTGGTTCTATGCAACAGCATCCTGGACTTCAGATTACAACCTTCTTAGGCTTTTAACTCTTTCTTTCCAAAGCTTCCAATGTTAGTTTTTTGAACTGTTAGTTTTTAAAATTGCTAGTTTTGAATTGTTAGTTTTTACTCATTGTTCTGATCACTCAGCAGGCTGTTTACATGTTACTGCCATCCAGTTTATTGCTGTATTACTCACTACTAACATTGGCCCTTTCCACACATGAAGGAAAAAATGTCCTGAGACATCCTGAAACAGAACTTACCTGAGTCCATCGCCACGTGGAGCAGCGCGTTTTCACTGCTCCACACTCCTGCGGCGTCCTGCGGTGCCCAAAATGGCAGCTTACGACTGGCAGAGGCTCTCCACCAACCGGAGAAGCTTGCCAGCTGGAAAGCCCACCCCCGGCAGATCTGCAGGCACGCCCTTGCGCGCGCCTGCAAATCCACACCGGGCACTGCGATGGGGCTGCACGGGGCTGCACGATCGTGCTTTTTAAAAACCTCCTCGAAAGTGGTTTTTAAAAAGCACGCGGCGGCGCCACTTCCAGTTGCCCTAGCACGGATTGGGGTGTGGAACTATGCTAAAGTAGTCCACCCCAATCCATTTTACGGTGTAGATGACCTCCGTCAGAGGTCGCGCTACACCATTTTAATACCCCAATGTGGAAAGGGCCATAGCCTTCTATTGTTGTTGGTACTGCATTATTCTGAATAGGGGTGGGAACAATATTTGTAAATATTTGAAAAAAAGGATCTCCCCCATGTTTCTCAAGTTTGGAGACACTCTGATAAGAAGAATCTTGAACTGATTAAAATCTTTGCAGTTCAGCACTTATTCTATGCAAAATTGACATGATATTGTTTTACACAGGAAGCAAAATATGGTTGCTTTTCACAGACATATTATATCTGTGCAGAAAATGTGGTTCTCTGTGCAGAAAATGCTATTTTCTTTGCATTAAATGTTTTGTGTGTACATGTGTGTTTGCATGTGCAAAACAACACACGTGAATTTGTGCAGAGTAAGACTCTTTTCGCACCTTGCCTTTTCGCGGTGCTGGGGTACGGGGCTCGCGCGAGCAGCCTCCAGAGAGAGGCTCTCGCGTCCGAGGTCCTTTGGCTCCGCACAAGCTTCCTGCTCACGCAAGAGCCCCGCCTCTTCCTTTCTCAGTGCAGCCTGGGACTTTCCCAGCCTGCACTGGACAGGAAGCACAGCTGGCCCAGCTCCCAAGGCTCTGCACGCCAGGTAAGGCCCCAGAGTGAGGTCCCAGAGTGATGCAAGCAGAAAACGAAAAAATGTGTGCGCGGTCCGTGTCAGGCCCTTAAGCATCGAATAAATGTGAGTTTGTCATGCGAAAAGGGGCTAAGTCTTGAAATGTGACAAGTCTTTGAAAACTGTAAGAAGAAAAATGATAAAATTGCTTGTACTTCTTCCAAGAAGAAAATTGATGAAGAATTACAGCTTAATTCTACTTTACCCTGAAAGTTCAGAATGCTCCTGGGTAATAAGGTATTGCTAGTAAAGCAAAGTACCTTAATCGATTTCACATAAGTTTATGTTTATTGTAGTCTTTGCAGCATAAGGTTTAAACAGAAGTAAATCCCATTGAATTCACTTCACTGCAATTAATTTATTATTCCAGGTGTAATGTAATCCTTTAAACAACAACAAAATCCCAGCTCCCCATCCCCCAGTCCACAGTGTTGGTATGTGCCATCAAGTTGGCTCCAATTTATAGCAAACCTATCATAGGGGTCTCTTGGCAATATTTCATCAGAGAAGATATGGCACTACCTTCTTAAGCTGAGGGAATGTGATTTAAGCAAGGCCACCCACTGGATCTCCATGGCTGAGCAAGGATTCAAAACTTGGTCTCCCAGAGTTAAAGTCTAACATCGAAACCACTACACCATGTTGGCTCTGTCTAATTCCTAATGGAGTATAATTCACAACAAAATCCTCCCACACAAGTAGAATGAATGGACTTTTCATTGGATGACTTAGCAACAGTTTATGCCCATTATGTTAGTTTATATCCAAGAAATAGTTCATGTTCATATATTCTAAGAAAAAAAAGTTGCTACCGAACTGCAAAGTTTGATTTGTTGTTCAAGGCTGGCTCATTAACTAATTTCAACAACAACTGAGCCAAACCAGGTTCTCTATCTTTGCCTTATGTTCCTCCCTCTCTTTGACTTTTACTATCATTTTATTTATGTGCTAATTAGCTCTTGAAAGACATGCTTGGAAAGGTTCTTCTTTAATTAAAGATGCATCTGAAGATGGAAAAATCTGCATCCAGAATGTTTTTAACTTTTTTAGATGTTTTAATTGAACTGTATATTTTTTTTTAAAAAAAATCTTTTTATCATATATTATTTTAGTAATATTTTAACTCAACTGTAAATAGCTTTGGATCTCATATTTAAGTAAGCAAATATAAATATATTATCCTTCATTTTTCCTCTCTCTCCCATATGCGTGCATTATTATCCAACGTAGGGTAACAACAGAATTCACTCTCTCTTTGTGGGAGCTTTCCTATACCACTTGCAGTTTTTCAGTGTCCTGAAATTCATACTACTCATATATTGATACCACAACAAAGCTCCCAGAGGACAATTCCGTCCCAAATCGCTTTTGGTTACATGGGAAAAGTGTCAGTGGTTTTTCAGTAGTTAAGTAGCAATCAGTCCCTACATCATTTCGGACATGTGCTCATATATATTGAGAGAGAGAGAGAGAGAGAGAAAATGGGAGACAGAGACAGAGAGACAAAGTAACAAGGCCACACACGCATGTTCTGTTCCTGTTGTGAAAATTGAAAGTGGCTGTACCTCTAGGCCTCTGCGCGTCTGGTACATGGCCAAAGGCAACTATGACTGTTGAGTGTTTGCCCTAAGCACAGAGCAAGATCTTTGATTGGACTCAAGCTTACCCCTCCCACCAAATCTTCCTCCAAACCCACTTTAAAGTGAAATAAATTTATAGACAATCAGGATTTAGTTCTGGGCCTGGTAGTTCTAATCTCAAGGTGTTTAGTCTCTTTGAGACAACAACTGGAAAGCACTCAATAGAATCCACAGGAAAAATCAGAGACACATCTGAAAGTGCTGCTTTTTTTTATAGAAAAAGCCCAATGTGTTTTGGCATATCTACACTTACATACATTTTTGTGGCCTTCTTTCTGGGCAATTTGAAATCTGACTGCAGAAATTTCTGAAACTGAGAATTTTGAATGAGATTAAATGAATGGTCTTTGTCTCTTCAGCCCTGAAGAGAACATCTGTTTCTATATATGAGCGGGCTCCTCCATGCAGCCAGGATGGGAGTTCAAGGTTCTCAACTGCACGGAAAAGTCTATGTAGTTCTACCATTAGAGCCAATGTAAGTAACTTTGTGGGGCCAGAGAGTCACCCTGGACACGACCCAACCCCAATGGGGTTGGTTTGGTGCCACCACCAAAAAAAAAAAAAAAAGTCAGTAGCAGAGTTCCCACCCCAACTGCAGTTTCTACCAAAACTCAGTAGCAACTTCAGTGGCTTTTTATAGAAAAGGAGGGTATCAGAGCTTGTTTCCATTCCATTCAGCCTTGTCAATTTGCAGGGTAGAACATCTCCTTTGATTTCACAAGGGAAGGGGATCCAAGAAGATTCATTTTTCTCTGTTTCTGCCACTTAAGTTTCATTAGTGTACTTTTTTCCAACAGCTATGGAGGCAGTAGAGAAGACCAAAGACAGCTTGGGAGCCACCTACAGCCAATAGGCCTTGTGGTGCCCAAACCTGCCTTCACCATAAGTGTTGGGGTTTTATACGCATCCAGCATATAGAGACATCTCCATGCCTCCCCTGACCAATTGGAGGAAAATACCCAAGAGGAGCATCTGTCATAAAAATTTGCCTTTTAATGCACTGGGTACAGTCATTGTTTTTACTCATTTACTTTTGGATGTTTGAACAGTCTGCATTTGTCTCTAGCTTCACAAACCTTAAGACGCACTCTAGGGCAGTGCTTCTCAGAGTCTGGCTCTCCAGAGGTTTGGGACTTAAGTCCTCAGAATCCCTTATCAATGGCTAGGCTGGCTGGGCTTTCTGGGAGCTGACCTCCAAAACATCTGGAGAAGCAAAGTTTGCAAAGCATCGTTCAGAGAAATGGCAGACGCACATAAAGGTAAACACTGCTAAATAAGAACAAGAAGAGACTAAAATGAAAGAGCCACAGGAGGAAAGAGATTCACTACCACTCCAAGCCGCCACTCTGTAGCGTTGATCCTGATGTTGACTCTCAAACTGTAGACCTCTAGAAGACTTTCAAAGAGTCACTTTGGGTTCCATGTTGGCAGAAAGGCAGGATATGCATTTATTAAAGACATATAAATAAGTAAATAAAAAGAGCCCATTTTGAACATACATTTATCCTTTTCCCACCAAAAGCTTTGGTGGTGTTTAAGGGATGAAAAATCAAAAAAGTAGGGGAGAATTATCATCATCATCATCATCATCATCATCATCATCATCATTTCAATTCTGCTTTTCTCCCCGAGGGGACTCAAAGTGGCTTACAAACTTAAAAAAGCATAATTAAAAACTGTAATGTACAAAAGTTAAAACACAAATTAAACAGCAGTAATGATTAAAATACATTAAAATAGCATACAAAGCAATTAAATAGTAATTAAAATAACCAGCACCATTCTGTATACAAATTACATATAAAGTGTCCGATGGAATAGGATGTCAAGACTGTTGCCAGGCAGGCAAGGTTTCTGAGTGGACAGCAGAGGAAAGAGGCGGTGTGGCCAGACAGCCAGGTGCAAGGCCAGCAGGAATGTTATGGCTATGTTTTGAGTATTAGAGAAGGCCACACACCAGAGCACTGATTGGGTCACCCCACTCGTTTTAGGGTGACAAGGTAGCATAAAAAGGCTGGTGTTTTCCTTGACCAGCTGCCAGTTAGACACCCTAGCTGGACCTGCCATGCTATTGGGCAGTATACTGTTTGTAAGGGGAGATGCTGCCCAATTTTTCTCCATTATCTTCTGTTATCCCTTTTTGTCTAATTGCTGGAATGCTAGCATGTTTTTGCTAAGTCTTATCTTAGAGTGCAGCAATAAATTCAGCCTCTAAGTCTTACTTAATGAGCCTCTGGACTTCTTTCTGCTTCACTGGGACCCTCTGCTGTGGCAAAGCCTTGCTTTACAGATTGTACTCTGCTCATGCTCAGAGGAACCAAATCCTGCCAACCCTGACATAGGAATGTCTTTAACTGTTTCCTGAAGGTAGGTAGGGAGGGTGTCAGTATGAGCTCTTTGAGCAGGGAGTTCCAGAGCCTGGGGGCAGCTGCTGAGAAGGCCTTCTCCTGTGTTCACACCAAATGCACCTCTGAGGGCAGTGGGACAGAGAGAAAGAGTTCTCCAGCAGATCTCAATGCCTTGGCCAGTTCATAGGGGAGGATATGGTCTCTCAAATAACTTGGACCTGAGCCGTGTAGGGCTTTAGAGGTCACCACCAGCACTTTGAATTGTGCCCAGAAACAGATTGGCAGCCAGTGGAGCTGTTGCAGCAGGTGTGTTGTATGATCCCTGTAACCAGCTCCAGTTAATAACCTGGTTGCAGCTCTTTGGACCAGTTGAAGTTTCCGAGCACTTTTCAAAGGCAGCCCCACATAGAGCGTGTTACAGTAATCCAACTGGGATGTAACCAAGGCATGTGTTACCATGGCCAGGTCTGCATGGCCAGGTCTGGCATCTCAAGGAATGGACACAGCAGGCGCACAAGCCTTAATTGTGCAAATGCACTCTGGGCTACTGCTGAGACCTGGGCTTCCAGGCTCAGAGCTGAATACAGGAGCACTCCCAAGTTGCGAACCTGTGTCTTCAGAGGGAGTGTCACCCCATCTAACACAGGCTGGATCCCCATTCCCTGACCTGCCTTTCTACTGACCAGGAGCACCTGTGTCTTGTCTGGATTTAGTTTCAATTTGTTTGCCCTCGTCCAGTCTATTACTGATATCAGCACTGGTTTAGGACCAAAACAGGTTCCTTGGCTTGTGGTGGAAAGGGGTAATAAAAGTTGGGTGTCTAGCAGAGTGTTAGGCCCTTTCTGCAGGATGTTGTCATCCCGTATTGGGGATGGGAGAAGGACAGGACCCAGACACACTTATGCACAACGTCATCATGGTCCCATCCTTCTCCCATCCCCAGGCGATTTTACCCTTCATTGAACGATGGTTGTGCCTGCCTGCCTGCCTGCCTGCTCGCCTGCCTGCCTGCCTGCTTTAGATGTGGAGGTCCTAGAAGCACAATGGCTTTGCTTCCTGCCCCAGCTCAGCCTAGGACAGTACCCGGCTGTGCTGTGGAAGGAAGAGGTGGTGCCATCATGCTTCCTCCATTCCTGGAGGCAGCCAGTGCAGAGGAGAGTACTTCTGTTGTGCTTGCTTCCCAGGAGAGGTTCTACCAACATCCCTGTGAAACACCGCTGGGATCTGGCAAGCTGCAGAAAGGGCCTGAGACTGACCGACTGATGCTATTTTAGCATAAGCATTTATGGATATTAATCCTCTTCTTCTTGCTGTAATGGAGACATTTAGCTCATGCTAAAATAAATCAGGACTGGACTAGGCCTCTGAAAAACCAGGGTTCAAATCCTTATTCAGCCACAGAAACCCAGAGACTGATTTTGAGCATGTCATGCTGTCTCAGCTTTAGAGGACAAACTTCCTTTAAACAAATCTTCTCAAGAAAACTCTAGGGTACATTCACCATAAATTGCACTGGCTTGAAGGCATATAATAACAATTTGAATATAACCATGACTGGGAAACTGTCCTTTTCAAAAGAGAAACAAATGTCTCTTTCCAGTTGACATTAACATAAGAGGGAAACACACAGAAACGTTTGATGATGTGCATTCCTTGAGAATAGTTGGGGACAACAAATCTCTAGTTTTTCTAGGAAAAAGATCTCTGTTTTCTTAGAACAGCCAAAGAAAGTTCACTCATCCCCTGAGCTAAAGATGAACAATGAACCTTGTTTACCTAGCAAATGATCTGTTAAGTTTACTCTTGACTCAGTGTCATCCCTTAAACAAACCAGAAAGGTGGAGAAAACAAAATAATATGGAATCACTGGTAACTGCCAGTGCTATTGATAAAAGTATAGATTTTCAGTTAAGCTGGCTGAGCCTTAACTGTTAAAATCACCAACAAATGCTAACATACATATAATCCAAAAAGGTATTGCTCATATGGGAGGAGGGTGCCCATCTTTTTATTGCCTGAAGCTAATGAAATAATCAGATACAATCCTTAGCTTAGTGATATCAATAGCAGAACTCCCATTTCTGTTGACAGGACTGAAGTCAAGTAAAAATAATTTATTGATGTACATCATAAAAAGGCTAGTAATATTGCTGGAAGTGGAACTCATGAAAGTTATTTGGAGAGACTACAGCTCCCAGAAATCCCCCCACCAACATGGGCAATGGTCCCCCAAAATAACTTTTCTAAGCTCTTTTTGGAAGCCCATATAAACTAGTCACAAATGTTACAATGAGTTACATCATTAACGTGTACTGAAAATTGTATGTGTGTAGCATCATCCATAACGGTTGGAGTCAGGCTCATTTTTAAATGAGTGCCTCTCCCCATAGGTATTTGCCTAGGGATTAAGACCTGCTGAGAGGACCATCCTCTGTGTCCCACCACTGAGATCCGTACACTGTGGTGGGACACAAGAGAGGGCCTTATCAGTTGTGGCACCTCAACTGTGGAATGTTCTCCTCCTGGAGGTCTGACTGGTGCCAGCACTCTTATCATTAGGCACCAAGTTAAAAACTGGCTGTTCACCAAAGCCTTTGGGCCTCATTAATACAGCTCAAAGGCTGTATTTTACAGTTTTAAAAAAATTAAATCAGTTTATAACTCATTATATTGTTTAATATGTTTTTACCTTATTTAAACTATCCTACTGTTTTTAGCCTGTTTAACTTGTTTTAACACTATTGTAAGTTGCCCTGAGGACTGTCAATATAGGATAGGGTATAAATATTTTTTTTGACAAATATTCTTGTTGTATTTACTTAGATATATTCTAATAGCCCTTAATATATCCCTCCTTCTTGACTCCCCCTGTTCCTCCCACCCCTTCCCAAGTATTAGAACCTGGCAGTTTCATGTTTTATAATTAATTACATTGTTAATATTTTCTTTAACAATTAACAAGTATTTTTTAAGATATATTAGACTTGTATGGACAACAAAAGAAGTCAGGGAAAATAAGGGACATTCGGATTTAACAGATATAGACGATTTAAGAGGATAGGCAGGGTGGGTATAAATATTGGTGTAGTATGGTGTAGAGGTTTGAGCTTTTGACTATAACTCCAGAGATCAGGGTTCAGTTTCCCCACTCAGCCATGAAAACTCACTGGGTGACCTTGGGTGCATCACACACTCTCCGCCCCAGAAAACCCCATAATAGGTTCCTCGTACGTTTGCCATAAGTTGGAAATGACTTGAAGGCACACAAAAACTATACCAACAAATATTTTACCAATCAATCAATAAATAACTAAAGTCATCACCTGTCCCTATCACACCACTACTTGTGTTTTGTTACCCCTCCCAGGATAAAGGAATCTAGAAATCCCAAAGCTTCTTCCTTACAATTTGGTGGATGTTTGGTTGGTCCTAATAAAGCTATTGCCTGACTATGCAGTTATTTTGCCATTTTTCTTTCTTATGGAGCAACACAGTCAAGTTTGTTGGGAAAATTCCTTATTAGGCCATTTGGGGGCAGGACTGCAAAACTAGAGGGAAAGGAGAGTTTCTTTTTCTCAGACAACTAGGTAACACCACTCCTTGCTTCTAGCCTTAAGAAAGGTCAACTGCAACCCATTTCATGCAATTAGTATCCTCCTCCGTAACAGATACGATACATGAAAGGTACACTGCATGATGTCACAGGAGAAAAGAGGCCAGCACCATCATCCAGCCTGAAGAATATATGCAGAGTGCTTGAAACAGATGACCTTTATGGTGCAGTGTCCCAAGCACCTTCCTGAACCTGTTTTGACTGGCAGTTTGGGAGATTACTAGCTAATATGGGGGCAAATGCTTCCCTTCTACCTTAGATTAACCAATGTAAATAATAAACCAGAAAATCACAAGATCACAGTCTTCTTGCATTGTATTAATGACAAGGCCTTGGAAATAAATGACAATGTGCAAAATGCACATGCAGTCCCAACACGGGAAACACTGGCAGAAGCCATCAAAACCTTCAGAGATTGTTGTGAGAAATTTTGTAAAGGTGAGAGTTCCATAATCATAACAATATACCCTAAGATGGGGTAATTAAACACTGAATTTGAGGGCTTGGAACGTAGAAGCTTTAGGTCATGATTCAGCTGAATGGGTGAGCCGCCTTACACCACTTTTGCATGCCTAGCAGCTTGATACAGTTTATATGATGGAAGGACACAAGGACTGCCATTCTTTTCCAGTCACCATGTAAAGTAGATTAAGAACAGACAAATAGATCTAGTAACAAAGTGTCACAGTACATCCTCATTCCCTAATGGAAGAGTTCCTCATCGGCCCACCAGTGATTCTATCTCCCCAAATATTAGGATTACTCCTATTTTTATGCAAAGCTGTGGCCAAATTCTATGGTTCCTTGAGGATTCTGAGCATGCTCTGTTCTCTGGGCTGTTTTGAGGTTGTAGACCCCCTAAAGATCTGCATTGTTTTGGGTGGTCCTTTTAAAAATATTTTTCTGCTCCTACAAACCTCAAGACCCCCCTCACCCCAAGCATACTGATAATGTCCTCTTGTTTCCCTGCAGTCCAATTTAGCTCCATTTCTGTCAGCAGGGGAGCACCGAGTCTTTATTAGGTAGAGTAATATGGTTACTCAGAGCAGAACTACTTGGTGTGCATTTCCACCACCTGCTGAGTATCTCATTAGTGTTCATATAATGCTCAATAATGATAACATTCAGTAAAGCTCCTCTTATCATAATGAGCAGGCTTACACAAGTGTAAAAGCTTAGCTACAGCCCAGCAGATTTCTCTTTTAACTCTTCTGAGAAAGGTCCAAGATATTTTGCTGCCTGAAGTGGAGCAGCAAATAGCCCCAACTCAAATCCTTAATGTATATAATACCCAATGTATATTTTCACGCATGAGACAGCAAATCCGACAAAGATCTTTCCTCTTCCCTAGACAAGAAGAAATCTTCAAGGTTTATTTTTCTCCTGTACTAAAATGATTTAAACCTTAAGGCATGTTTCCATTCTGAATATCCAAGAAATTTGAACTTCGGATATATTTAATCTGGCGTTATTTTCACCCTGAATGAGAAGAAATTTCTAATTCTCTAGAGTCTAGCTCTAGAAGTACCTATCCCATCTGGTTTTTGTGGCCATGAGCCCTTTTACAAAAATCCTTTATTTGATTTGATTTGATTTGATTTGATTTTGATAGCAAACTACAAAGGGTCATTTAAAGCAGGTATCTTTTGCTTGTTTTGGTTAAGGGCATTGATTGACTTGCCATTGAAATCTGTTTGTGTGGTTTGCTACCAAATGATAGTAGCCACATGGGAGGTGGGGTCCAGGCAGTAGCAGCTGATGGCTTCCATGTCAGTGAGGTAATGAATCCATTCCAAGTTTTGAATAGCACTAAAGGATCTATCAAAAATGCTTAACCTATTTCAGGGATAGCGTTCAGCACCTTGGAGAGTTCCTTCAAAGCCTTGGTTAAAACCAGAAGTGGATTCACTTTCCCACTTATATAAGAACCACCAGAGGATACCAAACATAGGAAACAGAAAGCAATGTGTCCAGGGGATATTAAAATGGCCTTTGGCATGGCACGCACTCTATGTATTCCTCTCGTGTGTTATCCCAAAATGACCTCTGTTGTGCAGAGAGTGGTTAACAAGGAAGCCACTCATGCATATGGAAATTTGAAAGTGAGAAATAACCAGTATGTGGTTCACCTAATCTTTTTTTAAAAAAACTCATTCTCTGGAGCTCTAAAACTGAATCATAAGCTTGACTAGAAAGCCTTGAGACCTCTGAACACATTTGTTGTCAACATTCAATTAGCTATCATATAATTGCTTTTAAAGGAGTGAAGTGAATTGAGGATGTAGGCACCAATTATTCTCCCTAGTTTATTTTATAATTATAGGTGTCATTTGCTAATGATAAACTTATGGAGATGGTGGCTATATTTCCAACAGTGGGCATGGCCTTGGGGCTTGTGTAGGACTACTGTTTTCTGTACTAAAAATCTCAGCACCTGCATATAGCTGTCAGTAAAATATATGTGGTGCTTGGCATGTGCTTAAAAGAACTCTGTGCTTTACTATTATCTTATTGGTGTCAAGGCCCGAGCTCTCAGGCTGCAAAGACAGTAAACCTTGCTAAGGTCTATTCATCTGATTCATGCCGAATGTTGTGAAGATCATTTGGAAAAATGTTATTGAAGTTGCATGTGCATTTATTTTCATATTTATGTATCTGCATTTCCTTTTTTAAAGCAAACAAATTGTAAAATGCTACTGATCTCAGCTGTTAGTAGATCTTTGAATTTTCCCTAGAGGCTCTAGATTCAAAACTCATCTCTAAAACTGTAAACCAACACCTCAAGTTTGGAGGACCCATGAAAACCATGTACAGGACAAGAGTGGGGTCCCTTGGCCTTCCATAAACCCCCCAAACTTCCATCACATCTACTCATCAAGGCCAATGGTAAGGAACCAGGGAACTGTAGCCTCAAAGACTTTGCAAGCCAGCCTTCATGCTCTCCATACCTACATATGGTAAAGTTGCTGCCAATCAAGGAACAAAGTAATGGGTTCAGAATTCTTGGCCTATTCAACAAATTCTTATCCACTGTTGTTACATTCAACAATAAGGGATCTTTACAAGACTATGTATGCAAATAACCTCACATTTCAGACTCAGATAACAATTGGAAGCCTCAGATAAGGTTGGTTGAATCTCTTTTATTGTTGCACTGAAGCAACTGAAGGCTGTTAAATTCCTTAAGACTGACTGTGTCCAAGAACGTAGACGTAATACAGACACACGGAAGAAAGAGCAGAAATGGGTGGGGAAGCTGCCAATGTAGAAGGAAAGAACTTCTCATAGGTAGATCAAGGTTGCAAAGATGACCTCCTCTTGGGGTCTTCTTAGACTTTCCTTAAAAGGAAATGTGTTGCCTTGGAATTCTTGCTGAAATAGTATATAAGTGGCAAAGTTCCCAGAGAATGAAAAACAAAGTTTATCTGAGCCAGAACTGTGACTTAGAAGTGAAGATAGGCTAATTGATTTTTCTGGCTAAAATCCTGGATTCTTTGCCCAAAATACTGACTTCAGCTTAAAATGAGCATGCCAAGGCTTCAGGTTTAGTCACTGATTTACAGAAAATTTTCAGCAGAAAGTATTCAGAAGTAGAAGACCTCAGCAGGAGAGAAGGAAATAGAACTTTCTTCCAAAGTTGGGATCAGGAGGTAGAACTTGCAAAGATAAGAGGAAAACTGGTCAAAATGGGAGTGGGAAAAAGAATCAACTTCTGAGGATGGAAATGGCAAACAACACCACATCTCAAGATGGAAGGACCAAACCACAATTTTGTTGTCTGAAGTCTGGAGTCTCTTGCAGTAAAGTATTACAGAAAAAAAATCATTCCCAATTTTCCTTTCTCCCTTGAGTTTCTTTACGTTATTGCTCCAGTCACTAGATGTTCAGATCCTGTGTTTTTGCTATAAATTGGAGAAAGGTACAAAAGATAGTAGTTCTTAACTTTTGGCTTTGCAGATGTTTTGGACTTCAACTTCCAGAAAAACTTTGTCCACTTGACATGTTGGCTGGAATTTCTGGGAATGGAAATCCAAAATGTCTGGGATGGGGAAAGATTGTGAACCACTGGTCTAATAGGTCAGTAGGAGTATGCTGGTAGACACCAGTGCAGTACTTGTCTAACAAAAAGAACACCACAAGGGCAGCTGCAGCTGCACTTGTCCAGGGTGGTGGGGTGTCTTTCCTTGCCCACTGCAATATATCCTGAAAGGGACACCTATTTGCTGTACTCATTCCTAGTATCTGATTAATTGCTCACTATACTTTGAAAGTATTCATGAGTCTGCTTTCTCCTTTGCCTTTAAATGCATATCCTGAAGTCATTTAGACCCCTAAATGAAGGCAGCATTAGTGGATTGTCTTCCTAGAAATTCTTTCTGCATCTTGCTTTAAAGTGAATTACAGTCACTTGTTAATTGACAGTGATGTTAACTGAGTAATCATTCCTTGACTTAACTCAGCTATAGGGCAGAGGTGGCCAAAGCACACTTTGTGGGTTGGATGTAGACCTCTGAACTACATTGTGACAGGCCATTCTGTCATTGACCTCTATCCTGTTGGTGGTCCCAATTAGTGTAGACTCACTGAATCAATAGGATTTATGTAATTGCTGGCTCACCCTAAAACAATTGATTCAATGGGCTTGTTCTAGTTAGGAACAACCAACAAGTCCATTTGTAGTTGTTGTTAAATGCTGTCAAGTCAATCTCAGGCCCTTTCCACACCGGGGTATTAAAACGGTGCAGAGTGCTGTCCAACGGAGGTTGTCTGCACCGTGGAGTGGATTGGGGCAGAATACTTTTCATAGTTCTGCACCTCAATCTGCTCCGAAGCGACCAGAAATGGCGGTGCAGCGTGTTTTTTAAAAACCTCTTTTCAGAGGTTTTTAAAAAGCACAGACGCGCAGCCCCGTGCAGCTCCGTCGCCGCGCTCCGGTGCAGATTTGCAGGCGCGCACTAGCGCATCCCTGCAGATCTGCTGGGGGTGGGCTTCCGGCTGGTGAGCTTCTCCAGTTGGTGGAGAGCCTCTGCCAGCTGGAAGCTGCCATTTGGACACTGGAACCGCCCTTTTGGACACCGGAGGACTGCGGAGCAGCGAGCTCGCGTTGCTTCGCATGGTGACAGACTTACCCGGCTGCCGGTAAGCTCCGTTTTAGCGCATTTCCCCCTGTTTCCCCCTCCACATGCGAAAAAGGCCTCAATTTATGACAACCCTATAACTTTAAGACCCCCAAGTCACCCTATCATCAGCCATCCTGCTCGGGTCTTGCAGATTCAGGTGTGTGTGTCTTCCTTGACTGAGTCCATCCATCTGTAATGTGGTCTTCCTCTTTTTCTACTCTTTTCATTTTTCTATTGATCCCATATGCCATCTCAATTCTGCTTCCCCTGCAAACTATCACTAGGCTGCTGTGTAAGAGCATGTTTGGAACCAACTTGACTTGTGTGGGCAAGAGGCTGTCAGAGATGGCTCTTGTGTTGCCCTAGGATAATCCTGAAAGAATACAGGCCTGTTATTTCTCTGCTGTGACATCTTAAGACTGTCAAACTGGGGATTTAGCAGCAAGGTTCCCATTACAGCCAGCATGAGACAAGCAGTTTAATAGCCCTTGTGAGAAGCTTTTAGCCAGTGGGAAGCAACTAGCCAATGTTCCTGTTTCTCTGTCTGATAAGAGTCCTTACAACAGCTCCAGCTTATGCACAGTTGTAAACTTTGGATGCTGTCATCTTCACATTTGGTTAGGAGGCTTCAGTTCTTCCATAAACTGATGTACTGTTAGGCCTATCACAATTGTACAAAGCCTTGACTCACCCAAAGGCCTCAATCCTCTTTTGCCTCACCGAGTTTGACCTTCAGTGATCAATTAATTCATTGCTTTCCCCTTTTTGCCCTAATCCACTGTGTGTTTCCACACTGACTCACCCAGAAAGACAGCCTGACAAAGACAGTGGGTACTTTCTGTACTGTTCTGTCAGCTAATAGACAAGCAGAAATTACACTGAGGTTTTAAGCTGAGTTCAAAGCCCAGCTCTTGAGGCTGATTATTGTACTAATGGAAACAATTAGCATTTCTGTACCATTCACAAAAGGTCAAAGTGTTTCACATGCACTATAGAGCTGTAATTCCCACAGTAAGCCTGTAAATGTTTAACGTAATAAAATCTAACAAATTTATGTTGTCCATTGACTTATTTTTAAAAAAAAGCAAACACTCAAATTCTATCCATCTGATATGAAGAAATTTGTGAATTTTCATAATCTCTTCAAAAAGGAAACTGAAATGTAATTCTCTCTATTTCTAAATGCAAATGTAACAGGTGTGGTTCTATTCAGTACAGCTGAGGACATTATCACACTTTCATGCCATCTAGCTCTTGGAAAAAAGAAGCTTTTCAGGGAAAAAATGTACCCCAGAGCTGGACAGAAAGGTCTGATTTCTGCCACGATCACATTTTTAAAAGTTCAAATTCTTTCCATTCCAAATATGAAAACTTTTCTAAAGTTTGGTAAACTCTTTATCAAAACCAAACTGGAAAAAAATTTGCAGCCACCCCTAGTGAGAATTGGGCAGTATTACTTCAATACAAGGAGAAAGTCAGCCCTGAAAAGTTTGTTCTACAGAATCTTTTTAAATATATGCAAATATAGGAATTTTAATTCTTTTTTAAAACTTTTTTTAAAAAAATTGTTAAGCACTCTGGTGTTCAAAGCTGAAAAATGCTCTACTTATCTGGGACTTTGTGTACACACTAGCTTCTGAGCAGTCTTTCCCAATGTTGTACTCCCTGGATGTTTTGGAGCCTAACACCCATCAGTGCCAAATAGTGTAACCAAAGGTCAGAGATGATGGGGTTTGTAGTTCAAGCTATCTGAAATATGTTAAATGTGAGAAGCCCCCTCTAGAGTCTTATGAATATTTATATAGAAGGAGGGGATTGCAGCCCTGCTGCTATTGTTGGACTGTAATGCTCATCATTCCTAGGCAGCATAGTCAGTGGTGAGTACAACTGGCCATCTAAGTCCAACAATATCTGGCAGGCCATGCTTTGCCCACCTGTAATTTAGAGAGTGTATTATCTTACTTTTCAGTTAAGGAAATATATACTAGATTGTCACAATACATAATAATGTCTAAACCCCAAACCATGCACAGCCTTAGTCTCTTGGCTGACAAAATGCAACTCTTCTTCTGTAGTTCTAAAGCAACTGGCAATTCAAGTTGTATGTTCTTTCTAACAGAGGTGGAAGGAAAGCAAGCTCCTTGCAGTTGCTTCTTTGATACATGTAGGCAACAAAGCTGCTCTTCCCCTTGTTGTATTCTTCAAGCACTGGATGAGATCAGGATGTGCAGTACCAACCCTTTAAAAAATGGCTGGCAGTATGAAACCTCTGAATAAACCAAGTCCTGCCTTCAAATAAGACATTTTGCAGCATGGATTACAAATCTCAGTTCAAATGCACATACACACATTGTGATCCAAACATACACAAAATGAGCAAAATAAAATGGCAGATAACACAATGTAACAATACTTCAAATTCAGGATAAAAAGTTTAAGAGGGTCTTCGGGAAATACAAAAAGACTATGAACATTAAGCAGTATGTAAGCCAATGAAGTCACCAAGCGATGAGCTTCCAAAAATAAGGTTAATGACAGAGTGGGAAAAATGCAGCCCATCCAATGTTACTTGGCTGCGTTTCCTAGCAATCTTAGCCTATAGAGCCAATAGCAAGAAGTATTAGGAGCTATAGTCTACCAGCATGTGGAAGACCAGCTAGGATATTCTGGAATTTGCAGCCCAAAAAGTAACTTTTTCAAGCTCTAAGTAAAAGCCTTGTCTGAAAGGACTCAGATCCAAATCCATAAAGACCTTTTAAAAGTAACAACCCTCACTCTGAATTGTGCCTTGAAATACACTGGAAATCAATGTGTATGTTTAAACATTGGCAAGATATGTTCCCAACCTCTGGACCCAGTTAACCATCTCTGGACTGTTTTCTATTTTTACACCAGAAGGTGGGTGACTCAGAGGTCCACCTGCAACACTAGTTTCTCCATGAAACAGTGGGAAATACTAACTCAAAGGGGAGGCCTGCAAGAGGGGGATAACCTTACAAGATCTTTTACACCTATGTATAGTGGTACTAATGCAAGGGCACCAGACAGAGATCCAAAGAATGCTTTGTTTCATTGGGAGGAATTAGCAATCACATGCACACAAGTTTCTAGCAGTCTCACAGTGACAAAAGGCTAACTGAAGGAAAAGGGAAGAAAAATTGTCAGATGTGGCTCAGATTAAGGGTCTGAGAGCAGTACAAGAATAGGAATCACAGCAGCAGAGTGACACCCTATGTCCAGAGAACTATGAATTATCTGGCTCAGAGCCAGGGTTTAAATACCCTGTTTCCACCCAGAGGGGGGAAGGTGTTAATGGCTCTCTGGCAGAGTAAACAGTGGGGTCCAGAATGAGCTAATGGCCTTAGCATTAGGTGACAAAAGACTGAGAGGAATTGTGATAGCTCCTTAATGGCTAGGCGGGTGAAGAAACAAAGAGGAACTTTGGCAGGAAAGAAAGCAAGTTGACAACAGTGTTACCCCAAAATGTAGGTGCCACAAGGGCCACCCTACAATGCCAAATACTTCCTTGAAAAAGTGGGGAATTAATTAGCTCAAAATCAGGAGGCTGCGAGAGGGGGGCAACTTAGCGAGATCTTTTCTACCAGTGTTTACAGGGACACGCAGGAAAAGAACCAGCCAGAGATTCAGAAGTAAGCTAAAAATGTGTTTTATTGAAGGGAATTCACTCATGCATGCACACAAGATACACACAATCACACATTCACACAAGAGCTAACTGAAAGACAAAGAGAGGAAAAATTATAGAGAGGCTGAGGGGTTTGGGGGATTTCTAATTACCAGTCCAGAAGAATAGTGAAGTGCAGAAATGTATTTTGGCTTAGGTAGGACCTAAGGACAGTTTTCATTAAGGAGCCAGACAGACAGAGTGACAGGTAGACCTTCACGAGACTGCCCTGGGCATCCTGAAATCAGGGGTATTTGTACCCTGAAAATGGCTTGTGGCTGTGAAGGTTCCAGATGCAAGACAAAGGGAACTTGTTGTGGACAATGACTCTTTCGCCTGTTGATGGGCTTAGTGCTTTGATTGACAAAGACATGATGGGTGTTGTAATAGCTGTCTATTGTGGGTACTGTGAGGACAAAGGAAAGAATCCAGGTGTACAAGGGACTGGATATCTGTCAATCAGTGTCCTGGTGGGCTCCTCACAGTTAGATTCCCTGGAAAATTCCAGCTTCTATTTAATCCTATTATCCACAGGAATGGTGTGTATTTGCCTGACAAATGACTCAGTCTTACCTGGAGGAAGTTTTGAGTTGACCTATCAGTCTCACATTTATGGTCAAATTCTTGCCCTTGCTCAGTTTGACCTCTCCATCACCTCTCAGGCTTGAATTTGATATCAGAGCCAATAAAATGTGTTGCCAATTAGGTATGGTGCCCATCCAAACCAAACTGACAAAGTGGGGCCTTACAACAATCGGTTGCTCTGTGGAGGCAATTTCCAGTGCTATTGTTTCTAAAGGTCGAGTCATTGAGGGACATTTGCAAACTCAAGCTTACAAGGAGTTCCTTGGCTATGACCTGGCCATGCCCTGAGATCCTGTCTGACTTACTTTTGCATCGCACATGTTCAGCCAGTCCTCTTTGTCAGTATAGCTTTTCAGCCAGTGCATTGTATAATTTATATTTTATGCCAATAAAATTATATTTAATTATATTGCCAATTATACCATATCATGGAGTGGGGATGTATGGTCTGGTAACACTGTAAACAGCAATAATACCTGGATAAGGTACATCAGGATTTGAGTCGAGCCTTTTCCCAAGCTCAGGTTCCAAGTGAACCACCAAAAATTGATTTAGGGAAACTTCAGTGGTTCCATGTGGACAGAACACTAGGCAAAACATCAAGGGTCTCACTCAATAGAATAAGCAAGACAACTGCCCAAAGCAGCAAGGCTGGCTTGTCACATTTTGAAAAGAGTGGAGTCATGCACTCAACTATCTAAAGACAGAAGGGAGCGTAAGTCCATGAAATCCAGCATCTTAAATAATCTAAATTGCACTATTGGCGCCCTCAGCTTGAAAACACAGACTTTAAACCAGGAGTTTATTATACTTACAGCTCTTCTGTGGTCCTGACAGCTTCCTTTTAACTAACTGTAACATACTCACCATCCATAAAAGACTTCAGAACAGAGCTATTCCAAGTAGTGGTCCCTGGATTGGTACCAGTCTGCAAACCATTTACTATAAGTCCATTGAGAGTTTCCAGGAAAGAAAGAAATATTTGTAGCCAATGAAGACAAATATGGTACCTGTTCAAGAGGAAAAATGCCACTCCTCCACTTCATGTAGCCTGAGAAGCACTGCTTTAGAAGACACTGTGAGGCAGAAAGTTACACCTATTGATATTCTGCTTTCAGGGTTACAATTAAAGGTACAACAACCTTAGCCAGTATCGTATTTTTAGTCCCAAGGGCAACATAGTCATTACATCATGTACAAAAAAACAGCACGGCCAATTTGGGTCTTCTTAATTTGAAGAATCCTTCTCCCTTTCCATTGTGCATTTGGAGTCTTGTGGATATAAGCAGCCAGTGCTTATATCCACATAAAGGCCCCTTAGCAGTGTGGAGGAATGTCCTTCCTGCAATCAGTTGAAAGTTGATCCAGAAGTTAAACAGAATGCCTCTCAACATAGTGCAACCTTTCCAAAATGGCACCCTCCCAAAGTGCTGGAATGCAATTAATTTCCCAATATTGGGAAGTATAGTCCAAGATACCTGGAAAGCACCAGGTTGGAATAAGGCAAAGTGGATATAGTTTGGCCCATGGAGCTCATTTGGTCTTTAGGACTCCAAATATGGCCCTTGAAGCCCCTCAAGCCCCTAGACCCATTTTTTTAAATAAGCACATCAATTTGGGGTTATTTTTCCTATGAAAACTGGCAAAAATTCAATCCCAAACCAGGCAAAAATATGGTGATTTACTTTCCCTTGCCACCCAGAGCTCCCATCACCAATTGAAAAAAAAATGGCTAGAAATAGGTGAAAATGGCACTTGGAAGTGATGCAATATCATCTTCATCACACCAAAACATGAAGGAGCGGCCTGTTGGAGACCACTCCCCCATAGCTGCCCACCACTATGTTAGTGGCTGAGATCTTCCTACAGCGTTTGTCAGAAATAACCCTATTCAGCATGTCTTTTGTAAAATCAATTTAAAATTTACTCTTTTTTACTTTCTTTCTCTATCATTACTTATTTTTAACTACAGCAAATGTTATGAACAGCTAATAATCTTGCCCTTCTAAAATTCTCCCTTGATTTGTCTTATTGCCAGGGCCAAAGCATGAAAATACTTACATTTTTACAAGCATCATGTTCCCTCAAGTGGTAAAATATATCTCCGTTTTTCAGAACAGGCTCTCCTTCACCTAGCCATTTTCCAGTTATCATGTTTTGTATTGGGATTGGTCATTAGAAAGCTTAATTTTCAAAACTGATTGCTGAAGTATCTCTGAAGTAATCCTGCACTGCGAGGGAAAATAGGTTACTCAAAAGAAATATCCATTTCCCTTAATACCTGTCTTGACTTTCAGTTTCTGTTCCTACCAAGGATGCAGTTTTTGATGACTGAATACCCTTCTCATTTCATTTTCCTTTTTCTGTACAAATAGCATTTTTTCTAGAGTACAGAAAACCCCGCAGTGCAGCAGCCTTGCAATGAACCTCTTGAAATGCAGCAAAAATCCTACAGTACAATTATCTGTCAGTCACAGGATTGAGATCCTCTACTCTGAAGAATGACTGAACAAATAATAATAATAATAATAATAATAATAATAATAATAATAATAACAACAACAACAACAACCCTTTTTAACATTTTGTCTGTTTTTAAATAGGTTGTGCTTATCAATCATTTTTCTTGTGCCTATAGTGGATTTTGATTTCAAGTTGACACACTTAGAATTATTACTGGCAAAGAAAAGCAGGGGATAATCATTAAACAAATAAATTCCAGAATTTTTTTAAAAATGGATAGTGTAAAAATAAGCAAAGCCTGATATGAAGTATGTCTTCAGTTCTGTCATTAAAGTGAAATATCCAAGTGATAAGTATGTTAAATTATTACAGTAGGTGGTTGGTTCCAAATCCAAAGCCATTTCTGCACGGGCTTAAAAAAACGGTGCAGAGCGTCTTCCAGAGAGGATGTCTGCACCTGGGAGCAGACTGGGTCGGACTACTTTACGTAGTTCTGCACTTCGGTCTGCTCCAGAACAACCTGAAGTGGTTGTGCAGCATGCTTTTTAAAAACCTGTTTCCTCAGGTTTTTAAAAAGCACGGAGTGCGCCACTCTGTGTCACTCCGTTCCTGCGCTCTGGTGCAGATTTGCAGGCTCGCACCAGTGCGAACCTGCAGATCTGCTGGGGGCAGGTTTTAGGCTGGCAAGCTTTAACAGCTGGTGGAGAGCCTCCACCAACCGGAAGCCACCATTTTCGTCCCTGGAACAGTGTGGAGCAGCGGCCATGCACTACTTCGGAGCAGCCTGGACCCGAGCGTTGAGCCAAGAAGTCCGGTAAGTACCGGACCGGGGCAATTCCATCGCCACGTGCGGAAATGGCCCAAGTGTTGCTGGGTCCAAGCCTAAAATCCATGTTCCTTAAACCTCAGACGTGTAGGGATGTATGACCTCTTCTGTGGAAAGATCTTGGATGTGCTCTGAAATACATACTTTGCTTGGTATCTTCCTGGACTGGATCAAAATTACAGTTTCCTAAAATTATTCTTATTTGTAAGGGGCCTGATTACCCTAAAGGCACCATAATCTGTCTGATCTTGGATGCTAAGCAGGGTCAGCTCCACTTAATCCTTGGATGAAAGACCGGCAAAGAATACCAGGTGTTGTGTAGACAGTACTTCACAGGAAAGAACTGATAAACCACCTCTGTGTATTCCTTGCTTAAGAAAATCCTATGAAATGCATGGCATTGCCCTAAGTTGACAGGTGACTTGAAAGCACATACACACATACACACACACTCCTAATTTACATGCTGCAGCTCTTCTTTCTGACTTCCTATACACACAAGGTAGGAAGAGGCCCTTCACTGGTGTTTGTGTGCGTGTGTGTGTGTGTGTGTCTGAGAGAGAAACCACACATGCTTCCCTGCAGAACTTCCACCAGAGTAAAAGTAAGAGGTTTGAAAGTCAACTCCTAATGTTACCTTGAACTCCCTGGTTCTCTCATTAAGCAGCTTGACTCAACAAGGGCAGATTTGACTGCAACCAGCACCATGTATCCCCCTATAATATCCAATTACAATGGCTTCACTTTCAGTCTTGCAAACTACTGGATAGCAAGAGGGGAAGGGTGCCACTCAAAAGCTAAATTTGGCACCCAGGCAGAGATGTTATTATCTCCTTGCCATTCTGTTCTTCCAGAGACACACGACATAATGAAGTGGCAGAGCCTGAAATGTCTGCCTTGAGTTCCTAGCAATTATAAGAGGCTTACTCTGACATGTTTACACTGGTTGCAGATGTGACTGTGGATGATAAACTTGAAATAACCATCTGCATTGTATCTGTCCAGTTAGGTCTGACAACACACACTATACAACAGAGTGTCTATAGAGCAGAATTAGCATTCAGGCCACTGTGAAAACAGAGTGTAGGACATTTCATGTATGTCTATCTGCTGCAGGTGTTTCGGTCATATTTTCAACTTCAGTATATTACACCCAGGTTGTAGTATCACTCCAGAGTTTTTCTCATTGGAAAGCTCATGTCTCTTGAAGTGCACAATAACTTTTTCATGCTATCCATTAGGCTACCTTGTCATATATCTAATTCTTATCAGTCAACTGAGGCATTGTCCCACTGGCTACTGCTCTCATATGCACATTTTCACCATAATTATTTCACCATACCAGTTCTCAAGATTTGAACAGACACTTTGTACCTGACTGAACCTCTCCCTTCACTGATCCATTTCTTCTTCCATATTTCATGCAGGAGGAGCTACCTGACATTTCCTCTGTGCATTAGCAATGGAGGACAAAATGTACATTCAGTGAAGTGGGCTCACCTCTGAACTCTTTCCTTCCAGAAGGCTTCCAAAGTCTTGCTTGGGAAGTGAAGGAAGGTGATCTTACTCCTCTAGATGGGATGAAGCACCTCACAGTCACATGCCTGAAATAGGAAAAGAATTTTGCAGGAGTGGTGTGCTTACTTTTTTCGCAAGAGCTGGAAGCTTTCTCAGTGGCAGGCAGGTCTGGCAATAAATTTGATCTCGGCTGGGTAATGGCAAAATCTACAGTGACAGTGGTAGCCATAAGGCAACTCTGGCTCTCTAATGGACCATGAAAGGTCACATCTCCTCCTCCCCCTCTGTTCCCCAAACTGAATTGTTCTGCCCCCAGATGACACAAGGGGCAATTCTGCCTCTTTCTGCTCCCCCCACCCCGGGCCAACTGAGGCACAGGGCAAGCCTTTTACCCACAGGAAGTTGTCTGCAAGTCAATTTCCTTTTGGGAAAAAAAGGCCTCTTTTGAACCTAAAATAGTCAGTGTGGGGAACATGATGAATCCCCCTCCCATAACTCCTATGTGACAATTGGGTGCATTTGGGGCTGAATTATGTTCCAGAAAAAGTGGGGGCCATGGGGGCATAAAACAACTTTGGGGTCCTATGCTGCCCACAGGCTGTCCTTTCCCCACCCCAACCCAGGCCATTTCCGGCACTAGAGTGTTATAGTGCTATTACTGCACTTTCAACATCCTATGGAATCCTGGGACCCTTCCCAAAACTGCCTCAGGCCCCTCCCTAAACTGCAAACTCCCAGGATTCCATAAGATGTTGAAAGTGGAATAATAGCACTATAACAGTCCAGTGCAGAAATGGTCCTAGGGTCCCCGCTTACACAGGATTGAAAAGAAAGGACTGCCCTCGTAGCATGCAGCCATTTGCAACTTTGTCCTAGTATATTTGTCTAAACTGGGGCAAACATTTCCTCTGTATAAACAGATTATCCTTCTAACTCATCAGCCCTTAGATCATTAAGTTTCCAACCATAGTCAAATTCAGCACTCTGTTTGATCTTATTCTCCCAAAAGTCTTTTTGTCTAGTTAGCCTTCCTATTCTAATAACATGAAATGAGATATGCATAAGTACATATGTATGTATAACTTTACATTTGCATGGTAACATTTACAAGTGGAGCTTGCAACAAAATGCTGAGTGGCATCCATGGTGTGATCCACGCAATCTTTTACTTTCTGTCCCTCATTTCCTTCCCTGTGTGTCTCTGTGTTCTTTCCTGTGCTTCCCATTTTGCTTCTCTCTCATTTTATCTCTCCTTCTCTTTCTTTTCTCTGCTTAATGAATTGTCATTCCCCACTCGCTGTCTGTCATCCTTCTTCTCTGTTTCTTGCCTATCCATATGCCTGTTTCACTTATCTCCTTGTATCTCTTGCTTTCTAGGAGGCTGAAGATGGCTTTGGAAAGTAAGCCCTATTCCAAATGGAATTAAAAACTAATAGCAGGATGAGTCAGACAAGTACAGTATTTCCACAGTCACCTTGTACACCAGAAGCTGTAGGAGTGCTTCTCCCATAAACCCTCACAACTGACCACATTGGTGCAGTTTGTCCTGTTCAACAGCATCTGGAGAACCACATATTCTCTACTCTTGTTCTAGGGACCGTAACCTTCAGTCTGGCTTGAATACTTTCAGGCATGCTGGAATGTCCACTTTATGGGTGAAGTCACTTTTTCCAGGTTTTCCCAGTTTGCTGCCAAATACAATGGCATACTTTTTGGAGTGCAAAAACAGCCTTGAAGGTTACTCATGAACCGTAAGTCCAGGTTAATCTATCATTCCTATCCAACAGCAGCCAGGTGAACACTTTGGAAACTTTCAAGGATGTGAAAGTCATGGTGATCATCTCTAGTTGTATGCCTTAACATTCGGTACTCAGGGGTAAGCTATCCCTGAACTTTATACTCTAAATAATAATTTGCCTGTTGAGAATTCGTTGCTTGATAAAGAACTGGGAAAACCACAAGCAGGAAGGAGTCAGCTTCCATCTGCAAGCCTGTACCTTGGTGTCTGAGGGCCATTAGTTCCTCTTGAAAGTACAGAGTGCACGGCAGAGAGGAATTAGTTGCAGCTGACATCAAGGCTAATGTACAGCTTGGAAATCTAGTTGGATAGGAGGATGTTAAATTCGCTTGACCAGAGTGGTGATGTGTCAAAACTCTTGCAAACTGAAACCAACAGAAATTATTGCAGCCCAAATAGGTCACTTAATTCTAAGTGCCTATTAACTCCTGCTTAACCAATGATGAAGCGGACAGTATAGAAATAACTGGGGAGTTCTCCTGAATACTAACGAAGAGTGGATTAATTCATTTGCAGTGCTGGCCATTACAGTAAAGGGGAAATGAAATCTTTCTTTAATGGAGCAGTTAAAGTATTATAGGCATAGTAGATGAAGGGCATTTGGGTAATGAAATGGGCCTTTTGTTAGCAACTGGTGACCTGATTCCTTCATTAAGTTTAAAATCAGTTATTACAGAATGACAAATGTTGAAGACAGGTCTCTGTAGTCCCCAGGCTCCAGCTTGGGAGAGCAGTGAGTTACAGGTTAATATATTGAAAGCACACACTTTCCTTCCCTTTATTCTCCTGTCAAGTAATTTTATCACCCCTTAACCTTTCACAGAGAAATGTATAACATCACACATGTATGAGATTGCATAGAATGGCCTTTTCCAACATTGATTTTCAGACGCAAGCAGATTCAGTGGTATGACTGCACTTTATACTGTTCAGCTCACTCACACATAATCATGAGTCAGATTCACCACACATTTATTACCTGATATATCTGCACCTAATAGGTGCAAAAAAAACCAACAACAACACCAAAACCACTTGACAGAATTATATATAGATGACCAAGCTATCTTAGTGTGAGAGAGCTTACACTAAGGGGAGCCCTTGGCCATGCAATCTACTACATTTGAGGGCAGCAGGCTAATTTAAGAAATGTATATGTAAGGAACATGCAGCTCCATTCTCCAAGAATGAAGGCAGGCTGAGGGAGTTGTGAGGAACAGTTCAGGGACTGCCACCACTGTTGCCTTTGAGGTCCCTCCCTAAACTGCAAACCCCAGGATTCCATAGGATATTGAAAGTGGAAAAATAGCACCATAACAGTAGTGTGGAAATGGCCTGAGGCTGCTGCCACACTTTGCCTCCTGGAAGATCTGGCCTTGACAATGTGGTTGTCTCCAGTAGGATGTAGTGGGGAGGTGCCACAATTTGTCCTTAGCAATTAGAAAAATATGAATTTGCCCATGTTTTTGTGAAGGAAGAACTGTGTGACCAAACATCAACTAGTCTTGCCTTTAGCTGTTACAGGGCTTTAACAAAATGTTGCAGTCACTTACTTTTGTTTCTCCACAGGGAAAACTGGGTTTCTGAAACTCTAGCTGAGATTCATTGTACACGTAGCACCATAAACATTCTAACCCTGCACTAGGGCCAACTCGGGCCATTTTGCTGTCAGAGGCGGAGCAGCAAATGGTAACACCCCTCCCCCTACATCAAGGTACCTTATACCCAAAGCCAAGCTATTTTGAATCTTGAGGCAGAAAATCCCACAAGTCCTTCTCTCCATCCGTTGCAATACAATAAGAACAAATGGTTTGCTGTCCCTTCATGACACCCAAAATCGGTTGCTTGCAGCTACATCTTCATTCTGTTTAATGGTCAGGCCACTTCTACTCCACACACATACAGACTTGGTTTGACTAATCAGGTTATATCTTTTAAAAAAACAGCCTTGAAGGGGATCCACTGGATAGTTCCCAACCAACGTGCAGCAGCAATAAATAATTCTACATTTCTCAGAAGATATTTTTTGTGGGAAACATTTTGAGAATATTCTTTTCTGGCTCATTCCTGAAGGGGAAAAAAATCATTTTGTAAAACATTCTCTGCCATATTTTGTGTGGCGGCTACCATTGCCTCCCCATCCACCACAGTTCCCTGAAATTATGGCAATATAGGGCACTGGCGGGGGATGCATTGTGGTTGGTGTACCTCTGAGGAAAGCAGGGGGGAAAGACATGCTGCTATTGCTGCTAATACAGAGCAGTACCTCAGGAATTTGTTGCACAATTTCTCCATCCCCAGCAGAATATTCAGCATATATATCTATATATCCTTCCCTCATTTCAATCCCAAAGATTAGTTTGGAGAACTTTAGGGGAACATATCTGTTCCCTTTGAGAAAAGGGATCATGATTTTTTTTGCACTTGCAAAGGTTACATTATTGGACTACAGCTCCCAGAATTTCTCAGCCAGCTTGGCTATTGGCCACGCTGAGTAAAGGATTGTAACTTGTTTATTTCTAAGGTCTGCTAGTCACCTCTAACTAGGGCAAACTTGAATGAAGGTGGAATATAAATTAAGGTAATCAACAGTAGAATAGAATAGAATAGAATAGAATAGAATAGAATAGAATAGAATAGAATAGAATAGAATGGAACGGAACGGAACAATAAATTCCATATTGGGGATTACTAGAAAAATAGAATAAAACTCAGACAGTATCACTATACAGGTCTTTATAAAGATCTATAAAGTAAACCATATTTGGGATTCTGTTTATAGTTCTGGTCATCCATTTCCAAAAAGAGCTCTGTCTTCCCAAAGCAGAAAACAATTCTGAAAACACCCATGATCAAAAGACAGAAGCACATTTCCTTGTGAGGAAAGGCTACCAGCTCTTGGACTTGTATAGAATTATGGATGATGAAGAGAATGTAGACAGGAATATTTTTTTTTCTTTTTACCACAGGACAGAAAATCAACATCAGGATAGACAAGAGTACTGTTCCATATACTCACAGTGAAATCATAAAATTTCAGACCATAGATGAGGTGGCCACCAGCTGACCCATCTTGAAAAAAGGGGTGGAAATTGTACAGCTGGTGGGCTGCTTTTTAGTCCTAATACCTCCCCTAGCATCTTCCCAGAGTCTACCTCACCACTGGGGGAAAAAAAGTGTTGAAATGAATAGTTGGGCTTCTGAAAGTCTCCATGGGGCATAATGTCCATTTCAATGCTATCTGGGTGTACATGTCTTTTTGGGGGTGACAAACAGCCTCTTTTCAAAATCAGATATGATTTTTTAGTTGCTTCTGGGTGTCATGCATGGAGATGTAAGCAGTAGAAAATAGGGCAGATGTCATCCCAAGAGCCACAACATTTAGAGGGCTGTGCATTCCTTACCTCTACTATATCAGGACCTTTCATTGAGCCTAACAAGGTGATTTCATATTTTGAATAAAGCTTGGGTCCACACTATCTAAAATACTACATCTTCCTATATAGGCTTGTTCAAACCCTACGGTCTTCAAGAGACCTCTTTCTCAGGGCCTTTCCATACTACACTGTTATAGTGCTATTATTCCACTTTCAACTTCCTGTGGAATTCTGGGGTTTGTAGTTTACTGAGGCCAAAGACCTCTCTGGCTGAGAATTCTAAATGCCCCTCCCTGCAAACCCCAGGATTCCATAGG
The DNA here is from genome assembly GCA_948474755.1 of Ctenosaura bakeri. Lineage (NCBI taxonomy): Eukaryota > Metazoa > Chordata > Lepidosauria > Squamata > Iguanidae > Ctenosaura > Ctenosaura bakeri. The sequence goes on along the minus strand of CAOLHI010000249.1, from coordinate 258,107 downwards.
ATGTTGAAAGTGGAATAATGGCACTATAACAGTGTAGGGCAGAAAGGCCTTCTGTCTCACCATCTTTTCAGACTCAGGTGGTGGGAAGAAGGGAGAGGGCCTTTTTGGTGGCTGCTCCAAGACTTCGGAATGTCCTCCCTCGGACCTTTCCTTTTCCATCAGCCTTTTATTACTTGACCATGGGGGGGAGGGGTTACTAAAGTGCTGTTTTGTCAGCTTTATATATTCTGTCTTTTAAAGAATTTCAAATTGTTTCAGTTCTGTAGATTATTTTCTTGTCTTTAAAATAACTTTCCCTTTCCGCATGGGGATATTAACGTGGGTCAATGTGTTTTGGCATGGAGCTGTTCTGCACGTGAGAGCGAACTAGGTTCGTTTTATTTACCATCCTTCCACACGTAATCCCAAGTTAATGCGCCCCCATGAAAAGCGCACTATTTGAAAACCGGAAAAAATCCAAAACAAATTTTAAGATCAAGCCAATTCGGACTTTCACAGTGGTGCAGATACATTCACTCACACCGATGCGAATTGGTGGGCAGCGGAGGGTGGGCTGTGGGAGTACTCACCTTCTCCAGCTGTTCCCACCCACCAAAGGACAGGCAGGTACCATTTTTTGTTTTGTTCAGCAAACTTTAGAAAATGGAGTAACCGGACAAAACACAGCACAGGCATGTTAAAAGGAGAGAGCTGTTTTCTATTTTGCAAATGTTTTGCTGTATTTGCTGGCATTAGACACACTGCCCTACAAGAGCACCCTATTTTTGGACTATATTACTTAGGAAAAAATATTTTAGTACTCTGTTCCCGCTTCCTGTCCTATCTGCTTGGGTGGGGGGACCTCCCTACCCAGGCAGAAAGAAGAGGCTGTGTGTGTGTGTGTGTGTGTGTAAGAAGCTGCTTTCCCCCATTCCTCTCCTCCCCACCAAGAAACTTTCCTGCTGAGGTTGGAAAGAGAGGGAGAGAGCAGTGTGTGTGTGTGTGTGTGTGTGTGTGTGTGTATGTAAGAAGCTCCTTCCCCCATTCCTGGGGAAGGATCGTGCAGACAGTGGGGTGGAGATGAGCGGGGAGCAGGAGATCTCTCTCACAACTTTGCTCTGTTAGGTGATCTGCCTGGGTGGGGGGATTTACCATATTGGCACCTCATTTTCAGAAGGCATTTTGGCAGGGAAACTGCCTCTTATACACCAGCAAATACGTACCTATGTAGGTACGTACAAACATACCAACTCAAAAGAAAAAAAAAATAAACCAATCACAGTCACCGGGGCGGAGTGAGGAGAGTAGTGAGAGTGGTCACTGCCAAAGTAGTGCGGATGCATGAACTCGCACTTCTCCGAATCAAAAGGAAACATATGGAGGAGCGGTGTGGAAGCAAATGAGGGAAAGCCTGAGTTATTTGGATCTGATAAGAAACAGCATGAACCGCTTCATGTGCCTCTTGTGGAAAGGGCCTCAGAGGCATATTTTTATTAAAGCTTTTATATGTTTTTAATCTGTACTGGTGTTAATAATTTGTAAGCCACCATCAGAAAAAAGCTGGCCATCGTAAGGTGCAAAATATTAGCAATTCTGCTTTGACTGCTAGACAGTTCCAGGTGATGTAGTTGGAATTCTGATGTTAGGAGTGTACACAAGCTAATAAGCTTAGTGACCCTAGAACCTAATCCAGGCCTTCAATCATTTTGCTGCTTGTGCTATCCATAGGAATTCCCTCCTGCCCACATAATGTAAAGAACAAGTATCCCAAGCAGCATTGCCTGGCAACCGCAATAGATAATGGCTGTGTTCAAGCTGGGTGGAGAGGAGTCTCCAAAGGTGATGAAGAGATTATTCACATTTTCTATTGAAGTAGATTAAAGGCAACCCATGGAGATGAGATCCTTTTATGAAAGCTGCAGAGCTGCGCAGATGAGAAAAGTAACTGAAAATAAATTCTGACAATGTTTGTTCTGTTTGTCTAAGAAATAACCCAAACCCCCAAAGTACAGAAAAATTAATTATTACCATACCTTTGATGGAAAGAAGATGGATGCTGTGGGCTTCAGACAGCAGGTAAACACCTCCAAGGTGCAGGAACACAGCTGAAAAAAGAATCCTGTGGTTTTGCTGGTACGAGGTTAATTCAATGTCAATTTACCTAATGCTGATGAAAGGCTGGTGTCAGCCGGAGTTATGATGATAAAAAGCTCAGCCATACTTACAATACCCCAGGGTCACCATGTAAAGGGGTAATTTAGAGGCAACCAACAAGCCACAAAAAATATAATCAGACTGAAATGTGAGCCTGAGGGAAGAGACAATAGAACTGAATAAGTGGGGACTGATGGGAAAAGAAGTTGAGATACATAATTGATCTCAAGATAGTTTCTGGAAAGGAAAATGGAATGTTTGCTTTTTGAAAAAAAGTATAATCAAGCAGTGGTTGTTATTACTAGCAAAATGGCTGCCATTGTAAAGGGTATAAGATGCATGCGTCTTGTCTGTTAGCAACACACGAAGTAGGACATAGGAAAGAACACAGAACATAGGAAGCAGACATTCCAAAAACACAGAAGCATACACACAGGAACATAAGACGTTGATATACCAAGGCAGGTTGCCCCATGATGCTTTGCTGTCTGAGGTGAAAGACAAAAGGATGTCTTCTCTTCATCCCACACACTGAAAATGGTAGGACTGGCAACTGAAGTTTATAGCGACACTGGGACAGTGTTCTCCACCAAACCTTGAGATATCAGGCTAGTTTAGGGAGCCCAGAATAAGCTATGTGAAATATGCACTTTTCTTTTCAGCAGAACAGCTGGGGAGCACAAGAGGAACCGGGAAGAAGCTGCCACCATCTCTCTCAGAATCAGACACCTGATTCCCACTGGTTGCATTGATTCAGCATCTAGCTCAGTCTTGTCCACCCAAATTAGCAGTGGTTTCCTGGGGTTTTAGACAGAAGTATACATGCAAAGCACGCAAGTTATGACTCTTGCCAGGAGCCTGCCCAGACTGCCCACAGTGTACTGCGAGGGATCCTTGCTAGTTCTGGCCCAGCCACTGGTAGCAGAATAACAGTGGGGAGAAGGATCACTGAAATGAGAAGACTATTTCTACCTTCTCTGTAAATAGACATTATGCTTCAAACATGTTCAAATATTTAAAATTAGAGAATATTAAGCACAGTTATAATGTTCAATTGTTTTCTTCCATAAAATATACAAATCCATTAGGCCTTATTACAGAGGTAGTTAATTGTCAGCCACTGTAATACACTTTATCAGAGACTGGAAAAGCTACACTTCTGGCCTACAAATTCCACAGCCAGCTACTGGCCGCACCAGCTGGGAGATTCTGACAATTGAAGATGTTCCTTTTCCAAGCTCTGCATGGAACTGGGGACTCTATGCACTTTTTAAGCAAATGGTTGCTGATACAGAACTTGGGCTTGCAAGGTTAATCTTGTCCATGGTACACCTTGCCAAAATATTAAGGGTTCAGTTCTGTTGCTCCCTCTGGAAGGTAGAAGATGTAATGTAAAGGGGTCTGTGCTGTTATACCAATATGGATGTTTCATTTATGAGGTCAGCAACATGGAACAGTGCAACATTACTGCTGCTCTGTGTACAACTCAGGGATATAACTCATACCCTCCAACATTTGACAGATGAAATCAGGGACATGTGAGGCCAAGCAGTCTCAGAACATAATCACGATTTCAAACATAATTCATGAGGAAGGATAGACAAGCTAGGAAAGGCTGCAGCAGTTTACTTTTGTCTGAGTCTGGCCCTTTCCGCACATTACCTGCTCGCGGAGGTGGGGGGTGCCGTTCGTGCAAGTAGCCTCTTGTGTGAAGCATTCACATTGCTCCTCCGTTCTCCCACAGCTGGCTTCCTGGTCGTGCGACCGTCACGCAAGCGCCCCATCCCTTCCTTCCGCAGTGCAGCCTGGGAGCTGTAGGCTGCGCTGGGGGAGGAAGTGTGAGCAGCCCGCTCATCCGACGCACTGCAGGGCAGGTAAGTGTGTGAGGGCCCTGGGAGCCTTGCGCGACCCCGCAGCATTTTCGGCTTGAAGTCGAAAATGAAAAGGTGTGCGCGCGTTCCGCTTTAGGCTCTTGAGCGTCGCGTAAATCGGAGTGCATCGTATGGACCGCTCCTCCCGTTTACGTGACGCTCAAGGGGCCCTCTTGCATAAGAAACTGCGTGCGAAAAGGGCCTCTGTTAGGAAGTACAGTCAGCCCTCCACATTTGCGGGTTTCACTTTTGTGGATATAATTATTCATGGATTATCTGCTGTCAGCTCTGCTGCCTCCTTATGCCATTTTTAATAGGGACTGCAAGCCTCATGAGACTGAGAGACTGCAAATGAGGCTTGTACGTCCCTATCAAAAATAGTGTGGGGCAGCAGTGGAGGTGGCAGTAAGGCCCACCAGCCACTCACTTCTGCCTTGTGAAAGAACCCTAATGCCTCAAAGGAATCCATGGTGGATTTAATATGGTGATCATACTTTTTGTGTGTGTTAAATATGGTTTGGTAAGGCCTAGCGTTATTCACGTTTATTTCACTTTGACGGGGGTCCTGTGCCCCTAACCCTAGCAAATGTGGAGGGATTACTGTACAAGATTCCACCTGTTTATCTCCTCTCTCAACACTGAGGTGAGTGCAAACTACTTTTGCACTTTGAACTTAGTTTGCAACACTGAAAAGCTGAGCAAAAAGCAGGAAAGTGGGAAGAAGAGAGAGAAATCAGAACATTTTAGAAGCAGTGGAAACAATGGAGTGCAGAGGATTAATTGGGACTGTTCCTACCAAATTGGGAGAGCTAGGATGTATAATAACTATACAGTAAAACACATACATACATACATACATACATACATACATACTTACATAACTTTGCATAAGGCAAAGGCAGAAAGCATAACAGGACATAAATACATAAATATAAATATCGTTAGATCTAGTCTGAATGTAACTCAGAGTTGAGAATGAAAGTGTCATGACCAGGGGGTAGCCTGCCATCAGCCAGAGTAAAACAAGTATCTCAGGCAGCATATATTAGTGGCAGCGGTACCAGTTGTCTGAAAGTTCCTCCAAAGTACCCCAACCTTTTCCTTTTGTTAGAAGACGAAGGGATGTGTGTCACACACTCTATCGGGTTCCCTTCAACTAGCTTTCTCCCCTTAGATGTGGTAGAAGATGGCCAGCTTGTGCCAATGAAATGTAGGAAGGGACAACACTTTATCCATTCCTTGAGGCAATAAAATGCCTTGGACAACCCCTGCACTTCATTTTCTGTGAAGGGCGGGTTATTAATTCAGAGATAACATATATGCGTACAGAAAAGACCCCAATCCTTGGAAAGAAATTCCCTCCTTCAGTTCAGATATTTCCTTAAGGATGTAAATACAAAGATGTAAACGGATTCAAAATCGAGGCAATGCACTGCACTGCATAGTTATACTTTAGGGCATTAGGTTAATTTCCTTGGCAACTGGAAAGAAAAAAGATACCCAAAAACCTGCTGAAAATCTGTATTAGGCTAACTCAGGGCCAGCTGAGGGCATTTTACTATCCAGAATGAAGGACAGGTTGGCATCTCTCTCATAGTTCCTCCTGTAGAAGCCATTTTTTCTGTCAGTTGAATCTGGTGATGAGCCTGTATCTTCTACTTCAGTTTGGAGAGTGTAGGGATACACAGCTCTGTTTCTCGACACAATCCAGCACACACTGCCCAAGGGAACAATCTCACTCTACTAATGTTCAGGCTAACCAAGTGAGAGGACTTTCTGCGGCAGCATCCACTGATCTGAAACTCACTGAATAACTAACAATGAAAGTTTTATATTCTGCTCTTTTGTTGAAATTCAAAACGAACTGTCAAAAATAAAACATGACATGCTTAAGGCAACCTAACTGAGTTGGACCTAAGTACACGGCGTACATAATAACAAGAGTAACAAAAAGGTCCATAAGTAACAAAAACTATTGGCCTATGCTTTGAATCCCTTCCTCCTCCTGTCTTTTCAGAAACAGCTGCATTTCCTTTGTAAAAGTGAACATGAGGAGGAGGTTGCTGTTGTTGTTAAAGTTGTTACAGCAAGTGCCTGAGGCAGAAAAAAACATCTGGCCATAGTCAGTCTTGCATATATCAGAAAAAATGCCACATATACTAAGAATGGTGTCCTAGTTTGGGAAGAGAAAATCTATTTGGAATGTGGAATAAAGAGGATTCTTTTTTCCAGACTGTCAGCATTTTTCTAAAGAACTGCAAAATTGGGCAGCTTCAAATGGAAATGTTTAAATTGGTATTTATCCAAATGCATTATGCAAGGTGGAATTATTGACTGAGGTTTTTTCTGTGTGGAACGTGAATATAAAAGATTTGGATCTTTTAAATTTCAAAAAGATGGTGGCATAGTAATGACCTACATGGATTGTGACTATCAAAAGCACAGTAAAACTTTGTTGTTTCAACTAGTGAGTAACATTCCCCAATGTCAAGGCCTGGACATGCTTCTTCAGTCCTCAAGTAAGGAAGAGGAATCTCAGAGTGAGAGCACTAGCCTGAAAAATATTCAGGTACATGCTTTCCTCATTGGTTAGACCTGTTTTGCTTGTTTTTTTCATTTGAATGGCATACTCTCGTGACCTCACAAGGGCTCATCCTTGGGTCTTGACTGTTGTTGTTAAATATCTCACAGCTCACATCACAATGCTATCAATGACAGAATTCCTAGGATGCTTCCAGATCTGAAACTTTGGGCTGGTCAGAGTTCCTAATGTGAGGTAGTAGTTGCTTTGCAAAGGCAAGGAAAGAGATGGTCTTCATTTTGATTGTCAGAAATAGTAGAATCAGCATACCAGGGGCTGGGGGCACTTAATTATCCATAGTACCTCAACATCCCAGGAAGTATCTGTTCAATGAATTGCTTCCTTAATCATTTTGAATGGCTTTCCTCCTGTTACTCAGGACTGACCCAAGAAAACAAAATGGCAGTTTCCTCCATTCCTGCTACAGAAGCCAGTTCAACTGACAGCTGAATTGCTCTTTGACTTTGGTGATGGGAAGTACCCTCTGCTTTACCTGAGGACAGCAGCCTACTTTGCATAGGAGTGGGCAGGTTGCTTGAAACGCATAGCTCTATTTTCCAAAAGAAGAGAATGGCCAGCGGCCTGGTACCACTGTTATCCCACTGGCATACCCTATCCTGGGGACTATAAATTTGATATCAAATATGCCCACCATGCCAGAGAGGTTGCCTGGATGGGCATATAGGCAAAGAGGTCAAGTGGCCAAAACTAGGTCAAGACCAGGGAAATCCCCAGTCACGTAGCCCAATGAAACCTCAGGCTGTGCAAATCCACATAAACAAAGGGTCCTCAGCCAAGAGTAGCAAACTTGAGGGGATTATCAGGTTTTCCCCAGGTTGAGCAACTTTGACTCTGGAAAATCCTACAAAGCGAGGTCCATCTACATAAGCCAATACTGCTACCTTACACAACTGCAACCCTACACACCAGCAACCCAGCATAAACCAATCATGCAAATGACCAAGCTGCCATTGTTTGGCATTCCTTCCTTTGCTGTGACCATTGTTCTTCCTGGGAGAGGGCCTGCCCTCAAGGTACGTTCTGCCCTATAAGTTGTCCTAGTTTTTGAGGGTCTCTTCAGAGAACTCACCACCATACTAGCAGACCAGCACTCTGTTAGCTGAGTGATTCCCTCAGCCATCTCTTTGCTGAGCTCCGTTCTTCTTACCGCTTCCCAGACCGAAGACTTCAGGATAGGTGTAATATCACTGCCTCTACATTCCCTTTGCTATATCCCCTATCCATTTTTCAACTCTTTTCCTTCTCAATAGTCCTTGTGTGCATGATTGTGTGAGTGCGTGGTACTACATTCATTTAATAAAATTCATTTATTTGGTACATCTGTCTGGCTTTTGCTTGGCCTGACCCCGTAAAGTTGGGTAAAAGATCCTGCTGGGTTACCATGCCCCTTGTTTTGCTATAGCCAGTGCTCCGCTAATTTCCCCAACCTTTATAACTTGGAACGCATCATGGTATCCCCCAAGGGACCCCCCAGAAGTCAGGGTGACACCACTGTTCGCTCCACATCGCCTAGAACTGTTTCCTGAGAAGGCTACCCTACTGTAAAAGCAGTCTGGTCCTAATGCTACTTCAGTTGCCCAAAAGCAAAAATATGTGTCTACCTACAATCCTCTGCGATATCCAAATTGGGATCCTTTGCAGATTTTATTGTTCTGTTTGCTACCCCACCATCTTTCTTCTCCTCCTCCTCAGAGTACCCTAGTCATAGTAGATGCCTAGGAATGCGAAGGAGAATGATTTGCAGAGGAACATATTAGTGACTGATTTTTATTTTTATACTACTTTTGTGAGAGTCTACAATGTTTGATCCAGGAATCTGACAATCTATGACCGACGTGTTGGACTCCCTGCACTTATCAAGAGCTGAAAATGAGCTTTGTGAATGAATGACAGCTTGTGAAGTAGCTGGTACCTTACAGCAGAGGTAGACAGAAGGTTGGGTTAGATCTACTAATAGATCTCTGGGTGGTTTGCTGCAGATAAGCAAGGATTTCTGATTTTCAGCCATACAACGACAATGAAAGCAAAAAAAGCAACACATGGATGCACCTGTGTGGAATTATATTGCTGAAATAAACAAATATTTGAGGGTAAACAAGAATTTATTTTTGTATGAAAGGACCATAAGAATAATTACATCTTGCTTGGAAAAATTACCACACCTCCCAGAATCTTCCAGCTAGCATGGCCATACTGGCTGAGCGATAATGGGAGTTCTAAGCTGGTTCTCTTTTTCCTCCAAGCTCTAATTTGATACTCAACCATTCTTTGATTCTGTAAGGGTCTTTTGCAGAGGCTCTGGTGGAGGGATTTCAGGGTTCAAGTAAAAAATAAAGTAGATGCCATATACCTGAACTCAGCCCTCTTTCCTTATAGCACTGTCTACTCAGAAGCATGTCCTATTGAAATTGCTGGGGAATGACTCCAAGTTAAATGGATACAGGGCATAATGATGTAGCCCTAGTATACGCCCTACTTACACACATGTCCATTAGAAAGCAAGGTGCATCTCCTAACAAGGAAGGAATGAGGATCTTGACTTTGCTGCAAGGTTTCATTGCTCTGTCCCCCACTACTGGACAGAGACACTTGATAAAATAACACATGATGGGGAACAGGATACAACAGTGGACTGACAGCATCAAGGATAATTTGACAAGATTCAGGATAGAATTTGAAATATAAAACAAAATCAACATGAGGAGAAATGACAACTGATAATCCCATCCATATGGGCTCTGGATTTCAGGTTAGGTCTTAAAAGTCTGTCTTTTAATTTCTGTATGATCAGCCATGTTGGTCCTAAATTAGGATTACTGCCTGTCTTTTCCAAAAGTCATCTTATTTTACATATATATTTAGAAGGCATGTACAACATGGTCTATTCTATGCTTGAAACAGATGTACTTACCAAATATGGATAGTGCAGGTGAGGGAGACCTTTTCCATTTGTTTTGACAAATTTAGCAAATGTTTGCAAATATCTTCGTATCTTGAAAATCTTGAGATTTTTTAAAAAATGAATGTAGGACAATACCAGACTGGTAGGTTTTCCCATGTCTGTATCAATGACTAGTTTCTCTCACTCCCATTCTGTCTTGTCTCTTATGGCTAGGGATAGGGAAAGTATGTGAAAATATTTAAGAAATGGTCAAAAAATGGCTGTCAGGAAACTCTGATGACCAGAATCGTAGAAGGCAAGAATCTTTGTGGCTGATGACTTTTTATACATGAAAAAGGCTTTGTGTGTATGTGTGCGCGCATGTGTGACTGTGTGCAGAAAACAGTATACATTTCTGCACAGAAAATGCTGTTTTCTGCACAGGAAAATTGTTTTCTGCAGAAAACCCCTCCAGGAGTATTTTTTCCTACATAGAGTAAGTCCCAAACTCTGAATTATTCTTGAACTGCAAATAAATCAAAAACTGCAGTTTTGACAACTTTCTTACAGCAAGATGAAAAATGGTAAAATTATTCATTCTGCTGGCAAGAATGACATTTGTAAAGGGCTACATCCCTTCTTAGGGGTTATTCAGACTCAGAGACTCATGTCACAATATAGGTATTGGATTGTAGCTCCCAGTACTCTGCAATATTAGTTATGCAAACTGGGGCTGATGGGAGGCTAGTTTCAGATTTAGTCCTGTGGACCAGGGATGGGGAATTTGTAGCCCTCTAGTTCTTACTGCATGCCAGTTCCCAGCATCCTTCATTATCGTACCTGCTGTTAGGGCTGATGGGAGGTACACTTCATGAACAGCTGAAGGGCCACTGCACTTTGTCTACCTTGATGTACAGTCTTGATGTACAGTTTAGAAAAAATTATTCTTGGAGTAAAGCTCCGAGATTCCACCAGCCAGGAAAAGTCATTTTGGGCTATAACCTTCAGCATCTCCCAGACAACATGGAGATTCTGGGAATACCTTTCCAAGCTCTAATCTTAGTGGGTACTGTACTATGGGAACATACTTATAGGATGGCTGCTTCGGTATAAATTTATCATTTCACCACTGGTTTGGCTGAACACAGTATTTCAAATCACCTCTTAATCCCTATTCAAAGTGAGTAACAAACCCTCCAACCCCACCCAGGATTCATCCCCCTTCCTATTTCTCTCCTCATAGCTAAGAATTATAAACCAACCAACTGGAACCAGAAAAGGCCTGTAAAGGATAACAGCTAATAAGCATTCTGTTTCTAATTACACATATACGCTCTTCACTCAGGTTATCAGTCTCTTTCTATTTCCCTCCTTCTCCTTCTCCTCCTCCCAGAATAATGACAATTCATTCAGAGGGAGATTATTAGCTGAGCTAATTTGCTGCTGCTCAGTGTCAAATACACTGGGAGGGGGGCACCAGGAGTGAATTTAAGTGTTTAATTTGTGCACCACCCATCAATAAGAACCCGACATGGGTGAGGAACAGAACACCACAACTGCATTTGTCAGGGACCTGAGCATTATGCAAGGAAGCTGTTTCTGACTCAGGCAAGAGTTTTCAGCGGCTTTTTTCAGAATTCAGCTTCCTACCAGCTTGCATCACAGTGCCCTCTGCTGCACAACAGCAGAAATGCTCTTTTTCATTTTTTTTTTTTACACTGGTCTTTGACGATAATAAATTTTAAGATGCATTTCTTATGTATTTGTTCTCCTTGTTACCACATCTCCATCACCTGTCCTCTTGAGTCATACTTAAATTGGTAGGAAATATCCAGCATACGCTGCACATGATTTGGTTGTTCTATTAATCTCAGTTTAATGACCAGCATGGATGGTCTGATCCTCTGAAGTCTGCCCCCGTTTTAATTCTGTCATTACTCGTACTTTCCATCTGTCCCTTATAGGGTCTGGGTAAGGATTCCTGCATGGTTCGGTACAAGAATTTGTTAGTAATGTGAAATGTAGACTCTGCTTATGCTAGTTAAAAGTATGTTGGTCTGTTTCACTTAGTGTGTCTGAGCCAAATTTTGCTGCTGTTATGTTTTGAGCTGAACATATCTTTCCTCTTTCCAAAAAAAAGAAAAAAAAGGAACTGTAACAGGTAATTTACATGGAGTAAAAACATGCAACTGCAAAATATGAAGTTGAGAAGGTAATGGAAGTAGAGAGAGAGAAAAATGAGAGTTTGTAATTAAATCTGATTTTAAAAATTCTTTTTTGAAAAAAAAATCAAATAATTTGTTAGTAACAAACAAAAAGTAACAATCAAAAGAAATAGGTCTCCTTTCTGGATCCCTCAATGTTAGAACTAAGAAGAATGAAATACACTTATATATGAGTTTGGCAGGTGGAAAAATTCTTTTTAAAAATGTTTACCATACCCTTTGTCAGTCCCAGAATCTGTCAATGTAAAAGGAGTACATACACCCTCATGTGAAACATTGAAAAGCCATCATGTCAGAGATAGGCATATGTATGTCTCTGTTTCTGTGTTGTTCATTGAAATGCTTTTTGCTGTTAAGGCCATTTCCACACTAGCCTGTAATAGCACTATTATTCCACTTTCAACATCCTATGGAATCCTGGGGTTTGCACTCTAGGGAGGGGTCTCAAAGGCCCCTCCCTAAATGCAAGCCCCAGTTCCACAGGATGTTGAAAGTGGAATAATAGCACTATAACAGGCTAGTGTGGAAATGGCCCAAGTTCTCACCTAGTGTGGATACTTCACACAAATTGTTTCCCCTGTATCAGTTGTGAAGGTCAGCTCATGAAGGCAAGCCCTTTAAAAATGTAGGCTATTCGGGAAAACTAATTTTCCATACTGATGTAGTACAGGGGTGGACAAAAGGTAGGTCTGAATCTACTGGCAAATCTTTGAGTCATTGCTATAAATTGGAAAAGGTTTGTGAATCCCAACTGCACACATGCAGACCTGTCAAATTTTACTGCTTGAGATAACCAGGACTGAATTCTGACACTCAAAAGACATTTTCTTGTCCTAGAATTCTTTCATTTTAAGTCTACCTCTTTCGTGCTAGGCTCTGGGTGTTGGTTCTAGGGATATTAATAATGGGAAGGAGAGGAAAAAGAGATGCCACCATCCAGTAGTCACTATCATAAATTTTCATAACAGATGAGAAGGTATCGTCTACTCCCAAATGAGGTATCATTTTCTTCTACCTCCCACTTCTTTCCCCATCCTTGATTTGGAGAAAAGAAATTCTCTTGGTTGAGAAATACGTATTTATTTATTTATAGAATTTATACGCTGCCTTTTCTTCCAAGATGGGTCCCAAGGCAACTTCCAAAAAGTTAAAAAAAAAATTAAAAGCATAAAAACAATTGAAACATTAAAAGACATGTAAAGTTATAAAACTAACAACAGATTTAAAAAAAACAACAACTAATAAATAACTAAAAGGTCTCCAGCTCGTCCATTAAATGCCTGCTTAAAAAGAAATTTCTCTGCCTACCTATAAAAGGAAAGCAGGGAAGGGGGAAGCCTAACCTCCCATGGAAGAGCACTCCACAGGGAGGGAGCAGCCCCTGAGCAGCCAAACAATGAACTGAAGTAGGCTATGTGGCTTGTTTATAACTTGCCAGTGGCCCTGTTGGCTACGGCTGGGGTTCTGGAAATTGTAGTCCCAAATCTTTTCCAAGATGTGAGCTTGCCCAGCAAGACTGAATGACTGGGCTCCATAGCTACACAGCCAGTTGGATGTTACTTTAGACTTCTTCTAAGTGGTATTACTCTTTAAAAACAGAACTTTTGCTTTACTTTGTTGTTGTCGTTGTTGCACAAGTCTTCCTCTTGATGTTAATTCCTTTCTTCAGGCTACCTACCGTAAGGTGATGGCTTATTTCCCCATTCCAATTCTCTTTGATGTTGTGCAGGGCGGAGAATGTGTCAGCCTTCAGATGTTGTTGGACCATACCCTTCCCTCAGACATAGTCAGCGGTAAGAATGAGAGTTTGGTCCAACTGCATCTAAAGAACCACATGTTCCCTTTCTCTAGTATTCCGATCTTTTTGGGAGACCTTCCCTCTCAGCTGCTCTGATAAGGTTCACAGCCCTTTAAAAACACACCCCTCGTTCTCCTCCTCTTCCATAAGTTGCTGCCTGGCCAGGTAAGGACAGCTCACAGCCCAATTTCTCAGCACCACAAGCCCTCTCCTGATGCCCCACCACTGTTCTCTCCTTGGTAAACCCTGTCCCGGGGTCTACAATTTTGATATAAAATTAATCTAACCCACCAGAGAGGTCACTCGAATGTGCATGTGGGCAATAACGGTCGTAGGATCGAAAGAACCAGATCAGGCCAGTAAAATCCCCAGTCACGTAGCAACAGGAGTCCTCACGTTGTGATAACCCATGGTGGACAAAAGGCCTTTAACCTTTAAGGGGTCCACTTGAAGGGAGTAAAAGTGTTCCCAGAAAATTGGGTACTGGAAGCAATAAAACCTTATCAGATCCATCTCCAGAAACTCACACCGCAGCCTCAAAGTGGAGGAAGATCTTGTTATTTAGATGACACTTTGTTATCTTCCAAGAAATGCCAGGTGTGGAGGTGTTTTTCTTATTCTGTCTCTGTCTGTGTTCCCCGGGAAAGGATTTGCCTTTAAAGTAAATTTTTCCTACAAATAGTCCCTGTTTTGGGGCTAGTTAGGCAGGAGAGGAAAGGCGATGCAATGACTATGATGCCTCTCAGTTTTACCAACTGACCGCTCTCCCCTCCCTCCTCAGTGTCTCTTCGCTGAGCTGGTGCTCTATCACTGCTCCCTAATGAGAGGACTTCAGGAGGAGGTGCAGTATTCTCTCTTTCTTATTTCCACTCTTTATTTCTATTAGCCCTTGGATATGTGTGTGTACGTGAGTTCAAATTGTTACTATTCAATAAAGTAATTCATTGGACCTTTGTGTGTGATTTCTGAGTCTGACCTTGTAAACACTGGGTTAAAGATACTTAATTACCCTGCCCTCTTTGCATTCCTAAAGCAGTGCTCTTAGCTAATTTTCCCCACAGGAGACAATTTTGACAGGCATTGGGAATCCCCCTAAGGGACTCCCAGCAAGCAGGGTAACACCACCACCCAAGGAAGGTGATGGGAGCCCTGGTGGCGCAGTGGTTAAATGCCAGTACTGCAAGCCAAAAGGTTGTGAGTTCGATCCTGCCGGGTTCCAAGGTTGACTCAGCCTTCCATCCTTTCGCAGGTCAGTAAAATGAGTACCCAGCTTGTTGGGGGCATGTATAGAAATGTTTCGAAATACATGCTGTTTGTAAGTTGTTTGCCGCCTCAATCCATATGGAGAGGCGGGATACAAATAAATAAATAAATAAATGGGAGAAAAAGTTGGTATGGCCACCATACCAACTCACTCCCTTTCTCTCCTTTTCCCGACCTGGTTTTGACCCTGGGTGTCCATTCTCCCCACCATGCCTTCTTCCAACAAACAAACACACACGTTTTGATATTTGCAATTCTGCCACTTTTTTCAGAGTTCTGTACCCTGTAATCCTTAGGAAATGTGGAGGGCCAACTGTATTGTTTTTAATCAGTTTTAAAACAAACAAACAGAGTCACAGTTAGAATAACTGTTACATTCAAAGATAGATATGCTCAAAGAAAATGAAAAAACTAAAAGGCAATACTAGCACACTAAGCTAAAACACTGAACAATAACTAAAACACTAAACAGTAACCTACAAAACACAAAAGGGCTCTGATCTCCCAAGCCAAACTGTAATGAAAGAAAGAAAAATTATGTTATTTTACCATTACAGATTCAACTGAGTAATCCTACTAGAATTAATAGTGTACATAGCATCAACTTATTGCATTGTTAAGATTTCTTATTGCTCAAAAAGTCCATAAATTGTTTCCAGTCTTTCAAAAGATCTTCAATGGATTTATCCTCCAAAACCCACGTTAGTTTGGACATTTGGGCTAACTCAGCAACCTTAATGATCCATTCTTTTGTTGTTGGTGCTTTAGTTCATTTCCAGGTTTGAGACTGTGATTTTTGATCCTTTCTTGGCTATGAGCTTTCTGGGATAGTGAGGTTAAAACACCACTAGGAAAATTTCCCACGCAGTACAAAATGTTTGAGTCAGAAGACTATAGGGAACAGGGCTCAACCCTGTTCAGCCATCAGATTCACTGATCTGTCGCTGTCTCTTTGTCTCAGTTTAATCTACCTCATTACTGTGTTGTGATTCTATCACCAACATAAGAATTAGGCACTACCAGTAGTTCAAATTTCAGTGGGCCTGGATTTCTCTCCCAGCTGTTGAGAACTTTACATTAGAGATGGTGAGTTTGTAGTCTTCCACATGGTGTCGCTCTGCTACTCCTATCATCACTCACCACTGGATATACTATAGGGGTTACAGCCCATCATCTGGGCAGCCTCATATCCTGCAGTTATTTTATAGCTCAGCTGTTACTCTATTTCCACCGTCAAAATGTGTTAACACAAGACTCCCATAATCCCAGCTATTGACACCAGTCTAGTTGGGGGTAATCCCTTGAAGTAATCCAAAATGTTCCAAGAGCACAAGTTGGGGAAAGATCACTCTATATAAATCATTTTGCTTTGGGGGTTTAGAAAAAGAGTCTGAGTTCCAAGGAAAAATGCAATGGAAGGCTTGTGTAACTTAGACCTTATTTATCAACTATATATTTTAAATTTAAAAAACCCTGCAACTACACATATAAAACATAACTTCTTAAATTGTGTAATAAAATTGTATTATTCATCTCGACTACATCCACTGCTTTGTCATTATATTCAGCAGTAAGCAAAGTCTGAGCAGAAAGCCCAGAAGGGACAGTGCTATCCAGTTTTATCCAGAGACTTAGGGTGCATCCAGACTGATTGAAAAGTCCTAGATTTTTTGTTTCTTCCCCAATCTTATATTGGATTAAAATAAAACAATCTGGAGAGCTTGTAGCAAAGCTGACAGAAAACATTCTGGGCTAACAAAATGTTTATGGATCTCCAAAATAAAATTGGAAAGAACAGGAACAAAATTTGGGACTTTCTGGTCTTTTTAATCAGTCTGGATGTGACTCTAATAAAAAGAAATTAACTAAGGGATCCTGCTGGCAGCAATAACTTAAGAAAAGGGTGAGGATTTCAGGTGTATTGCCACAGATGATGGTTAGCATTGCAATCACCATGGTGCAACCATTACAAAGACCCAGACAAACCACATCCATCTTAACTTGTATCACTCTTTTGTTAGCACCTGCGTGGCTCTGGGAGCATCCAGTAAGGTCAGTGATTAGGAAGAACAGCCTACTCCTGCATAACATTACACAAAGTTAGAATGCAGAATGTACGAGCTCAGAGGCACTCAGTATGGGCTGATCCACGGTGAGAACGATGTGTCAGAAAAATGCCAAATGCTCAAGAAGCTCAGGAGTCACCATCATACACATTTTTGTCATTTTAATAATCTGTTCTTGCAAATACAAGAACAAAGGTGTTGGTCAATGAGACACACACACACAATTCACAGACCTTTATTAGACCCAACTAAGGCCATTGCCACAACCCTTTATCAGACCCAACTAAGGCCAGCCCCCCAAACTGCAAACCCCAGGATTCCATAGGATGTTGAAAGTGGAATAGTAGTGCTATAACAGTCTAGTACGGATATGGCCTAAAACACAACAAAAGCTACTGCTTTAGCCATTTTAGTTGGTGCTAATAGAATGTGGCTGATTAGGGATATAGACTCATGCAAAAGAAAAAAAGGAAAAAAAGACAGTTGAAAAGCTATAAGCAGTTACCTCCTAACTGGTGCTGAGAAGTAGGAAAATACCCTAACATCAAGTTGCTTTAGTTGTCAGTTGATCACGTTGTTAAACATTGATACCTTTGGTACTTTGAGCCCTGGTGGTGCAGTGGTTAAATGCCGGTACTGCAGCCACAACGTTGTGAGTTTGATCCTGCCAGGCTCCAGGTTGACTGAGCCTTCCATCCTTCCACAGACTGTTAAAATGAGTACCCAGCTTGCTGAGGGCAATTAGCTCATATTGTAAGCCACTCAGAGAGCACTAAGCTGATAAGCGGAATAGAAATACACATGCTATTGCTATTGCTCTCATGACCTGGAATCTGCATACTTTAGAAGGTATCATTTTGGTGAGCAGGGATCCAACAGGGAAGGGGGGCATTAACATTATTGGGTAGAATCCAGCTTAAATGGTAAAATCAGGATGATGTCTGGAAACAAGAATGAGCACTTTGGAGAGGTGTGTCAATGTACTTTTGCTAGTTTCACAAATGGAGGATATGTTTTGGACAGAAGTTGTTCATATTAGTGGCCATTTTGACAGTCATCCTGTCTCCTACACTCGGTGGTTTCTTCCCTATTTCTGCCTTGTCTTGTACACTTGTACATGCAGGCACACAATCATTTTGCTTACCTGTTTGGCCCATATTGAGTACTTCATTGTTGTTAATTGGCAATTTATGTTAAGAGATCTCCAAGAGTCCTGGTTGATTGCCTTGCTCAGGTCCCTAAGTCTCTGGTTTCCTTGGTTGAGGCTATCCACCTGTAATACACTCTTCTACTTTTCTTACTGCATTCCAATTCAAGCATTACTGACTTATTCTTAATGAGTTGTGTCATCTCAATGGTATGGCCAAAGTAATAACCTCAGTTTGATTATTCTAGCTTCTAAGGAGAGTTCAGGCCTAATTTGCTCTATGACCCATTTACTAATCTTTCTGGCAGTGTGTGATATCCACAGAACTCTCCTCCAGTACCCCATTTCAAGCCATCAGCATTCCTGCTTTATTTATATACAGAGACATCACAGTGTTAAATGCCTTGGACTACTGGATGGTTAGAAAATGTTTTGATATATCCAATTCCAGCCAAATATTTTACTTCCTTCATTTTAATTAAATATCTTTAATTCAAGCCACATTTAATCCAAGACAAAGTCTTTCAGGGGAGAGAAAAATAGGCCCTGCACACTTAACCAGAAATTAGGCCTTTGCCAACTTTTTAGTGCTCTGACAGACAGCAGTCTTTGGCTCTTACCAAGGACTGTGATTAGTTTGAGTAGAAGTCACTGGCAGTGAGGGAAATGAAATAGTGTGAATAATCACTATAGCTTGCAGGGGTAGCTGGTAGTAGGCTTGTGGATAGATGAAAGAATGAAGATGACCAGCTAAATGCTGTTCCCATCAGAAAGTAACTCACATCAATATTACAATCCAGTTAACATCAGAGCCTTATTTGGTATTGTGATGAGTCCCAAGCTGGAAAAAAATCTTCTATAAGAACAAACTACACTATCTTAAACATACCAGTTTTGCAGGTATGGAACTCTCTACCATTCCTAGGTGGCAAACCTATAACATGTTTTCAAGAGATGGTGATTTTTTTTTTAGAGCTACCATCTGTTTGATATTTTATGTGTAACTGTTTTCTTTTTCTTCCTTATTATTAATAAATGTGTTCTGCTGGAACTCCTTTAAAACAAAAAGAAGAAAGAAATGAACTTAGGCCTACAATCACAGCAGGCATCACATTTCTATTATAATTCAAAAAAGAGATGTGTTGAAAACTTTTCCGAAGTGATATACTCAGTGAAGTGGCTATGGTAGGGGAATAAGGCTAACATTTGAATTATTATGTATCAATCTGTCTAGCTGTTAGTGACCCATTCTTTCCATTATCATTCTGTTCACCTGACATTACACTAGATTTCTTATCACTTAGTGCAGAGTTTAAGACAGATCTGGTAGTTCACAGACTTCCATTCACAACACCAGGAAACAGTGCAATAATTTTAGAGTTAAGATTCAGAACAGCAGTGCCAGGTATCTCCTGGAATTTTCCTAAATGTACACAGATGCAGATAAAGACAGTTAAAGCAAAAGAGACATTCAGAATTATGAATTTTATTCACTAAAGCAACATTGAGGGGTCTTTACAATACAGGTTTTAAATCATCTTTACAAGCAAGTTCTGATATACAGTATTTACTTAGAATTTTTTGAACGAAATACTATGTAATAAGGGTACCTTGCAGCTAGTACTGAATTTAAGACAAATACTGCAGATAATATTTTTTGTGGTGCTTTTGACATTTACGTAGGCAGTGAGCAGCTTTACCACAGCAGTGATCAAAATACTTTCAAATTTTCCTAGAGCATGGTTGTAGACGAATCTAAAACCAGGCTCTACAACCATGATCATGTGTCAGCAGGACATTATCCACCAATGTCAAGCACTTAGATCCCACTGATATTCATTGAGGGATAGCCAAGTACAAATTCCCCTGTTAAAATCTATGGCTCTCAAAAGTGCTTATCTTCAGCTAGATTTTGTCCAGTGTTCAGAGAACTACTGCAAAACAGATGAAAGACAGACAAAATGGAAAGCCCATTCAAGAACCTGTACCCATTTTAAAGGACATGAGAATGTATCTGTACCAAATATAGATGTTAAGCCAAAAAAGTTAATTCTGTTCCTCCCAAAGCATGCTCATCTACCAGTATTTGAAAGGCTTCATGAATACACATGGAATGACATGCAAGGGACAAAATAAACCACAAATACCATTCAAGTATCTAAGCTGTATTATAACATAAAATCACTATTTGAGATGGAGACTCTACTTATGTGGTCTACTTGAGCTTCACAGTAGCTGGATTTGGAGTTTGTACCACATATCTTGTCTGTGAACCACTTGAAAGAGCTGATGTTTGCTGATTACATAAATGATTCACTCAACCATTCTTTTCTGGGAAGGAAGGGAAGTTAGTATTGCACATTGGCTTCTTAACACTTCAAATTCATAACTAAGCAGAATAAACACAAAGGACAAACCTCTGAAAATAAAGTATCTAAGCCTCAGTTCTGGCAAGGATACCTTTATAGGCTTCTCTTTCAGTTCAAATTGTTCCCAAATTTTCAGCAACACTATGCAGATTGTGGATGTTATGTAACTGGCTGCTTAGTATAACAAACCCTTGAGAAACCGAGTCTTGTGATCATGAAAGCTGCATTATCATGAATCATGTTGGGAGATAATGAAGAGCTGGTAGCACAGAAAAGAAGAGGCTACAGATTTCATGAACTGCATAACCTGCAGTTAGCTTCCACTGTTTAAAAAACTCCCAAACCCTAAACTCAGTGAAAACTTCTCCACTAACTCAACCACAGGCATTTAGATTAAATTTAGGCACAACTCCAAGCAATGGAGCTCATATTTTAAAGTGCAAATTAGTTTTGTTTCACTTTTGCATCTATTGTTAAAAGATCAGTATCTTGACTACACACATTTAAGGACTAGTTTAATACTTTAGGAATTATTGCATAATATAGGAGAATCCAAAAGGATAAAATGCACAAGTTTTAAAAACCTAAACATAAACTGAGTCCCAACTGTTGAATACAGGCATTTAAAATAACTGTTTGTATAAGTACTAAACCATATTTCTTCATTTTAGGTAAGTGTTCTTATTAGCTGAAACACATTTACACCTACTGGAGTCTCACTGAGAGCCTGGCATTCTGCAAAGCGGTTCCTACACATTGTAAAGAACCTTCCGGCAAACCTCTCATTAGCTAAATAAAAGCTTTTGTCTCTTACTCTGAACTTTCTAAACATACATTACAACTTCTTCGATACAGGCATTTTCAGGCAAAGTTTATGCATTCTGTTTAAAAAGACAGACCAATTATATGATGGTAAAAGTCATAATCTCTCAGCTTGTTATCTGCCTATCAGACTTCAAATTTGTATGTGTAGAACACAGACCATTTGGGCTACCCATATCAACCTCACATGTAGTCAGTCTGCTATCCTCAGCTTGCTTAACTGCCAGTCTGACAGTTAAAGAAAAATAGGGTCTACAATGCTAAAATTATCTTTGGAAAATCAGTTTATTTTCATAACGTACTATACTTACTGAAATTAATATAAGAACAGAAAAACATTTCTCCAGTGCTTCCTTCTCACTAAGTGTTGTTTATAATAAAGTGTATTAATGATTTTACTAATATGAAATCTAAAAAATATTCAATGGTTCCCTTTTGAATTTATAGCCTAAAAGCCAGTAGAGGTGTATGTTTTAAAGCGTATGCACAGTTCTGTAGGTTAGAAATCATTTTGCTGCTACTATTTGCCTTAGGCAAGTGACAAGAGAACAGCTTGTCAAGAGTTTAACCCATCCTGTGAAAAATCCAAGTAAATTTTTGTGGACTAGGAATTTTTCTTTCTCTCTCTCTCTATAAATCTCTATAAGGCATGACTGAAAATGGCCTAACAGTGCTAAATGTGAAATAGAATTCGACCACATCAGTCCTGAACATTTACCATGAAATTTTTGCTTTACAAAGATGAATCTAAAGGGATGAGATGATAAAGAAATAGTCCTTTTAAAAAAAAAAAAGAAGACATTTAAATATTGGAAAACAATTAAGAACTAACTGTATTACACTGTGAGATCTGGTTATAATTGTTGTTCAAGGAGTAGGCCTTACCCACATCTTGACCTCAACCAGAATTTAAAAAAAAACAAACAAAAAAAACCCCTGTTATTTTACTTAATATGCTACAATAGCTGCTAGAACATGTGTGGAGGAACCACACGTTATAAACAATTATTGTATCACAATTGTACAGACAGACTCAATATAAAAATCAGCCCTAGTCACACTGCATGAATCAGGAACTCGGTTTGTACATCATTTACATCCAGGATTTGTGGGAGCAATGCCACAACAAAAAACTGTTGTACGTGTTAAAACTAAGCCCTCATATTATCCCGTCAATGGTCACTTTAAGGCAATTGAACTCTGCAAGTCATATGCCACTTTGGGAAGATGATTCTTCATGTGGAAAGTATTCCATGATTGAGAGCAACAACAAAGAATACTTCATGGCATGTCCCTGCAAATTTCAGTGATATATAGATAGGACCTGCAGAAGCTCTTGTTCAGTTTTATGACTCACAGATTAAGTTTGCTCTATATATGTTTCTTCAACATCCCCTTTTGAGGGAGGTGACTATGCTTGACTTATAAAGAGCCAAAGCTACAAATGCTCTAGCTTAAATTCTTTTATCGCTGGTTGATCAACCCCACTACTACAATGCACTCACACCTGCTCCATTTAACACTACCAAAGGCAGCATTTAAGACTGCCATTTCTTACCATTCTCCAGCTAGTATCAGAGTAAGACTCTGAACAGGTACTTGTATTTGGTTTTGTGGTGTCTGGTTTTTTTCATTCTTTGAAAACTTCATTGCATATTTAAATTGTGGATCTATATCTACACTCTGTGCCATGAATATATGACTACAAAGCTCTTCAAACAGAGCATCTTTGAAAGACTTTCTCTTCACCAGTCACTTTCCATTATAATTCATCAGAGAAGCAACATTAATTTCTGAAAGATTTCTGTTCTGATCTTAAGACTCCTCCAGATTTCCCAAAAAGAGAAAGAGAGAGAGAAAATGTGCATGTTTTAATTTTTGGGGGGAAAAAAAATCAAACTTTTATTACAAAAAATCTTCAAATCCCTACATGTATGGCAAACATATGTGCAAACATTTCAAGTTGGCTTCTTGAGACTTGCAGGAACAAGAGAAATCAATAATGTTACAATACAGTTAACCTCTAAAAAGAAAGATGTGTGGTCTTCAATATGGAGCCATTATTCCCAGAGTCACATAACATACCATTTCACAACCGTCTATATGAAGAAAGAATTTTGGAAATGTATCCTAAAAACCAGTTTTCTTTTATACCATAATACTTGTAGGCGACAAGAGCATCTTATAGGTTATCTACAAGACATGAACAGATTTATATTTAAATAAAATTAAGATCCATTTCACCCTATGAAATTTTGTTTGCCACATGTGAATAGTGAATACAGATCAAGGAAGCAAAGAGCAATCTAGAGATCACTCTGGCCAAACTAAAGAGAAAAAAACTTAATTAAACACTAAATATACATCCCTTAGAGAGTCTTGGATTGAGTGCCGTTATAAATAGGAGCATTTTGCATAGGCCTCTGAGAGTCAGAATTATGGCTGAGGATGAAGATAAAAAAGACCAGCTCTGTATAATTTGTCCATCATTTATAATTAAATAAGTCAGAACCAAAGCGTAACCTTAGCCATCTATTATTATTCAGTGTTCCAAACCAGCAAGCAGCCTGTCCAACTCAGAGAAATGGTCTGGCAACCAGCTATCATTGCAAACTTCACTATTAAGCCAAGCTATCTTTAAAGGAACTTATGGGCACTGCAATGAGTAGATGAAGATGTTTACAGACCATGTTTTGAAGAAATTATGTACATTTCTAGATGGCACAATATTGAGATTAAGAAAGAATAAGTAAATACCAGAGGAAATGCAGCCGTCAATGCTTATATGCTTTTGACAAAGGATCATGACTGAGAGAAGAAAAGATGAATGGAAAGCAGCTTCACAATACAGGACACTGAAATGTGCATATGCAAATCATACTTTCAATATGTCTTTGGTTTAGGGAGGCGGGAATGCCGATTAGAACTCACACGGTCAACAGACTGGACTTTTGAAACTTGTTGCTGCATATTTTCCTTTGCTTGTGTTATTTGTCTTGAGTCATTTGTCTGTGACAACGTGTTCTGATGCTCAGGAGGTATCATGACTTTTGGATTTGTCACTTGTTTGGGCTTAAAGGAAATGGTGGGAGGACGAAGTTTAGAGGTTCTCTGGCTCTTACTACTTAAATCAGGCTGGCTGAATGCTGACTGCAGTTTTGCTGAGCTGCTTGGTGGCAACAGCTCAGGATCTTTTGAAGCAAAGGAGCTATTTGAAGATGCTGCTTCTGCAACAGCTACTGAAGGAGGCACTAAAGCATTCTGCTTTGGGAGTTTGGTAGTTCTTGAAGTCTTTGGCGGGGAAGCCTGGCTAGTCCGTGAGCAACTGCTTTTTAGAACTAATCTAGTTTGCACTCCCCGAGCACTCAGTTGAGTAGATGATTGGGAAGAAGAGGGATGAGAATGTAGTGTATTCTTTTTTCTATCAGTCAGGTCTTTAGGTTTCTCTCCAACTTTTACATTCTTGACGGAATGTGCATTTTCCTCTGACTTCTTTTCATTTAACTGCATGTTTAAAGTGCTCAGTTCATCTAGGCTACTGGTGCAGGAGCCATCTGCAACATGTTGATACTCATGGCCACCATGTTTCTCTCCATCTTGACTGTGATTTTCACTGTGGGCCACGATGCGTGATGTTTTTGTTAGTTTTCCCTGGGCGAGGTCTGTGAAACGGGGAAGGAGACTGGAAGGCTGTAGTACTTGAGGCTATATAGAAGAGAAAGTTGGATATCAATAGATAGGGTGTAAAAATCAATTAATATGAATGCAAGACACACTGCTTAATCATGGTGCTTAGAAACCCAGCTTCTTCATTAAAGTTTGCACACTATAGACAAGTGAAAGTACATTCCAGACAAGTGCAAGGAGAAAGGCATAAAATACAGCAATCTCAAATGAATTATGAAACACATTTATTGACAACTGCAGCAGAAATTAGTAAGTAGCCTGATCAAGCAATTTTGCCCACAATAGGATAACTCTTAAAAGAAACTTTAAGACCTGAGAAAGAATTTTACAAACAAAAAAACTAACAATGAACATATGTGAATGAGAAATTAATTTTATCATTTCTATTAATATTCATATGCTAAAGCTGATAATGAAATTCTGAACATTTGAGGACAAAAAATTATTTTACAAATTTAAGTTTGAAATGATGCGCCACAGTACATTTCAAAGACTTACTTTTCTTCAAAAGTTGAGATGGACTGAAGGCTTGATTATATGGTTACCCTAATTAGGTTAACAAATTCAAACAGATTTTTAATAAATGCACTGCATAACTACTTAATGAGGGTACGAGTAGTAGGTGTGCACAATGACCCATACTCACCCCATGTCTCAGTTTACATGATCAGAGATAGCAGACTTGGATAAGATTTCACCTTGAAATCTTGAAAAACTGCTAGTCAGACTGAACCAGCCTTTTCCAAATTGGTACCCTCCAAATGCTTTAGACTACAGCTTCCATCATTCCTGCCTCTTGGCCATTCCAGTTGGGGCCAATAAGAATCAAAATCTAACACATTTGGTGAGCATCTGGAGTTGGTAGCAGTAGGTTAGACAAAGCATTACATCCACTTCATTTTATATCAGGCTTCGTCTCATTTTTACCAAAGGAATTACCAGCATTCTCTGTCTTTTTTTATTTATCCACTAAAAGGCTAACATTTAGTGATTTAAGAAACATGAAAATGTCCTTGAAATTGATATTTTGAGTTGGAGACCGCATAGTTCATAGTAATACCCCCAACACCTCCCCCACACACAAAGATCAATGAAAGCAGACTAGTATATAATTGACTCCCTAGTTCTAGATTTTCTGGACTAGTACTTAGGCTGGGATACATCAAGAAGCATAAGTGCAATGATGATATTACAGTGGCAGATACACATACAATTGTATATATTTAGGCATTATTAACTGGAAGAAACATATTTACTACTTTCAATACATTGAATCCACCTGAACAGATGAGATGCTAGGAGACTTACCACAGTTGTAAATAAGTGACTCTAATCACTTAGCAGTGGGGGAAAGAAACTATAAAGATTTGCAGAGAGAAAACAGTGTTCTCCAGAAACTTTGGTTTTAAAACACACGCACAAAACATAAAATAATAACATGACTATCAGTAGGAAAGAGGAATATGGGTACACAATAAAGCACATGCACAGGTTACTGCTTATACAAGTTTCAAAAGCAGAAGGACACCTAAACAGCACAGGAGGGAAAAAGGGAACCAAGCAGGTATACTGAACTATTTGGCAAGAAGGGAGGAGAAAGGGCCAGTTTAAGCTAAACTTTACATAGGTGGGCAGGTAACAAGATAAAGGTGCCCAAGTTAGCTATTTAAATTCCCACGGGAATTCTCCCTCTGCACAAACTCAGCATCTGACAGTCAGACCAGAGAATGAATTGTAAAATAAGCTGCTGCTTTCCTAATCCCCTTCCTAACTACCCTTGACAATCTAGAAAGTCATACAATAATAATTTGCAGAAAATCAGAATGCAACATTTCACCTGATAATAATATAACAGCTAACTTGTGGAAATACAAACCACATCAATGCTACCATACAGATAAAGTCATACAAAGAGTTGTGAACACTGCAGGGTGGGGGAACCAGAAAAAAAATATATAAAAAATATAAAGAAAAAAAATGTGAAATTGGTGGGGAACATGGAATGAGTGGGATGCTTTTTAATACAAGCTCTTATTCAAAACATATTCTGTGATATTTTTTTAATGTAGGAATATGTACAGCATTACAGCACAATATACATGAATTCATACTCAAGACCTTTATTTCACCACCCAGAAGATACTGCCACCTACATGTGAGGAACAGATGAAGCCATTGTGAATCTCCCTTCCTTCTCCTTCCCTTCCTTTCTGCTGATGATCTTTAGTCTAATATAGACAGCTGGTATGGAGTAGTGGTTTGAACATTCAACTATAACACTGGACACCAGGGTTTGAATGCTCACTCAGCCATGGAAACACATTGGGTGACCCTTGGCAAGTCACACTCTTTATGCCTTGGAAGAAGGAAGAGGCAAACCCCCTATGAACAAACCTTGCCAAGAAAACCCTGTGATACATTAATCTTTGAGTTACCACAAGTCAGAAATGACTTGAAGGCACACAAAAACAACAGAGACATGGAGAGAACAAGGATCTTGACTGTCCTGTCCTTATGAACAGGCTCCTCACTTGCAATCAACCGATTCATGACTCCCATCAACCTGCTGTGGCAAGATATGCTGCTACAGATTGGGAAAAAAGCAATGTGTTTTGTCCTGCCTTGCTGGAGAACAATAGTTTTAAAAAAATATGAAAAAGTAACCTACGGTGACCTGAACCTAAAGGGATGGAAAGAATATTTAATACTCAAAGAAGAAGAAAAAGAGAGAGAGAGAGAGAAGAGCCTTTCAAGTATCTGAAAACCCCCACAAGGAGAAATCTCCTCAAGCATGTTTTTTTTACCCCAGTCATTAAACTGAGTAGAGGACAAACCCTGCCCACCCCCAAAACAGACTCACTAATTCCTCTCCCTCAAAGTCAGGAGATGAGGGGGCAGCCTAGCAAAGAAGATCTTCACTGCAGGCTGTGTTCTTACACCCAGTGTACAATGATGAGTCTGCATCACTGTGAAACCAGTTAGCACCACAGCTGGTGAGGCTGTTAACTTCCTTAATATTCCCCAGATGGGGAATGGAGAAAGGGGAGCCAGGAGAGGATTCTGGAACACCATAGCCCCTTGATCTTTTGTTTGCTTCCCTCCCTCATTGCCTCAATGTTGAGCAGAAGCAGGCCAGAAGGATCTTCCTCCTGCCCTGCTGCCAGAGGCTTTCTCCCCTCTTGGAGACCTTTTTGAAAACTGCATTGCTTTTGAAGATGTCTGGCAGCAGCAAGAGAACTGATTAAGTGATCAGTTCTCCATTGTGAGAATGAATAATTTAACAGAGCACATCCCTACTAATCTGCGTGGATCTCATTTTTGACTGAACATTCAAGTAACAGTTCAGTCCTATAATGCCTACTCAGAAATAATCATGTGGGCTAACACAGGTTAATTCCCACATAAGTGGCTACAGTTCTGCAGCCTAAATTTAATTAATATGCCAAATTATATTTTCATACACTAAGTTATAAATAATGTGTTTTATATTGTTATAGAAGCTCAGAAACTATTTCATAAAATCCATTTTCCCCCAAAATCCACTGCACCCAGAAAAAAATGCTTCCAGATTTATTGAAATGTTACTTTTTATAGCACCAAGTATGCCTAGAAGTGTAATAGAATCCACACTGTTCTCTACCCCAAATCTACTTTATATCCAATGACTTCTTCCATATTCTTTCCTGCCATATATAATCCTGAGTTCTTGCACCCACTTTTTAAAAATAGTATTTGTAAACTTCAAAGCTGTATTTCCCTGTTCGTATTTTCTCAGGTATGGAAAGCTGCTTCAAAATCAGCAGAAAACAATTTCACTCTCCATTATGACTGTTTCTACTCAGCCAGCAGTGTAACAAACACACTACCCAACACATACACCCTTATATACATTTCATATACACCTTGAGCTTCCCAGCAGGAAAGGGATTAATATTCATGTATTTACCTCTCTAAGCAACTCAGATAAGCTCCTAATTTCCTGACGTGTGTCTGTCACTTGAACTTCTGTAGGTAATTCCAAAGTAACATCAGTGTACATACAACACTGTAGCTCCACTTAAAACTTCACAAATGTCTAATTAACTTAGCATGTGAAGAGGAAGAAAGGAATACTACTCCCCACACACACACATATACCCCAGAAGGATTAAAAAAAAAAACTTTCTCCATATCTCCAAATAATTATGTCTTGATATTATCAATCTGGCATGATGCATCATTAGAGTAGAGTGCATCATTAGAGTAGAAGTATAATTCTGTGCTTCTACTGGCTTGTTGGGTCTATGGAGCATAATAAAGAATTGTTGCTATAGTGGTCCTACTGAAGATCTTTTCTTCCTTTTCACAACTTCCTATCACTATCCTCCATTTATGCATTAAAAACACACTACCAGTTAGAACCATGGCACAACACTTATAGTGATACACGAAAGGACCATATCAAAAAGAACTGTATAATAAAAGTAATCTCAATCTAAAGGAATGGCCACATTTGCACAAGACTCAAGACATACATGGCCCATTAAAATTTATAGATTACTTATGGCTTGTAGGATTTTTATTTTATTCTGTTCCACATTTATTAGAGTCTTGAGATCCATCAGAAAAAACTAGTCACAAACTGATGGCTCTGTACCAAGCCATTC
Source organism: Ctenosaura bakeri (assembly GCA_948474755.1). Lineage (NCBI taxonomy): Eukaryota > Metazoa > Chordata > Lepidosauria > Squamata > Iguanidae > Ctenosaura > Ctenosaura bakeri. Next base: position 228,597 of record CAOLHI010000249.1, on the reverse strand, counting down.
ACAAAATGGTAACTTGGAGGCAGAATCAATTGCAATCACTTGTTGTATTCCAATATGAGCCTGTTACCATACCACTCCTCCTATGAAATATGCAATTTTCATAAATTGGACTTTTTAATGGCCAGAGTACATGATCAAGGTCACACAGACTGGAGATGTGTTCAGGATCATGATGGTGGGAAAAGTTCAAAGAGGATTATGTGGAAAACCCTGACACTGATGGATTTGTGCTAATTCCTTCACTGTTTCACCTCTTGGCATTTTTGAATACAATGAAAGGTCAACTGCCCAGATTGGTGAACAGAGACCACACCTTGATCTTACCCTGTGGAGATCTTCACTATACACCCTACCTGACCAATTGTCATGAGTCCTATTAATGTTGTGTCAATCCAGAATTAAAGCAATCAGCCCATTCTGGACCATTCTGTCAGTCCCATGGGAAAACTGCTGCAGCTTTGTCAATGCACCCCCCATCAGGGTATGAAATAGGTTATAAAAATCTGAGCTTCGACCCCAGCCAACTGTAGCATGTAAGTCCAGACTGCCACTCCTCCATGCTCCCCTCAGATGCTGTGTGAGCCCCTCCGCTGTGACCTACTTTTTCAACACTGGAAACTATTACCATTTTCACCCCTAACCTCCCTCTATCCAATCTTTCCTGCCCCACTTTCTGATAGCCTTGTATGGTTCTTAAGAATGTCTGATTTCTCATGTGTTTGTCAATTCAAATAAAATACTTTGTTTAACTTTAGCTTTTTGTTTAAACTTTAGTTTAACAGAGTCCTCTCTGGTATATACAGGAGAAAATATACTGCTGATGCCCTCCTCTTGCAGGCCTCCTTCGAGCTGTAATTCCCCCAAATTCTAAGGAGACGCTGGCATTGAGGATGGATCCCAATATCCCCCACCTCTTAGGGTAACAAGCCATACCATGGAATTACTTATCCATACTGATTACAAATTTACATCTGAGTTACTGTTCCCCTGACTCGCATGCCATGTTGCCTGATATTTTTATTTCTAACTAAAATATGTAGGACTGCACTCAGATTTATCCAATATTCAACTGAAAATAGAGTACTAAAAACCTTCCTTCCATTCACCATCTTTCATTTTCAAATAAAATGGAAAATGTAAGTGACTTGCGAGCAAAAAACTTGTCCTTGTTTCCAGGGAAGGAGAAGTTAAAGTCATCATTATACCCTTTCCATTATTCAGAAAAAGAGAGTATAACTGATTCATGGCCATTATTAAGTAAACAATTGGAGGACAGCTAATAAAGAAACTGAAGTATTTGAGCGTGGGAAAGAATTCTGTGAATAAAACATAACTATATTGGCAATAAGGCTGGGATGGTTCCTTCCTTGTTGTACTGCCTTTGGCAAGTGAAAACTTTTCTGAAAAGCTTTTAGGAACTGACTACAGGGGCTTTTAATGGTGTGCAGCTTGCTGATTTTTATATTTTGTAATTTCATGGCTTTAGTTTAAATGGTTTTAATTCCATGGATAGATTTATACGTAATTTTAACAGTACTTATTTTAACTTTTGTTAGACCACCTTAGGTACTAGTATTGTGGAAAAGGCAAGAAACAGATAAACACACCACCACCACTGCCACAACAAGGACATAATCTAAAATCTATTTGCAGTGAACATAGCATCCGATGAGAAGGCATTAAATAGTGAGGAAGAAGAGAAGGAGGTAGCCAATTAAAAGAAGCCAAAAAGAGAAAGAGAGGGAGAGAGAGAGAGAAACTAGTACGAAGGAATGTATTTTTCAGAACTCCTGTGCAAACACTCAAGAAATTTGACTTCTGACAGAAAAACATAGAGAGGAAAAACAGTTGGCTTCCAGGCATTTGGCACTTGCCCCTTTGCCTCTTCCTGCTTAAATTACTGCTGTGAATAGCTGTCTTTTGTCCCCCTGTCTGTGACTTCATGGTGTGTTAGGGAACAGACAGCTGAGATAACAGAGGGTAATGCTGAAAAGCAGTATAAGTGAAAGGGGGGGACTAGATGGTGTGGAGCATGTCAAAGAGGTTGCCATTTGGTTACTTTCTTTGCTCAGAGCCTGAAAGTAGTTTGTTGTAATTAACTAGCTATATAGAATTAATTCCCTTTTTTCTCAAATAACAACTCTATAACTACACTGCATTACTCTTGCAACATGTTGGTATTGTTAATCACCATCAAGTTAGCATTGACTTATGGCAACCCTATGAATGAGAGATCTCCAAGGCATTTTGTCATCAATTGCCCTGCTTAGGTCCTGCAAGCTCAGGGCTATGGCTTCCTTGATTGAATCTATGCATCTTCATGTGGTCTGCCTCTTTTCCTATTGCCTCCACTTTACCCAAGCATTATCATCTCTTCTAGTGAATCATATCATCTCATGATATGACAAAAGTATGATAGCCCCTGTTTCCTCTTTTTTTGCTTCTAGGTAGAATTCAAGGTTGTTGGTCATTTTGACAGTCTGTGGTATCCATAGAATTATCCTCTAGCACCACATTCCAAATGAGTTTATTCTCTTCCTATCAGCATTTTTCATTGTCCAGCTTTTGCAACCATTCAAGGAAATTAAAACATTCAAGGAAATTAAAATTAAAAGAAAATTATACCATGGATGCTTTTGACTTTGGTATTCAATCATATATCTTTACTTTTAAGGATCTCTTCTAGTTCCTTCAGGGAGCTGAACAGAGGAACTGTGCCCCTATTGGTTCTGCTGGACCTCTCAGCAGCTTTCAATACTATCAACCATGATACATTTCTGGGCTGCCTCACTGGGATGGGATTTGGATGAACTGTTTTGCAGGGACTCCACTGCTTCCTGGAAGGGCAAACCCAGAAGGTTGTACTGGGGGATTTTATTTGATATGTTGGTCATCAACCTGTGAGATCCCTCGGGGTTCTCTTTTGTCCCCCATGCTACTTAATATATACATGAAATCAATGGAAGAGATCATCCAGAGTTTTTGGGTGCAGTGCCATCCATAGACAGAGGACACCCAATTCTACTCCTTTCCACTTTAATCCAATGAGGCTATCTTTGTTCTAAACTAATGCATGCCATCAATGAAGGACTGGAAGAGGGCAACCAAACTAAAACTTAATCCAGACAACAGTATTTAAAGGGATTCTGTGGATCCTCAGAGACTGAGAGAAGTTGGCAGTATAAACCTTCACAGACTTAAGTCTACCTGCATCAGATGCATGGGTCTGAGATGAAATGCCCAGGAAGACTGAAGTGTTCTGCGACTAGTTTTTATGTACTCCCATTCCTAAGGTCTGATTTATGTTCATTCAACCTCTGGCGCAAAGACTGCCCTTTTGCCCAATGTAGGGTGCTGAAGGGCAATGCTGAAAGAGGATGGCATATATCACATTAGAGGATGAACAAGTAAAAGTACTTCTAATATTGCGATTGGGTGCATGATGGCATTTCCCAAGTAGCCATGTGGGCAGTTGACCTAAGCCGTATAGGGCTTTACAGGTCACAACCAGCACTTTGAATTGTAGTCAGAGATGAAAAGGCAGTCAGTGAAGCTGTTTTAACAAGGGAGTTATGTGCTCCCTGTAACTGGCCCCAGTCAGCATTCCAGCTGCTACATTTTGAACCTGCTGATGTTTCCAAATGGTTTCCAAAGGCAGCCCCATCTGGAGCATGTTACAGTAGTCCAACTGAGATGCAATGAAGGTATGTGTCACTGTAGCCAGATCTGGTATCTCAAGGAACAGACTCAGCTGGCGCACAAGTTTTAACTGTGTGGTTGCATTCCTGGCCACTGCTAAAACCTAGGTGTCCAGGCTCAGAGTTGAGTCCAAGAAAATACCAAAGCTGCAAGCCTGAGATTTCAGGGGGAGTGTAACCTCATCCAGCATAGTCATAGTCCCTATCCCTGATCAACCTTTTGACTGACCAGGAGCACCTCTGTCTTGTCTGGATTAAGCTTCAATTTCTTTGCTCTCATGCAGTCCATTACTGACAACAGACATTGGTTCAGTACCATGGAATTAGATGGACAGGAGAGGTAGAGTTGGGTGTCATCAGCATACTCATGACAGCAAACCCCAAAACTCCAGATGACCTCTCCCAGTGGTTTCATGTAGATATTAAACAGCATGGGGGACCCCACAGGCCAATGGCCAGGGAATTGAACAGGAGTCCACCAACACCCACCTTCTGAATTCTTGCCTCCAGGAATGATCAGAACTACTGCATGACAGTACTCTCAAGTCCTGTCCCAGAGTCAACTCTGAAGGATTCCATGGTCAATGGTATTGAAAGTTGTCAATAGGTCCAACAGAACCAACAGGGACACACTCCCTCTGTCTAGTTCTCTGCATAGGTCATCCACCAAGATGACTAAAGCTGTCCCCTCTTCCATAGAGGCTGAATCATGAAATACAGTTTCAAATTTGTTTACCTTTCCGACTAGTTATAGGTATATGGTTTCAGGGACACTGACAATGCCTTACCCCTACCGCACCCCGCAAAAGCTTTGGTGGAGCCAAATCCATTTACCCATTCTGTGGTCTTAAATCTGAAGGAGAGAAATGACAACCCCACTGCAGAGACCAGCACACTCTGTCTTGTCACACTTCATTTCAATAGTTTCAGTGAAGGTAGGAAAGTAAAGCATTGCTGTGTAGCAAGTCTAAAAGCAGCCCTCAATTTGCTCCTTCACAACAAATGTAATGCAGCTTTGTAACTCTCAATCACACTGCCACAAAACCAAATGAGATTGGTTACGTACTTCTGCAGCATCAGAACTGCTATGTGTCACCCAACTGGCTGGAAGTACCGAAAGAAGAATGGCACAGACCAATAAATGATGCTAAAGCAGCAAAAAGGGAAAATAATGATTTAAAAAACCACCAAAGAACCACCAAAAGAACCACCAACAGTTAAGATTAAACAAGATTTAGTTGGTTCTCCCTCAACGTATTACTTTCACCTAGACTTAACTGAAATTATATAGTTGCTTGTTAAACTGTTTGATGGAGGTTTTAATATAGTGCTTGTGAGACCAGTTTTGCTTGGTCATTAAGAGAATGAGCTGTAAGACAAACAGGGCACAGTTCAAATGTTCATTTATTGCATACATTTCATTGGGTAGTATTGGCTGTTCTATCTTAGCTTCTTCCCATCACTAGTATAGATATAAATACCAGCCTTCTTTACAGCGATGTTGTAAAGAGAGACACACATAAAATGCACCGAGCACCTAGAATAGCTTTTGTTGTGTAACTGAGAAAATCAGTTAACACAAAATATGAAATCCTATTTGTGCTTTGTACTATTTTACACCCACAATGTTGCAGACAGAGATTTTATAGCAATTGCAACTTCTAGAATATTTCCAGGTTTCTCTAGACGCACTAGTTAGAAAAGATCCAACATACCCTGCCACAATATAGCAGTATTCTGTGAAGACTTGTTCTATATGAGTTGTCGCGGGGTGCTCAATAGCAAAAAATTAAATGAAGAGAATCACTACTTAGGACACACATAGTAAACTAGAAATTATTTCAAATGTCTTGCGCTTTCACGTACAGCTTGATGCCAAGGTGTAGAAAAAAATGCAGGCATGAAAATGTGGCGATCAGCTTACTTTTCACAGGTAAAATGAAACAATGACCTTGATTTCAATAACTACAGAGCAGCTTTTCCATATTAATGGCTGTGAGGCATGGAGCAAAAAATATAGCTGCATGCACAACTTTGACATACATGCACCATGCAGGAAGCAAACACAATAGTGAAGAAGTGAAAGGAGGAGATGGGAAGAAATCTGAAGTTGTACTGTACCACGCTTTATCATAGAAGTAATGGACTAACTCCTCAACTCCTTGCCAATAGCAAAATGGAAAGCAGAGACAAGAAAAAGACAAGGACAATGATATCAGAGGACTAAGACACAACAATGAGCAATTGCCATGACCAAAGTGTACCCTCTCTTTTATTTACATGATGGGGTATCTGTACCTATCCACTCTGAGTACAGCTTCTGTTCCCATGTACATGTGTACTCCTGAATTTTAGAAGGATAAATGTACAGAAACTTTTGAAAACACCTAATCAGACATTTAATTTCTACTCACCTTTATCAGGATCTCAGCATTTACGTAGATCATTGAAGGATTCTATCACCACACAGATTCTTGATTAACTGATTATTTCATCATATTTGTCCACAGTCTATCATAATGCCTCCACAAAGTCTTTATAACCTATATTCCTTTGAGGGGGGGTCTCCTTTAGGTAAGACAGAATATTTCCATATTCATAATCTTCTAAAATCACAACTACTCTGTCTGATTTCAAATTCTCTTTATATTCAATACTACCATTACATAAAACTTCCTTTACTTGCTTGCATCATCTTAAGCCTTTCCACACTACACTGTTATAGTGCTATTTTTCTACTTTCAACATCTTACAGAATCCTAGGGTTTGAGGTTTAGGGAGGGGCATTTAAGAATTCTCAGCCAGAGGGGTCTTTGGCCTCAGTAAACTACAAACCCCAGAATACCACAGGATGTTGAAAGTGAAATAATAGCATTATAACAGGGTAGTGTGTAAAGGCCCCTTGTCTCTGCACATCAAAGCAACAGTTTCAAAGAGACTGAAAAAGCACACTTCTGATTCTTCAGGTCGAGGATAATCCAGAGAAGCCTTCAGGCAAAAGGGTTGGAGTGGCTAAAAACTTAGTTATCATATTCGAGACCACAGGTGGAAATCACGTGGCTCTCACAATGATAAAATACAGCTCCCAGTGTTTCCCATCATTGGCTATGCTTGCAGTCCAACAACACCTGAAGGGCCGCATGTGTCCCACCCCAAGTTAAACTTATTACATGACCAAGACAAGATAATGTCTGAGGCACAGAAACCTACTGCCACTTCTAACATCTCCATATCTGCAGGCATCACCTCCTACTTCCACTGCCTTTGCTGTTGCATTAGCTGTAGCAGCACAACAAATCTTCTCTGTTTCCTGGCTAAACAAAGGCAACACAGGTGATATTCAAACCACCATGGTTTTAATGAATTTTTAATGCTTTTGTGGCATTTGCTACAACAGGAAAGCAGTTGGCAGAACCCCATAGACTGCTTGCCCATGCCTGGGCAAGATCTAAGACAGTGACTGCAGTAGGCAAATTGTTATAGCTACAGGTTGACTAAACACTTGGGACCAGATGTCTTCTGTATTTTGGATTTTTTCAGATATTTGAATACAGTACATTTTTTGAATAGCTTCATGTCTCGTGTTCACTTGCTACTTGCACTATGTGAGAGACACAAGACTAGAAAGAGACTGAAGAACTGTTAAATGGCAGGAATCCAACCACAACGCTTGGCGTGAATCCACGCCTCCCACCATATCCCAGTTCCTCAGTCTCCTTACCACTAGCTGCCCTCTTTTGCCTTCGAGGCAGCGGCTGTGGCGCTCTTCAAATTTGAGAGATGAGTGAGCAGGAACACTAGCCCCCCAGCTAGCTCGCCCAAAGAGCATGCACTCAGCTTTGCCTGTCAGCAATTTGTGAGGCTTTATTTTCCTTCACTTGCTTTCCCCTGAAGCAAAGCTCTGGAAAGAGAGGGGGGGTAGAATATTCTAAGAGGCTGCCTCTCAGCCAGACCAACAACATGTTGAGACCAAAGAGGGTACTGCAGCACAGGCAAAGGTACGCCCAGGAAGGGAAGGAAAGAGAAACAACGCAGGAGGTAACAGCTCAAACTCCTCCTTTTTCTCACAATGTTCAGGAGTATATTGTGGTAAACATGGCAGAGAAGCAAGAAGAGGAGGAAGATTAAATCCTGGGTGGCTGTCACCATGTTTAACGTCCCACAGCATTTGTTGACTGCTGGTAACAGGATACTAGCAGAACAGGAGCAAAATGGGAAGTCATCTTGCAAAACAGAGAACTAACGCTGTTGCCTTCTTCCAGATTACTGTAATCATCATTATTATTCTGAGACAGAGAGAGGTAAAGCTAAGGATGAGTTGAAAAATGTAGGGGCTGCGTATGTGTGTGACAGAGATGTCTGAGATGATCTGGCTATAGAGCGGCAGCAGTGGGAAGTCAAGTAGGAAGTGGCTACAGTTTTGCAGATACAGCACAGCAAGATGGCAGGGCCACAGTGTCAGGAGCAAAGCAAGCCACCTCTGCTGCTGTGACAGCAGGAGTCAGGTGCTGCTGCTTCGTCTATGCAACATGTTTGCCACCAGCAGCCGTTCCCAGCTGGGACTGGTGTACTGTGCCCTGCAACTCTTCATTCTTTTTCTCACTCTGGCTCCCAGTAAGGGAGGAGGAGGAAAGGCAGGAGTCAGCAGAAAGGGAGAAGGCATTGTGAAGAAAAAGGCAGATTGCAGAAAGGCAGGTTAGGGGAAGAGAAAATGTGAGGAGGAGAAGAGAAAGGAACAAAGAGTTGTGGAAGTGGGGGGCATATAGATGGCAGAAACGGCCGCAGCAAGAAGTTTTGAGCTTTGGAGGTTTTTGGATTTCCAGATAAGGGAAGCTCTACCGGTTGATTTTTCATCAACTCAGTTTGTGGTAGGTTTGGTTGTGTAACGAACAGTCAAAACATACCCTCAAAGTGCTGAAACCCTGGAAGCATATTAAATCTATTCAATGGGGCCTATCCCTACATGCTGATTCAGATCACACTAACAAAGATAAGTCTGACAGTATTTTAAATCTGTCTTTATATTTTAACTGTATTCCATTTTCATTTTCATTTTATTGCTTTTGGCTACCTTGGAGGTGAGCCACAAAAACATACAGGGACATCTGAGGTCCTAAAGCCATTTGTTGTCCATCCCTGATCTACTTGATCACTATAAACAGATGGAACTATGGGATTAAGAGCAGCATAATCTTACCATAATCTACCACAATAGAAAGGTGGGCACTCATAATACAAGGATGTAATTCAGACTTGTAGCAGTCAAAAATATCGAGGTTGAAGTTATATTATGCACTTCAGTATTATTCTGCCTAGTCCAAATGTAATATAATCAATAATGCTATGATTCTCCCATACGGAATGTTTTAGTACAATCAAAATAATGGACCTAATGGACTCTAAGCATTCTGAGGACTCTTAATAGACTCCAAGCATATAGAGTAGTGTGATAAAACCTTAAACTTACTCTGTTTAGCATGCACTCTAAATTCTTATCAATAGTATTCGTTATTTTCAACTTCAAAGGAGATACATACTTCTTTCTTTAAAATTCCAGAAATGCAGTCCAATCCTACAAATGTTTACTCAGAAGTACTACCCAATATAATGGGACTTACTCAGATACTGAGATTACAAATCTAAACTCGTTTACCCAGAAATAAGTCCATTGAAATCAATGGGGCTTCAGGGTAGATGTGCATGGAATTGCACTGTGAATCTCACTCATAAAAAACGATGACTGCCTAATTATCCTAATATTTTCATATAAGTTCAATCAAGAACTCATTTGTTCTTTTGTTTCCTAGTGATGCTGGATTACTTCCTAAATCTGGAAAAGCGGTAACTAAAGCAAAAGGGGATTGTGCATGGATGATGCAACATATATTCCTACCCTTTCCACTACACTAGTTTCAGGGCTGTGCAACTGTTGTGATCCTCGAAACAATCAACCATGGTGCCCTGTGTAAGCATCTCTAACACAAGAGTATAAGTGTTCCCGTGAAAGCTAACCCTTGAATGGTTTGAAGAGATACATTACCATCAGAGTCTAGATCAGCTGTTAAGAGAATTTTAAATAACGCCATTATTTTCTGTTTATTCAATAATATCCACAGTAGAAATGACAAATAATCATCTTAAAACAACCAGTACCTTCCACTGGGATTCCTGAAAATCATTTAAAAGAAACAAGGAACCTATAGCCAGTGGACCAGATATGGCCTGCAAGAGGTCCTCATCAGGTCTTCCAGTTTCCTGCTGACTTATCTCTGATCAGTTATAGGAGGCAAATAATATCTCCTCCTCCCTGCCACACTACACTGAAGCTATCAAAAACCTCTTCTACTGATTGTTGCCTGTTGTCGCTTGGGAGGCATCTGAGCATATCACTGCTTATGTACCACGACAAAGCTTTTTTAAACCATCCATTAGTGTCACCAGAAAGTGTTTTAAAGCCTCACTGCAGTGGCAGAGTGGCAATGTGTGTGTGTGTGCCTGCCTATGGATGAATCCAGTGGGTATATATATTTGAATGGAATGAGTGAATGTGCAATCATGTGAGGGCTGTACACAGGCAATAGGGTAGACTCATCAACTTCGTACAGGCAACTCCCAATCTTCTGGCCCTGAATTAGTTTGGCCCATGTGGCAAAAAAAGGTTTTCTACACCTGATCTAATAGAATTTAAAATCCCTTTGTCCATTTTAAAACATGCACTTGAATATCTGTCTACCGTTCTGAATAATTTAGTTCAGAATGGTAGACAGGTATTTAGTTAACTGTCAAATGCACTGCCATGCACAATCTTAGTGCCTTCTGATGTGCTAGGAGCATGTGCACACAACATATTCAAGATTGCTGAAATAAAAGATGAGGAGCAGGCCCATTCTAAGCTACCTGCTAAGGAGTCCAAAAGACTCCTTCCTCAATTGACACCAGTGGCAGCCATAGGTTGCAGCTGAAAGATGAGGTATAAAACAGGAGTAAAATGTTAGAAGGCTACTTGCTCCTTTCTTTCTCTTTCTCCTCATCCTCTTTCTTTTTTAAAGGTGTGTCTTTTTAGACTACAAGCAGGAGATGTCTCTTATTGATTGTATGTAATCTGCTCCAGGAGCTTTAAGTAACTAACTAAAAATCTTCTGTCTACGAGTACATCAAGTAAAGCAGATAATTTTAACATCCTCAGCAGTATTACTTCAAGTAGCAAGGAGGAAATTGATCTTTCTTCCTGAGAATTAAAGCTTTACTACCAATTGTTAACTCCCCTCACACACATTCTTAAAGTTTGTTCTTCAATAGCTATTAAAACTAGTTTGCTATGTGTGAAAAGCTCCACTTTGTCTGCTTCTAAAATGCTTTTGCCACAAGTCCTAGTAAATGGCTGCTCTGACAGCAGGAACTGCATTCTGTGGACTCTAGAGTAACAGAAAAAACAGCATGCCCCCACACACAACATCTTCCCTAAAACACGGCTACCTTTACCCTATAACACAGTAGGAATCACATATGGCCAAGTCCAGTTTTGCAGCTCCAGTTCTATACAGAGCAACACAGAAGCAGGCTTTTATTCTGTTCAAATCAAAACAAAAAATGACACGAATCCTGTCTAGGATCAGATCACCAAGTTTGCCTTTCATCTGCAGAATGTTGGTCCATATGTATTCAATCCTTGCTTACCTCCCAGTCCATCACACATTACATCTCAAAACCTATCTTATCCTTTAGTTAACATCTTTTCTACATTCCCAGAAACACTCCAAGATTAATAGTAAGATCGATTTGTCCCTGCCTTCCTGACACCCCCTGTGTACCTAAATAAGGAAAACAAATAGAAGGGTAGAGAATAGGTTACCTGTACTGTACTTTGCTAAATAAATTTTTAGCAGTTTGATGAAAATCTGAATCTTTGTTCATACTGAATTGTTTTAGCAGCATGTGAAACACTGAAATGAAAAAATTCCTACACAATTAAAAACTGTATGTCACCATTCAAGTTCTCTTTTTTAAAATTGAGTGCTTTATAAATTAGCTTTGGAGACCACTGACACTTTAAATCTTTATCAGCCATTAAGACATCAAGATGTTTGTACAAATACTGTTTTCACTTTGTTATTACTTCAATTATTGAAGTTATTAACCCACAATATACACAGACATATTGTTTTTCTGCTGTCTCTCCCAGTACAGTACAAATCAGGAAATAAAAACTATTATGTATTAAAAACAATACAAAAATATCCCATTTTAGTTCAAGCTGCTAATTACGGAGTAGTATTAATACATCATGCTTTGTTGGAAAGGCACTTCTTTAGTTTGTTAGATATATTTATGGACACATTGCTGAGGAAGAAACCACTTAGAAAAACCATGCAACTGAAATAAAAAACTAATTTAACAAAGACAGCAATGTGTCATATACTGACTGAAAAACATCACCACAAATATTATGTAAATATATTTGGATGAAAAGACATTCCAACAACATGAATGAACATAACAAACACACACTTTGAAAAGCCAAGGGAGGTGGGGAAAGGCAAAAAATAAGCAAGGTACATGTTGCAGGATAGATGATATAAAGCTTTCAGTTTGATTTTAAGATCAAATGAAACTGTTTTTTGTAGAGCTGTAAGTTGCAGTTATCTAGTAAGTGAAAAAGGGACTGGCGTTAGGCCACAAACTAGCGTGTGTCTTGTTTTTGCTTGAAAGAGCGGGATGCTACACAATGGACAGTGCGTGCAAAGGGGAAACTGCTTTTGGAGCACAGTGAGGGATATGAGTGAGAAGTACAGACTCACTCTGTCTGCGTTGCGGTGGAAGAGTCCGAGGGATGCCCTGGAATGAGCCCTGCCAGGGAGAGAAGGAAGGAGCAGAATACCCACCCTGTGCAGAGAAAGATGGGGGAGAAAAAATAATAAAAAAAGATAATAGGGGTAAAACAGCACCCAAAAGCCACACTCTTGCATTATTAACAAGAAACTCTTTTGAATCAGGCCACCTCAACTTATCGAAAAGATTGGCAAGGCTATCCCAAAAGGCAGACAGAGACATTTATATTATGTAAATCAGTTTTGTTGAAAACATTCCCCAGAAAATATGAAAAGAAAAAGCTGGTTTCATGTGTTCAGAACAAATTTCCCAAACGCAACACTAAACCAACAGGGAGAAGAATAGCCATTCAATCCATATTTTAAAACTGTGTCAGAGTACCTTGTGAAAGTAAGTGGATTGTTTATCAAATTTTATTTTACTATGAATAAAAAAAGCCATATTTTTAAAGAAATAGAGAAGGCTTATTCAAAAGTGTCTTTCTGATATGTAAACAGCAGCAAATGATGCAACAATTCCTGTAACAGGAGCTATGCACTCCCTCAATTTATAAGTCAAACAATATCTCTGTTGTCCAAAAATTATAATTATACAGTTTTCTTCTTAGATTTCCTGACAAGAATACAACCTTACCACTGATTCAACATACGCACAAAATATTTCACTTTAAGATTGTTCTGATATTCACTCACAAAAAAGTTGTCAGCCAGGAATATACTACTGTTAGAGTAATGCCTAACCAACTCAACTTCTGTTTTGCTCAGCAAAACCAAAGAAAAGACTACCTTAAAAGAAAAGTATTCCAGAGAACTCCAATGCAATTAAAATTCCTGGTTAGGAAAAAAAGATGTTCCATTTCCACATAACAATTTTATTTTAAAAAATTACTGCCGTATTTATGTCACACTAATTCCAAATATTGTTGACTGCAGCTGAAAGGCGGAATCATTAAGGCCAGCCACATTAGGGAAAGAGAAAGGGACAGAGAATGCAAAGATGTTAAGGCTTTTTTATAATGCTAATTGAAGCTAACTTGACTTCTAAATAGCCATAGACAGATCTGAATAAAAATATCAGTAGATGATCTTTGCATCCAGTAAGGTTGAAATGGGAGCAAACACTATAGATATTTAAGGTTCTACTTCATTAGGGTCTTAAAGTCAGCACCAACACCCACAAATCAGGTCGGGGAAAATTGGGCAACCCATTCTCTAAATACTGAAGGTGTATTTTCCCACTTAACTGTCCTAAATTAAAACTGTTATAGCTACATTTTGAACTATGTGTAGTATCCAAAGTACTTTCAAGAACAGCTCTCTGCAATGATAACCAAGCAGTTATAAGAGTGAGATCGCTGTTATGGTTGTTTACTCCAAATTTAAAAAGACATAGCTTCCTACCCTACACAAACTTTTGGTAGATTTTAATATAAACTGAGTTCTCCATGGTTTCTGGCATCTTTTATATTGTTTGTTGAAGTTTCAAAATGGTATTTTTCAGGTGCTGTTTCATATAATAAAATCCATTCAGAGGTATGACCAAGTGAGTTCAGTGGGATTTACTCTCAAATAAATGTACATGGGACTGCAGCCCTAAACAAACAGAAAGATTATGAAGATTTTACTAAATTGAAACATAAGAATATTAAGCATGAGAGAGAAGGGAAAACAAGTTTAGATAACATTTGTGGCTTAATTTGCTGATGAAAAGTGAAGGTGGAAAAAAAATCCTTAAAACAATTCTGTGACTTGCACATATGGATTATACACATAAAAATCTTCAACCATGACAAAACACAAACAAAATGTTCAATGACTCTGCCTGAAGTCATTTGAAAAATTGCCATTACTTCTGAAAAGTATTCTTTTCTGTACAATGATCACTGGAATAGATGGCATAGTACAGTAATGAAATTTGCAAATGTCTACATCTCTGGTTGTCTATAGAAAGTCACAACAGTCATTCAGAAAGTAGTTATTTAAGGCTGTGGAAGTCCTGCTCTCTATTTTACAGGGCAGTCCCAAGTATAGCATATTACATTAGTTTATCTGAGAGGCAATTAAGGGATGATCTGGTGTTACTAATATGCCTTTCTTAGGAAGGAGCACAGCTGGAGCTTGGAAAAGGCACTTCTGGCCACAACAGTCCTATGGACTGACAGGAGTAATGCTAGGGTCCAACAGGACCTTAAGAGTACATACAACCATCCACAATAGGTTGTAAACACAATTACAGTTTGGCTTTTCTGCTGTCGAACAGTATTTCTGTCTTGTCTAAACTGACCCTCATTTTATTCAGCAACATCCAAAACCAGATTGCAATGGATCTAAGTAATTAGTTTCATCAAAGAAAGCCTGGAGATTTGATACCACAATTTGTCCCAAGACCTGTTTTTTTAAAAGGGAAAATTAGAAACTGAATTATAGTTATCTAAAGTGGTGGGGTCCAGCAAAACCTTTTTCAAGAAGAGACCTTAAAACTGCTTCTTTTAGAGAACTGCAACACAACCTCCTTTCAAAGAAGCATTCACAACATCCACCACTCAATTGTGCTTCCTTCCACTGGCAGCTCTTATGTACAGGATGTATATGGGCATAACAGAAGTAGCTGGTCTCCCTTCTCTAAAAAAAAGTCTCGATCATCAGGCAGAACAAACTGAAACTCATCCATCAAACTGGACAAGCGCTTGTCTCAGCTATCTCCTAAGATAGCAATTCAAGTTAGAAGTAAAACAAGTATTTCCTCAGCAAAATGTTTTGCCAATTTATCACAGAAAATTTCTGCAGGTTCCTCCTTATTATGCTACAGACTTGAATACAATGGGTATCATACAACCCTCCTGAAATTGGATCATGATTCTCAGCATTCCATACTACTAGCTACATTGTGTAGAACTCCCAGGAACTGCTGTCCAACAACATTGGGAAGTCATGTGATCCTCACTCTCATCTAGAATGTAACAGCCCTTGACAGCTAACAAAAACTTCGCTAGAGATTCAGCTGATAAACAATGATGCAGAAAAGAACAGCTTCTCTACTGCCCTAGCCACTGCAGAATAGAAGTGAAGACCTGCAGCTGAGTTTATGAAGTTTATATATGCCCTACCATTACCTGGTTTTACGAGCCATCTATAATTTGCTTTCAAGCCTCTTTCTGTATAAAAGGGCGTCCCGAGACCTCCCTCCTTTTTTTTTTCCAATCACCACTGAAGTAGCGATTGATCACAGGTGGAGGAGAAGGGGAACAGATCAACCGTCACTCCACACTACACTGGTAAGCTCTGCTAATGCCTCTTCTTACCAACAAGAGTTTAATTGTAATGTAAAAGTGATAATTAGAAAAAGATCTCCCAATGTGGATAGCAGTTGTAACTTCTGCAAAAATTGCTCCCTGCGAGACCAAGATCTGTAAAGAACCAATTGACTTGGACTTTTCAAAAATATTTGTTTTAACTGTGCTACAGCAAAAGCAAGACTGAGAGACTTTACAAACTGATTAAATACAAAAATGACTCTATACTAAAGTAAGAAGTTAAAACATAAGGACCTTGAGGCAATATTTAAATAAACAAGAAATAAAATTGTTGTTTACCTGGGACTGGGATATGGGGAAGATCGTGCCTGGGAACTGGAAACAGAATGCTGTTGTGCCCTAAATAAAGGCTGCACAGAGAAATACTGAGCAGAAATTGACATCTTGTGGCCAAAAGGAGATACAGCAGCAAATAGTTTTTCTCCTTCTCATAATTTTGGGATAGTACATCTATAAACCAATTTACAAAATCTAAAGCAAGACGAGCTGAAAGAAAAGAACCAGTAGGTTTACTATATAAATTTACAGATATGTCTCAGAAATATGAAGAAAAGCTCCCATTTTTAAAAAATTCAGATGAATCAAATGAGCATGCAGATAGCTCAGATGGGAAAAGAACCAATGGTGGTATTTAAAAACAAAAGAGAAGAGATGAAGTTTCACAGATGGCTACAGACCTGAAACAGTCTAATGAAAGACTACGAACTTGGAACAAAGAACAAAGCATTTGGAGGCTAAAACAGACAGACTGAACAAAGAACAAAAACACTATTTGAATGTTTCTGCCTTAATGGAACAAAGCAAGAGAGAATTGCTTACACTTCAGAGCCACACCTGAACAAGTTAATGAAAACATCAGACAATGCATGGTGGAGTCCATAGGAGTACAGTGTCAAGATCAAGGGAAGTAATAATATGACTTTATTCTGCTTTGGTTAGACCTCACTTGGAATACTGTGTCCAGTTCTGGGCCCCATAATTCAAGAAGGATACTGACAAACTGGAAACCCTATGAGGAGAAGATTAGGGAGCTGGGTATGCTCAGCCTGATGAAAAGATGGTTAAGAGGTGACAGGATAGCCATGTTTAAATATTTGAAGGGGTGTCACCTAGAGGATGAA
Source organism: Ctenosaura bakeri (assembly GCA_948474755.1). NCBI lineage: Eukaryota > Metazoa > Chordata > Lepidosauria > Squamata > Iguanidae > Ctenosaura > Ctenosaura bakeri. Next base: position 211,636 of record CAOLHI010000249.1, on the reverse strand, counting down.
GCAAGCTTGTTTTCTGCAGCTCCAGAGACTAGGACATGGAGCAATGGATTCAAACTACAGGGGGGAAAAAATTTCACATAAACAATAGGAAGAATTTCCTGATGGAAAGAGCCACTTGAAGTGGAATATGCTGCCCTAGAATGTGGTGGAGTCACCTTCTTTGGAGGTTTTTAAACAGAATATGGATGGCCATTTGTTAGGGGTGCTTTGAGTGTATGTTCCTGCATGACAGCGGATTGGACTCAATGGCTGCTGTGGTCTCTTCTGACTCTGTGATTCTATGACTCTAGCAGATGTGCTTGAGAGGCAAAAGGAAAAGACGGACCAAGAAGTCAACAATGTGTATCACATTTCTCTGCAACCTGTAAAGATAGAGAAACCAACTAAGAGATGTGATTGTATACTTCATTCGTAAGCAGATTAAAGATCAAGTTCTGCAATGCCACTTTGAGAACAGAATGAAGATCGACGATGTCATTGTATTTAAGGACATTCCCATCAAGATTCTAAGCAAGAGAAGAGGGGATGCCTTTTAGACTGACAAGCTGAAATTCAATTCAATTTAGACAGGCAAAATTAGAAGGCCCTTTTTTTTTTAATTTCACGCAGAGGCATTTCTTGGTGAACACAGTGCAAAAAGCAAAAAATTTTCTACAGAAATATAAACAAAATTTGGAACAACCAAGAGAGTGTGAGAAAGAAGAGGCTCAGGAACTCATACTTGATGATTATATGAACAATAAAGATAAAGCTTTGGATGGAAAAGGAGATTAAACTAGAAGGGAACGGGAATGGACTTTATAAAATTTGATGCCTGATATAGATCAAGATGTTTAATGTGAAATGTGAAGGGGATGAAAACACCCCAGAGGGAAAAAAAACACTAAAATATTTCAACATTTGAACAAACTGAAACAAGAGGTAATGTATCTTCAAGAAACTTACATACAAAGAAGGGACAACAAGTATCTACACTACCCCAAATTAGGCAAAGAATTTATTGTTGCTTCTTTTAAGAAGAAAAATGGAGTTGTCATCTATGTGAACCCCACTTTATCATCTAAAATTGTATCTGAAGATCAAGAAGGTAGGTATATAGGGATTCAGACTGACAAGTGTGGGTCTAAAATATTAGTAGGCATTTATGCTCCTATAGACGATAAAGGACCTTCCTACAAGACACTGATGGATAAATTGCTGAATTCTTCTTATGATAACTAACTGCTTTTCCGAGATTGGAATGCTGTGATCTCCCCATATATAGACCACACACCTGGAAAAAAAATTATGATTAGACAAGAGGAAGCTTCCCAAACCCTGTTTTATATGATGGAAAATCTGGGGTGTGTGGACCCTTGGAGATTTCAGTATGGAAATACAAAAGATTTTACTTTTTTTCTCAGAAAGACAATCTTTCTGGATGACAGAGTATTAAACAGATGTAAGAAAAAAATGGCAGGATTTTTTTAAGATAATCTAGATAAAGGCACAGATATCAAAATACCATGGGATGCTAGTAAGGCATTTGTGACAGAATGCCTTATTTAACAAAGTACAGAATTAAAAAAGATACAAAGAAAAATGCAGCAACTTATGGACAAGATAAGAAGTGAAGAAGATGAACTGAAGATTCCCTCAAACAAGCTGTCCTTGATCAAATCAAGATACTTCAACAACAACTTTCAACGACTGTATCTGAAATTGAGAAGTTAAATTACATGATGCAGAAGAACTTTGAATTCACCAATAAGCCTGGTAGGTAATTCGCATACCAACTGAGAAAAGAAAAAGAGAAGAAATTTATACCAAAGATACAAAAAGACAAGTAGTTGGTCAGTGATAGTACCATCATTAAGAAATCACTTCAACATTACATACATCACTGAATAAAAGACAACACATTACACTAAAAAGTTGGAAGAATATTTAGACAAACAAGACCTGCCAGAGATTTCAGAAGAACAAAGATGATAAATGCTCCTATTATGGTATGTGAGACTATAGAGACCATTAAGAAAATCAAGCTACTGGTCCAATAAAGCTACTGGTCCAGATGGATTGTAATAAGAAAGACTCATTTAGATTTCCTTCCACACAATATTCAAATTAAAGCTGAAATATGAAAAACTGTTAAAATCCCAAATTTAGGAGGTTTATACATTTGCTTGAATTGTACTGCTTGTTTTGAAAGAGTAGATTACGGGACAATTATATTGCACTGTGCCATCTATTTTCCAACAAAAGTATAAAAGTAAACAAGCACAAAATAAGATGTTGAGATTCTAAGGAATAATTATGTATTTTTCATATTATACTGGAAACCAAAGATTAATTCTGAATTCAGTATGCTTTTTTGTGGGATTGTCACTGTCATGTCAAATTATTATTTGCAAACTTATTCACCCAAACCACATACTGAATTGTGAAAGGTGTCTTTCAACAAAGAATTGTTTCTAGTCTATAGAGGAGACACAGAAAGAAAAAAAAGATCCATGCAGTGTAGATGATCTTCCAGGTCTGCATGTTCTCTCAGAATATTAGGCCCATATTGTTTTAAAGTTCATAGGAAAACATACTACTTTAGCCAAATGTTTCAGTGGGCTTTTGCTTCTATTCACTAAGCAATTAAGTACCCAGCAGAATAGGTGAACAGGGCTATAAGCTTAACTACACCAAGATCAGGCTTGCTGATTCACCTGCCTCGAAACACAACCAATCTTCATAATGCCTGTGCCACTTCTGGCTTTTAGCTAGTCTTGTAGTGCATGCTGTACACCTGCCATTTAATTCCATTAAAAAAAAGCGAACCACGCAACATAAGATTCTAGTGAAATGGCCACCAACTATTCTAAATGGTCTGCATTTTAAGGAGTGGTTTGCCATAAAGAAGCTATGGAACTACTAACAGCACAAGCAGAATAAGATATACAAAATAAAGGAATGCCTTCTTTCTTCGTATTTTGACACAGCTCAAATTCACTAAAAGGGGTAAGGAATGGCAAACTCCCTCCCTCTACCATTCTAGTTTGAACTTAATGAAGTTTATTTTCTAGACTTCTCCTATACCTCCAGTGTTAGCCTGGAGTCCAATAGCGCTGCTTGTCTGTTAGGAAGATTACTTCAGTTTGCTGCTTTTGATGTAGCATAAAAAGGAGGAAGAAAGAGGAAGGAAGTAAAGAAATGTGAGAACACCTGTAAGACTAGCTGCTTTTTATTTTTATATGAGCAGCTTTTGTGGACATAAACCTGCTTCTCTGGATGAAGTACTGAGTGGTATTAAGGCCTCAGGCATAAAGCGTATTTATAGAGTTGTGGGAGTGTGACAGAATATTACAGGACCCAGGAAGATGCAAATCATGACCCTTGCCCTAAATTTTCAAAGGGCTGCTTAAGGTGATACAGGTCTTTCAGAACTTTACAGTGGTCAGTCAGTACTGATATGTGAAAGCAATAAATTCACTTACAAAAATCAGTTTCCCAGGTTTCAAAACCCTGAGAAGATTGTATAAATACGCTTTTATGCCTAAGCCCTTAATACCACTCAGTATTGCATCTGAAGTAGTGGATTTATAGCCACAAAAGCATATCCGAAAATAAAAACTAGTTAGTCTTACAGATGCTGCCACATTTCTTTTTTTTCCTCCTCTCCCTTCCTACCTCCATTTTATGCTGCAAGAGATTAACACAGTCACATCTTCGTAAACTGCTACATGTAGGTTCCATTCTGTTACATGTAGGTTCTAACACTACAAGTACTGATGAGCGGTAGTGTTCTAATCAGTATTCAACACATTCGCAAAGCACCCTACTTCCAATATACCAGTAGTTGAATTCCAGAAGAAATGGAAGTTAATTCCTGGATGAGACATCGGCACTTTTAAAATAGCCAGGACCAAAAAAGTAATCTTGTAAGCAAAATGAATGTTGACAAACTGTTCTTATGAGATTTGTAAAGAATGAGTCAATTTGAAATAATTACAGATTTTTGAGAGGGATACATCTAAAATGAATCCAATGATGAGTTTAAATAATTTTGGGCTTCTGTCATGCTTGCAGTTCTATTGTTCTCTATGTGAAACAAACCAGCATAATCAAAGCTGGATTCTGATGGCATTTTTCAGCAGGCTATTTAGTAAATAGAAAAGAATGGAATAGGTCCTGCTGAAACGATTTCCATAAGCATTGAAGCAAAAGTTGGGGAAAAAATGTAAACTTCCAGATGTTGGACTCCTATTAGCCCTAGCCAGCATAACTAATGGTGGGGAATCATGAAAACTACAGTCCAATAACTTCAAGAAGGCCGCATATTCCCCCTCCTGGGTTTAAGTAATAAAGAGAGAACACACACAAAAGACTAGATTTCTCCACCATTATACAGTACATACAATATATATGAAATGATGATGCATGTCTTAAATTTATACAGTACTGAGAAAAAAAAGATAGAAGTAATCTGAGAAGCTGAATATAGAAATGGATCTGTATAAGCAACCATCTTACAAATAGAACAGAAAATTGGATCAACTACTCACAGCACTTTTTCTCCAGGAGGTCTGTGTGTATTTGTCAGCAAATGTACACATAGCCCCTTCAGATTGCTTGCTGTCGTTGTTGCAGTTACATCTAATGGACTTCATGAATACAGAAAAGACAGATATTCAGTGAAGATGGATAACATGCAATTCTGATATTGAAGTCCAAAGGCTTACTAACACAAGACACACTAGAAGTACTTAATAAAATGTAAACTGTATATAAAAGCAGTGAAAAGCATCTATAGTAGAGTCCCCTAGCATAAAACATAACCAAATCACTGATAAATACCCATACAATTCTTAGTGAACAACATCAAAGATTTCCAAATATTCACAAATGGCTCAATTGTTCTTTAATTTTAATTCTAATATCCCTATTCAAATTAGTTCCCTTGCATGTATTAAGATTAAATGTTAGATTTTACAAAATCAGAAGTTACTATTTATTATATGTTTTATTGATATCCCATCAATCTCTCAGAAGAAAGTGCAGCTAGGAAAAAAATGAGTATAACAAAACATTTTAAATTAATACATTATCTTATTGAACCCATCAATAACTGATAATATTCTAAAAGCATTTAAAACATAATAACAAATTACAGCATACTCACAACATTAAAACACTTTTCTAAAATAATCTGTTAACAGTCAAGATCCATCTAAATAAAAAGGTCATTATCTGCTAGTGGAAGGAGAGCAGAAGGACCAAGCCTCGCCTCCTGTGGGATGATGATGTCTACTCATTTTTTGTAGTACAGTAAACGTTATTCATGTCAAATCTCACCATTTGTAAAAGTATACAGCCGATATTAACTGTTTTTAAACTAAATACTTGTAACAAGTCTAAAGTGACTAGAAACTGTAATATGCTAAAAATTTATTTCAACTTCTGAACTTGAAAGATGTGTGTTAAAAAAATTAATGCACTTTATACTAATACATTCAGAACACATGAACACATCATCCTCCAAAATATCACAGCCTTGATCCAGCAATTCCTGTAAGATTTTATAATTATAAAAGGATTATAAGGATTTTCCATTACTTAAATACTGAGTACATCTCCATAAACACTAAGACACTCAGATATTGGGCTGCAACCCCAAGCAGCACTAGCCTGCACAGTGAAAGCTAAGGGATACTGCAAGTTGCTGTTCAGCAGCATTTGCTTTAGCACGCTGATGAAAGCCTCTGTAATGTTTTGAACTGAGTATCAACATGGCTTCAGAGTGGCCTGCCAAAAAAGGTACTCCTCACAATTGAAACCAAAAGCTTATATAGTCAGTTCTATCCTCTTGAAGAGATCATATTCTTTACAGTGGCCTTCTCCAACCTGATGCTTCCCGGATGTTTTGGACTACAACTTGCACAGCAGTTAGTCAGAGTGTTAGTCCTTTGTTAGGCATTATGATTGCTGTAATCCAAAACATTAGGAAGGTTCCAAGTTGAGAAAGGCTGCTGTAGAGGGTATAACATACTTACAAGTCGATGTTCTAGTTGTTTGATTGTTTCATCTTTTTTCTTTAAATCTTCCTTAAGCTGTGTGATCTCATTCAGTAAATCTTCAGTCTGACATATAAAACAAAAAAAAAGTCATTAATATATTATTAAGAGAAGTACAGAAATAAATCGAATTATCAGGGAGGGGTGAATCTGAAAGCTCTCACAAAACCATGCAACACTTGCTGTCCAGGAATTCCTTTTAAGAAAAAAAGATTAGTTGCCAGTTTTTTGTTAGCAAATATTGACATAATATAAACTTCAGGCACTGTGAGCTTTCTACAACATGGCAATATTGTTCTGTTTTTCTTATATCCTGTATTTTGTACATATTAAATGTATTTCCTGCAACTTCTTGTGTTTGCTTTAAAATTCCATTGATATTCTGAAAAATAGCCATCACAGTATATAACTTGATTTTATTAAGCCACAATAAAAATATGTGAAGTACAATTTTGTAAAATGAAGACTAATAATTTTATCTAGAAAGATTAAAAAATCCACCTCTCGTATCCTTCTCATCAATGTATCTTACATGCTATTAAACCTCAAATAAAAATGATTTCACCACCTTTCAATTGATTTAAAAATTAACTTGAACGTGAAATCTGGAGACTGAATTCAATGTTTTGTGTTAACGGATGCTGTAGATATTTCCTCCTGCCCCTTCTTCAATCCTGCACTGAAGGTCTCCCTCTTCATCCTTGCCCTCCAGATCCAAAGATTTAAATCTCTAATTTTCTATTCCTTTCTTTTTACCTGACTACCTTCCATTACTACATCAAAAAAAAAAAATCAGTGTACAGATCTTGTCCCAAAGCAATCTCATGCAACCAGAAATACAGTGTTATTTTTTACAAGCAAGCAGACACAAGTATGTTGACACAGATGTTTATAAAGCATTAACTATTTTAGCTTTAGTTATGTGGTAGGGGAAGTGGTAATCTGTTCAACTAAGAGGGCATGGAGCAATCAATGTGCAATACAGGGGAAAGTATGTGCCAGATCACATATTGTATTCCAGTTTCTCCTTCAACTAGATATTCCATATTTTCTATTCCATCCTACTGGCTGGAGGATGCTACTGATGAATGGCAAGTTAATTCACTGTGATCATACCTATATTCACAATTTTGCCTGTGGATCAAGAGGCTTAACTGGCAGTATAGTTAAGATATGAACAGATAAGTTGAGCAAGGGAAGACTCTTCAAGCTGTGCCACTCAACCCAATAATCTGTTTAGCAGCAGAACAAGCTCAACAATAGGAACACTGAGTTTATACAGTCTATAAGAACTCCATCTCTCTCCAAAGAACTGCCAATGTAGAATTTGGGGAAAGCTGGACAGTTGGGATATTCATAGCACTTCTCAAGGCTTACTATTATAGTAAGCAATGTACCAAAGAAACCTATCAAGCAACTAAACAAAAGGGTCTTTTCTTGAATAATCAACATTGAGAAACTGTTTCAGGCAAAGAGTATTAAAACTTAACTATTTTGAAATTATATCAGGTTTTATATTTTTGCAAAGGTAAGGTATGGCCATTATGTAGGTAAACATAACTGATCTGTTTTAGTGAAACTTTCACTTCAGGTTTTTACTGGGCACCTTTGTCTGAAACGCTCCACTCCAAAACAAGCATAGCAATTTTACCTTATATATTGGTTCAGGTTCTTGCAGTTCTGGGCTTGAAGGCAGTGAGAGAGTGATGTTGTGGACTGACACATTTTCATCATTCTGTAAAAAAAGAAAATCTTCCCCATTTATTTTATTTCTTTAAGGCTTTAAGTTGTTTTTGATCTGTAACTATAAATATTACTAATTATTCTACTAGTCTTACCATTTTATATAGTCCTTGAGAGTTCTGAGATTTCCTTGCTAAACAGGAACCTCAAGCTAGTTCTCCTACAATTCTGATACTATAATCTTACTTGAACTTACCTAAAATGTCCAGTCTCTTCAGTATGTTTCACAAATATGCCAAAAAAAGTATAATTCTATATTCCAGCTAAGATATACATGACACATTTTTGCATATTGTTAAAAAGAATAAAATAAGTTTAGCTTTCATTAAAAAAATAAGCACAGCACATATTTCTTCTACATGATATTCTGAATTCCTCCACCTCTGTAAAAATTACCCATTAGTCTTCTATTTCTTCAAAACTTCTGGAAACTTTACATTGCTCACTAAGATAAATATTCTTGACAGAGCAGCTTGTTTGGTACATTCTTTATCACATTTTATCACATTTTTTTTCTTTATCACATTTTTGATGCCAGGTAAAACCTCTTTTATTCACCAAAGATTTTTAAGCAAGTTTGCATTTTCTTAGAAAGCCTTTAAAGATTCGAGATGTTAATTAGTTTCATTTTTCTGCTGCTAAAAGGTTTTTTAGGTTGCATTTTAATATTTTCCCTATTTTAATGGCCTCATATTTTAATACCGTATATTGTTCTAAATTTTCTAAACCATACATAGAATTATTTTGACACACAGCCACACAGACAAAAGCCATGAATAAGTCGTATCTTCCAATCCAGACAGGGACCATACATGGGTAGGTGACTGTCATAAACGTATTCCTCTCTAAATGGGGAACGGCACACACCATACAACAACTCTAACTCAGCAATCAGAGCTATGTACACATCATTTCAGTAGGGAAATGATAAGCTAATGCATTCTGTTTTGAGCTGGCGAGGAGTGGTTGATTTAAATCCCTCCATGCTTCCCATCAAACAACAAGTGCCCCTGTTCAAAACTCTCTCCGCACTCTTCAAAATCCTTGATACATGCAGGTATAAGAGTTGCATACAATCATGATTAAAGCAGGGACATAATGTTAATTCCTCTCGAATTATACCCATTAATTTCAGCATAATCAAATCCAAATGGATGTCTAAAAGAGTTCTTCTCTCCAGCCTTCAACATATTACACTTTCTTCCACTTCCCTTATCCATAGAGATAAGGATTTCTTTGTTTTCGACTTAACAAGCAGAATATGTAAACCTGTAATCATCAGCACATTTTCATGTAGCTGAAAGGTAATGAAAATATTGTTGAGTGGGAAGCAGCTGTGCTGCATTGGTGAAAACTGGATACACTGAGATTAGCTCAATTTAAAAAACCGCTTTGAACAAGTCTGTTGGTTATACATAACAAATAAACCAAGTATCTTCACATAACCATTTTTCCCAGTTTGCCCAAACCAGGTAACTATGGTTACTAACTTCAGATCTAGACATAAAAGCATAGTTTGAACTGGTAAAATAGCCTGGCTTATTCTTAAACTGGTGACCAGTTGGCATAAGATATCTTGAAAAAAAGTGTTGCATGCCTACGGAAAACTTTTTCCCATTCTTATCATTAAAAGATATGATCCTCTGAACCAGTTTTAGATTCAGAGAGACCAATATTTAATTGCTGGCATCCCCTAGTCAAAAGGATCAGGTGGCAGGTGATATAAAAGATGTCTGTATGAAATGGTAAAGAGCTACTGCTAGTCAAAACACATAATATTGGAGAAACAACCTACACTAATATATACCAGGGTTCTATGTTTCTAAAATCAGAAAGGGCTCCACTGCAAATGAAATGAGGAGTACCTAAAAATATTTTTAAAGTGTATTAACACTAAGGTATTAAATAATCATGAGCTATAATATTTATGTAAACATTAATACAGGACTACATTTCCAAAGAATCTCCTTAGAGACATCCTGAGTACTATAAATCTTTTTTTACCGATTTTATTTTTCGTCCATTTGGCCTGTATTGAATTCTTCGTATATTGTTCAGGGTTGTTGAAAGAAACATAATCTCCTTGACCGAAGCCTACATAGCTACATTAAGGAACAAAGAATCTTGAGCTTTATTATTCAAATGCACATCATCAATGACATCACAAAATATTTGTAACAAGCAGCATTCCTCTACAGAGCCAGTAGTGGTGTATGAGCAAAGGCAAGGTCATTTTAACTAACTTTAAGCTTCGCCACTAATATAGCACAACTGATGTCAGCAGCACAAATTATGTCTGAAGGAATGTAATACATCCCTGTTTTAACTTACATGTGGCCTCAGGAATAGATGACACACAACATGCCCTCAACTCCCAGTGCTCTCAGACACAGCTGTATTTAACAAGAAGGGAAGCTCAGAAAGAAACCTCCAAGCTGCTGAGCTTCTTTGCAAACTGAAATCTTAAAAGTAATCCTTTACTACACACAATGGGGAAATAGGTTCTAAACCAGAAAATCCACACTTGAGACACCCTTACTCCAAGCAGAGCGGTGCTGGTTGGAGAAAGGGCAACCTGTCTATCAACTGCCAAACAAGCAGAAGACAGTCATGGAACATATAAAGGGATCAGACTGTGAGAGAACATTCAGAATTTTGAACCTTATTAAAGGCTTTAAAGTGACACACATCTGGATTTAGACTAAAAGTTTGTATTATCCTCCCCACAAAATGCCTTAAACAGGTAATCAACACTTATATGAATTAATATGTGCCTTAAAGATCTGTTTTAGACATTTTAGCATACCTTTACTATTATTTTATCTAAAAATATCCACAGGTTCCCCACCACGAAATCTGTCTTTATGATTATATACCTGCAGCTAAACATAGAGAGCTCAGTGTTGTAGTTCAACCATTATCTCCACACATTTGATTAATGTGTAAATGGAGGTTATTATAATATTATTGTATCTAATTACTGTTATTAAAGGCCAGAATCCAAAGAAGTCTCTGTGTCTATATATTGTATAGTGGTGGAAGGGAAGGATACCTTCTGACAGTATCCCCATGTACTAGCCAAAATGTGTGTGTGTGCGCACGCTATGTTCTAATGGGGAATTACTTCATACAGGAACAGTAACTACTCGCAGAAGAGACCTCCCCTGCAATCAGCCCTTAACACATTTAGAAATGCAATTCTATGTACAGAGGACCTTCAGAAATAGCATCCAATATACATACCAAGATTTACTGGAATACAATCAAGAGCATTGTACAATTAAATCATTTGAGGATTTAGCCTCTGAAAGTTACACTTTTTAATGGTTTTTGCATAGACAAACAGATATAAAATGGATAAAAAAAGATGTAAAATGGATAAAAAGACACAACTTTGAGCTGACTAAAACTAAATTTGAGAAACAGTTGTGCTCAGGTGATGAATATTTGATTGGCAAGATGTATAAGCCTTTGTTAAAATCAGAGCTGAAAGAAGAGGTGATTAAAGACTGTATGATAAAGTAGGCACAAAACTTTGGCCATAATATCTAACTGGAACGTGGTCAGTGGGAATTAAATTTACTTTATGTTATGTTTTTAAAGAGAACTTCTATAAGATGATGTAGTTGTAAGTAACACCAGAAAAACTGGTCAAAATGAATAAAGAGGTTTCGAATAGATGTTGGAAATGCAAACAACAAATTGGAACTTTATATCATATGCGGTGGAGTTGTGTGAAGGTCAAAAAAATCTGAAATAAAGTACATCTTTTGGTTTATAAAATATTGAAAGATGATGTTCAATTGAACCTGGAATTTCATTTGCTGGGATTAATAGAAGACCAACAGGAAAAGAATTATGGCAAGATGTTGCAATATGTCTACTGCAGCATGACTACTATATACATAGAAGTGAAATAACACAGAGATTCCAATGAAGGTAGATTGGCTGATAAAACTGCTAGACTTAGTTGAAATGGAGAAACTGACAATACTGATAAAGAGAAAAATCAGTGGTGTCTTTTGTGAAAGACCTATAACCTTTAGTAAGAGCCCTGGTGGCACAGTGGTTGAATGCCAGTACTGCAGCCACAAGATTGTGAGTTTGATCCTGCTGGGCTTCAGGTTGACTCAGCCTTCCATTCTTCTGCAGATCACTAAAATGAGTACCCAGCTTGTTGTGGGCAATTAGCTAACACATTGTAAACTGCTTCGAGAGGTCTTAGCTGATAAGCAGTATAGAAATACACATGCTATCGCTATTGCTATAACCTTTCTGCAAGAAAAAGAGTACAGTTTACTGACTATGGGTTTCCATACCTAGTATTTGGGGAAGAATAGCAGTGGAAGTATTTGTAAGATATATGTAACTAGAGAAGTTTTTTGGGGGGGGGGTAAAGAAAAAGGGAGTGGGCTTGTTTTCTGCTGCTCCACAGACCAGTACAACGAGCAATGGATTCAAGCTGCAGGAAAGGAGATTCCACCTGAACCTCAGGAAGAACTTCCTGATGGTCAGGGCTGTCTGGCAGTGGAATATGCTGCCTCATAGTGTAGTAGAGTCTCCTTCTTTGGAGGTTTTTAAGCAGAGCCTGGATGGCCATCTATCGGGAGTGCTTTGAGGGTGTTCCTGCATAGCAGGGGGTTGGACTGGATGGTCCCTGTGGTATCTTCCAACTCTACATTTCTATGATTCTATGAAAATGTAGTGTTATCTATAGTCTGAGTTAGGAAAGCTGGAACCCATCTTTTTAAAATGTGTGCATTCTTCTTTAATTTAGTCTTTGTTTAGTATGTAGTGTTTAGTATTTTTTCTTGTGTATGTGTGTGTGTCCACATGTGTGTGCATGTTTCTCAGTTGACTTGATTTTTATATCTATTTATTTATGGCTTTTTTTCTTTTTTTGTTTTGTCTTGTTATAAGTGTTTTTGAAAGTTTTAATAAACTTATTTTTTAAAAAGAAAGAAAGAAAGGAATAGCATCCAATATGACACAGGGTATGCCAGAATAAATTGGGAGACATCACAGATTTTTCTCATTCTGCTCTTATAGGTACTTTTACCATCATACATTTTTGCACAATTCAGAGGGAAGATTTTATTGTCATAACACAAACATTAGTAAGTGTCTCCATCTACCTTTACACCGTACGTGTAACTTACTGACCTGGTGAAGTATCCTTTTTATTTTTAATAACTGAGTTTTTACAGCCGTACAGTCTTGAACCATGTGCCGAAGGGTCATTTCATCTAACATCACAGTGTTTGCCGGCAAACTTCTTAGAGGTGGATACAAACTTTGTGCTCCATAGCCTTCAAGATGTCCAACAGGAGGAGAATCTAAAAGGTTGCAGCTCCTGAAATATGTTTTGGAAAGTTACCAGGAGGTAGCCATGTGTGTCACACAAAAAAAAGTCTTGTGGCAGCTTAAAAACTAAGCATAAGCTTTCATGGTCTGCAAACAGTCTACAAAAGTTCTTGCCAAAAAACCCTGTTATCTTTCATGTACCATAAGGATCTTAGTTGTTTTGAGAAGAGTCTGCATTTCTACAACCTGTTTTAATAGGAAGCATATTCTGCCAACTCATGTATCTGAATGATACTAACCTTATATCTAATCGAAGATATTGAGACTGTCAGATACAGCTCTACTCCATGCACTCTTGCCATACAAAGTTTGTTGTGTTGCAACAAGGGATAGAGCCTGTCCTGTGGTACTGCCTCTGGCTTTGGCAACTTCTTCCCTCAACAGGACATTGGTGCCAAGACTGCTAGCATTTCAGCATCAGGCAAAAATCTATTTGCCTTAGTATTTCAAAGTTTGTGTATAATTTTACTCCATTCTGCTCTTTTTAAGGATGTTTCTATTGTGTATGAATTTGAGTGAAACAAGCATTTAAATAATAAAAAAGGCATACTTAATTTTTTTAGTGGCACATGTACATGCTACAGAAGGCACCACCTAAGCAGTGTCATTTCTTCTTCCAGGCAAGTGAAGAAGGAATGCCCTTTCTAAGATATAAAAAATGTCAGATAGCAGACATTAAGAACATTGTAGGAGGGGGGAAATGACTTTTTAAAATGTATTCTCACACGGGGATTGATTCTACTCGATTAAAATGTTGGGGTTTTTTGTCTGTTCATCTTAAATTTAGAGGAATCATTTAACTGTCAAATGACTGATCAATGACAAGATACATCCCTAATACTGCATTCAACAATTTTAGAGAAACAGAATTCAGAGACATAGCTGTGCTAGGCTGGAACAGAATGCACAGGGATCTTGAGCACCTGGAGGCTAACTGGAAGAAATTAGTAGCATAACTTTTCATAGACTGCATCTGAAGAGATACTACATCTGATAAAGTAGACTTAAATCTATGAAAGTTTCTGCTACCAACTTCTTTCTCTCAGTTAGTCCCAAAGATGCTACACAATCCATTTGAACTTTAGAACACATTTATCAATAATGTGGCAGCAGAGCCTTTTGGGTTTTTTTTTTTTTTGAATATTTTTACTGAATTTTACAATACAAAATAAAAAAAAAATCCCCCCTTCCCCACTTCCTTCTTTTTTCCAGTTGAGTCTGCTTGTTTATCTTAATACATACATATTTTTAACTTTACAGTAGTCTTACATTGTTGCTCTTGCTTTGTTACATTGCTGCTTGATACATATCTTATACATGGATTGTTATTTCTTTATCCAATTCAAGACTTCTCCCCATTTCCTTTCAAAGTTCTGGATAGGCTTATTTCTCAATAAAAATGTTAACTTTTCTGTTTCTACCATATCCAGGACCTTAAGTGTCCATTCTTTTATATCTACGTATTCCCTTTTTTTCCAATGTTGCGCATATGTCAGTCTTGCAGCAGTTATCATATGGTAGCAGAGCCTTTTGATCTGCAACATGGCTAGGCTCCATGGACTGAACATAAGAAATAAAGTTTATCCTTTAAAGTGAAGAGTTAGATACCACAGAGAGAGCTACTAGGAGTCTAAACTAAATAAACCAACACACCAGTCCATAGAGAAAATTAGCTAGAAACGTACAACCTTCCCACCCACAACAAAACAAATTACTCATTTTATAAGACCGTTTCCAGGAATGTTATGCAAATACACCATAGAAATGGTACAAACACATCAGCATATGAAAGACTGTCTTTTCAGCACTAAACTAAATACACAAACTGTTATGTTTCTTTTGCAGCTTAACTAGCACCTAAAAAGTGTTTACATACATATGGTGAATTGCATCATTTAATGTGCTGATTTAGCCAGTATGCTTATACACACTGAGAACAAGCTCCATTGACCTGTGTAGCACTTATTTCTGGGTAGATATGCAGAGAATTGCACTGCTAAGTTACCAATAGGCCAGTAAATGTGCACATGGGTGTGTGTGGTTAAAGCCTATCAATATGGGCAGCAGGAAAGGAGAATACACTTGACTTATTTCTGTCACATTTAAACAATATTTAATATTATTTAACTATTTATAGAAAAAAGGGTATCAGTGATAAGAATATTTCACTAAAGGAAGCTTCAGCCTCAGCATCCCTTCTGACTCCTTCCTGTTGCCTCCCATTCAGGTGTCCAGATTTATATTCTAAGCTCCTTCAGGCAGCAACATTCTTATTAGGCTCATCTTTAAAGTACCAAGCTATTCCAATGCACAATATAAAATTATTACCTAGTTTTCACAAAAAATCTTGAAAATATTCCTTCTCTCAGCACCTTACCTGTTAATATCATTTTTACTATGAGCATACTGGTCAGGATGCCCAAGATGATAATGGTCTTGAGTATTCCATCGTTGTGGCATCCTCTTCCACAACCCTTCCTTCTGCTGCCTGATATTTCGCTCTTGTCGCTCATAACGATTCATATTTTCACAATCTACTATAGATAGGAGAAAATAGGTTAGCATCAGTCTATATACAGAAGTGTTCACCCTCAGAAATCCAATATAGCTGTCAGATCTTATCCATTACTAATTTAGAGGAACTAATGTGCAGAAAGCTAGCTGCTGGTGCTAATTTGGTTGTTTTTCTTTATTTTTAATGAATAAATAAGTGTGGTGAGGTTTTAGTTACCATGAGAATCAGTTCATAAACAAAACAGACACATATTTTAAAACTGATTTACTTAGATAAACTCATTTTATATTCTACTAACAAGTCACAGAAATATCATAGTAGACATCCTCAAACTAATATGATCCCACAAAAACTACTACTTCAGTTAAGCAACTTAATTCATCAGTCATGGAAGATAGTAGGGTAAAACCAAAACTTTAGAAAATTCAGCTGGTTTTTTGTTTGTTTGACAGAATAATTTATTTGCTATCAGAATCTGGAGTGAAGAAACCTTCTTTTTCACTATTCATAAAACTAACTATTCAAACAAAATGTTGTCTTTTAGTTACAGAAAAATTTTAGAATCTTCATTCTACTTTTCAAGCTGAAACTCAGATTTTACAGCTCTGTCAGTGCATGTGAACAGCAACAGTTTAGTTTTGAAAACTGTATCTAGAAACTATTTCTAAACTTGTTAAAGCAAAGCCAAAATACAAACTGTAGCCAAACAGAAAGAGTTTCAAGAAATCCTTCAGGCTTTCCACTTACCCAAATACTTTCTTTTTGCATTGTCAGGCCTTGACTACGAGGAGCTTTTCATAACTGAACAGTCTGCTGCTATTCTGCTGCCTACTCAGACTGTGTTTTGCATAAGACAGTGGTAAACAGGCCTTCCTTCCTGCTCCTTCTCTGCTTGCGTATTGCTGGGAAATGAGCCCAGTTTGACCCTGTGATTTAGAACTACCGTCCTCCTTCACTGAGTACATACTTGTTCCACTAGAACAATCACTATAAATAGAGTGCAAGTTCCTTCCCAGACGTTAAAATGGAACAAGAAAATACAGGCCTATCAACTATTCTGATACTTGTTTGAGTCAATCCATGTATACTGGATTGTCTGTGACTGGTAAGGTGCATCTAAGTGTTCTTCATAAGATACCAGATATCTTTCTCAATTAACAATTTTCACAACTTAATCTGAAGACATCTGAAAGTATTTAAAGAAAATATTTTTACACTTAGCTGGCAGAGCTGGATTTTTTTCCTACAAAGAGGTGAGTACCTTCATAAAACTCTCTATTTGCATTACACAGAATGCACTGCATACTGCATCAGGAAACTGCTAAAAGAACTGAGAAAACTGAAAAGTGTGACATTAAGGAAAACTGAGAATACAGAAAACAGTAGAAGAATTTCAGTGAAAATTCAGTTTAAAAGAACACCAATTATGACTTGGTGCTACAAAAAGTTATCTAGCAGTGGTGGCAGTTCTCCTTGAACATATTCATGAAGATAAGCAGCAAGATTTAGTATTCCTGGTGATACCTCTGTAAGTATCCCATGTTGAGGGGTAAAAGTAGTGGTGGACAGCAAGGGAAAGGTAAAGAGGAGAGGTCAATTAGAGTACCAACACAGAGTTGCAAGATTTCAATCTGGCTTCAGGCCTGGTTATGGGATGGAGACAGCCTTAGTCGCCTTGGTAGATGACTTACACAGGGAACTAGATGGGGGAAGCGTGCCCCTGTTGGTCCTGCTGGACCTATCAACAGATTTCAATATCATCCATCATGGGATTGTTCTGGGTTCAACTCTCTGAAATGAGACTTGGGGGGCACTGTTATGTATTGGTTCCAGTCATTGCTGGAGGGATGAACTCAAAAAGTAGTGCTGGGGGACTCCTGTTTGGCTTCCTGGCTGTTGGCCTGTGGGGTCCCTCAGAGTTCTGTTTTGTTCCCCATCTACATGGGAGCGGTCATCCAGAGTTTCGGGGTTTGATGTCACCAATATGCTGATGACACCCAACTCTATCTTTCCTTTCCATCTGATTCCAAGGAAGCTGTCTCGATGCTGAACCAGTATCTGTTGTTAGTAATGGACCGGATAAGGGCAAACAAACTGAAGTTTAATCCAGACAGGACAGAGGTGCTCCTGGTCAGTTGAAAGGCAAATTAGGGATTCTGCCTGTGCTGGTTGGGGTTACACTCCCTCTGAAATCTCAGGCTTGCAGCTTGGGTGTTTTCCTGGACTCCACTCTGAGCCTGGATCCCCAGATTTCAGCTGTCACCTGTAGTGCATTTGCACAGCTAAAACTTGGGCACCAGCTGAGCCTGTTCCTTGAGATATCAGATCTGGCTACAGTGACACATGCCTTGATGACATCTCAGTTGGCTACTATAATACACTGTACATAGGGCTGCCTTTGGATACTATTTGGAAACTTCAGTGGTTCAAGATGTAGCAGCCAAAAGGCTGACCAGGGCCAGTTTATAGGGAGCATATTACTTCCTTGTTAAAATAGCTTCACTGGCTACCTGTTCATTTCCGGGAACAATTCAAAGTGCTAGTCATGACCTATAAAGCTTAGGCCCAGATTATTTGGAAGACTGTATCTTCCCATACAAATTTGCCAGAGTTTTAAGGTTGCAGGGGAAGGCTCTCTCTTCGTCCTACTACCATCAAAGGCTCACTTTGTGAGGAAACAGGAGAGAGCTTTCTTAGTGATTGCTTCCACCCTCTGGAACTCTCTTTCACAGGAGGTTAGGCTGGCTCTCTCAGTGCTTAACTTTTGCTGGCAAGCAAAAACATTCCTATACAAGAATGCTTTTAAGTGTGAGCAGGTGAGTTTTTATTTTATTGGAATGTTTTATTTATTTTTTTAGAAGCTTTTGTGTATTTTTGGAATGATTTTCAACTGTTTTTATAAGGTTATTTTAATTGTTTTAAAATTATTTTGTAAATGTTTTTAACTTTTCTGGAAGCTGCCATGAGGCCCACTCTTGGAGAAAGGCAGCATATAAATACAATAAACAAATAAAAGATACTACTAGAATTATTTCACTAACCATTATCACAGGGTGCATCTTCAGGTAAGTCAACATCAAGCATAAGATCATCATCTTCAAGATCGCATGAATCAAGGTTGTTCAAGATATCCTATAGGGAAAAAGACATGGTGCAAGATGTGCACATTTGAGCTGCTTTTGAAATAAAAATGTTACAGAAATTCCAACAACAAAATGGAGGGGAAAAAATAATTCGCTCCAAGCCTTTTAAAAAATTATTCTGGTTGCATCAAGCAGCTTCCTTCACCTTTCTTATAGAAACCTTAATTTTCTGTGTTGAGCTTTCAGTAGATGAATAAAATGGGTTTGAAACAGAGCAAGGAATGAGAAAGCGTACAATCTTTCTGTGCTATACTGTTATTTTGGAACTTCTGCACTGTAACGCATGAAGAAAGACAGAATAATAATTCAAACAGCTTCAGCAAATCATGTTGCAAAACCCTAGTCCCAGATACGGGAACAAAAATGAAAATTCTGACAATACTACTCTATGTACTTTTAAGGTGTATTTTCCAGTTTACAAGCAAGGTTCCTAAATAAACTCTTACCATTTTGTTCATTGTAAATTCTAATATGCAACAATAATAATAACTACAAAGTTTTACTTTAAAAGTTGTACCTTGTAAAAACAATGAGTGGTGCATCTGTCAAGAGAAACTGAGCATTTCTGTATCTTAATATTCTTCACTACACTG
Source organism: Ctenosaura bakeri (assembly GCA_948474755.1). NCBI lineage: Eukaryota > Metazoa > Chordata > Lepidosauria > Squamata > Iguanidae > Ctenosaura > Ctenosaura bakeri. The sequence goes on along the minus strand of CAOLHI010000249.1, from coordinate 192,237 downwards.
CCTGGTTTTGACATTAAGCCATCCTGAGCATTAAAAGTAGCAAGACGGAAGAGTGCAAGAAGTCAGCTACTAGAATTCATTGTAAATTAGCATCGTCTAAGTGATATAATCCCTTATACTGCCCTTAGTCAAGTTCCGTAATACCCTGTACTCAAGTAAGCAAAGTAAAATTGTGTGTACACCCCTGCCTTACAACTGCTACATAAAATGTGGGGGGGGAGAAATCACAGAAATGTATGCCTGACAATTGAAGCAGTGGTATTATCTCAAGAGAGTACAAATAAACTAATTTCAATATATAGAGCTTTCATTTATGATGCTGAATTTTGAGCTGTCAAATCTAATATGCCATTGTTTCCTGATGCCAGTCATGCAATTAATAACACAGGTATATCCATACCTTTAAGAAAGAAAAAAGCAAGATGAACAGTTAAAAAAAAACTTCACAGTCGGGGTCCAAGAAACAAGTAGTAATGGGTGAACATGGCTCATTATTGTAGCTACCGTGGCAACCGTGTTAAGTCAGGGATCCCTTCCAGTCTAATAAACTTGCTATCCAATCAGGAAGCAGCAGCCACTGACATCATCACCAACATCTCCAGTCTCCCTAAAGCCAACTAAACAATCCCATGTGTGTTGTCATGGTAAGAAACTAATGAAGACCATCTCATCATCCTCTCTTACCAATTCTGGAAAGCAAAAGCAATGGACAACCCATTCACAATCCCTCCCCAAAGAAGGAGAAAGAGGAGGAAGAAAGATCTTGCTGGACTAGAAATTTACTCCACTGCCCAAATAACGTCTTTCTGCATTTAACAAGCAATTCACAACTTCACTGAAATTTCTCTGCAGGTTAGCAATTTGGTATATAAGACAAAGCTACCTTTCTTACAAATATAGAGAAAATTCTTACACATTCTTAGAAATACCTCTTTACAAATATAGAGAAAAATGAGCATAATAACAGTCCATTACGCCAATACAATGAAGAAGAGTTACATTATAACACCACTTCCTCAAAATTATTAAAAGATTATTCTTACTAAACAAAACAGAAGTGAGTTACAAGAACCATTCATTTGACTGCCATATATTGCACTAAAATACTCTTCCATTTTGTTTAGAAAACTTTTCACTTGCTTCCTCCAGGCTGTTTAATAATCATGAAAAGACAATGCACGTTCAAAATCAGTAATGTTTCTTTTTTAAAAAAAATGCAACAACACATCTAGGTTGAAGATGAGGGAATATAAAGCTACATTTCTAGCATGTACAGAATAAAAATTTCATGGCAGGGCATTTGTGTAGCTTGTTCTAACTTCAATGAGATACACAAGGAAAAACTTCTCACTGTCTGGTCTCATATTCAGACATCACAGTATGCCAGAATTGACTTATCAGAGAAATATAAGCCACAGTCCCCAGTCAGAATGTCACACTAAACTGATCACAAATATAGTGCTTGCTTTGTTGAACTGCTCCCATTTGCAGGAGGAGCAAAGCAGGAAATACTGAGCAAATTTTAAAATTTTCCAGTCTACAATAACTGAATTAGTCTAATGTATCCTGTGCATTTATCTTTCTGATCTACATATTAATATCCTAGTTCTGGGATTATTTATTCTAGAGTCACTGCTCTTTGCTAGTTTATAAAGTTTAAATCCTTGCCAGTTCCAGCTTGGTCATTTTTTGGATTCTCATCTACATTAATTATTGCCATATTTCTTTTTATAGGTTTATATTTGTCTAGCATGGCACGAATTGACATCTACTGCCCTGACTTACGCTTTGCTGCCAAAGTCAGCCTCTAAACTACCAGGAGAAAAAGCGTGTGCAGCTTTCATGTGTTTCGAAGCCAGATACAGACAAGTTTTTTTCTGGTTAAGCAGTGTGGGTTTGGAACAGCAACAAACAAGTTCTATTCATCTTAAGAATCCAAAAAGTATCTCCTACAAACCATTAGACCCACATTTTAAATGGGAATATAGATATTCTTGAATTAAATAAGAATCCACAAACATCTTTCAGTGCTCTTAAATAATATGACCAAACTTTCCAGAGCTAAATTATCAAATGGGTACACACCAAGGATGATGTTTTTCCCCCTGGTTAAGAGGACAGCAATTTGATATATAATTGCTATGAGAATGCTTAAGTAACAGAAAGATGGAAAGCAACTTTACATTGCTGTAATGAAATATGTGATGCTTTTGTTCAAAAGTGCAGGAGATTTTCTAATCCTTTCACTGTACTCATAGAAGTAGGTTCCATGAGTGCAAGTAGAAGAGGCACAATCCTTCCTCCCTCCCTCCTTCCCTCCCATAGCCCCCACATGCCCCCTAGAACCTCAAAAATATACTTTGGAGAGCTGAGAAACTCATCAGAACAGGTTTTTAGAGGGTTGGAGGGGCAGGCTGAAAATCCCAATGCTACTGCTAGTACCATACTGCATTTAGGCCCAAGCTAACGTGCAAGTACCTGCAGCCTGCTCTCTTTCAAACATATTTTGCACCACTAATGTGAAATCTACACAGTGTCACTATGACTGCTGAACAACAGACACTGTTCAGGGGACCCAAACTATCTGTAGGAAGACTTGCAATTTTATTCAAAGATTCACAGTTGCCTGAAATGATTAAATATGCAGAAATTATTGCTATCATTTGATAAACAACCTAAAAGATATTAATAGGTTGTCTTCTATTTAATAAAAAAACAAAACAAGCAGAACTGAATTGCTATAGTTCACCAATGCATTTAGATTTACAAAGCAAGAGCTTCCAACTGCATCCTAAGAATTAAGACCTAAGTAATCTTTTAAAGAATCCTCAGTACACTTCCTTCCCTTCCTGGTGGACTTAGTTCAAGGTCTATTTTCCTAGGATTCTTTGCAAATACTTCAGAAATTAGTAAACACTAAATGGTGAGGATCAAAGAAAATTACCTTCTGTCCACTCTACAGAAAGTGTGATTGCAAATTAAAATTGCTTTTAACCTAAAACTCATTTTTTAAAGCACTAATCTTTTCAACTCAAATCAGTTAGCCTAAAATTATTCATCTAATATTCTTCTTGTTTAATAGAACAAAAGAAATTATGTGAACTATTTATCTATATAAGATTATGAAGAGACTTTTGAAAGTGATGTAAAACAGGGCAACAGAAAAAGCAGAAAGTTTTATTCCTTAAAGAGATTACAAAGAACGCAGATTAAAGTATTGTTTTAAAAAAAAATATGTGTTGTAAGCTGCCTTGGGTCTCATGTCGGGAGAAATGTGGAATAGCACAATAAATACATTTGCTTGTGAAAGCAGTGCAGCTCATTACAAGAATATGTATTCCATTTAGGTACTACAAAAAGTACATAATTTTTATTTTATAATCATAGCTTCCCTCTTTTAAAATAAAAACAGAAAACTATGATAATGAAAACAAAAGTTGAAGAAGCAATTTATTTATGTAGTACAGAAAAATGGAAGCCACATTTTCAAGTTGAACAAGTATGTAAGTTCTCTTAAAAACATAAAATATAGAGGCAGACACAGAATATGGTTGTTTATCCTCACACTTCAGGAAATACAAGACACCTGGTTCATTATTTAAAATGGATGTCCATGTCCTGAAAGTAATATGTATGTTAGTGCTTTGTATGGAAATGCAATATACAGTTATCCCTGTTTTAGACTACATAAATGAAGCCAGTTTGCTATAGTTTTGTATATGGTGACAGTATTGATGTCTCTAGAGACAGCTTTTTGAACAAGAGTTTTAACAACAATGTAACTTAGAAAAATATACAAGTTTGGTAACTGCTAGAAATCAGGTATTTAGCACTGTGCTAATTATGAAGAGTTTACAAACACACAGGCAACATCATGGTAGTTCTCATTAAAAACAGATGTATAAATAGCTAAAAATAACTGCACTCTAGTGTATATTTTGACATACAGTTACAAAGAATACAGAAAACACAGGAAAACAGCCATCCTATCAAGATTTAAATATTTAAACCAAGAGAATATTATCTAGTGCTGCCATCTAGCTTGTTTTCATGAACTTACAGGAACAGGAAATGCAGGAACATGTTCAAGAGAACACAGAAATTAACAGTTTTTAAAAAATACTAGAGTTAGAGGTACCTGTGTAAGGGCTAATTTTATTTTACTAAAATTGTGAAGTATGACCATGAAAATGCCTGAAACTTTCATATAACTTAAGAAACTTATTACAGATGTTTACAAATTACTGCACAACTAAATATCCCAAGTAATGTAATATAATGCTTTCTGTTGTCTTGTATTTCAAACCTACTATAAGGAGAAAACTACCACACCCTGTCATTTCATTATTTCAGAAAATGAACAAGAAAATCAGTGGGTGATATTTTATTTTGAAAATCTCAAGGTATCACTAACAGAATAAGTTACTAACCCAAACTAAGGGAAATAACCACTTCTTAGGCAATGTATTTATTGTACTTGACCTCTTCAGATAAGAGTTTCAGCACAATTAGCTCTCCAGAAATCTTGCTCAGCCTTGCAGAAATCTAACCATTTGGGAAACCAAATACAGTCAGCCCTCCACATTTGCAGGTTTCACTTCTGCGGATTTGATTATTCCTGGATTATTTGCTGTCACCTCTGCTGCCTCCCTATGCCATTTTTAATAGGGCCTGCAAGCCTCATGAGACTGAGAAACTGTGAATGAGGCTTTTAAATCCCTCTTAAAAATGGTATAGGGCAGCAGCGGAGGTGGCAGTAAGCCACACCAGCCAACCACTTCTGTCTTGTAAAGGAACCTTGATGCCCCAGAGATATCCACGCTGGGCTGAAAATGCTGGTCGCACTTTTTTGTGTGTTAAATATGGTTTTGGAGGGCCTAGAGTTATTCACATTTTTTCACTTTCATGGGGGTCCTGTGCCCTAACCCTAGCGAATGTGGAGGGATTACTGTACTGCAAACCCCAATATTTGCCTTAAAACAAAAACAGGTTTGAGGCATAACAATTATGTAACAAATTTACCATCATCAAGTTACGCTTACTTGAATTTCTATGTTTTTTTTTAATCTCCAGGGCTGAGAGAAGATCATTTATACGCATATTTTAAAAATTATACATTTTTATTATTAAACTACTTATTTAAATACACCAGAAGCAGTAAAACTAGACTGTTAATTGAACAAGCAGCAGAAGAACGTCTAAAAACAGAATGAGGATACAGAAAAGTTGAATTAATTCTATACATTTGTCTTAATTGTGGACAATGTTGCATATATATTGACCCCTGCGTCAACTTTTGCCAGAGACAGTTTCTTAAGAATTCACTCATATAGAGATGAAAAACATTGAAGTTCTGGGACTTCTAAGACTCCATAACATTTTTTTTTTTACTCTAACTAGGGGTGCCATCTAGTTACAGTAAAAAAAAAATGCTTGAAGGAGGTAATGGGCTGGGTGAGGAAAAACAAATTTTAACTGAATCCAGACAAGACAGAGGCTCTAATCCGGGGTTGCAAATATGTCAACCAGTTCCGGATGGGGTCACACTGCCCCTGAAAGACTGTGTTTGCAAATCTGCTCCTCGATCCGTACTTCCAAATGTCTGCTCAGATAGATGCGACAGTCAGGAGTGCTTATTATCAGCTTCGGCTGATATGTCAACTGACCCCCTACCTAGAATTAGGTGACCTAAAGATGGTAGTGCACACACTGGTAACCTCTAGGTTGGACTTTTACAATGCGCTCTACATTGGGCTACCTTTGCACCAAGTTTGGAAACTCCAACTGATCCAAAATATGGCAGCCAGACTGCTTACAGGTACATTGAGGAGTGAACTTATTACACCAACATTAAAATCATTTCACTGGCTGCCAATTAGCTTCCAGCCAAAGTACAAAGTGTTGGTTATTACCTTTAAAGCCCTACGTGGTTTGGATTCAACCTACCTAAAGAATTGCCTCCTCCCATACAATCCGCCCCGTACACTCAAGTCCTCTGGGGGCCATTTACTTAAACTGCCTAAAACAAGATTGGCAATCGTCGCCCAGAGGGCCTTCTCATTGGCCACCCCGAGACTATGGAATGGCCTGTCGGAAGAGATCCAACAGCAAAATATGCTGTCTGAATTTAAAAAACTGCTGAAGACTTATCTCCTCTGGAAGGCCTACCCAGTCTATTTTTAATTATGATATATTTTAATTATGATATATTTGTATTTGAATGGTTTTATGTTTTTTGTGTATTTTAATCATGTGTTTTTAATTGGGATGCTGATTTTTATTGTATTTTAACCTCTGTTGCACCCCACCTTGAGCTCGGAGAAGAGGCAGGTAACAAATAAAAATTTGTCATTGTTATTGCTATTGCTATTGTTATGACGTTTCAGAAGCCCCAGAACTTCATGTTTTCTCACCTCCATATGACTAAGTTCTTAAGAGACTGTCTCTGACAAAAGTGAATTGCTATCACTGTATGCAACTTCTCCCTAAAACTGGTCTTTGTACTGCAGGACTGGAACATAATCAACAGCACTGATTTCTAAATGGAGAATATCAGAAAATGCAGGACTAATTTAATATGTTGTATTGTTTATATTATTATAGAAGAATATAGCTTGGAGAGGAAGAATCAGGACATTGTTGTTGCATATCTTCAAGCTATTTCCAATTGTTATGGCACAACTATCACAAGGTGCCTGTGATTTGTTTAGAGGCAGATTTGCCTTTGTGGGGTTTATATGACCAAGCAGAGATTCAGTCCCTGGTCACATGATTCCTAGTCCAACATTCAAACCACTACACCATGTTGGCTCATCTGTGTTTCACTTGCCCTGGGATAGCTAAGGACCACAATGGCCTGCTGAGCCACTATGGCTAACATCTATGGTGATCTGGATTTTTGCCCTTCCCTGAAACTGTTTTGTGGTACAGGGTACTTGCAAAGCCCGTTATGCCAGTAAACGTGTGTACCACAATGAGAAATTAATCTGTACATGCCTCTGAGCTGTATTGTGTAATAGAAGGAACCGCTACAGATTATGAATCCCAATAGATATGGGATATTGCCTACTCCAGAGCTCATCCGTCCTTGCAACTGCGCTAAGAAGTTTAGATGTGATGCTCTAATTCCTTATGCACTGTTAAACTGATCTTTTCTAAAGCAACTATGATGTTTTTCATCTAGGGACATGTCCAAATTGTGAATCACCTTGAAACCTACAAATGAATCCTCTTGTGGCTTACAAGGAAATGATACTGTACCAGGCCATCAAACAGTGGTTGACAATTTGCTGTTCCCTGCATCAGATAAGTAAACTGGATCAATGTATTGTCTAGATAAGGATAAGGTAAGGATAAACATAGATATCTTTTTCTCTAGACATACAGCCAAAGTCACCATAATTTTACTCTAGCTAATTAAGTTCTGATATTGATTGCTCAGAGATGGCTTGCTGGATCAGAACTTTCCTTGGTATGTATGATCTTAGAGATAAGATATACAACGGGTAAAGAATTTTTACAAGTCTATCAGAGACCCTACTTGTACAATCTGTAGGACTAATTTGTTTGTTGTGGACCAGAATCCTGATGAAAAGTCTAAGGTCTTCCTCCCACATGTCGGTTTCTGCCTTCAGGCCTATTATGGCCTGTTGTCAGACTTTTTGTAGCCACAGACACAAACTCTATTGCAGTTCTGCCATGGCACTACCCATGTTAGTAATCTTTTTTAAGACCACTGGGAGTGGAATCCCTTGTAATCCCTAGATCTGCAGAAGGAACCACAACAGATGGTTCCAGAAGAGGACTTCCTCTTAGCCTCTTAATTTTTTCTTTTTGCCTGAATGCTAAATGTTCTTTTTGTCTTTTGTCTCCATAAACACTACATCAAGAGAGTCCAGACTAGCATCTGCTGCAAAGGCAACCACTTTTAGTATTTTATTCACTTTCTGTTTAAGCTTTACATTGCCCTGCTGAACCTCTGCTAGGAGCTCAAAGAAAAGAGGCCTGTGCCACAATTAATGCTGAAGATGAGGAACAGGTGGAAAAATAAAACATAATGTGGTTCTTCTTGAAAACAGGTTCTGCTTGTCCATCTTCCCAGACTTTTAATGTACCTTCTATACTTTTTGCATAGACTGAACTTGACACCAGAGCAGTAACTGGGACATCAGCCAGCAGAATGTGTTACCAGTTGTGCTGGCAGACTTAGGTAAGATATAAAACCCTACAATCTGTGGCTACTAGGCCATGTGGCAATTGACCTGCCCCATTCCTCCTTAAATGTGTCCATAAAATTGCTTAGAACACACACAGGGAAGAGTGATGAAGGGCCTTCTGAAACACCACCTCAAAGCTGTGAAGCAGGTCTGTGTCCAGCAGTTTAGTGAGTACACTAAGTGGTACGTTTGTGGTCATAAGTAAAACTTGAAAAATCCCCAGATGTTGTTTTTTTAAAAAAATTATTTAGGCCTCTTATTCAGGTGGTGTGCCATCCTCCTATGAAGGGTGGAGAAACACAGGAGTCTTTCTCTTCTCATTTCTCCATTCACTGAGTGGCTGGAGGGAGACAGACCCTCAATGATGGCAGCCTTATAGGCCAAGAACTTTTCTCAATGGACAGGTATTTCTCCACAGTAAGAGTCAGGTCAATCCTAGAGCACATTTACACCCAAGAAGGAGATGTTCTTGCCCTCTTTTGTATTCTATATCATGTACCCAATGTAGCAGCTGAAGGCAGCCAAATGCAGCTTAAACTTTTGCCTCTCTGCTGCTGACATCTCAAAAAAGGAAACATAGGAGTAGAAATCCTCCCAGATTTTGTTCCCGCATTAAAATGGTAGCTCTAAACAGAATCAGTGGGGCCGATGTGATCACTACTGTAAAGGAGTAAAGGAGATTATTTCAGCTGTCTAGGAAAAGTCCATCTATTCCCTCACGCAGCCTACGCCCTAGGATAAGGGTGGGTCCAACCCCTTCTCCTGTGAAATAATCTGAACAATCAAACTCCCAATAGAGTAATTGCCCAGGGGAGCTGGGGCCCCTTCTGTACTCTCTTCCTCTGATGCTAATGGTTCCGACCATCTCCAATGTCCAGAAAGGGCCAGAGGATGCAATCACTTAATGTCTTATGGTTCCTGTCAGAGTTCTTGGAGTACACAGGACTCTTGAACAGGACAACTCTTTCCTCCTGGTCAAAGCCCAATGAAAGTTCCTTTGAGTCATGGGCAGACAGAAAGATTGTCATCCAACATACTTAGTTTGAGAGGCACCCAGAGAAGGACAGATATGCTGGAGGTGGTGCAAAGCATGCTTAATGTCTTCTGTTTCACTTGCAGTGTGTGGGAAAGAATGAGGATGGGCAAAGAGAAAAGGCAAGAAACTCAATGAAGAGAACTCAGAAGAACTGAAAGTATACTTAAATAGGTGACTAGCTTAAGGAAGCACTGAGTACATTAAAGACTGACTTAACCAGAGCTGGAGGAATTGGCTGGTTTGAGGAGTTTGCTTTCTAACATTAGGAAACCTCCCATGAACTGAATACAGGTCTCTTAGAGTGACTAAGAGGAGTAACTGCACCCAAAGAACATCCTCTTCCATTAAAGAGAAAAAAACTGTTAAGTTTCCAATTAACAGATACATACTCCCTGATTATTTCCTCTGTTATGTATACAGTGATCAGTGTGGCTATTAGTTAACAAAACTGACTGGAGACTAGAAAGTAGAATTTGTACCCCAATGATTTGAGAATATTCATCCACCGTTATTGCTCGTGTCCTATAAAAGAAGTATCTGCTACAAGCAGGAAGGATATCAATTAATAGAATCTTTCCTAGAAAACAAGGCATGGTAACTTGGGATGTTTCTTAAAAGAGAGCAATGAAGAGAGAAAAAACAAAACCATATAAGCTGTCTAAAATAGTGTTTTACTTTAGATGAACAGCTTTTCTTGTTATTGTCTAAGCTACGTTCTTTCTTTACTTCATTAAGTATAAAGAGTTTCTACCAAACTAAAAAATGGAATCTCATCCAACAAACTCCTTAAGTGAACCTCAAAAATGTTCAGCAGTTGATGCTCTTGTCATCACAAGTCAGTTGTCCTCTAACTCTCTACCTTCAGGGAAGACATAGACATGACCCACAGAACTCATGTATGTTCTAGAGGAGTCATTCAAGAAGAAAAATAACCTCAACCACATTTTTTTTAAAACAAAGTGTGACCTCAATAGCTCCACTAACTTACCGTTACTGATTTATTAAAAAAAATGGAATGACTAACATTCCAATGAATGCTTACAACCTTAACAAATCCATACCAATGACTTCTGCTCCAATGGTCATGACTTTTAAGAAAAAAAGAGTGGGGAATCATTACAAAGTATTTAAGATCAATTAGTAGCTGAATCGAAATGGTAAACCAGCAAATATTTCATAATCAATTCAAGATCTGACAAACATAGGGACAGCAGAAAAATAGTTAATATCATTGAATGTTACTGAATAGAAATCTGGCACTGGAAGATGTTAGTTCTAATATAATTCAGAATAATGTAATGGGAAACTTTTTTCCATAACAACTAATTCACTTGCATCACTAGTGTACTACCCGTTTGTAAAAGATGTTAATAGCAGTCACTACAGGTCTGTTTTCCCCACCCTCCTCCTGCCTTCATGTGCAAACAGTACAACAGGGTTTTAAAGAGAATGGAGATGCCTTTCAGCCTTTTCTGTTTTGATTCAGCTCCTCATTGCCATGCATTACAATTCACAAATGATCCGAGTCACAGGTACCTTGGCTCAAAAGCAGATACAGATAGGTGGATCAACCTTTCTATAAATTCTTAGCAATTTATAGAAAATTATTATAAAATAGATGTTAAGTGCAAGATTGATTTACAAGAAAACAAGTATTTTCCTCTTTTTTAACAATTAAAGTCAAATTAAAATATTTCATGAGCACAATGTAATCTATTATAATGTCCTATAGTACATAAATTAACATTCACAAAAGTCAATGTTATCATAGTTTATTTAGCACATTGCTTAAAACAAACCATAAAAATTACAATAAATGTTAAGCAAGATAGCTTCTTTCCACTAATAGTCATACTTCAATTTTACAAAAGCAAAATGTGTTGTAAGTGATCATTACCGAAGCATGTTCTAGTCTTACTTTCTGTTCTTTCTGACTCTTTTCCTTTTATCTCTTCTCTTTATTAACACTATAAGCCTTATAGGAGGTTAACTACACTTTGAATTATCTATAAAGCCTTTAGTTTATATCATACCACACAAATAATTGAAGTAAGCAAGCTGTACTTACTATACTATTCATTTCTGAAGAGTCATAACTTCCACATGGATGGACACTCCCAATGGGCTCCAACCCTTCTTCATCCCACATGTACGTCCCATCTGAGCTATCAGACGGAGAAAGCTCAAAGGAAGAGCCAGCTCTGTAGTCCATGTCAGAAGAAATCACATTGTTTCCAGCAGGATGCTTTGCACTTTCACTTTTGTCATCTACTACTTAAACAAAAGCAAATAAATCAAAACTGTATAGACTCATATTTCTTCCAGTATTTATATGCCTAACAAGGAGGCTCACATCGTAATAAAAAATACAATACTGTAAAAAACAAAAGAAATCTTAAAAATTCACTGTAATATACCAACTAAAACAACAATCCATACAAAAATATTGGAAAATTAAAACACTGGCAAACAGCAATTTAAAATAACAGAGAGCACTACAGAAATTTTGTTTATTCGCTTGCTGTGCAACTCACATGCGGCTGAGAAGAGCAGAATCCTTTCTTTCTCTTCCAGACAGAAGAGCTGAATAGCTGCAAAGCTACTAATTGTATTCTTCAGATTTTCACAATTTTTTAAAAAAGTTCTGTGTGTCTGCCTTTCTTTAAAAAAAAAAAATCCTAGAGTTGGGCTGAAGGAATGAGTCCTTAACAGAAGAGCTTAGAATACCCAACTGGACAAACTAGGGTATGTCAGAAGCATCATCCTGTTGGCAACCTATCAAAAGCTCTCTTCTGTAAAAGAAGATCTGCTAGTACATTAACTTGTACTGTCTCCTGGAGCTATGGCAAGCACTAACAAGCCCAGCTGATTTCGACGGATGCATATTATGTGCACACTTAATTGTTATTAAATTCCGTGTGACTTCAGATTTTCCTAACTTCAGATAAACTGTTTCTGCTCTTTGAGAACTAAATTTATATTTGCTCATTTTTTTTTCAGTGGGATGTCAATGCTAAGAATTCAAAGACTAAGATTTCAGGAACCAGAATAGTAAGAGACCAAGTGCATAATGTATAAGAGTGGATACAAACTGATCTCACCAACTCTTAGAATTAGCTTTTTAGAATCAACTTTGTCAGAATCATTGTAAGTATAACTTGTTCATGAGTATGCAAATTATCAAAAACTGAACTGGAATGAATCCAAAGAAATATTTCTTTTGGCCTTAATTTAATTGTATTATTGCACAAGCATGAGGCCCATTTCACTAGCAGAAATGAACCACCACGCAGGAATCCTCCATAATCTTCTATTGCACAATTAGTACATGCAGAAACAGCATATGTACACTGTCTCTTGCACTATCTCTTTCAAAACGGTTAAATCCAGTGCAAGTATACTAGTTCAATTTTTTTGCTTCCCTAGTGCCACACTGGATCTAGGCCCAAGTCTTCTAAAATTGGCTTAAGCCATTCTTTATGTACTCTCTCTAATTCAAACATGCTTTGGAAAGAAATAGAAGAAGTCGCCCATTTATTATTCTAAATCTAACTTTCAGGTCCTTAATAATGTAATCCTATTCATATCTTCTAAAAAATAAGACTGAGTTCAGTGATACTTACACCTAGGAAACTGGTTATAAAAACCGCAGTCCAGGAAATGACAAACTATGTACAGTGACTTCAGCCAATTAAATGACAAAAGAATTGTGGCAATGCCATTATGGACATGACATAAATATATCATATCATATGGTAAGATTTTGTTCTTATCTAAAAAGAAAAGATACCATGCATATTTACCAGACACGTGAATATCCAGCCATTCATCAGAATTACAGTTGGATTTTTCACCTTCTTTAAGAGACACACATTTATCTAACGATATTTCATTCCCACGCTCCAGATCTTGAACAGGAACTTCGTCTTCTTGGATTTTTATTGTTCTATTGGGATCTTCTAAATCTATGAAGTCATCACTAAAGTCTTCACTCAAATCATTTTTCTCAGAAGAGGACAAGGAGGATATAGATATTTCATCCACATCACCATCCATGCATATTTTACAGCCACTTTCTATAAAATTAGTATGTACAGTTTCTCCATCTTCTGTTCTTTCACAAGTCTGTGTATCTTTTGCATCAATACCTCCAGCTATACTGGCTGAAACTGAGTCCTCAATTCTGCAGCTTTTGGTATCTTTACTTGTATTGCCATCCACAGGGATCTTTCTACCCAAATGCTGATTGCTAGGCTTCAATAATGACGGACGCCCTGTCCTAAATCTGAGAGAAGGTGCCTCTCCAGATCCATTTGAGAGTGGTTGCTTCTTCAAAACAGGGGGCACTAAAGCAGCATATGTTCTAGCAAATCCATACCTTAAAGGTTCATTACCATTGGGCACATCCAACTGCCGTAAACTTCTTGACAATAGATTTGATCTCTGAGATGTTCTAATAGCTAGGTGTTGGTTTTGATAAGGCCTTGTAAGATCCACAGCTCTATTAAAAGAGTGTGACCTGGTTAAGGATGCAGGGGGCAAAAGAGAGCTTTGAATGGAATGTGAAAAGCTTTGCGATCTAATCATTTTTTCACAAGAAGATTTGACATTGTCTGTTGACCTTGACAGACTCTCCCCTGAGCTGCTCCTGGCGGCAGAACAATTTCCTCTACCCCTCTGCAACCCTACAGTTGGCCGACTCCCACAAAATCCATTTAGGTGTGATTTGGGAGCATTAAGTCCAGAATATGAAGTCCTACCTAACAACGTACTTTTGGTAAATGTAGCTGAACTAGAAAGCCCAGGCAAAGACTTTTGGTTTAATTCTTCTGTAGATGAAACAAACATGTTATTTTGTTTTCCTGTTTTGGAAAAGTTGCTGTTTGAACCCACCCTGAGCACTTCTTTACCAACTGCTCTGTCAGACTTAGGGCACTTTTCAGAATCAGTCAGTCTTTCATTGGAATTATGACAGGAGCTAGATTCACTACTGATCTGATCACCCAGTTGGTATTTATTTGATTTTCTCCAATTAAAAGAGAAGGAAGACATATTAATAGTGCCATTGTGCTTGCTGTAGTTTTTATCAATACTCTGAGTATTCCCTGATAAATTAAGAGCTGTTCCATTTGAAACTGTCTGTAGGATATTCCCAGCAGGTTTTGTTCCATACTTTGGTAACCTGGAGACCAAGGATGTTCTGATATGATTTTTCTCTTCCATGAGCTATAGTCCATCCATGAGACACAGTGCTCTAACACTCTTTAACTCTACAGAGAGAACAGAGAGAGAGAGAGAGATTAATTGCAACACACATATGGCTATTAAACAATCAGCTGTGTACTTCCATAAATGTAATACCCAAAAGGCCTAGCCGTGTATATAGAAACACCTCTATGCATTCACACTGAACAAAATTTGATTAAAAGGGACAAATATTTCAGACCAACTAAATCACCCAAATACAAACAAACTCACTACAGTTGTTGAAAAAGATAAGGAAGAGAAATACAAGCAAGATTTCCAAGTCATGCAAAGCATTGCATTCCCATACCTAAAACGGTAATGAAGTGTCTGTGTGCACATCACCACCATTGAATATAATGGGACATGAGCATTCATGCATTTAGCTATTTGCGAGAGTGCCTGGAATGGAACTTTCACATATACTGAGGGTCCACTGTATATAGCATATACTGTATGCTAATGACTTGGTGATCAATCTGGTCTGAAATTTCACACGTGGGGGAAACTGTGCCCTTTAATGCATGCATGAATGTGGGTTTCGTCATAATAAACAGTGCATCCAAAATCTTCAGAAGTCACACTATGTGCTGCTGTCAATACAAATGAAAAGACTGCTTACCTGTAACTGTGCTTCTTCAAGTGGTTACCTGTACGCTCATGCAAATAGGTTTCGTGCCTATGCAGAGACCCCCATTTAGAATGTTCTAGAGCTGGCTAGCTGGGCTGTAATCCCACCCCTTCCTGTTCATGTGCATGTCCCAGTCCATAAGCTACTATCCCCCCAGTTTTGGTCTGCCATGAAAACTACAGAAACCTGAAAGAGGGGACATAGAGCAGGTTTGTGTGAGGGTACGGATGACCACTTGAAGAACCAGTTACAAGTAAGCAACCTGTTCTTCTTCTTTCTGATTTCCATGTCACACAAATGGTTGACTGTGAAGCCTACCACAAAACAGTGGGTCAGGTCACTCGACAACAGAAGAAAGTACAGCACATCCAAACCAGGCACCTACTCTAACGCTGCAGTCCAATCTAAAATGTTGGATGAACATGGACAGCTGTGACCATGAGGTAGTTTTACATAAGTCAGACAGAGAAATGCTGCAAAGCAGAACTGATGAGGACACCACCACCTTGGTGGGTTGTGCCCTCAAACCAATAAGAACAGGCTACTTGGCCAGCTCATATGTGAGTCTTATAGTTTGTACGATCCATTTAGAGAAGTATTGTGAAGACACCTGTTGTCCCTTCCCAAGTCCACCATAGCAGATGAACAGTGTGTTAGAACAATGAAACATTGCTGTTCACGGGACATAAAAGGCCAGCACCTATCCAGACAATGGGGAGATCTTTCCAAGAGTGAGGATAGCTGGGGATAAAAACTATGAAGGACAAGATCTTGACTCAAATGGAACTGGAGATGACTTTCTGCAGAAACGGGACATCTGGGTGTAGAACCACTTTGTCTTGATGGAAAACAAGAAACAGTTCATCAGACCAAAGAGCCAGAAGCTAACTTGCTTGTCTCACATAGGTGATAGCTATGAGAAACACCACCATTAAGGTAAGTAGACACTCATCAATAGAAGCAAATGACTCAAAAGACTTGCATGTACACTGCAAAAAGACCAGGGACAGTGACCAAGGTGCAGTAAGCAGAGTCATTGGGAGGTATAAGTGTGCCAACCCCTTTAGAAACTCTTTTCTCTTGGCCACCAAGTCTGAGAACAGAGTGGTCAAAGAAACAGAACCCCTTCATTTTTAATTGTGGGATCTTTAAGTACAGTGAGCTCTCCACTTTCATGGGGGTTAAAGCACAAGACCCTCACAAAAGTGGAGAAACCATGAATAAAAATAAATATCATTAACACTTTTTTTGTAACTTGAGAACACTTCTCGAGGAATCTCTAGGTCCTCCAGTACAATTGTATGGTCTACTTCTGCTGCACTAGCATTAGTGCTAGCATTAAGCAGTAATATTTAAGACAGACAGAAGAAGAAAGATAAAAGGAAGCCAAATGAAAAGAAAGGAACTACTCAGACCAGAGAACACTCAACATGAAGCTGCTCTAAGAAGCAAATGGAGAAAAACTGAGACAACAGTAACTTTGGGAGCTGGGACATGTGAGGTAGGTGGGAGGGATGGGGTTCCTGCCAAGCTACTCAGCTCTAGAACATACTGAGAACAGGGTCTCCATGCAGGCGCAAAACCCATTTGTGTGAGGCACAGAGAACACAAAGAAGAACCCTAGTTTCACATTAAGGCATCTTTTACTCTGAGAACTCTAAATTCCACCTCAAAATTGACTGTCATTCTTCCAGTACCGAGTCCTAGTATTCTTACTTAGTAAGCACTGTTCTCTAGTCATGAGTCTTCATGCAACTATTCTCCCAAGGAAATCCCTAAAGTTTTCAAGAACTCTGAGAGTACAGCTACAATTATCTACACATTTCTGAGCTAGTAAGAACTCTAACAAAATGATACTGTTTCATTAATTGAATATGTCCAGCACATAGAGTAGCCAGAGCTGTTTCATATGAAAGCAAACAAAACTATTTTTCTCAATACAAACTCAGAAAAACATGAGGAACTGGTAACAATAAAATTTGATTTACCAATGTTCTTATAAAATAGGAAATCTTTGCTATGGCTATGTTGGCAAAATGGACCGATACACTATCAATTTACACATTATAAGTTCCCTCTAGAAAAATAAAGAATTAATTTCCAGAGCTGTCAAAAAATAGAATTAATGTTTGACAAGCGTATTAGATGACTTCCTAAAGAACACATAAAATTGCAGAATAAATATATGAATTATCAACAAAATAGAAACATTTGGGCCTTGGATATTAAGTTATTTACAGACAAGATTTCATTTTGTTGTTGCACTTACTTCTATAAGGTATTTTCTATGTTTGCCCAAATGTATGCATTCATGTGGTTTGTCGCCTGCTATGGATAATAAGAGATACTGATGTATCTATAACAATATACATGCCTAATACAATCAAACTAGTACAACAAATAGCTTGGAGTTGCTCTATGATTAGGTGAAGGTAACATTTCTGCCTCTAAATAAACTTCTAAAAATTAGAACTATTTACAAAACAAATTATTGCAATGCAGAATTACTGTTAATTAGTTATTTATCATTAGCTTCATTTCACTAAGACCAGAATGTTCTGAACAAGGATCACTGAAAACTCTTTAAATTCTTACCACAATCTTTTACAGCAATTGTGTGTGAATTAGCTGCAAAAATACACACATACTTTAGAAAACAGATTTATGAGGAAAGGTATCAAACTTCTTTTTACATTGATATACAGTCAGTCTTTCATATTTGCTAGGATTAGAGATGCAGCAGCCCCGCAAAAGTAGTAAAATCACAAATATCAAATGTGTGTGTGCACATGTATGCCCGTGGGATGGGGACTGAGGCATGATGGGGAGAACGGACACCTAGGGTCCAAACCAGGTCAGGGAGACGAGAGGGAAAGGGATGAGCTGACATGGTGGCCTACACTTTCTCTCTTGCACCCATCTCCTCCCTTCGGTGTGAATAGGGGAGGCTGGGAGAGGGTTTGTGGTACTTAGAAATTGTGCTACAAGCTATTCTTAGCTGGCCAGACAGCTGCTGATGGAGGAGGAGGACCAGAGGCAGGTTTTTAGAGGGCTGCACAGCCTCAACTGAGCTGCCACGAGAGAAGGTTCCCCTTGAAAATAGCCACCTAAGGTGGCAGGGAACAGGGGCTGAAGAAATTCACGAACAGTGGAAATCCATGAAAGTCAAACCCACAAATGTAGAGGCCCAACTGAATATCATTTTTCCAATAAGCATTAAAAATCTAATGACTAAGGAAGATCAAGCTTTTTAAACAGTTTACAGTAAAACTGCAACAGTCAAATCAATCTCCAACCAATATAAACAGCTGCAGTTTCCAGCTAGTCACGACCTACATCTGTGCCTGTGAAATATAGGTCACATGAAAAAGTCATTTGATTTAATGCATTTTTTGCAAAGAGTTATTCAGCATTCAGCCATCTCCAATCCGCAGCACTTTCTTCTTATATTTTTGCCAGTTATCTTCCTCCTTGTACAACTATGCCAGCTTCATGTCAAGGAACTGTATTGAAGCAACGTCACCCAGGATCAATACAAGAATAGAACTGGGAGGGGGGGCTGCTATGTCTCCATGCCTAGAAGAATGGAAACTGATCACACCACAGCAGTTTTTACCCACCTTGAACAATCTAGTTGTGTATGTGTCTGTGTGTGTGTGCACATGCATGCATGTGCCTGCCTTTAAGTTGCTTGTCAAATTTCACAGGGTGTTCTTAGGCAAGGAAAATGCAGAGGTGGTTTTGCCAGTTCCGTCCTCTGAAATACTGCCTACATTACCTAGTATTCATTAACAGTCATCCATCCAAGTACTATCAAATATTAACCCTGCTTAGCTTCCAAGATCAGATGGGATTTGATGTCTTTCGGTAATGAATCATTCTCTTACTGGAATGGGAATTCCAGCGTGTTGTTATTAATTTTAGCTGTTATTATTAACTTTCGCTGCCACCACCCACTGAATTCTGAATACCTGAGCAGCACAGTGGGATGCTGTTCAGTACTGGTAATCCCTAAGCCTAAGGCTCCTCCCTTCCCCCCCTTCTGGATGAGGAAGTTCTATTTAGCGTTGGTGTGGGGAAGGAGAGAAACAGAGGTCTTACAGAAAGTATTTATTCAAGGCATGCAAATAGACAAGGCAATAACATACATGAGAGGCTCCCCCCTCCCAGGCACGCTTAGTTACAAGTAGTTACAAAAAAACAGATATAAAAGCACAGATACATTCTTTAGATCAGACAGCTTCCAAAATAACAGAAAAGTTCCTGACACGACTAGATAACTAGTTCTAGTACTCACAGATGTTCATAGGCTTAGATGTTCTACGAGGAAAGAAGCCAGGAGGCGAGGCCTACGGCCTGCAGCCTGCTACTGGCCCACAGGTCCCCTCTCCAGGAGATTCCTTTGTTGTTCTCTCGGCCACATGGCCTCTAAGAAGTTTTATAACTTCTCCTTGGAAGCATCTCGAAGCATCCCGAAGATGCTCACCTCTTTCCTTTTTGATTGGTCAGTTCTCACCCTGTGACCTATGATGTTGACCCACAGTAAAACGTAATCTAATCCCAACACCTCATTAAACCTCGGTTTACCTGAAGAGGGAAGTATCCCCCTTTAGCTAAGTCTAGATAATGGGAACCCCCATTATCACAATTATTAACATCATTTTTAATTACTTTTGAAGAAAATAACAAAGATAAAAAAACAAACATGACATATAACTAAAATCACAAAAAAAGAGGGGGAAAGAAGTACTTCCAATCTGCATATCAACAGTTATATGTAACAATCTTATCTCAACCTCTCTCATTTCCCTACTAGACTACATACTTTTTATTGCTAAATTACTAATAATCAAATCCAGCAACAATCACATTATCTTTATCTTTCCTCAAGAAGTCCATAAGGGGGCTCCACACTTCAAAAAAATCCTTCTAAGACACATCTTGAATTAAAATAGTCAAATTGTCCATCTCAGCTAAGTCTATTCCTTTTGCCATCCCCTCATCCGTGGCTGTTACTGCTGAGTCTTTCCATTTCTGTGCATATATCAGTCTTGCCACAGTGATCATATATTGCAATATAGAATCATATACTCATAGAGTCATAGAATAATAGCTGGAAGAGACCACAAGGGCCATCAATTTCAAACCTCTGCCATGCAGAAATATACCAAAAATGCATTCCCGACAGATGGTCATCATGTTGACATGTACAGCCCAAGACGGCTCTGTCTGTTCCTGTGTTAAGGGTTAACTGGTTTCTTGTTTACTCCACTGTCGTGGCAACAGCAGCCTGTGAAGTTCCTAGGGGTTCCCAGTACACAGAAAACGGATAAGGATGTTCCTAAGAGCCTTCCCAGCTTTCGTTTCTCATAACAAGAGCAGTGTTACGGCTAATACAATTCCTTTTCCCATAGTGTGAAAATTGTTGACTAGTTACTGCTTAAGAGCTGCCTAAAAACAGGCAGTGTGCATTCTCTTTGTATTCCTGTATTCTGCTATTTTTCCTTTTGTTGTCTCTCCTGTTGGAGACATGGATTTTACTTAGCTGAACATGTAATCAAGCTTTGCTCTTCAATAAACTGAGTAGTTTTTAGACAAAACCAAATGGCCTCATTCACTGGCAGTTTTATGGGACTTAGCAAGTTTTTGTCTTGCTTTTAAGAACTGTGGATCATGTATTCCAGCATGCCCCCTGGATTTACCAACAGGTTATGGGCCCAGCACACTTCCACTGCGCCGCCTGGTGCTGCCAGGGGCCGGAGTTTTTGAGGCCAGTTTTTGATTGATTGTGCCTATCTGCCGGAATTTTTTTTCAAGGCTTGTGCTGCAGCTGTTTCCGGGAGTTGAACAGCCGTGGAGCAGAGGTTAATTAGCAGCCTGCCTCTAACGAGGCTGAATGGGACTAATTACCTCACCTGGTCAATTAAAATGGAAATGTTTCTTTGTGGAGAAGGTGTCTGGTGTTCCCCTGAACCTCCCAACAGATGCGGCCGCAGCAGCACAGATAATGTGAAAGGCCATGGCGCTTCTTTTCCTGGCTATGGAAGATGACCAGCTGTTGCATATTCGGGACATAGATACCCCCACCCCCCTGCAGCTTGGACAGCATTGAGAGATACGCACGTAAAAGTCACAGCTGGGAGTAAATTATCCCTCACGACGAGGCTGTATAATATGAAGCTGAGGCCAGGTGTGCCGGTCAAGCAGCAGCTGCAGATACCGTCTGAGATTTTTGTTGCACTCTGTGAGAGAGGGAAGCATTTGACTGAATCTGAAAAGGCTTACTGCATTCTGGGTTCCCTGGAACCCACCTGGGATGTGATAGTTGCTACCTTGGAGGCTGTTCCAGAGTGGGACCTGATGGTGGCTTATGTGACCTCTCGTCTGCTGGAGGAAGAGGACAGACGAGTCCAGAGGAATGCCCTACAACCCCCACAGCTGCCTGCAGTTGCACAGCCAGGAACCAAGAGGAGGTCTACCCAGGCTGGTGAGTGCAGATCTGAGGGGCTGATGAGAGCTCACGCTGTCAGAAGATGCTATTGCTGTGGTTCTGCCTCTCATCTCAAGAGAGACTGTCCGCTGGAGAAGAAAGGTGAAAGAGGTGCCCGGGGTCACAGCAGAGGCTTCAGAGGAGGTCGTGCGACTCGTCCACGAGTTGCCGTTGCAACAGACTGTGTGGTTTCTGAGAACTCCCAGGACACTGATGAAGTTTTTTGGCTGCTGGACTGTGGGTGTTCTCTGCATCTGGTCAACTGTGAAGGTTTGTTCAAGACTTTGAATCCAGTCAGTGTTGCCACTGTTGCCCTGGCTGATGGGACTAAAGCTAAAGTCAGGGGTGTGGGATCTGCTTACGTTCCTGCTTTAGACATGTATCTTGACAATGTGTTCTATGTGCCTTCACTTGATTTCTGTTTGCTCTCTGTCTCAGAGTTGACTCAAAATGGGTTTGAGGTTTTGTTCACAAAGTGTGAGGGCAAAGTACTGAAAGATGGGGCTGTTTGTGCTACAGCAGAGTTGAATGAGAAATTGTACAAACTCAAGCCTCACCATAGTGTTTGTGCTGTGTATGATAACAAACCACAGCATGATGAATGCATTCATTTGTTACATAGAAGGATGGGGCATGCTAGCCTTCCTGTGTTGATAGTTAGCAGACAGCTGCAAGGGATGTTCTCTGAAACCCTGTGATACTTTTCTTGACTGTGCTGTTTGCAAACAGTCTAAATCCATGCAGCTTCCTGCTCCCAGAACCAGTTCACAAATTCCTACTGCTCCTTTCCAACTGGTACATGCTGATGTGGTTGGTCCCTTGTCTCAAAATAGCTTGGGGGAGCTAAATATTTCCTCGTGTTAGTAGATGACTATAGCAGGTATACGTTTTGTTATCTGCTGAAACAGAAGTCTGAAGTGTGTCAAATAATTAAGAACTGGTGTGCTTATGTTGAGAGACAATTTGATTCTAAGGTGAAAGCGTTTCAAACAGATCGCGGGGGAGAATTTCTGGCTGAAAGTATGCAGCAGTGGTTCAAGAGCGATGGCATTGTGCACAGGACCACTGCTTCTCATTCAAGTTTCCAAAACGGGATAGCTGAGAGAACCGCTGGAGTGTTACAGACTCTCATGCACAGCCTGCTCTGTGATGCAGATTTGCCTCTGAATTTCTGGGGAGAGGCAATTCTGACTGCCAGCTACATACACAATAGGCTTTGGAGTTCCGTTTTTCAGACCACTCCTTATGAGCATTTGTTTGGCAAGAAGCCTTCCACTGCACACATGAAGGTGTTTGACAGTTTTGACTGGGTTCACATTCCCAAGAACCAAAGGAAAAAGGGAGAGGCAAAAGCTCAGCGTTTGAGGTTTCTGGGGTACCAGGCAAATTGCAAAGGGTACAGGTTTCATGCTGGAGGAGGATTCTGTGTAGTGTCCAGAAATGCCACTTTTGAGGAACATGCAAACTGGTTGCGTGTTCAAGCAGCTTCTGAAGTTTTCCTTCCTGTCTCTCGTGAGCCCCATGCTCACCCAGGGCAGCCTTCTGCCTCAGTTCCTGGTCCCTCAGGGGTTAAATCTGAGCCTTAGCCAGAGCCAGCACAGAGGGGGAGGGCTGCGAGGGGGAAGCGGTTCCTCGCACGGAGGAAGGACAGAAACGAGCTGCAAAAAGGTCTCGCAGTCTGGGTGATGGTAATGGAGGTCACGCAGACCGGCCAGTTCCCAGGAGGTCAGAGAAAAAAACAAAAGGGAAGCCTCCAAAAAGATATTCCCCATATTCTTCACTGACAGTGCGTGCTTGTCTGCTAAATTGTGAGCCTGCTAGTTTTGCTGGTATAGAAAACATGCCTCAAGAGCATGCAGAGTTCTGGTGGAAGGCAATGCAGAGTGAAACTGACTCCATCACTCAACACAAAGTGTATTCCCTGTGTGAATTGCCCAAGGATGTTACTCCTGTTGATTGCCGGTGGGACTATAAGTTGAAGACCACTGCTGATGGGCAAGTCAAACACAAGGCTCGTTTGGTAGCTCGTGGGTACAACCAAGATGAGCAAACATATGATGAAATTTTTGCACCAACAGTCAAAATGCAGTCCATAAGGCTGGCGCTGGCTATTGCAGTGCAGCAAAAATCCCTGGTCACACACTTTGACATCACCACTGCTTATCTCAATGCAGATCTGCCAGAGGTTTACCTAAAACAGCCTGATGGGTTTGTCCAGCGGAGAAAAAACTTAGTCTGGAAACTTAACAAAGCTCTGTATGGTCTAAGAGAGTCAGCTCGTTGTTGGAATATGTGTTTGGACAAAGCTTTGCAAGAGTGTGGGTTCAAACAGAGCATTGCTGACCCCTGTGTATATGTCCAAGGTACAGGGGAGAGTCTAGAAATTCTTTTGGCGTATGTGGATGATTTGTGTTTGATCTGTGACACACAAAAACAGGTGCAAGTGTTTTCCAATGAACTGGGCAGGAAATTTCAGATCAAGAATCTGGGGCCAGTTCAAAATTACCTTGGGGTAGAAATACAAAAGAACCAAGGGTGGTTTCCTGCTGAGTCAGAAACAAAAGATTGTAAAACTGTTGGAAAAGTGTAACATGACTGACTGTAAAACTGTGAAAATGCCAATGGTCCAAGGATTTTGTAAACATATTGATGATGTAATGCTTCAGGACAAAAAGCTGTATCAGTCTGTAATTGGGAGTCTTCTCTATCTAGCCGAGTCCTGTCGGCGTGACATTGCCCTGAGTGTAAACACATTGGGGAGGGCAAGTTCACAGCCCACTCAATATCACTGGCAAGGTGTAAAAAGACTGTTGAGATACCTAAAAGGCACCATGGATCATTGTTTGTGTATCACTCCTGTCCAAATGCCAGAAATTGTGTGCTATTCTGATAGTGATTTTGCAGAAGATGTATCAGACCGCAAAAGCACTTCTGGTTATGTTGTAAAATACAGTGGGGCTCTGATTGACTGGAAAGTGAAAAAACAAAGCACCCTGGCAACTTCCACTGCTGAAGCTGAGTTTGCCAGCTTGTCTTCTCTGTGTAATGAGTTGGTGTGGTTCTTGCAGTTGATGAAGGACCTGAACATACATGTAAACACACCTGTGCATACTTTCTGTGATTCCCAAGCGTGTTTTCAAATGGCTGTAAATGACAGGGTAAAGTCCAGGACAAAGCATGTGGATATCAAGTATCAAAATGTAAAACAGTCTGTTCAAAACAAGGTTATAGATTTGGTTTATTGCTCTTCTCAGGAGAACCTTGCTGATGTTTTTACAAAACCGCTTTCTGCTGTCAATCATGCTCAAATGCTTAACAGGTTGGGGCTGATGAGTCTTGCAGTTTCCAGTACGCAGGACAGCTACGAAACAAGAAGGGGAGTGTTGCTTTTAAGAACAGCCTAAATGTGGGTTATGCATTCCAGCATGCCCCCTGCATTTACCGACACATCCAACCTCCAAAGAAGGGGACTCCACCACACTCTGAAGCAGCACATTCCACTGTCAAAGTGCTCTTACCATCAGGAATTACTTCCTAATGTTTAGATGGAATCTCTTTTTCTGAAGTTTGAAGCCATTCCTCTGTGTCCTAGTCTCTGAAGCAAGAGAAAACAGGCTTGTTTCATCCTCCAAATGACAGCACTTCAAATATTTAAACATAGCTATCATGTTGCCTCTTAACCCTCTCTTCTCCAGGCTAAACATACCCAGCTCCCCAAGCTGCTCCTAATATGGTATGGTTTCTAGAACTTCCATCATTTTGGCTGCCCTCCTCTGGACATGTTCCAGCTTGTCAATATGTCCAGAACTGGACACAGAATTCAAGGCGGGGTCTAACCAAAGCAGAATAGAGTGGTACTATCACTTCCTTTGATTGGACACTATACTCCTACTGATGCAGTCCAGAATCTCATTAGCTTTTTTAGCTGCCGCATCACACTGCTGACTCATGTTCAGCTTGTGGTTTACTAAGACTCCTAGATCCTTTTCACATGTACTGTGGGCAAACCAGGTGTCACCCATCTTACATATGTGCAGCTCATTTTTTCTGCCCAAGTACAGTACCTAACACTTCTCCCTGTTGAAATTCATTTTGTTAGTTTTGGCCCAGTTCTCTAATCTGCTAGGATCATTTTGAATTCTGATCCTGTCCTCCAAGATGTTAGCTACCCCACCTAATTTGGTATCATTTGCAAATTTGGTAAGAATGCCCTCTATGCCTTCATTCATCCAAATCATTGATATAGATGATGAACAGCACTGGCCCTAGGACAGAACCTTGTGGCACCCCACTAGTCACTTCTCCCCAGGATGAAGAGGAGACATTGGTGAGCACCCTTTGGGTTTGATCAGCTAACCTGTTAGAAATCCACCTAACAGTAGCATTGTCCAGCCCACATTTTACTACCTTGTTTGCAAGAGTACCATCAGGGACCTTATCAAAGCCCTCAATGAAGTCAAGATACACTGTGTCTACAACATTCCCTTCAACTTTCAAGCTAGTAACCCTATCAAAAAAAAAAGAGATAAGATCAGTCTGGCATGACTTGTTTTTGAGAAACTCATGTTGAGTTTTAGTGATCACAACATTCCTTTCTAAGGGCTTACATACTATCTGTTTAATTATCTGCTCTTGAATCTTTCCCAGTATTGATGTCAGGATGACTGGGTGGCAATTGTTTGGGTCCTCTTTTTTCTCTTTTTGAAGATGGGGACAATATTTGCCTTCCTCCAATTTGCTGAGACTTTTCTCATTCTCCAGGAATTCTCAAAGGTTATTACCATGGGTTCTGAGACTACTTCTGCCAGTTCTTTTAATACCCTTGGATGTAGTTCATCTGACCCTGGAGATCTAAATTCATTTAGAGTAGCCAGGTATTCCTGTATTACCTCTTTACCTATGCTGTGCTGCATCTCCCCTCCCACATAATATGTTTATTATACCATAAACATCCAATAGCACTGCTGATCGCACTAACTGTAAGATTCAAGAATCTGTATTATAACAGCCTATGAAGTCACTCCCCCTCAATTTGAATGCTGAATTTCCTTTCTTGCTCAACCAAAATGCTTCTGAAGCTTCACTGGCTTCATCATCTGGCAAAAAATGTTAAAAAATCATACAGGAGAAAAAAAAGAAAAGTGACAGTATTGGAGTCACAGGCCTATATTTTGTACAAGATGTTGTTGTTATTCACTTGGTATGGAGGGATCTCAATGCAAACAAAAGCCACTCCCTTTGTGGCCATGTGGGGACTAATACAAAGGACAGTAACATTTAAACTCCATTAGCAGCTGTAAAGTAACTCTCTTGGGATCCAAGGTTCCTTTGTCTGAAGCTATAGTATGGCTATTTTGTGGATTTTGTTTTATTTTGTTCTATGGCCAACACAGCTATCCCTGTATATGTTTCCTTGTTGAATTTTGTGTACATGTTCACTAAAGAAATCAAACAATCCTCAAATTAAGTTTCAGTTTGATTCTGTTCCTTAAGAAATTATAAACTACTATGCTTACAAGAATATCAATGCTTGAATTACTAAAATACAGATAATAATGGCTATTAAACAGTTCATTTATTTAAGCTGTTCAAAACAAGAAATGTTTACAAAATCAAAAATGAAAGACTGAGATCGTATTCCGATCTGATACAAATACTTGAAATGCAATCAGCAGTGTGCAATAATCATCTCATCTTCGCATGGATCACACTTCTCTTCTGGAAGCTGCAATCGTTAGTATTTGTACTTGAATGTAAATTCTATTGAAATCAGTAGGTAGCATGTACACACAAAATAGATATTTAGGGCACTGATTAAACTCTCATTATCCCCTTCAACATTACATTTGGTGCTCCTTCCCTAACCAAGGTCTGTTCTACTTCAGACAAAGTCAAAACTTAAAACAGGAAGATATTTCTAGGCAATGAAACTAAGGTATATTATAGGCTTTCCTATGCTATAGATAAAAATGTGGTGATGGAGGCTATTAAAAACAACTGTCCACTAACAATTTCATAATAATTTGCTCAAGAGAAGAAGCAGAAGCAAAAACAAAATTATTTTTAGCAGTCCATAAGCAGATGAAATATAATGTGTTGTTGATGTCTGCACTATAATTTTAATTATGAGATAGGGAGAGTACTTCATTTGCTTTTGTTTTGTTTTGCTTTTTGTTAGAACACAAATCCCCAATAGCATTCTGGAAAATAAAGGAAAAAATGAGAGAACACAGAACAGGGAAGACGCAGTAAAGGTGTAAAAGTTCAAAATTCAGAAGCAAATTGCATGTGGCTTCTGTGCCTAGAACAGCTGAATTGTACTGAGCAACACTTTAATAAAATCTATGGAAGAAGCATTTTCACTGACCACTTTCAGCGTTATGGAGCTTTATATCAGGCACAGTACACTTTTTTTTTAATTCTATGAGTGATGAATGTAAAAAATTCTTTGAAAGTACCACGCAACAGTCAAAACTTTGTTTTGAGGGGTAGTATTAGACTAAGCATTTTTTCCCCTTTGGACTCTGAGAAATAAGGAAAAATGAAGCAAAAGTAACAATTTCCATCCCTGCTGTTTCTATTCTTTTAGTTCCACATAACCAGTCTTTAGTGTGATACAAAAAGTTTTCCTATGCTTGCTCTCATGCAGCTGTACATTTTCTTGAAACCACGATAAATTTTAGTCTGAATGTGATCTGCATTTTGAAAATACTGCTTCAAAAAGATCAAGCTTGACTGTTAACAAAGGTATGAAGACCTGATAATGGTACAACATATGTGATAAATATTAAGGAACATCTGTACTAACAGTTCTTAGAAGTGAAACTAACCTCCCAAGTGAAGCATGTTTGCACAAAACTACTAGACCTGGTAACAAAGTTCTAACACATTTCTCAGGGTGAATGAAAGTGAATTAAATCCAATTAGTCCTAGCTAGAGTAGACCCATTCAGTTAATAGGATTTATTTAAGTGTTGGCTTTTCATCCAATACTGGGTTTATTCTAGTTGAGATTAGTAATTGGATTTAGACAAGTGTTATTTTCTTTCTCTCATCATTGACAGTACTACAGACATCCACTTGCACTGTTATCTGTGTAACAATTCTGAATTAAACAGAAAAGCAACAGATGAAATTCAGTATTAGACATATTTTCATGTGATACAAACTTTTTTTTTCATCAAACATTATGGGTACAATATGGCTAAAATATAGTACCTTTAGGCACAATTTATTTCAGTGGAAGAATTAAGCAACAATTCAGTGTCCCCATCAACAGGAAACAAAACCACTTTGTTGCAAAATGCCCATGAAAAACATGGGAAATCATCTCATGCCCACCCATACCATGACTGAGTTGTGCACACTAGAGAATATCCACAGGACCACACAGGTGCTAACTCCAGATCTCAGGGGACAACTCCTGACACAGCCTTTCAGATTATACAAGAAGTAACCAAAGAGGGCAATTCTGTGGATCCTGCTGATTTACAATTTACATTTACAATTACTGAATCAAGTTCAAGACATTACCAGTAGATCTAGAGGCACAGGAAAAGGTAACAGTAAAACTGAAAGTACAAGCAAGTTGAAGTTCTGGCATCCTTGGTTAACACAATTAACGCTATGTTCCATAGCAATAAACTTACTAATGAAGGTATTATATCTGGCAGACAACCTCTGTGTAGATAAATATTTCACTTTAGCACACACTACAGGCCACTGAATTGGACTATTTATTGTTATTCCCTGTTCCTAACTTTTCCTACTATTGTAGAAAATCATATGACCAGGCCCTTACAATGCTATGTTACATATGTTTCTCAAAAGGAAGTCTCATTGTGACGAATGGCATTTACTCTTGTAGGTGTATATATGGGATTGGAGCCTTACAGTACAATCCGTTAGATTCAATTAAATGTATGTACCTGCAAATGTGCTTAGAATTAAACCCTTAATTGTTATAAATCAAGTTGCACCTTAAATATATATGGACAATTCCATATACCAGATGTCTAACTTTAGTGATCATTAGAAGATCCACCCCATCCAAATTAATGCCATATGATTTACTTCAGGGCACTCATTTAAATAAGGATTATGGGACATCACTTGAACATTCTCCATTCTATCATCCAGTCCCAGCACCTCAACTCATTTAACGTACTGGACTTCAAAAGTAAATACCCATGTTAAGTGAGCCATTCACTTTAACTTTATCATACTAAATGAAGAAAAGGCAAAAATATTTAAATATTACTATAGGTCATGAAACAGTATTTCCAAGATATGTTATATACCAGAGATACTCATCTCTCAAGGAGGAGAGAGCAGAAGAAGCTGCAGACAGATTTGTGCCTAGTTGATCCTACAGATGTCATCCTGGGGATCAACCTTACTGATGATCTGCAGCACCAGGAACATGGCAGCTGAAGTCAAGCTCTATCATGGGAAAAGAGTACTCATCCTTCAGAATGTGGTGCATAAATAATATTTTGTGGTTCAGAGTAATGAACTGTGAGAGTACAAACCAAAGATCAATTATTTAAAATTTTATAATTTGCAATTATAAAATTTTATAAACACCACCCAACCCTCCAAAAAATGAGAAGGGAGTCAATGATGGCTGCACATGAGAGATGGGGTTGCAAAATTTTCTTTCTTCTTTTCCTATGCCTTCTCAAGCTTTTGAGGGATCCAAACCATTATGCCTTGCAGCAATACTAACATTAGCCTAAGAATTATATTGGCAGCTATTTTGGTACAGAATCAATTAACTGTGTTCATTTATAGGAGGCAAATCCTAAGCCCACCCACATCAAGGTCATCTATCATTAACTGTTCTTCTAGACAATTTGTGATGAGACATGTGAAGTAGCTGAAAGTACAGGAAATTTTCTTTCCGGAAGCTTCTTTATGTTAATTTCTAGTTCAGTGCTGGGCGATTTCCTACCCCCAGCATCAAAGTGATCCCCTTAACTTCCAGAGACACCTATAAGGATTGCAGATGATTACAAGGTGGGAAGAAGGAATTAGAACCTTTTATGGATTTGTTTACATTCAGTTAAAGGACGAACACAGTCAGTAAATTTTCTGAAGAAATTTCAACAATAGGCCTCACTTTCCTAAAAATGTTAAAAAAATACAGACTAAAAAAACAGCTCCATACCCCATAATCTACAAACATTAACGTTCCATGAGCTACAATGACAGTGAAAAAAGATACACATTTTACCTCTTGGACAAATTATTATTATAAATGAAATAAACTGCTATTTTTGTAAAAATTAACACCTGTTTTTGTGTTATGTTAAAAAAATTAATCTAGTTCTTATAACTGCTTTTGAGCAATTATTGCACATTTTGAGCAATTATTGCACAATCAATGCAGCATAGCAACTGCTTTTGTAGGTATTACTACTGCATTTCTGATGTAGCACTAAAAGCATTAGTCTGGCAGCATAAACCACACCCAGGCACACCAGGCCCTGTCAACTCAGAAACCAGAAACTCATTACAACCTAAGCCATGCAGCATCAAGCACACCTAAATTTACTGATTTCAAAAGGTTCTTGTGTACCTTATTCTGCAGTCAAGGGTGCTGTTAATCTTGCAGAACTACTAGCCATCAATTTACAAGAAAAGAATGCAAGCATCCCAATACCAGACAAAATTTCAGAAAGATGTCCCTGAGCATTAGTCATGAGTCATACCAATATTAACTTTCTCACTGAATAAGATAAAATCTATGGAGTCTCTCTTTTAGCATATGTCTGACACTACTTTTAAAAAAGTTTTTTTCCCCCCTGAATAGTTACACACATGAATGTCATACATTTGATACATTTTTAACAAAAGCATTTCTTATTTTCATTTATATTTAATTGTTACTAAATATTTATGTTATATATTATACATTTAGAATTAAAGTATACTATTCAAAAATATTGGTTTTTTTCTTTTTTATCATCTATAAATGTATACTTCTGCAACCAAGACATTTTCTAGTCGATAAAAACAAAGTCTGCCTTTCTTTGTTTCCTTAAGTTTAAATCAGACTGTAACTCATGCTTCTGCTGCAAAAGAGTGGGGAAAAGCTGTTGCACAGTTGTTATATGCAAGACACTCAGCCCTTCCACTAAATGCCTATCCAATATGAAAAGCCTGAAAGAGAACACTCATCTGATTACTCCAGGGAAATACCGTTCTCTCCACCAAAGGCAACTGAGCATGAAGATCAAATTGGCTTTTGCATCCCAGCAGCAATTTAATGACAGAAGTTGGGCTAGCCATAGTTAAGGGCCAATATAATGTGGACTTTAAGGCAGGCAATGGTGATGTGGAGCTGCTATCTATTATCATTTTCATCTCTTTAGCATTCAGCTTCATAAATGTATTCTTATCTCCGAGCACAGCAGCCTCTTAAGGCTGTACAACAGCTATAAATGCAGTTTGTCAATGACTTGTAAATTTAGACCTAATGGCAAAGCACATTTAGTGAAAAATCTGCTTTGCAAACCCTTTGCAGCCCCTGTCTCTTACATATGGATTAACTTATTAGAAGCCAACCCTTCTCCTCCCTGCACCAGCTGGCAGGAAGTTGAAAGGATCAGTGAGTACAGAGATGGATTTAAACAAAAACAAAACAAAAAAAAGTGAGCTAGTGCAACGAAAAAGAAAGGAACCCCAGGGAAGTGGGCTTAGCAAGCAAGCACAAACGTTGCCACCCTGTTTCAGAAATTCTCTCAGAATGGACTGAATGACAGATTTTTATCCACACTATGAGGATAAACTGACAATACTGTTAGTTATTAATTCTATTGCATCTGCAGTTTGCTATATGAGAAACTGGGTTCAGAAACTGTATGTTTCCCATAATCACAGGATTCTTGAAGTCTGAATAAAAACAACTATATATTTTTAATATATATATATATTTACAAAAAATAGCACTACTTTATTCACTGCCTCATGTTCAGAAATAATAGCTTCTGCCTAATTTTAACCAGTTCAAGACCAAACCAATATGCCATCTGCCCTCCAAAAAATCGGTTCACACGTGCCGCCTCACACATAATACCCCCAAGACAGAATGGAAGCATCAGACACTCTCATCAACAACACACACCAACAACACCAGGCCACCTCCTGCTACAACTCAATGATCAGACAAGGGGAGAGAGGGAAGGAAGGCCTGCAGTCCTGCCTATATACTTGCCTCTTCAAAAATAAGTCCTACCTTTTTTTTTTAAGTGGGATTTACTTCTGCGTGAGCATTCTCAGCATTGCACGTGAGTTAAGACCTAGTTGAGGTTTAGCTCATGCTACGACTAACCCTGCATTATGTTTCTAAATCCTTGAAAATAACAAACTGAATAGAGCCCTCGAAGTCAGAGATTAGGTGTGAAGAAGTCTTCCAGGTAAATGGGCAGGAAATGGATGGTTGGGCTCAGGTCTACCTTTCTTTCTCTCTTT
Source organism: Ctenosaura bakeri (assembly GCA_948474755.1). Classification (NCBI taxonomy): domain Eukaryota; kingdom Metazoa; phylum Chordata; class Lepidosauria; order Squamata; family Iguanidae; genus Ctenosaura; species Ctenosaura bakeri. The sequence goes on along the minus strand of CAOLHI010000249.1, from coordinate 159,146 downwards.
CCCGAAATTAATCGCTGGCTAGGAGGATAGCTCCCTATGGCGCAGCCCCATCCCTGGAGGTTAATGTAGCATCGAGGAAAGGCAGCCCCGCCGCCGCCGCCGCCGCCTCCTCCTTTCTCCTCCTCCTCCTCCTCCCCAGATCGTGACACGGGCCATCTCCTTGGCCTGGGACGAGGCCGGCTGGCGGGTGGTCATGATGAGAAAGGATGATGCAGCTGCAGCACCAGCAGAGACAACAGCATCCTCGCCGTCTGGCCCGGCAGCGAGTCACGGCGGCGCAGCCAATCACACCCACTGAGCCACCACGAGATTTGGCGAGGAGGGAGGGAAGGAGGGAAGGAGGGAGGGAGGGAGAAATCCGAATGGGGAGGGGGAGAAGAAAAGAGGGGGGAGGGAGGAATCAGAAGGGAGGGGACGGGAATCAGGTAGTACCTTTCTGCTGACTAAGGCCACTTCCGCACTAGGCTGTTATAGCGCTACTATTCCACTTTCAACATCCTATGGAATCCTGGGGTTTGCAGTTTAGGGAGGGGCCCGCAACTGCAAACCCCAGGATTCCATAGGATGTTGAAAGTGGAATAGTAGCGCTATAACAGCCTAGTGCGGAGATGAGTCCAGACTAAAAGGCGAGCGCGGAGGGGAAGAGAGAGGTCGAGGGCCAGGGAGCCCCGGTTCACACAATACTGGTTCGGGGTGGGTAGGGGAGGAGGGGCGCCCCCCTGCCTTCAAAGGGCCCGAAGGAGGAGCAAGCGAAGACCACCCCCTCTCCTCTCCTCCGCCTCATGGCCATTCTGTTTATTTCCCCCTCAGCCCTCTTTCAATGAGAAGCAAAAGCGAAGACCCATCCCAGACACTCACCGCAAAGGCAAGACGGGTAGGAAAGGAGGCAAGAGGCGCCTTGCAGCGGGACGGACCCTCCTCCGTTCTCTGTCTCGGTCTCCGGCTGGGATAAAGGAAAGCGGGGCGCCTCTCCCTCTCTCGCAGCTGACCGCTGTCCTCCCAGGAACCCGCCCTCCCCTCAGACAGACACGCCCCGGAAGTAGGTGCCGGTCGGCTGCCGGTCTTTCGCCTCTGCTTCGGCGGCTGCCGGGCGGCGCAGGGCTGACAGCTGACGCTGACGTAATGCGGCTCGCAAGGGCGCAGGCGCGCGGCCGTCGTTGCCTCGCTTTGTCCGAGGTCCCTCGGAGTGCCGTGCGCGTTCCTGTGCTCTCCCGGCCGCGTGCGAGCGCTTCGCCGTCCCCGAGCAGCGGAAAGCGCGTTTCCGTCTTGCCCCCGTCCGCGCGGTCAGCCCAACTCTAACGGTCTAAAGAGGGTTCCCCTCGCGCTGCCACTCAGCCTGGCCCTCGCTGCCCCCTGCGTCCAACGTCTTTTCCCGCTCAAAATTCAAAGCAGCTGTACTGTAGATATATAACAGATGTTATCAAGTCCCCTCTCTTGTTTCCCGTTGTGAGAAATTGTCTCTTGCGCTTTCCTCAAAACCAGGTCTCATTTTTTTTCGGTACACATGGCACACGCTACACAAGCAGCTGCGAGACTAATGTCTGCCATTGTTTTGTCCCCTGAAGCTGGTGAGGGTGCCAAGCTAGGAGCTTTCACCTTAAGAAAGTACAATAAACAAATGCCCTCAGCTTCAAAAACAACTTATTATTGTTTATTTAGGCAAATAAACAATATTTAGTTGAACGTATTTTCACTACTGGACTTCAGTTGCAAAGGAAGAGCCAAAGGCTTCGCTGCAAGGAAACATTTTGAGGATGAATTCCTTGGAAGTCGACCAGGAGTCAACAATAGCCTTCCGCACTAGACTGTTATAGTGCTATTATTCCTCTTTCAACATCCTACAGAATCCTTGGGTTGCAAACCCCAGGATTCCATAGGATATTGAAAGTGGAATGATAGCTCTATAACTATCTAGTGCAGAAATGGCCAATAAAGGAGTTTTGCGAAGACTTTATAGCCAAAAGGGGTAGCAAGGGGAAGGGTAAAATTCAAGACAGTAAAGGCTGAAATCTCTGTTTACACAGAAGAAATTTAATTCCCCACATTAATATGATTTTTATCCCACCTTCCTTCCCAACAACGCAAACTTGTGCCTAGTTTTGGCAAAACCAATGGCTAGGACAGGACTCTGCAATGTCTCTGCCATGTCAAAAAATAATCTTACAGCATGCTTGAGCCAGGTGTTTGGGTAGTGTGAAACCCCCAATATGGAGCACACCTTGTGAATTCTGTGTGTGTGTATGATATGCTTGTACAATCATGCCAGTCCTGGGGCTCTAAAACTTTTTATTACTGTTCAGAAGTGGGAAAACCATTTACTGCCTGTGAGATCATATTGCTACAAGGCAAGAGGAGTTCTGCTTGACCCAGCACATCCAGATCTAAAAAGTGGCACACCACCAGCTTAGTGATGAAGATGCAGCGGAGGAGGGTTGTTAGCATTATGCTAGCACTACATCAGTGTTTGCTATGTTGTATGGAAATGGCTCATCTAATCACTATGTGTTAAAAAGATAAAAACAAATCATTTTGGTTTTTATACACACCTTGTTCTTTAGAGAACACTAACCATTAGATGCATGCATTGCTGAAGAAGGTAGACCCTCCACCTTCTCTGTACTGGGAAGGAATATATTCTGAAGGAATACATAAATATTTGTTTCTCTAATTAGTTCATTTAATCCACCATAGCTTATTCTTTATCCAATTCTCTATGAACTGCGTGAGATCTATGGCAGTTCACATTCTGTACCATTGTTACTATGGTTCAGGCCTACCCGGTGATAGCACTCGATATCTCTTTTTGATATCAAAATCATTTGGTCTTCCTTTGACCTTTCTCTGCCACCCCACTCCACGTGTTTGCGAGGCCGCCGGACAGGCATGTACACAGGCGCGGCCGGTAAGTGCTGGGCATCCCAACTCCCACTTAGGTAGGCAGATTAACGCCACTCCGTTGCTTCAGGGACCTCTCTTGCAGACACCCATTGCTTAAGCGCGACTCTACACAAAGACGTTCGGCCTTGAGCCGACGCCCTTACAATGCCAAGCCATTTGCATACTGGCTACACTATTGTCAAACCTGCACTAAGCCGGTCATGTAAAACTTGACCTTTCCCAAAGCTTTGTCCCGCTCCAAACTCGCATTGTTCTCACCAAGTAAGGCAGGGCCTGCAGGCACAATCCACCCTATAAAAACTCCCCGATTCCGAGACCACCTCGGATCGCTCTCCCCTCGGATCGCCCCTGAGTTCCATCCAGCCTTGCTGTCGTTTCGTCCAGAGAGCTCCCCTCGGCCTCTTCGCTGAGTTTCTTCCCGCTTCTTCAGGACTACGAGAAAAGGTGTCATATCACCCATTTCCCCCAAAAACTCTTATTTCTAATTTCTAAGTTAGCTGTGTGTTTGTGGTGTCTTTAATGTTTGTTTGTCCTTTAATAAAGATATCATTTGCTATTTTAAACCTGTCTGACGGCTCTTCTGACCTGACCCCGTAGACACTGGGTTGCAAGATCCCTGCTAAGTTACCCTGCCTCTCACGAGCTTAAGAGAGTGCTCCAGTTAATTTCCCCATCTTGTGTTTTTGCTTGGTTATTTGGGCGTCCCTTCCGGGACCCCCAGAGAACAGGGTAACACCTTGAAAGAACAGGTATATCTATACTGGAATATCTGTGGGATCACAGGAGGCCCATAAACTCCTTTGTCTTGCCACCATAAGCCAAAACTGCAAGCAATGTCATCAGTAGCAGCCCCGATAAGGAAGTCCAGCCCTGTCAAGGACAAGCATCTGTCTGCTACAACACTTATGTTCTTTGAGATGTGCCATTGCCCAGAGAATGAGGCCATTTCCACACTAGACCATTATAGTGCTATTATTCCACTTTCAACGTCCTATGGAATCCTGGGGTTTGCAGTTTAGGGAGGGAGCTGAGGCCCCTCCCTAAACTGCAAACCCCAGGATTCCATAGGATGTTGAAAGTGGAATAATAGTGCTATAACGGTCTAGTGCAGAAATGGTGTCAGAAACAAGAGTAGTAGATAATCACCTGAGGTCTGTAGAAAAACTGATAAACATCATTGTCCCTCTGCAGTAACTGTTGCATATTCTGTTGTATTTTAAATAAATTGTAAACCATCTTGAGAACATTAGTAAGTAGGTGAGGTATAAGCACTTTCTCCATGTTTATCCCTGACTACTATGTGTGGGAACTAGGCCAGAGCCAAAGGAGAGGGGTCTACTGCCCTCAATTCCTGCCTGAGTAAGAACTTGAAAGCATAACTCAAACACTTTAGCAACATGCTCTCCCTATATACCCTCCACTACAAGAGAGAATGTTATTGCCTTATCTTCCTTTTTTTTTTTTTTTTTTTTGAGGCGGGGGAACAGTCATGTAGGGACAGTGGAGCGGGGAAGTGGTTCGCCCCAGACAGCAATGTTTTTTGGGCATCCCGGCCTGTAGCCACATCCCAATGCGCAGTGGCCATGCCCCGATGCACAGTGGCCACACACCCCTCCACACACTCAAAGCTCTGCTACTTTCTGACTTTCTGGCCCCTCTGCCACTCTTCACTGGCTTAGTTCACCATAATTATCCATATCGGGGACACCAACCTTTTCTTTTCTTAAATTTACATTAGACACAAAGAAGCAAGAGACAATAAATGGAAATGAAAGAAAGGGGATGTAACATGTGGGTTATTCAAGAGAAACCTGTTTTAATATGAGCCAGCATGGTGAAGTGGTTTGAGCATCGGATTACGACCCTGGAGAAAAGGGTTCCGTTCCCCGCTTGGCCATGGAAACCCACTACGTGACCCTGGATGAATTACAGAACCCCTGAAAACCCCATTATATGTTCAACCTTCGGGTAACCATAAGTCAGAATGACTTGAAGACACACAACAACAAGAAATTTTCTTCTTCCATGTAATACTACTGTGCTATGGCTTTTGTCAGAAAGGAAAGCCCCTTTTTCCTAAGCAGTTGACAAACCATGGCAGGTTTCTGTTATGAACGCCCAATAAGAACTGAGCCATCCAGCTGGCTAGATTTGTTTTTTATTAAATTCATACTTGGATCAAATTATTTACAAGACAACAGCTTTGTACACAACTGCTTTGCCAGTGAAGTTCCCTGCAGGCGCTTGCATCTGTTTATATATTGATGATCTTGTGCATTGGCTTCAGGGGTCCTGAGATAGCTGGATTACATATAGGTGATCTTTTTCATGCTTGACATGCTGAGATTCCATCAAAGGATCAATTTGTAATTGCAACCTGGAGCTGCTAGCACACAAACAGAATTCTCTCAAACATGTTAGCTCATCATACATGGCTTTAACTGCAATGAAACAATATTATCTGTTTTTCAGCAGACATATGTTCACAAATTTTACAGCTCTTACAAACCTGGGAAATTGTATGATTTGTTTTTAATTATTAAAAGTACAATGGAAACTTTTGAGGTCAAGGCCTGCTGCACTTCATTTCCTTATAATGTATATCATTTCCTTGCTACAATTCATTTCACTTTAATATATCTGCTTTCCTTGCTGTTTGTTAAGATTTATGAATATATAACGTAATTAATTTAACTATAATATGATTTCTTTGATACTTCTGATGTCATTTATATTTTCCCAAACTAGAATCCCTGCAGCATGTAAATGTTAAACACTTTTATTAACTTATTACATATATTGAGAATTATCACTGTAGTTTGATAAAAGAGCAAGTGCATAAGATTATTTCAGTCTTAACATATTTCAGAAACATGAAAACAGCATGCTATAAGAAAGTTCTGCTTAAAGATTACTCCTGTCTGAATAAATTGCCACAACTGTGGAAAGAGCTGATCCCATGTTTAGAAACAGTGAAGATGCAACATTTTGGGTGTCATGAAAGGATAGCAGTTTGTTAATTATTCTGTTTATTTCCAGGGACAGGAATTTTTTTCATTAATTGCTCATATAATTTGGCCAGCCATGATACTATCCACTGTGATTGGTGGGGTGATGCTGGCTCACATAGGAGAGCAATATGACTTGGGCTGGCCCTTGCTGAGAGCAAACCTCTGTTAGATTTCTGAAAAATGATTTGTACAAATGCCATTTACTTGTGGGTTCATTTGTTGTGGAAATCTAGGTATAACATCTTGTAAATGGAACCGAAAATTCTGTGCTGTGTGGCTCCAAATTGGTTCTCGAAGTAAGCAAAAGGAGTAAATACACCTTGTACAAAGAAAGGCATGAGGAGAATTCTGCCAGTTAAGAGGGGCTTTTTTGAACAGATCGCCTTTAAATTATAGCAGTCCTACAACTATGTACCAGCTTCTCTCTCAATCTTTCTCACAGACATGGATTCACACACACACACACACACCTAATTTTTGTAAAATAGATCAAAGTTGCAGATAAGTATGATTTTTTTTCTCCTTCCTGAAGTTCTGGTGTTTTTGTTTTTTTTTTGTTTGTTTGTTTAAGACTTGCATAAACCTTATATATTAAAACTTAATTTTACTGGTTTTATTCTCTCCATCTCTTTCATTTTGATTTGCTAATCCTCTGTGTGTACCAGAGATTCACAATGTCACAAGAAAGAAACTGTAACTTGTTGGGGTCAAATATTGCAAGAGGTTTTACTGCCTACTTATTTTGAGATGGAGGTTTTTGTTTTGTTTCCCCTGTAGAACAATGTTCCATTTGTACAGTCATCCCTCCACATTTGCTAGAGTTGGGGGCACAGAACCTCTGTGAAAGTGGAAAAAACATGAATAACTCTAGGCCCTCCAAAACCATAACACAAAAAACAGTATGATCACCATATTCAACTCACTGTGAATTCACTTGAGTTATCAGTGTTCCTTTAGACAAGGCAGAAGTGGGGGGCTGATGGGGCTTACTGCCACCTCCACTGCTGCCCCACAACCATTTTTAATAGGGACTTACAAGCCTCGTTCACAGTTTCTCAGTCTCACAAAGCTTGCAGTCCCTATTAAAAATGGCATAGGGAGGCAGCAGAGATGACAGCAAATAATCCACGAATAATCAAATCTGCAAAAATGAAACCTGCAAGTGTGGAAGGCTGGCTGTATTAACAATGGCCATTTCTGCACTACACTGTGATAGTGCTATTATTCCACTTTCAACTTCCTATGGAAATCTGGGGTTTGTAGTTTCCTGAGGCCAAAGAGTTCTCTGGCTGAGAATTCTAAAGGCCCCTCCCTAAACTGCAAGCCCCAGGATTCCATAGGATGTTGAAAGAGGAATAATAGCACAATAACAATGTAGTGTGGAAATGGCCAATGCAATCATACACATGTCTACTTAGAAGTAAGTCGCAGGCAGTTCAGTAGGACTTTGTTATTGCTATGAGCCTTCAAGTTGTTTCCAGTTTATGGTGGCCCTAAGGCAAACCTATCACATGGTTTTCTTGCCAAGATTTGTTCAGTGTGTTTTGCTTTTGCCTTCCTTTGAGGCTGAGAGAATGTGAATTTGCCCATGGTTTCCAAGGATTCAAACCTGGTCTCTGGAGTCCAATACTCAAGCTACTATACCATGATGGCTTACCTATATTTACTTAGGACTTAATCCTGAGTAATATGTACAGGATTGTAGCCTGAGGCATACTAAAAGACCATTGGAATATATTTATTTCATTATGGCAATCAGAGGGGGCGGTTGCAACTATATCTTTCTTAAATAATTTCATTCAATTTATCTTCTGAAGTTGAAAGCATTCCATCTTATTTTCTCCATTCCCTTTTTATTCTAAGAGTAACCCATTAAGATGACACACATAAGTGTTATGCTTTGGGATGCTGATCTATAAAGTGATTTCATCAATGGCAGAGCTTGGAGTATGTGGAGGGGGGCAGGTGGGGGTGAGGCTACAGCATGAGGGGTGGGGTCACTGTGCACGAGGGCATGGCAAAAACATTGTTGCCCAGGGCAAATTGCCCCACCCACCCCATGTCACTATGCAACTGGATTTCATCTGTAATGTGCAATGGGCAGAGGGTATGAGTATATACACAAATTTCCTATGGGGGATTTCAATGGTTACAGGAGAGTTTGGCTTTTGGAAATGTATATTCAAGGGAAGGAATCTCAAAATGTTATTATTTGAGGAAGAAACAGGTGCCTTGTTCTTAATGAAGTGATAGATAGGCCCCTCCTGGAAAAGCTAAAATTAAATGTTAAAGTATCATAACTGGTACTGTTTCTTCATTGGCAGAGCTTGGCGCCAGCGGGGTAGGGGGAGGAGGGGCATGGGCCAAGTTATGGCTGGTGTGGGTGAGACTATGGCGCATGTGGGTGGAGCGATGACACATGTGGGAAGGATGCATGTGGGCGGAGCTACAGTGCACGTGGGTGTACCAATGGTGCACGTGGGCATGGCGACAGTGCACGTGGATGGGGCAATGGTCATCCCCCATCCCTACACCAGTGTGTTTCTTTACTGTTCCAAGTTTCTGGAGTAGATGGTTGCAGATGAAACTCAAGTAGCCATGAAGGATATTGACAATTAGCATCTGTTCTCACCTAAACTTGGGCCTGAATGAGGGACAGAAACAAATTCAGGTATTCTGGCAAATAATTTAACCAACAAATGGGAGGATGACGTGCAGCCCTATTAGTTCTTCCACTTTTCTCAATAGCTTCCAATACAGTCAACCGTAATATGCTTCTGGATCACGTGCATAGGCTGAAGTGAGGGGCCGCAATATTACAATGGTTCTAAACCTTCCTGGCCATTCTACCTCAGAAGATGGTATTCTGTGCCTCATGGCCTGATGGATATCTCTGGAGTTCATCTTTTCCTTCTTCTATTTACCATCTACATCGTGGTGGGAATTTTGTCATTCTCGAGACGTTGATGGACTCCCAATAGCCTTGACCAGCAGAGCCAATGGTGAAGAATGTGGATCTACATTCCAATAACATTGGGAAGGTGGGAGGCAAAACTTTCCCATGCCTAGGCTACATGAAATGACATCAGGCAGTCAATGGACAGGCAGTCAATGGACTATCCTCATCCTATCCTCAACTGCCTTGGTTTCATCAATACATGCATGGCAATACCTCAGCCTCTTATTTTTCACAAGCTAATCTCAGGGACTCTGGACAATTCCTGTGCTTGACGGCAGTTTTGGAACTGATGAGGGCAAAGAACCTGATGAGACAGAAATAATTTAGGGGGGGGGAATCTACTGATAAAGGTTATTACATGAGCTTGCACTCCCCATAAAAGATCAAGACCATAGCCTGGGGATCTTTCTTGATTCATTGCTTACTATAGAAATTCAGGTGGCAGCATTATCCAGAAGTGACATTTATCAACTATGGAGGACATGTGATCTACAAACTTATTTTCAGTAAGTGGATCTGGCTCAGTTATGCATATCTTGCTTGTTTCTAGACAGGACTTGTCATGTGTTTTGTGTAGTGAAGCAGAGACCCCATGGTCTCCTATCTCTGAAGTCTGAAACAGTAGGGCTGCCTTTCAAGATAATACAGAAACTCCAACCGATGCTGAACACAATTGGTTTGTGTTGTTGTCAGGATTATATAGTCAGATTATATTATATCAATCCATTATCAATTGCCAGTATGTTTTCAGGTTCAATTCAAAGCACTTATATTTGACCTTTACAGCCTTAAATAGTTTGTGTCCAGTTTATTAGAAGGACCAACTGTCCTCATATGAATTTGCCCATGCTTTAAGATAATTTGGATTTGCTGCTCACTGACCCACAACTCAGATTAGTAAAGTTAGCAGGTAGTCCAAGAAAGAGGGTTTACTCATGGTTACTCCAAGTTGGAATGCTCTCCTGAGAAAGATACATGTGGCTCCTTCTGTAACTGCTTTTAAGAAGGCTTTAAAAAGAGAGGGGAAAGGCAGTGACAAAGATGGCAGATATCTAACTTGCTGCTAAGCACAGCTGCAGCATTACAAGCTAACAAGAGGCACTAAGTACATCTCTAACCACCAAAGGAAATAACGTTGAAACTGGAATGCTCCAGGGTCCAATAAAAGAAGTACTTCTAGAAGCTTTCTTTCTGCTGATTCCAACAATGTCAAAAAATGCCCCGGAGGCAGAAGAAAATCTGACAATGGATAAGCAGCTAACAAAGGCCAACTTAATAGCCCGAGGAACTCTCCCTTAAGTAACAATACAGGCACAATGTCTGAAATCTTAGTGCAAATCAAATGCTTGAGAAAGGACTTCCTGGATAAAATTAATCCACTAAAAGAAAAAGTGGTTTTAGTTGAACAAAAGCTAGAAGAAACAAAACAAAAAAAAGTGTTAATGAAGCAGCAGAATTAAGCCCAAAACACCAGTCCTCTGTCTCTACTCTACCATGCTGCCCCATTAGGACAAAGAACCAGTTCTAATTCCTGGAAAACTTTGTTAACTGCCATCTAGTTGACTTCAACTTATGGTAACCTTAGATGAAAGATCTCCTATCCTCATCCTATCCTCAGCTGCCTTGCTCAGGCCTTGCAGATTCAGCAATGTAATTTCCCCAATTGAGTCTACCCATTTGTAATGTGGTCTTCCTCTTTTCCAACTGCCTTTTCCATTTAGCAAACATTGTTGTCGTTTCTAGTGAGTCATTTCTTCTCATGAGGTGGCCAAAGAACAACATCCTCAGTTCAGTCATCTTGGCTTCTACAGAGAGTTCAGGCTTGATTTGCTCTAGGACCCATTCATTTGTCCTTTTGCCAGTCCATGGTATCCACAGAACTCTATTTCGGCACCACATTTTGAATTAATTGATTGTCTTTGTATCAGCTTTCCTCACTGTCCACCTTTCACAACCATACACAGAAACTGAAAATATGATGGCATGGATAATCCTAATTTTATTATTCAATTATATATCTTTTCACTTGAGGATCTTGTCTAGTTCCTTCATAGCTGCTTTTTCCAGTGCTAGTCTTCTAATTTCTTGACTGCACTCTCCATTCTGAGCCAAGGTATGGAAAATCTAAAGCTATTTCTATGTCTTCATCATCTCCTTTAAGGTTATGTAAATCATCTATGGTCATTATTTTTGTTTTCTTAATGTTCACCTGTAAACTTGCATTTGCACTTTCTTCCTTGACTTTCTTCAGTTATTGTTCCAAGTCTTTGTTTTTTCTGCTAGAAGCATGGTGTCATCCCTATAACTTAAATTGTTGATGTTCCTTTCTCCAGGTTTCACACCTCCTTCCTCTGAGTCTACTCCTGTTCTACATATGATATGTTCCATATGCAAGTTAAAGAGATAGGGAGATAAAATGTGGCCTTGCCTGACTGTCTTGCCAATGGAAAACGATTCCATACGTTTGGTGGCCAAATTTATAGATCTACACTATTTTGATATAGTGCCAGTGATTAATGGGCAGACTTGCCAGTTTTCCCTTGCCTCTCTCTTTTGCTGTTCTTTGCAAAGAGAGAGCTGGTATTTCCATGCTCATTTGCTCTCGCCTGCTGTAGGTGGCTATGAAACACACAGAAATGGTCAACTGATGCTCTTGTTCAGCTGTTGCAGGTATGTGCATGATAAATGTTTCCATTTCACCAGAAACTTAAAGCTGGGTACATATATGAGGCCTGAATGAAAGCAGAATTTAAGTGCATACACGTTGTGAATAGATTGAATTGCATTTTACTTTCAAGAAAGCATTGAATTCTAACAAAGAAATCACAGCATGGAAAAGTATGGATGTTATCAGTTGGATGTTGCTTTCTTGGCATTCTCTAGCTAGACTCCAGGGAAGATAATTGTTAACTCTATAATTGCCAGATGAAGTGAAAGATAGAACATTTCCTGAAACAGTTAGAAGATGTTCTTCAATGGACTATGGAGGAAGAAAATTCAAGAGTGCGATTGGCATCATGAGGCAAGAGTTCAAGGAACTGAGAAGAAAGTTAAGACAAAGGAGAGATACAGAAAGTACAAAGAGAGATATAAAACTGGACATGGAGCAAAACAAGATGAAAAACAGATGGCAAGACAAGCACAAGCAGAGTTTATGGAGAGAGTTTCCACTTTGGAGGAGAGTTATGATTGGGAAAGTTTGGTTTGTGAAAGACAGAGTCCCCTCTGCTCCGAAGGAAGAAGATGGGGATGAATTTATCTGAAATCAGTAAGCAAATTGAATGAAACCAATCTGAATGGGTTTGTATGACTAAAGATGGAAGAAAAAGGATGTTAAAAACAACAGTGTTGTCCCAAGACTGTGATTTTATATAGCCATATGTGAAAGCTGTTTGAAGTCAAGTTTATTTATTCTGTGAGAATGAAGGAGATGGAAAGATGATTAAAATAAGGGTGCTGTGTCAGAATAAAATAGTATGTGAGAAGCCATCTGGGAAAGAATGGCTTTATGGAAAGTGGGAAGTTAAATTCAAAATGAAGACTCAATCAAATTAAATTAATATATTCACAGATGAGAAGTGGATTGGGTCTCTGAATTCTGTAATGACCTTTAGAACACAAAATGGTATTGATGTATTTCAAAGTTAGTGATGCCACAAAACATGTAATAGGTTTACAGTTTTAACTAGTGAATATATAGTTACAGATTTTGGATAATGATACTGGATTGTGTTCCTAATGATATATTTGGATGAAGGGGTGTTATTAAATATGTAATAGATGGAATTTAGTTAGTGAAAATAGTAAGTAATTAAGCTAATAAGTAGTATTTAGAAAAATTAGTAGCACTGAGGTTATTTAGCAGTCTTAATGTTATCTGCTCTGTAATGTTCTTTACAACACAAATACATTGTAATAGAATGCAACAGAAGAAATTTGGAGATTGTATGTTGGGTACATTAAAAAGTATATGTGTGTGTGTGTGTATCTATACACACACCTGTATAGAAACCTATACTTTTTTCTTGTTAATGTGTGTGTATACACACATATAGACACACACACACACACACACACAGACAGCAACATTTTAGAAAGCATGAATTAGGGGAAGATAAAGGGGAGAAAGTTGGAGATGATAGAGAGAGAGAGACCTGAAGGGATAGACAATATTTCATCTAAAGGAAGGGAGAGACTTGTTTTTCTCTGTTTTCAAATGCATTTTTAAAATTGCATGTTTAAAAAAACAGTTTTCAAGATTCAGAATAACAAAAAAAATAATACACATGACAGCATATGCACAAGACAGGAATTTAGACTATGGTCATGATAATTTCCTGTCATTCCTTCATCTTCACAATATTCACAATGCAAAATTCTGGAAAGCTATTATGACCAATGTGACTCATTAATTTCATTGAGACTTAAGTGTGATTAAAAATTATGTGGATCTGATCGCAATGTGAGAGTTTTTTAAATTCTCTTTTACCCTATATCTCAGCCTACTCCCTTAAAATACTTTTTTTTCAAGGCATATTTGGGTTAGGTAGAAAGCTAATAAAGTAAACCGTAATCACAAACAAGTTTGTTTGTTGCCTGTAAAAGAAAATAATGTTGAAAAAATTCTTACCAGTCTTTTCAAAACTTCTAAACATTACTTTTTTTAGACTACAATTCCCAAAATCCCATGCTTGCTAGTAGGATTCTGGGAGCTGTACTAACTTTTCACACTGTAAGTCTTGTAATAGTTAGTAATTGGATCACAGACAATTTATCATGATTTTTTGCTCCCAGAAGGAAAGCCATTTCTAACATTTCCTGCATATTTACAAGCACAGACAATGAAGAGCAAAAAGGTATGTGAATCGCCTTGTAATTTTTTGAGGGTATGAATTCCAATCATCCTTAAATGGGTCTCTGACTAAAAACAATTGTGAAAATGATCATGTAAGATGAAGAGCAGCAAAACCAACACATGGGAGTAACAAGAGAAAATCTAATTCAGGTGGCAGCATGTACCAAGGAAATGTAAAACAAGGAATTTTTAGGCTGAGTAACTAATGCTTAAACACTGAAATCAGAAGCAGCAGTGGAAGTTGCTATTGTAGATATATTGGATGTGATCTTTAAAAAAAAAGGCACTTACATTGGAAACAATAGAGTGGAGCGATTGTTCTTGATTGTGTGTCTGGCCTCCTTCCATTTCTAAATTGCTTTCTGTTATCTGTTCAGGAGTATTTTGAACCACAGATTGTAACTATAAGTTGTGTTCAATTCTGTTCTATATTTTTACAGCCAGTAGCATCCTTCTTTTTTTCCAGGATGATGGACTACAGTGAATGCATAGTGTAAGCACTGAGACGAACAAGACGTTGAGTGTGTCAAGTGAACACTGGTTAATTATGTATGGCCAGCTGCCTTGGCTGACTATGATACATATGTGCCAGAAGGGAACTGGAAAAGAGGGTTAGTGAGAGAGGAAAATGTAGGTCTGCATTTCCATTTATTTCATTGAAGGCAATGTCAAGGTCATTTTTTAGACAACCAGTCATGGCAACATTACATTTTTAACTGTTCTTAATATCTGGCAGTAATACCAGGATATTTACTCATGATAATACAAAGCATGCCATAACTGCAATTTAGCTCAATGGTTTTTCTTTAAGAGAAGAGAGCTGTATTAACAGCCCATTTATGTGTAAGGATAGCAGGGAATATACTATTTTTGCTGAGAAATAATAATCATGCTTTTGTTTTCTCTTAAAAAAAAACACTGTGGGATGACAGAGCAGGATAGGAGGCCACGCACAAAGAACTACTTCAGTCATAATTATTTCTGTCTAATAAACTATGGTTTATCAGAGCAACCAAGGTTCTTCAGAAAGATTAGCTCCGGGTGTTCATGAGTCTTACAGTTTCACTGTAGGAAGCATTTGGGATAGCAACTGACTTTCCACCTTTCTGGGGTATAGCATTAAAGCTGGGATTACACCACTAGAGCCTATTATGGAAACACTGGCCCTTTCCACATGGGGTTAAAAAATGGTGTAGATCGACCTCCATGGAGGTCGTCTACACTGTTACGCGAATTGGGGTGGATTACTCTCGAGTAATTCCACACTGCAATCCGCAGTCGGGCGCCCGCAAGTGGCGGTGCCGCGTGCTTTGAAAAACCACATTTTATGTGGTTTTTCAAAGGCACGGGGTGTCGACAGCTGGCTGGGGTCGGGCAGGGGAGGGTCAGGAGTCACAGGAGTCTCGCCTGTGGAGGTCCCTGCCAGCAGTCAAAGGCAAACACAAAGAGTTCTTGCAGCAGGTATAACAAAAGTAAAGAAAGGGTTACTTCACCCGGGTAGCTGGCAGGAGGCGGGGCTGGCAGAGTCTCCAGACGAAGGCACAGATGGGGGAAGACGTGGCTGGAACCAGGCTCGGACGGACATCCCATGGAGGGCCAACGGTTGTTGCTCCGTGCCTGCCGTTACCTCTTGCTGGCCTTAAGTAGGCCTCCAGGGCTGGCGGCAGCCACTCTGACCACTGACTTGCAGCTGCAAGCCCTTAGCTGGACTCATAGCTGCGAGCCCTCAGCCAGCTGAGAGCTGACAGCCTGCAGCCGCCACTCCAGCAGCCGTCGGGAGCGGCGGGTGGCCTCCTTGGCCTGCCGCCACTGCTGGAACGTGGGAGGAGGGCCAGCAGCCTCTTGCGGATAGGGGCTGTGGGTGGGTGGTGCCCCAGGCGGGGCTTGGGTCCCGCCCACCCCGGCAGGCCGCTCGGATGCTCTTTCTCGGCGGCACCGGCCTCCGTGGCGTCCGGGCAGCCTTTCCCGCTGGCGGCAGCCTCCGCAGCGTTCCGGGGATCGCCCAGGCCATTCTCCAGGCCGGGGGCCACATCCGCAGCAGCCTCCTCGGCGGTGACAGCGTCTGGGCGGCCCTCCTCAGCAGCAGAGGCCTCCGCGGCCTCCGGGCAGCCTTTCCCAGTGGCGGCGGCCTCCGCGGCATCCCGGGGGTCGTCCAGGCTGTCCTCCAGGCCAAGGGCCGCATCCGCAGCGGCCTCCGAACCGCCACCAGGGGGGCCAGCCGTGCAGCCCTGTCACAGCGCCTGTATGGATTTACGGACGCGCAAAAGGGCGTCCCTGCAGATTGGGCAGGGGGTGGGATTTCTAGCTGGTGGGCACCTCCGATTGGTGAAGAGGCTCCGCCAGTCAAAATCCACCATTTTGGGTGCTGCCAGGCGCCGAGGACGCCACGGGACACTGCTGCGTGTAGAGCAGCAAAATGCTCTCCTCCACGTGGCGACGGAACGAGGTAAGCCCATGTTTTAGCATAGCTTTCCCCGTTTCCCCGCCCGCGTGTGGAAACAGCCACTGTTACTTTCTCAGTGGTTGTAGAGAGACAAGGCAGTGATGTGGAAAGGAGAAGGATGCCAGCTCCTAGCCACCTATTATCAGCACCTGGTTTCCAAGACAACCACAGTGACACAAAAAAAACTATAGTAGAGGTGGCTTGCACATTTGCCTATCCCATCAGCATCACCATGTATTTGTTCCTTTCCTGGCTACTGCCACCAGTGAATTGGCAGCAGAAATACATGTGCATGTCCTCCCTGTTTGTTGTGATATCATTGTACAGACAGGAAAAGGAAAAATTTAACCTCCTCTTCTTCTCCTTTCTTCCCCAGTGCATTGGCAGGGATGAAATGGAGCAGAGTTCTGAGTTCTTGCTCACAAGAGCTTGATCACAAGAACTCATGAGTTCTTGAACAGCAAATAATTTTCTTATTTCCTCTTTTTTTAAAAAAAACGCCTATTTTTACTTGCAGTACTTACTGAATGATACAATAGAATGTAGGGATGCATTTGATGAATAACATTTACCCACCCCCAAGAAAAGAACAGGAGACATTTCCATCATTCCCAAGCGATTGGTGCTTGAGTGTTTGTAAACAGTGGCCGACAGAAAAGATCCCATGTTTCAGTCCTTCTTCCATCCCCCATCCCACAGGATCCGGGTTGTTCTGCTAGCCTAACCTCTTATTTGTGTTTCTGATGAATGCCATTACTATTGTCTATGATTTGACAGCAACTAAAGTGCTGACCTGGGGTGTATTAATGAGTGTGAGTGGGTAAGCTGGACTAACCCTAGCTTGATTCACCCGCATACTAAGTGTAGCACCAACTAAGATAGGAGGGTTAGGAAGATGAGTTGCCATAATGCATAAGGATTCTATGCCCATCATGCCACCAGTTTTGAATTTTTTACCATGTGCTGGACCAAAGAGACAGAAAGGTATACTACTGGTTCACCATCCATCCCACTGTCCAGCCAAGAAGGTCGCAGTAGTGTTGGAGAATTCCAGGACAGTAATTTTGGAGGACTTTAAAAGCAGTCTTTGCAAAGGTGTTACAGAGCTGAAAAACATTTGTACATATCTCTGTTTGCTGCAAAACTTAGAAAACTTAATTTCCAACCAGACAAATACCTTCTCACTTGTTAGACTTTGTGGTTTTAACTTGAATGGCACACTCTGGCCAACTGTGGTTGATGTTTAATGTTCCATGCTGAATGACATCACTAGGACCATTTCCGCACTACAGTGTTAAAGTGCTGCTATTCCACTATCAACCTCCTATGGAATTCTGGGGTTTGTAGTTTAGGGAAGGCACTTCAAATTCTTAGCCAAAGAGCTCTTTGGTCTTAGTAAACTACAAACCCCAGAATTCCACAGAACATTGAAAGTGGAATAGCAGCAGTTTAACACTGTAGTGCGGAAATGGCCCTCATCCCTATGACATCAGCTGGGGCTGCCCCCTCTGACATCTAATTGGGCTGTCTCTAAGTCTCAGGGTTTGCTCAGAAAGCTCATGAACTGGCAACCTTAGATCTCAGGGATGGAATCTCCAATGCCAGGCACTTGATGGTAGAATAGGAGGGGTCAATATGGGCAACAAAGGAAGAAATTTAATTGAGTATCCTCTAAACCATGAGTTATTAAACCAACACTTGTAGATAAATTAGGCCAAATGTAAAAAAAGAACACAATGTTTACAATTTTTTTGAGAAGGGATCCAGTAAAATGGAGGGAGAATAATTCCTTTTTATCTCACTCTTCCCCACGGAGAGTACTGTGGTGTACAAAGTTTTTCCTCTCCTTTCCGTTTTTAATTTAATTATGTAAGTTGTAGACAAAAAACATTTGGAGTGCCATAATTCCTTCCCCTGATTTCAAGCTTTTAAAATTGTTAAAAGAAGATGCGCACAAAAAATGGCAAGGGACAATTGTGTTGCCGGTACCCATTAAGGATCCCAACAAAATGTCTGTGACTGACACACACACACACACACACCCTGTTCAAATCTAGAATGGGAACTGTGGAGCTACACCTCTAACCCCAACTCTGGGGTCATGATGCAGACATGAAGATGGCTAGAGGCTGCAATAGAAATGGCTCGGCTATACAAACCCAGTAGCTTAAGTACTATCGCTGTCTGTTATCCAAGTAGTACTACTACTGATTTTTACATTTACTGATATTTTCGCCTCCAAAAAATGATATGTCTCTTAAGAAAGGTTAAGTCTGCAGTCCTGTATATACTTACTTGGGAGAAAATAAGCTGGATTGAATTCAATGGAGCATAGTTTTGAGTATATAGGATTATACTATAAATCCCTTCTAGTGCAAAAGATAGATTATGGATTTTGATAAACCAAAAATAAATGCCTTGAAATATCTTCTATTTTCTTATAAGAAACATATTTTAAAAGATATATGTCATTAAATGCTTTTTGTAACATCTGTGACTACCATCACACATGATGATATCTTTAAATTCCATGGATTACGGGAAAAGAGATTTACATGTATGCTTATCTCTCTGTAGAATCAACGGAGCTCAGAAACATTTAAGCTAGGAGGCATCAAGTCCTAAATAAATCATTTGTTTGGCCACCAATGCAACAAGAAGAATGTTTTGCATTTTCCTGACAGCAAACACAGGGCTCTGTATCAAGGATACAAAGCTGCATTGAAAAACTCACACAACTCCTTCATAGTCCTCACAATAAATAAATATTGCTATAGTCTCTAGGATTATTCTGTCTGGCATAGACACATGATGAGTTTGTGTGCTAATAGTAGCTCTTTATTATTTGGAGCAAAACAGAGCTTATTAAAGTTACTTTTTTTTTGGACTACAAGTCCCAGAATTTCTGAACAAGGTTTTTGCACCATTGTACCATTAGACATTGTACACAATATTCTGAATAATGTTTATCTGAATTCATGTGACTTAAGGCATACATTCTCCATTGCAGGGTCATGTAGTGTTAACACTTTGCATTGATTATAGCTTATAGCACTAGCTTATAACACAGTGTTTTCATGTCAAAAACTGAATGCTTAAGTCAGGACCATGGTGGGGCTGTAGGCTCTTAATAAAAGGGTTGTCAGCCTCCTGTCTCAACAGTAACAATTTAGCTTGAATTTTCCTGTAAACTAGACAAATGAAGAATGAAAGTATCTCATGATTCCTGACATGGCATCAGATCCTTCTGATTTTTTGCATCCATCATCTTCTCTTCATTATATATTGCCTTCCCTTTCCACCTGAAATATCAAATGACAAGATCTTGGAATCCTCAAAGGACAGGGCTAGGGCTATTTAACATTC
The DNA here is from genome assembly GCA_948474755.1 of Ctenosaura bakeri. Taxonomy (NCBI): domain Eukaryota; kingdom Metazoa; phylum Chordata; class Lepidosauria; order Squamata; family Iguanidae; genus Ctenosaura; species Ctenosaura bakeri. Next base: position 139,614 of record CAOLHI010000249.1, on the reverse strand, counting down.
TGGGTCTACCCACTGTGAATGTATAATTCTTTAATTTAAAACGTGGGATTGGTAATCATGTGGTGCTCCACATTTTGTCAGAATGTAGCTTCCAGCATTCCTCATCAGTGACTATGTTGGCAAGAGCTGCTCGGACTTTTTTTTTTTTTTTGTATCCTGCCTCTCCATATGGATCGAGGCGGCGAACAACTTACAAATAGCATGTATTTTGAAACAGTTCTATACATGCCCCCAACAAGCTGGGCACTCATTTTACTGACCTGCGAAAGGATGGAAGGCTGAGTCAACCTTGGAGCCGGGCAGGATCGAACTCACAACCTTGTGGCTTGCAGTACTGGCATTTAACCACTGCGCCACCAGCGCTCCCTTGCAATCCACCATCATCTGGAGGGCTGCAGGAGTCTCACCCACTGCTGTGCCTCCCTCTAGTGCAGTGGTTCTCAACCTGTGGGTCCCCAGATGTTCAAAAACTTCAACTCCCAGAAGCCCTGAGCATTGACCATAGTGGTTGGGGCTTCTGGGAGCTGAAGTCCAAACACATCTGGGGACCCACAGGTTGAGAACCACTGCTCTAGTGTAACAGCAATACAAGAGTGTTTGGGGAGGGGATGGGCTTGGCACACCTGAAGCTTAGGTGGTGCTGCCTCAGCCATTCTCACTGAACAATCAGCCTGTCTAGCTAAGGCAGGCAGCAAACAGTGTTCATCTTCTGGGATCAATGTCTATCTCCCACTCTGTTGAAAAGATACCCAGCCAGAGAATCTGCCCTACCTTCTGGACCCTTGTAACCAGATGCTAACTACTCCTTTGTGCATCCCTCTCCTGATCTTGGTTTTGTCATGACTCATACCTTGGAGGACTCAGACACTAATTTCCAGGAGGCTGCAGCTTTCTCTGAGTCCAAGGAAATGGGGGCTAAGAAGGATCCTGTTCATCAGCAAAACATGGCAGAGGCTTCAGAAACTGAAGATAATGCCCCACCCCTCATCCTTCATTGAGAGACAGAGGAAAAACACTGAACCCAGAGCCATTTGAGTAAAAAATGCTCACTGATGAGACACCTGTTGACCTTGAAGGAGCTGCTCATAAATACTGCGGTGGTTGTCTCCCAGTCTTAGTGCTGACAAGTGTCTTAACTGGTTGTCAAGCAGTACTCTCCATTCCTGTTTGGACTGGCTCTGTTTTTGGACTATTCTTATTCTTTGCTGGCTCATGTACCTGGACTTCTGATACAACTCTTAGACTGGCCAGAGACTATCCTCATGCTTCTCCCTGCATCTTGCTCAACGAACCCATGACTGACCCAGACTGGACTGACTACTCGACCATTCCTATACCCAGCCTGCTGCCATGGGCACTTGCTGACTTGTGTTCAGGACAGGTTTTGCTGGCTACTGACTTAGCTCCTCATGGGGATGCAATTTACTAAATGTAAGCCCTGTAAATGTAAATAATGGGTTGACGAGATATGTAAAACATAAGGTCAAAAACAGAAAGCACAGAGCTGTCTGTATTAGAGCCCAGCAACTAATTATGGGCAGTGCATCAGTTACCCATATTTACTGGCCAAAAAAATACCCTCTGAAAATGGGTTGCGTCTTATACACCAGCAAATACGGTAACGCTAAAAACATAGGGAAGGGAAGGGGAGTGAAAGAAGTTTTCTCTGCCTGGGCAAAACAGGAAGGGAGGAGGTAGTGGAAGCCTTGATCTATAGGAACATAGATGGATGTTACTAAAATTTATCCTTATCTTCTCCTCCTCTCCAGTGCATTTTGACTCTGCTGGGAGTTTCTGCCCAAGCAAAACAGGAAGGGAGGGAAGGTGGTGCAGCACTCTTTTAATTCTCCTTCTCTCCTGGTGCAGCACTCTTTTCATTCCCCTCCTGTCCTGGTGCAACACTCCTTTTCTTCCCTTCCCTTCCTTTCCTGTCCATTTTGCTCACCAGAGAACTAAAACAAAATACCCCTTGAAAAATGGAGTGCATCTTATATGCTCGTGTGTCTAATACGCCAGCAAATATGGGTAAGTATAAACAAGATCAGAGAGTGTCCTCCAGACATCAGTGAGAATAAATCCACAGCAGGGGCTGTGATGGCTGATGCAATCAACTAGCTGATGCAATCAGGCCAAATGACAGGCAAAAGTCAAGATTTAATTATGCATGATCTGTTTATATTATCTCCAAAAATCTGATTGGTGGAGGGGATTATTGATACAAGATCCACTACAGATCTCTTCTCTCATTGGACCAGATGGAATAGTTGATAGGCTGGGCAGAAGCTAGGGAGAAAATAAAAGGAGTGAAGAGGAGACAGACTGATTCTGCCAGTCTCCAGCAAACAAAGTGAAAGCTGCCATGCAACCTCCTAGCCAATAAAGGTGTTTCTACTTCATAACTGCCTGGACATGCTGATAGCTATTGCTGGAAAATGCTAATTAGGCTACATTAGACAGAGGCCCTTTCTGCACCTTACCTTTTTTGCCACTGGGGTGCGGGGATCACACAAGCAGCCTCCAGTGAGAGGCTCTCACATCCCTGCTGCTTAGCTCTGCACGAGCTCTGCACGAGCTGCCTGCTCACACAAGAGCCCCACCTCTTCCTTCAGCAGCACAGCCTGGGAGTTTCCCAGGCTGCACTGGGGCAGGAAGCATGACTGGCGCAGCTCCGGAGGCTCCACACACCAGGTAAGTGTGCACGGGGCCTGGGAGCAATGTGTAATCACGCACCATTTTTGGCTTCCAGCCAAAAATGAAAAGCTGTGTGATCGGCGCCTGCTGACCTCTGGAGCATCACACGATTGTGAGTGTGTCATGCAGATCACTCCTCACTATCGCACGACACTCTAGGCGCCCTTTCACATGGCAAATGCTGTTGCGGAAATGGCCAGATAAAGTTAACATTATGATAAAAGGGACAAATGGCTAAAGCTATATGGTTTAAGATGAAAGTATAACTTCTGACTTTCCATGTAATGTAATGTAATGTAATGTACTGAATACCTTCACAGATCTCAAAAGCATGAAAGGACCTGATGATATAAAATGTGTACTATCCTATATGCCATGCAATGGAATGTAATAGAAGCCAAGCACCTAGATTTTGCAAAGTCTCTGTTTCTCCCAAAAGGAATGTAAATGTGTATGTGTGTGTGTGTGTGCATGATTATACATGACTATATAAAAAGCTTACCAATCAGTGTGCTTATTATCCTACATAAATATCCTGCAATTCTAGTACTTAAGAATTCTTAAGTGGAGTGTTGATGTTAATTGTGCCTGCCTGGTTTTAACCACCATCACAAGTTGAATGTTTAGGTAACTAAAAGGTGATAAGGGTGATCCCAGACAGAAGCAGATTAGCTGACAAATGGAAAAGGAACCTCAGTGCCTCAGCTCAGGGTCACTGGGGAAGTGGGGGAGAGTTTCACACCTGTTTCATGCCTGTTTCACTTGACTTCCAGGCTGCTAATTGCCCAAGCAGCTCCCCTCCTCTCCTAATGTATTACAATAACCCTGATGTAAAATATTTACATACTGTCCTTCATTAACAGATTTTAAAGAATTTGTTAAAAGTATTTGCTAAAAGAATTTGTTAAAACAATAATTAAGTTAAAACACCAATAAAATAATCAATAGTAAGCAGAAAATCTCAGCTAGGTATTAACATCAACAAATGTTTGGGTGAAGAAACAGGTTTTTAACAGGCATCAAAATGATTATCAAGATGGGTGCCTGTTATACTGGTAGCCAACTGCAAAAGCGATGAACCAATTTTTAAGGAAGTCACTGCTATGTAATAGATAGGAAGTAGGACAACATCAAATTTAAGGAAAAGATCCCTGGAATTTTCACAGGACCAAAGACACAAAGGACAGCTTATGCAGTTGCATTCCTGCTAGCAATTTTCTTGGCGCATGTCATATCCACAGCATGGAAGTAATGCATCACAAGTAATATAGTTACCTGGAAAAGGTTTCCCTTTTTATAATGAGGAAATAATGAAATTACATTTCAAAAGCAACATGACAGTGGGAATAAAGTCAGTGTAACAGGTAATTTTATTCTAATTTCTTTTTAAAGTTACTTTTTAAGGCATGCTTAACCATTTTAGAGCTATTTTAAAATTCCATGTCATTTTCTTATCACTCCTAAGATTTTTCTTTTTCATAAAAGTAATTAGCATTGCAATGGGTAATGCAACATATTACTTTTAAAATGTTGTAGCAATAAGGGCAACAAATGATCTTTCTATAACAAGCAGGAGGAATAAATTACTTTTTAATAAGTAACTTTCCAAGTTCTGCTCACAACATCAGACACCAGATGGACTTTGCTTTGGTGCTTCATTCCCAGATATATGATGCAAAATATATCCATAATGAATATAATTGATGTAATGGTGAAAGAAGAAGAAAATGGTTTTAAAATGAAATATGTATTTTAATCAAAATAGCTTTCCCTACAAATTTCCAGAATTAAGAATCCTCTCTTACTACACATCCCAGCTCCATTTTGCCTCTGTTCTCAGTGGTTTAGGATTGTGTGGTTGCTGAAATCACTTTCAGTTCCCCCTCTAGATAGAAAAATGTGTCCTCCCATTACCATTGTATCTAATTTCCTGGGACCCAAAGCAATCATAAACTTGAACTGATAGAGAAACAGCTTAGCAACAAGCTGTAAAGAGTAGGAAGTTGCTAGGAGAATGTAGTAGGTGATTTGCTAAGCTTTTCTGTTTGAGATCATTTTGCATTAACAGCCCACAAGGAGCTTTGATTTGACAGCTATTTTGTAGCCACTTAGCAGTTAGTGCAGCTGCAAAATCCCAAATGATGCTCTGTGTCTTGCATACTAACCAGACACAGCCATTTTCAGAAATGAAAACATTTTCTTATTATTACAATAGATGATTCTTTCCTAGCTACTATGTCACTAGCTTAGACCTGATACCCAGTGCTAAAACTATATTGGAAGGGCTAATCTAAATCAGATGCCTAAAAACAAAAGCAACACAAAACAAACGTTGAAGGTTGATGACTGGAATTATCAAAATAATAAAGGACAAAATGAGCAGTAATCTATATTTAAATATATTGTGTTAAAAGCACTGGAAAAGATTTCACCCATTCTTCAGTGCTATTTTCATGATTTGAATCTCCCCTTCAGACTGGTGCTAGCCCTTCAAGGTAAACAATATGGATATATCTACCTTGGGTACCTTAGGGGCCAAAGAAGCTTCAGAGGAGTGAGATCTTGATCAGAAAATTTGTACCTGAAGGTTTAACCTTTTTTCCACCGCTACTTCTTTATCACATATTCTGGTAAATAGTGAGATGTTCTTTACAACATTCCATCATCAAAGTAAAAACAGAATTGTTTTCTCCAGATCCCAGTAATGATTTCCTGCCTAATATGTAGTTTGACCAGAATGCTCTTAATTTGTTACAGGTTGTGCCTCCCTTAATTGAAATGCTTGGAACCAGAAGTGTTCCCTATCTTGGACTTTTTAGGATTTTGGAATTCAGTACTTTTTTGGAATAACCTGATATCTCATTTGTTTTTTACTTGGGCCCTTTCCACAGGACAGCATGCTCCTGGCATAGGGACACGAGAGGAGCGGGACCACGATGGCACTTCCACGTGATGCCGTCATGGTTTCACCCATTTCACATCACCAGCCAGCACAATCACAGGGTATATCATTAATGGAAAAACTCCATCCACGGCCTCCAATCACACGAGCCTTCCGTGGCCACCAGCCATACAGAAGGTCTGGAAACATGATCACACCCTTCCTTCCCCACTGCAGCATAGGGAGAAGGTCGGCTGCAGTGCAGAAGGAAGGAGCATGTCTCTTGTTCTTTCTTCTGCAGACAGCCAGTCAGGTGCAGAAGGGAACACTGGGGACATGCTCCCATCCTGGCTGTGATAGATGATGCCTCTGAGATCGAGCAGCAACTGATTGTGCCAAGAACTGAGCCAACATCCCCCACACTGGAAGGTCAAGCAGAGACAGAGTTGCCCCAGCCAGCTCATGTCGGAGAGGGAACCAGCAGTGATGTAGAGGAGTGGCAGCCACCTGTGCCCATCAGCCCTCAATCATGAAGAAGGCTGAAACGGGCTGCTCAGAGGGAGGCTGCATGGACTAGGTTGAAGAAACAATAACAACCAGCACCTGTTCACAGTGGCTATTTAAGTCTGCCAGCATGGCTGCTCTTTGCTTGCAGCACATTACTAGCAGGCCCTCACGACCTTCATGTCTCCTGCTCCCTAAAACCCTCCAGACAGATCTCTACCTCCTGGACCTTAGGACTGGACCTTGGCCTGGCTCAGCTTGTGTTTTTCCTTGTGTTTGGTGCATTCAGACTCTCCCTGCAAGTATCCCTGACTTCCCTGCTCCCTCCTCCCTTGCTGGCTGAGGCTCGGCAGGGAGAGAATCCTGACATTGGCAGAGACACTGCCTGGATTGTGACAGGCTGATGCCAGAGAGTATTGTTATGCAGAAAAGGTCTCAGTATGAGACCCGAGCTGGAGACAGACTGAGGATCTGTGAAATAGTGGAGATCCAAACATAGTGCTCAGCGCAAATGTATACCTTACACCACTTCACCAATCTTCAGTCTCTCTCTTTTTGCCACCATCTGCCCACTTCTGCCTTTGAGGTAGCAGCTGCAGTGCTCCTCAGATCTGAGGGACAAACGAGTTCTGCATCCACTGTCCCAAAGATGGAAATGGGTAGGTTGGTAGCAAAAAAAAGGAGAGAGACTGAGGATCTGAGAAATGAACAAGCAGGATCACTGCCACTGCCACTGCCACAGAAGCGGGCAGCTGATGGCAAAAATTTTCCGGTTTTGGAAGTTTTCAGATTTCTTGATAAGGGAGGCACAACGTGTATTAATGTCAGTGTCATTGCTGTTATTCTACTAAGTTCAGGGGCGAGGGAAATGCAACCCCAGTAGCAATTTTTGCAATCCCAAGCCCCAATGGGAGAACTCTGAAGCACCCAGACTTACCACTGATATTTTTTTCAGCTAAAAATACACAAAAAACATGCAATGCGCTACAAAAAGCATAATGTTTTGGTTCCCTTTGCCCCCACTACCCCTTATAAGCCCAGCTACACCACAAAACAAAAATCAATAACGTCTTGTCAGAATCCCCAGATCAAAGCGATGTAAAGACACAGGTGGAAAGATGGCTCCCAACTCCTCCACATCTTCTCCCTGTACTAACTGAATGATTTAAATAAATATTAGAATGGTCAGTATGTCTTATCATTTGTTAAGAGACTGAATTGCTCTTCCTTACTTTTGTTTGAAGTCCCAGATACAGTCCAAACTTTGAAACGTTGTGGAAAATTAAACAAATAGCAACAATTGGATACAGACAGACTACCTTGTTATTAATGTGTTCATTGGGTAGCAGCAGGACATGCCATAGTTATCTGTTCTGTGTATGTTTGCATTTAGACTCCAAAAGACAGGCTTTCACCTAGGTAAGGATCTCATGGAGCTTGCTGGCATATTGACCACTGTCAGATGCTGCAAACTAGCCCACAGATAATATTTGACCAGTATCCCTGAACCAGTATCAAAATAAGTTTGGTGGCTTTGCACAAGATCCTAGTGCCTGTATGTTGACAAGGATGAAGCATGGGATCTATAAGTGGCTGATTTTTTTGTTGAAGTACGGGATCTATAGGTGGCTGATTTTTTAGTTCTGTGACAGCTTAAGCCACCTTCACCTTAATTGTTGACTGAAGAGTGAAAGTTCAGGCTTTATTTACAAATGATATAACCTCCTCCCTACCCCAGCTCACTGAAGATTCTGCCTTCAAGCTTCTATCCTTCTTTTCAAGAATATAGTAAAATGTGATGCCTGCCAGAGGAAAACCAAGTTCCCAAATGAGAGAATGAGGTAGTGTCTCCTCCCAATGCAGAATGAAAGCAGTGCAAGATGAAAGCATAAATGAGGTTGGAGTGACCCAATGAAGTACCCATCTGTAGGGAGAACTCCATAATTACCTGGGGTGCTGGATCTTTTCAAGAAGAGGACCCTTCTTCTGTAGAGACCTTACACTGATGTGCCTTGAGTTACATCCTAGGTGGTTCCTGACTAAAGGAGTGGTTAAAAGCAATGTCAGTATCTGGTCCCAAAATTTTTAAACCATTCCTATATTCTTGTTCCCAGTTGGTTCCCTATATCTGAACTGGTTTGACCCTGCTGCTGGACAACTCTCACTTCACATGCTTCATCTCAGGATGCTGTAAGATCTGGGCTGCCTTGAGTCCTGGATTGCTTTTGTGCCTCTGACTCTGGAACACTCTCCCTTGAATCACTTGCCATTTGGTACCTTATTCCCAGTGCAGCCCTTTGAGCTTGCCTCTAGAAGTTGTTGTAGTTGCTGTTGTGTCTTCAAGTCATTTCCAACTTATAGGGACCCTAAAGTGAACCTATCACAGAGTTTTCTGGGTCTGAGAGTGTGCGATGCACGCAAGATCACTGCTTCTGCCAAAATAGATTGTGTGAATGTGAATGGTTGCAATGACCAACTGCTCCTCCCTTCTCTTGCCTTTCTTCTCATTTCCTTGGCTTGCATTAACCTACAGTTTCTCATTCCATCCAAACCAAGAAACCAGTACTGAGCCAAGATTTCCTAGTCTGAACACAACAAGAACTTTGGTGTAATGCAAGCACAACTTTCCTGTTACCAAACCATGGCTTGGACAGACTATACATATATAAAGTTAATTTTAAATAGTTCCCATTAAAAGCAGCATAGCTTAAGTTAAACATCGCTAACTTTTTCCCTTGGCATACTTTTTTCATGAGAGTCTGACTCTAGTTATTATCTTTTCTTTAATGATTATTTGCAAGCAACAGTTCTAACACAAAACTCTATATAGAATTTTAGTTATGTAGTTTATATCAATTTTTGTATGTCACAGAACAGTTTTACAGGGTGCCTGACAAATGAATATATATATAAATAAATTGCACATTTTATGCTTTTATTTTACAACTTAGACTGATGGATGTACCAAAGATATATTTTCTATTAAAGTGAGATTCACCAGGGAGGCCAGTACTTTGGCTAGTCTAAAATACCATATTTTATTATTCTGCTGAGACTTTATAGGGAAAAAGATATTAGATGCCTGTCTGGAGAAAGTTCCACTTTGGGAAATGAGTGTGTAATGATCTAATTATTAACTTGGGGATTTCTAACCCTCATCACATCACTTTCATTTAGCAAAAAGATTGAGAAGTCCTCGGTATTCACATGTTCTATCTTTTTTTAAAAATGGAAACAACTTAGCTAAATGCTTTATGAAAAGTTATTTTTAATGTTTCCTCACCATCCTCTGCACAGATGTTTACAATACATTCCTTACCATTACTTCATAAAACACATAATCTAATTGCCTCCTTGGTTATGACCATAGTTTAATGAGAGAAACATCTTCTTCTGCCCCTTAGATGAGCAAATCCACTTTTTCACAATTGCTTTTATACAAGTCAAGCCAGCCCTACCATTAGACAGAGTGAGACAGATGCTTCAGGCAGTAGATTTTTTTTTTAATTTTTTTTTTATTTATATAACTGAATCACAAATACAAAACAAGAAAAAAAAATTAAACACCATGTGATATACATAATAGTGAATTAAAAAATTTTTTTTTCTTTTTCTTTTTTTCTCTTCTCTTAAGCAATACTAACTTTCATTGTTATTTTGCACCTTTACCCTTAAATTTATAAATCTGTTCAACTGTTATAATTTCACATTTAATTCAATATTTTTCACATCCCCTTTAATCTATTTCTATTGTTAATTCTTTTAACTTTTTTTTTAAAAAAAAACATTAACATCACTTATCCATTTAAATCTATAAATCACAAGTTTGACACACACACCTACTAAGAATTACAAAATATACAACATAAAAGAAAAACAAAACTAAAACTAAAAAATACCCACCCCCCAGAGCCAACTTTTTATTTAATCCACTTTCCAAAATTGCCATTCTTCTTTTGACAGGGTAGTATTACTATCTCTTTTCAGAACTTTATCCAAAAATATTTTCCAAATTTCTTCAAAATCATTCCCTTTAACCAAACCTTTCATAAACCTAATTCTACATGTTAGTTTATCATTAATTGCAATTTTCCACACTTCGTTATACCATTCCTCTATTTGAAATTTTTCATTTGCTTTCCATTTTTTTGCTATTATTAATCTCGCTGCAGTTAACAAATTTGTTATTAATTCTTGCTTTACTTGAGTACACTCAACCTTATCATATATAGACAACAATGCAATATTTGGACATACTGGTATATCTGCTCCTATAATCTCTTTTATCTCTTTAAAAACCTTTTGCCAAAACTCCATTATCTTATTGCAATTCCACCACATATGCATATATGTACCAATTTCTTGACATCCTCTCCAACATAATCTTGAATATTTCTCATCTATTTGATTTAATTTCACTGGAGTCAAGTACCATTTCCACACTAATTTATAATAATTCTCTTTTATTCTTATTGATAATTTTTTTAAATGACGTTGTTTCCAAATTTTTCTCCATTCTTGTATATCTATATTTTGTACTATCTCTTCCTCCCACATTTTTCTAAGAAAATCCTCTTCTTGTTCTTTTGCTAATATTTTATATATTTCACTTGTAATACCTTTTAGTATTTCATTTTCTTGCATATTTTCTCTTTGAATAATAATTTGTTCAAATTTAGTATATTCTTTAAAATCCTTAACATATCTTTTCATACTCTTTGTCCATTGCTCTAATTGTATATAATTTAACCAGGATATTTTAGTTTCCTGCAATCTCTCTTTCATTCTATCTTTATTTATCATTATTTTCATCCATTCTTTTAATCTATAAATTTTTTGTTTTTTTATTTCTTTCTCTATTATTTCTCTTAAATTTATTGGAAATTTTTCCATCATCACTATCGGAGTTAATATTGATATATTCAGTAATAATTTTCTTTTATTTTTTTTCCATATTTCTATTATATTTTTTATAAAAGGATTTTCTATCTTCTCCATTTCTTTCTTTGAAAAATTCCTAAAAAATATATTTTCTAATTTTGTCTCAATATTCATATCTTCTATCTCTAACCAATCTAAATCACCCTTTCCTGAAACCCCCTCTATGATATATCTCAATTGATTTGCATAATAATACCATTTTAAATTTGGAAGTCCCAGGCCACCTTCTTTTTGACTTTTATACCAATATTTCTTATTAATCCTCGATTTTTTATTTCCATTACAAAAATTATTTAATATCTTTTGCCACTCCTTTAATTCTTCCTCTGATATTTTTATTGGTAACATTCTAAACAAAAAGTTAATTTTAGGTAAAATTTTCATTTTTACCACTGCTATTCTACCAAACCACGATAGCTTTATATTTTTGTACTCCTCTAATTTCCTTTTTGTTTCTAATCTTAATTTCTTGAAATTTTTTTCCTGTAATTCTTGTAAATTTTTTGTAATCTCTATTCCTAAATATTTAATTGATTCTTTTATTTTAAGTAATCCTCTTTTACTACTTATAAATTTTTGTACTTCTTCTTTAGTATAATTAAATAACATTATTTCTGATTTGGCCCAATTTATTTCTAATCCCGTCTTCTCCCCAAACTCTATTAAATGTTTATCTATCCTATCTATCTTTTCAATTGGATCCTTAATTGTCAACAATGTGTCATCTGCAAATAAGCTTATTTTATTTTTTTCCTTAACTCCAATTCCTTCCAAATTCTCATCATTTCTTATCACATTCGCTAACATTTCTATAACTATTGCAAATAAAACTGGAGATAATGGACATCCTTGTCTCGTTCCTCTTGTTATTTGAATCTGTTCTGTAAATCCATCATTTACCATCACAACAGATGTATTATGTGAATACAATTGATTTATTAACCCTTTAAATCTCTCTCCTAATCCTATTTTATTTAAAATTGTTTTTAATGCCGGCCATTCCACACAATCAAAGGCTTTAAATATATCTAGGGCTAAAATTCCAGCTTTTTGTTTATCTCTGTCCATTATATTTATTTTATTTATCGTTTTCCCTATTAAATTTGCCATCTGTCTTCCTTGAATAAAACCACATTGATCTTTATGTATATACTTATAAATAAATTTATTTAACCTCTTCGCCATTATTGCTGTCAAGATTTTTGCATCTTGATTTATTAAAGATATTGGTCTATAAGAACCTGGATCCATAGGATCCTTATTTGGTTTTAAAATTAATATTATTAGTGACTGCTTCCATGATAATGGAATTTTTTCACCCCTCAATATACTATTATATAACACTTTTAGTTTAGGAATTAAACCTTTTTTAAATGTTTTATAATATTCTGGACCTAGTCCATCCAATCCTGGTGATTTTCCTCCTTTTAAATTATTTATTACTTCTTCTATTTCCTCTTCTGATATCATTTCTTCCATCAATCCTTTATCTTGTTCTGTTAGTCTTACTTTCCAATTTTTATTAATATACTCCTCTATGTTCTCTAAAGATTTATCTTCTGCTGAATACAATTCTGAAAAAATTCCTCAAATATTTTTAATTTCTCTTTCATCAACCTTTTTTCTTTACCAAATTTATCTTTAACTACGCCAATCATATTTCTAGTTTTTTTTGATTGTACTGATTTAGCCAGCATTTTAGAATTTTTATTACTATATTCAAAATATTCCCTTTCCAAGTATATTAGATTTTTCTGAACTTCGTCCATTTCTATCTTTTCTAATTCATCTCTTTTTGCTTGTAATACTATCAATTTCTGTTTAGTTCTTTCTATTATATAATCATTCTCTAGTTCCTTTATTTCTTTTTCTAATTTTAATTTTTTTTCTCCTAATTGTCTCTTTAATTTGCTTGATTCTTTAATGCATAATCCTCTTACCACTGCCTTCATTGTATCCCACAATACATCTTGTGTTACTTCCTTATTGTTTATATCCCAAATTTCTTGCCACTCCTTCTCTATTTTATTTACTATCTCCTTATAATTAAATAACTTAGTATCCAGTCTCCACCTTTTTGCTTCTCTATAATTCCTTTTCATAGTTATATCCAAGTTCATCAGAGCATGATCTGTCACTTTTATTGTTTCAATTTCTGTATTTATTAATCTAGGTATCATATTCTTTGAAACAAAAATATAATCTATTCTTGAGTAATTTTTATGAACTGATGAATAATACGTATATTTCTTTTCTTCACCCTTTATTAGCCTCCAAACATCTATCAGTTCATTTCTACTCACTAATTTATTCAAAATTGTTATATTATTATATCTATCTCTAATTGATGAATCTGATTTATCTTTCCATCTATCCATCACCATATTAAAATCACCTGCGATTATTGTATAATCTCCTTTCATTTTTTTGATCTTATTAAATATTTCTTCATAAAACTCTTTTTGCTTCTCATTAGGTGCGTAAATATTCATTATGACATATGTTTCTCCATCTATTTCACCTTGTATAATTACATATCTACCTTTTTCGTCTAACTCCACACTTGTTACAATGAAATTGCATCTTTTGGAAATTATTATTGCAACTCCTCTTGATTTGGATGTACCAAATGCTTCCTCATAAATAGCTACCCAGTTCAATCTAAGCTCATTTTTTTTATCTCTTTTCCCATGTGTTTCTTGTAAAAAAATTATATCGGCCTTATCTTTTTTTAATATCGATTCTATCCTTTTTCTCTTTATTATTGACCCCAAACCTTTCACATTCAATGTTGATATTCTCAATCTATTCTCCATTTTTCATATTTTGAATTTTCTAATCCCACTCCCCATTGGCTCTTTAATGTGATGGTGCTCCCCTTCCCCTTCCCTTCCCTTCCCCCCTCCCACTCCCCTCCCCCTTCCCGCCCTCCCCTCCCCTCCCCACACAAACATTTGTCCCCCCTCTTCCTCCAAAGCGCTTCTGCCTTGGAAACGACCAGCCATGGTCCTGGGGGGGGGTGTGTGAAGGTATGCCAACTCCCGGCATAGAGACCAATACCCTCTCCCGATTTATTTTCTTTCCCATATTTTTTTCCCTCTCTTCCCCCTCCCTTCCCTCTCTCTACCCTCTTGCTTTATATATATATAAATCTATCTCTATGCATTTATAATCTATAAGAATATATTTTACTCAGTAGTCATCTACCCTTCTCCTACTCTATAAAGTTCTTCTTCTGTTATATCATATTGTTTCTTCCAGTCCTCCTCAGCCTCTGTCCTTTCGTTTATCTCCCGAAGTCTTCTTCTTTGCTCCTCCTGTTGCTCCTCCCGCTGCTCTTTCTTCAGTTACTCCTCCCACTACTCCTTCCTCAGTTGCTCCTCCCGCTGCTCCTTCTTCTTCCTTTTCCTCTTGCTGGATCAGTTTCAGTTCTTTCAGGAGTTGCAATCCTTGTTCAAGAGAATTTATTCTGTGGTATTTGCCAGCATATTGGAATTTCAGAAAGATGGGATATCCCCAACTGTATCTTATCCCAACTCTCTGTAGAACTATGATGCAGGGTTTCATTTCCCTTCTCCAATTTATTGTTTCGCGGCATAAGTCATTATAAATTTCCACTGTGTTATCTCGATACTTCAATATTCCTGGATTCTTTCTAACAGCTCTCATCAAATCATCTTTCTTGTTGAAATTCGCAATTCTCATTATAATATCTCTGGGAATTATTCCTCTTTTTGCAGCTGACACACGATGAATTCTCTCTATGTCATGATCTTCCCATAAAATCTCAGGAACAATGCTTTTTAGCCATTTTAAAACTTCCTCTTTCAAGGATTTTTGACTTTGTTGTGGCTGCTCTGCAAGTCCACGAATCCTCACATTGTTTCTTCTGTTCTGGTCTTGGAGCTGGATAATTTGTCTCTCTAACAAAGAAATCCTGCCATCATGTTCTGCTAGTCTGGTCTGCTGATTCCCTTGGGTTTTTTTTATATCATCCACTTTAAGGTCCAATGCTTTTAACTCCTGTGAGATTTTTTCCTGCAATTGCCCCATTTCTGCCCTTATATTAGATGTTATTGTAGTAACAAGAGCTTGATTAGACTCTGTAATAAGCTTGTGTATAAAAGTTTTTATCTCTTCATTAGCTCCGTTCGCAGCTTTCTTCGCCGCCATTTTAATGACTTTTTCGTCTCCGTTAAAGTTTAAGTTTATATTTTCAAAATCTCTAACTAGACGATTATATGTTTTATCTGTTGCTGTAGGTCGCTTCCAAACAGGGTGTTTATAGACCTTTTTTTTAGGCGGCATATATCTCAAGGACCACAAAGGGGGAAAAAAAAACTGTTTTGCTCTCGGTCCGTTTCAACAGTTATTTGCAGTTTAAACAGAGTCTTTTATTTTCCCTCCAGTTGGAGAAGAATCGAAACCAATCCACTATCTTATCTTACATTCTTTCCCACATTATTCAATTAATTACTCACATTCTTTCTTTGTTTTGAAAAAGGCTTCTGGAATTATTTTATAATCATCTGTTCCGGGAGTCGAATATTTAGCCTCTCTCTGCCATCGTAGTTGGCTCCTCCCCCCCAGGCAGTAGATTTTTGATGCCACAGAGGGGCAACAAATTATTTCCTTTGCTATTATTGTTATCTTTACTGCTAGCGATGGAGAGGAATACTTGGGAGGATGTTATACCTAATGTCCTAAAATAACTTGGCCAGGTTTGAGTACTACACATCTTGATTTGTGTGGCTTATCAGGGGAAGTGGAAAGATCTATTACTCTCTCTGACACAACATGTCTTGGACCAACCCTAATGAAGGGTAGAGTAGCCTCTTCTCTGATTTACAAACCAAACTGTTTTATGTGCTAGATTCACAGTTTCAGGACTTGACTTTTCTTTTTTATTGAAACATAAACATAAACTGTTAAGCTGATTGAAACACGAGCAAGGTTTATTTATTTTCTTACTTATTTTGCTCATTTATAGCTTATCTTTTCCCTAATAATGGGACTCAAGATATGTTGAAAATAATGCAGATTAAAACTATACAAAAATGTCAACAAAAAGAATATTTATAAAACATTATTTAAATATAAAAATTACTTAAAAGACAAACAATTGATAAAATTAAAACAATTAAAATGGTCTACTGCGCCATTTCTCAGTCAAAATCACAGAAGTACCCCTGGTCTGGCAGTGATTTTCCCACAGCAGAAAAAAAATACAGCCCGTCTGATTTTCTTCTGCTTGCAGATTCAAACACAGTCTTACAGAACCACCTGCTTCTGTGTGAATTAGGTCACTGTGCTATATGCATACATACTACTCTTCCTCTGCCATTCATTCCCTAACACTCCCCTACACACACATATAGATAAGTCCATAAAAATCATATAGCAGTGGCGGGGGCAGGGGATATTCAGTAATATGCAATTACAGCTTAACATAGTATAGTCAAGGTCAGGAAGTAGGGCCGCTAGAACTCAAATGGAGGAGTCATATCTGTGTATGAATTTCTTATGTGGTCAATCATAGAGGATCGGAGCACCTTCCTAGGAAAGTATGCAATTTTGGTATTTCCACTGGTCTACCCACCCATGGTAGCCACTGGACTCTCCCAGGCAGGAACAACTATAAAGGGACTTCTTGTGCAACTTAGGCCTTGCTTAAGCAACAAGGCCTTCTCCATTCATTCATTGCAACATGTACTTGACATACCCTCCAGTATTTCACAGATGAAATCCAGGACACATGTGGCCAAGCAAAGCAGAATGTTGTAACGATAGTCAAAGTTATTAATGAAGAAGAACACATAAGCTAGGATACATGTTAGCAGTTTGCTTTTGCCTGAACCCACTGGAAAGGTCAAGATTCCATCCCCTCCTCTCTTTTGCCCCTACTTGAGTTAATTGAGTGCAAGCTACTTTTGCACTTTGATATCAATTAGCAGCAACTGAAGTAAGCAGAGGACAACAGAGAGAAATGGAGGAGAGAGAAACTGAGGCATTTAAAAAAATGGGACAAGAAAGGATTAATCACAACTCTCCCTGCCAAATCAGAAAAGTTGGATGATACTGTCTTCAACATGCTATTCACTTCTGATTTCTGGCTCTGGCCTTGGCACCAACCTGTAGTCAACTCTCAGGATTGATCGTTATTTGTTCTCATTATTCCCACGGTTCCAGTCCTGTGACTGGAACTGAGCCCAGTTCTGAGCGATTCCTCTTGGTTGTCAGCTCTGATTCCATGGCTATTTCCACACTACACTGTTATAGTACTATTATTCCACTTTCAACCTCCTGTGGAATTCTGGGGTTTGTAGTTTACTGAGGCCAAAGAGCTCTCTGGCTGAGGCCTTTTCACACCTTACCTTTTCCAGCGTCAGTGCGAGGGAATCATGCGAGAAGCCTCTTCCGAGAGGCACTCACGTCCCCTCTACTGCTCCTCCACACCAGCTCCATGCTGGCTGGAAGGAAGCGTAGCGCTCCACCCCTTCCTTCCACAGCGCAGCCAGATACTTTCCCAGGCTGTGCTGGGGGAGGAAGCACGATGGCCATGCCTCCAGAGCCTCCACACACAAAGTAAGTTTGTGTGGGGCCGGGGAGGGATGCATGATCGCTTGGTCAATAAGTGAAACTTAATAAGTTCAAATTATCTGTTTCCGCACATAATGATGAGAATTGTTTTCACCTTCTTTCACCTCTACCACGCCTGAGGAAACCAGAAAAATGGATGCACTGGAGCTTTTCTTGCTCTACAGTAGAAAATACATTAAACTATTTTGTTTTATAATATGTGTGAACTTATGAAAGCATACTTTAATTTGACAATAAATTCTAAAATGTGAAAGGGCAGGCATGTACTCTATAAAAGAAGTCAATCCTTTGATACTCCCAAATATGCCAGGTTCTTCATTTTCTAAAGTACCTAACCTTGGCTGATTAGTTCATGAAGTAAACTGACAACTGCAACACAAGGCAGATTTTTTTAAAAGCCAAGCAACCTAGATACAGATGACTGCCCAGAAATTTATTAACGCAGGCATCATTGAAAAAAACCTGAAAAACAATATGAAGATATTGGCACACAAAGGCCTCTGGGGAGGAAATGAGGATCTGTCCAGAAACGGGCATTAGTCTCAATTTAGGATTTCCAAAGCATCTCTAATTCTGAGAAGTGATGTATAATGATGAAAATCAGAGAGACAATGTAAAAGAAATATTAAAATGAATACTGTTTTTGATCAGTGTTGCGATTGGACTTTTGGTCATAATACGGATGGTGATAAAAATTAATCTTTGTCACATATGATAAACATAATGGAGTATTATTAGACTATGGGGAAAATCCATTGTTAGCCCTACCTTGAGCAAACTTGTTGAAAATAATGCAATTTTAATTATGACTAAAAATTCTCATTCATTTAATGAATCCACTTCAGGTAGAACGAATGTTAAATTCATCCTTATATTAAACGACTATTAGATTTTGCCATCTATTTTAAATATAAATGTATGCTGAAGCTGAAGACCAGCTGCCCAGAATTAATTCCATTTAATTCAGTAGGATGTATTCTAAGGTAAATGTGTGTAGGATTTCAGCCTGAGATATGCCTTTGGAGTGCATGTATTTCTTTATGATGATGATGTTTTTCCAAACATATTTCATCTCATTTCCTTCCATTTAGCAATTGGTATTCAAATATTACACATTCTTTTTTTCCATCTCCATTCACCAACCCACCCACCTCACTTTTAATCTAGCAGTAACACAGTTAAGTAGGTTATGCTGAGGAGCTAAATTGCCTCAAGGTAATATTATGAGTGTTACATTTTGAGGAAGCTGGGATTTGACCTGCCCATTGGACAGAGGGGGTGGATGTGAACACAGAGTTCATGAAATGAACATGGATATGAGAGAAAAACTGTAATTTTAAGCAGATCTGATAAAAGCATTTTGATTTTACAATTACTTAGTTTATAATACTATATTTATTGTTAAATATACAGTACATGCAGAATATAATATTTATGGTTTCAGCTTTTTTGAGTGGGTGGCTTTCCTAAACTCTACATAAAGTCCATGGTTACTCTCCTTAAAATTTGTTTTTTGTCATTCTTCATCACTGATAATTTTAATGTTTGGGTTGCCTGGCCGCATCCTTTTGACTACATTCTGATCTTACTTGGCCACATGTGCCAAGTGACACTGGATGGTATAAAGCTATGGTATGCAATCAGAGTACAACCTGAAACAAATTAGTTTTTTGGGGAGTCACAAGAAGATAGTAAGGTCCTCATAGATCCAAGAGGCACGACTCCTCTGCCCTAGAGGAGTAAACCCTAGAACTGGAAAGGAACAGTAGACAAGGCAGAGAAGACTGCTGTTCTATACCTTCCAGTCATTTCTGACTTATACTGACACTAAGGCATTACCTCCGTTTCTAGCCTGGACTTGTGGGATATTAGATATCATTTTGATATCAATAATTTGGCCTTCTATACCCCTTTTCCCTCCACATGCTTGCAAGCCCCCTGGACAAGCTTGCATACAGGTACGGCCGCTAATCGCTGAAATATTCCAAACAAATACAGGCAGGCCAGAAATAGCCAGACCGCCGCTTCAGGAGACCTCAAGGCAAGTACCACATTATGTATGCATGCTACTTACAAAGGATTCCCTGCCCCGAGCAGGCAGCTTGACTAGCCGAATACTCAACTGTCAAAGCACTCCGCATTTGCATACTGGCTACTCTGTTGACAATTCGGTCTTAACTCAATCATGTAAAATACTGACCTTTTGGAGGCTTTGTCTCCAGCCCGAAACTCATTGTTGTCCCCAAGAACAGACTAGCCTATGGCCACATTTTCCCCTATAAGAACCGCTGACTTTGAGTGCTTCCTCGGATCGCTCTTGGCTTCCATCTCACCTTGCTGTCACTTCGTTCAGCGAGCCTTCCCCTCAGCCCCACGTGCTAAGAAACTCCATTTCCACAAACCTCTTCTTCAGACTACCCAGGCTTCAGTACAGGTGTAGTATTTCCATACAAAACCTCCTCTCAAAATCCCTCTATCCAACTCCAACCTTTATTTCTATAGTTCTCTGTGTGAGTGTGTTGCATACATGTGTTTGACTGTATATTAATAAAAACAATAATTATTATTTACTTCTGTTTGCTCCTTGACTTGGCCTGACCCCGTAGACATTGGGTAAAAGATCTCGCTACGTTGCCTCTCATATTGCTAGCTTGTGCTCTTTTGACCAATTCCCAACTTTGTAATTTGGAGCGCACTTAGGTGTCCCTCACGGGACTCCCAGAAATCAGGGTGACAAAGGTGAACCTATCACAGAGTTTTTTTGGCAAGATTTATTCAGAGGGGGGTTACCATTGCCTTCCTCTGAGGCAGAGAGGCTGTGACGTACCCAAAGTCATCCATTGGGTGATCTTCGGCAAGTCAAAGGTCAAAGTCACTCAAGGTTACCCTGTGGGTTTCCATGTCTGAACAGGGATTTGAACCCTGGTCTCTCAGTGTTCTAGTCCAGTGCTCAAAGCACTACAGTACTCTAGCTCAGGGAAAGAACAATGGAGCATAAATACTCATGTAAGATAGGGCCAGTGACCACCACGTAAAGGGAATGATACAGTAACAGTAAGTCAAAGAGGGTGGCCAGCACCCAGCTGGAAACAGATCAGTCTGAGAAAGAAGTCAAATTCCCCATGCAGTTTTACATTCGCCTGCTCTAATGGCACCAACAGCTTCTTCATTTTGACCTCTGGCTGATGCAGATGCAGTATGACAAACCACAGGCCAGAGGGAAAGCATTCACCTGGAACTGTCTTTGAAATTACTGCATTTATATGCAGCGAGGCATATCTAAGTGGTATACAGAATGAAGGCAAGCTTCCAAAGCCAAAACGTTGAATTCAACAAAATGAAAGATTCTATTTGCCGATATAGGTCTCCATTTCTTAGTGTGTGTGATGCATCTGGCTCTTTGCCAGGTTTGTTGGTTTATCTATCTATTTATAGGAGCAAGATGTTGCAACAAGAAAAATCATATTTGGCTGAAAAAAAAAGAATCTTCATAGATCTGAGTCTGCATGAGATTTGAAACAGGCACCTAAGCAATAGATATTTTTCAGGTAGGTACAAGGAAGGAAAGGAGCCCCTCCAGCCAAGTTATTCTGGTTACACAACAGGACTGCAGTTTATTTATTTATCTGCTGATTGGATTTATAACTCACCTTTCTCCTGAGATGGAATTTAAGGTGACTATCCAGAAGAAATGGATGTATCCTGTAAACAGAATCTGTTTTACAGAAGTGGTAATGTTAACACAGTTATGATATGTCTGGTGAGAGCACTAGATATCCTTTTGATATCAAATAATTTGGCCTTTGCTGCCACCCTACTCCACGTGTTTGCAGAGGTCCACCAGACACGCACGTATTAGGAGCGGCCATTAATGGTTGTACATTCCAAACCTCATTTAGCCAGGCAACTTAAAGCCTCTACGATGCTTCAGGAAAAAACCCTCTTGCAAACCGGCCTTGCTCAGCGCGAATCTATACAAACACACATGGCCAAGTGCCGAGCCATTCCTTTATGTTGGGCCATCAGCATACTGGCCATACTATTGTCATCCAGCACTAAGCTCATCATGCAAAACCTGACCTTTTCCAACTCCTTTGTCCAGCTCCAAATTCCCTTTGTTCTCACCGAGCATGGCATAGCCTGTAGGTAAAATCCACTCTATAAAAGGTCCCCATTTTCAGGACTACCTGGGACTACTTTGAACTTCCATCCCGCCTTGCTGTCGGTTCGTCCAGTGAGCTCCCCTCAGCAAACCGCACTGAGTTTCTTCCCCTGCAACTTCCTCTTCTCTCTAGGACTACGAGACCGGGTGTCGTATTACCCATTCCCCAACGTTCTCTATTTCTCAGTTAGCTAGTGTATGTTGTGTCTTTTGTGTTGTCTATAATAAAACATTATTTGTTACTTTAAACTTGTCTAGCCGCTCTCTGACCTGACGCTGTATACACAGGGTAAAAGATCCTAGCTAAAGTTACCCTGCCTCTCGTTAACTTAAGAGAGTGCTCGAGCTTAATTTCCCCATCTTGTGTTGTTGTTTGGCTATTTGGGTGCCCCTCCCAGGACCCCCAACATACAGGGTAACAGTGATTCTGTCTTCCCTACCACTCCTTTTCACATTGCTAGATAAATACTTCTTGCTCAAGTATAATGACCTCTCTCCTAGTTATTTGAATGATTTCATACTTCATTGTAGTCCCAATCAACAGCATTTGATGGTCAGTGAGTATTCCAAGACTCTTCCTCTGCCTGGAATCGAGCCAAAAGAATACTGCTGCAGTTTAAATGAGGACAGAGGACAAAGGGACTGCAGTTCCTGAGCCACACTTGGGGTGACATTAGATATCACTTTGATATCAGTAATTTGGCTTTCTTCTACCATACCTCTCCACGTGTCTGCAAAGTCCCCTGGACAAGCTCACAGACAGGCATGGCCACTAATCACTGTAATATTTCAACACAATACAGGCTGGCCAGAAATAGCCATCCCGCTGCTTCAGGAGACCTCAGAGGCATGTACTCTATTATGTATGCACGCTACTTAGAAAGAACTCCCTGCCCCGAGCAGGTGGCTTAATTAGGAGAATCCTCATCTGTCAAGCACTCTGCGTTTGCATACTGTCTACTCCTTTGTCAATTCGGACTTAACTCAATCATGCTAAATTCTGACCTTTCAGAGGCTTTGTCTCCAGCCCAAAACTCATTGTTTTCCCCAAGTACGGACTAGCCTGTGGCTACATTTTTTTAATTATTATTTATTTGTATCCCGCCTCTCCATATGGATCGAGGCGGCAAACAACTTACAAATAGCATGTATTTCGAAACATTTCTATACATGCCCCCAACAAGCTGGGTACTCATTTTACCGACCTGCGAAAGGATGGAAGGCTGAGTCAACCTTGGAGCTGGGCAGGATCGAACTCACAACCTTGTGGCTTGCAGTACTGGCATTTAACCACTGCGCCACCTCTATAAAAACCCCTGACTTTGTGAGCTTCCATGGATCGCTCCCGACTTCCATCCAGCCTTGCTGCTGCTTTGCTTGGCGAGCTTTCCCCTCAGTCCCAAGCACTGAGACTTCATACCTACAAACTCAATCTGAAGACTACCTGGGCTTCAGGACAGGTGTAGTATCACCCAAACCAACAACTCCTCTAAAATCCCTCTATCCCACTCCAACCTTTATTTCCTTAGTTCTCTGCATGAGTGTTTTGCATACACTGTTTGATTGTATTTTAATAAAAACAATTATTATTCTTACACTTCTGTTTGCTCCTTGACTTGGCCTGACCCCGTAGACATTGGGTGAAAGATTCCGCTCCGTTGCCCTGCCTCTCGCATTGCTAACTTGTGCTCTTAGCTAATTTCCTCATCTTTTAATAATTGAGAGCGCATTTAGGTGTCCCTCCCGGGACCCCCAGAAAACAGGGTAACAGAGGGCTAGGGGTTTCCTGCAGCAGTTTCTGGATGGATGTTTCTGTAGGACTTGCACTGTTTGCTTCAGTGTTTTTATATTTGTTTTCTACTTCCTCAACCTACAATAATCTCTTTCTTTCAAGAAAAATCCTTACTCCAAAAGTAACCCAATGTTAATAAATCTAAGAACATAAGAAGAACTCTACAGCATCAGACCAAGTGCTGATGAAGCCCAGCACCTACAGGGCAAACCAGATACCTTTGGGAAGGCTACAAGCATGGGGGCAATAACACCCTCTGGCTCATGTTCCTGGGCAACTGGTTGTCTGAGGATATTGCCAGTACCTTCAGTACTGAATATAATTATAGCCATAATAACTAACAGGCATCAAATGCTTTGTTCTCTTTGAATTTATCTAAGCTTTTTTAAAAACAAAAAAACTGTCCAGATTGGCACCTATCACTAGATCCTAGAGACGTGCCTGGTCCAAAATATCTTACCCATTGCACAGAAAACTACAATGTCAGTAAGAAATTTTTAATCCTTGCTGTGTTGCTTCCAGATGCATCTCAGTCCCACAATATGTCATTTTGCCATTCTGGAGAACAGAAACAGAGCTGGGCTTGTGAAACCGTTTTGTCTTAAATACAAAATATTTTACTCAGTTTGGAAGGGAAGGTAATATTGATCTCTTCTCTGTAAACTAGAGAGCAGCACAAGTAACAATATGTTTCTCTCTCTCTGTCTCTCTCTCTCTCTCTCCCCCTTGCCTTCACACAAAGGGATCAGAGCAGAGCCTTTGCTTTGTTTCAGGTTAATGGGATTACTTTGCACTTCTCAGATGAGAAGATGGGACAGACAGCACAGCCAAGCTTTGATGTTCTTTGAAAGCTTTTTCCTTCATTGTTTATGATTTCAAAGCTCAAACGGGTTGCAAACAACTGCCATTCAGGGGTGTAATCTTCCATAATACAGGATGACTTGATAAGAGAGAACTAATGTAGCATAGGAGCCCCTGTAATACCGTGAGTTTTATACTCACTGGAGTCATCAAGCAGGCAAGTATCTCTCTTTCTCACTCTTCCTTCTAATAACGTAGGAATGTTGTTACTGGCCTGCCTTGCAAAACTGCTGAGATGGATAGATTAATTGAAGTGGGGAGAGAGAAGGTCTCTAACCCTCCAGATGCTTTGGTCTATGATGCCCATCAACCCCTACTCAGAATAGCCTGTGGTAAGGTACTGAGGGACCTATACAAAACATCTCAAGGGCTAAAGGTTCCCCACCCCTGGACTGGAGAAACAGGCATATGTGACAGTCCCCCATGACTGAGGCCCTTTCCGCACAAAGACTGTCCTGGCATGGGAACGCAAGAGCAACGGGACCGTGACAATGACCATTTCCGCACTACAGTGTTAAAAGTGCTACTATTCCACTACCAACCTCCTATGGAATTCTGGGGTTTGTAGTTTAGGGAAAGGCACTTCAAATTCTCAGTCAAAGAGCTCTTTGGTCTCAGTAAACTACAAACCCCAGAATTCCACAGGGCGTTGAAAGTGGAATAGCAGCAGTTTGACACTGTAGTGTGGAAATGGCCAATGTTTCTGCATGATGTCATCATGGTCTTGCCCTTCTCCCATTGCCAGCCACCAGTTTCTCCATCAATGACCCCCTAATCACATGACACTCCTGTACTCACCTGCCATATGGAAGGCCAGAAGCATGATGGAGGCACTTCCTGCCCCAATGCGGCATGAGAAAGAGCCCAGCTACACTGCAGAAGGAAGAGGCATATCCTTTCCACAGGAAGCCACTCACATGTGCAGAAGGGAACATTTCTGTCACGCTCCCTTCCTGGCAAATGCACTGCTGGGATAGTGACTGGAGGATGAAGCAAGGTAATATGCAGAAAGGGCCTGAGACCATCTGTAAAATATTTCAATGAACTGGCAAGCTCCTGTGAAAACAACAGAACAGGCTCCTTCTTTCCTTAATCCATAAAATATGTGGAAGATCTGGAAAAGTTCCAGAGGTAGGCAAGTCAAATAATCAGAAGTGTGTATTGCCTGCAAATGTGGCCAATACTAACTACATTAGGATATTTAAGTCAGAAATAAGACACCTACAGACATTTTTAAGAACTGTTACTGGAACAGTGAGAGTAGATCTTGCAGAAAATTACACTGCAGAGAAACAAAAATCATCTTATTTTACATCATACTAGAACTAAGAAATGATTTCATGTGGTGAAATTAACTCGGAATGCAAAATGTTTACCACATAATAAAAGACGCATCCAGGAATTACCAATTGATTGTGTGTAGGGGGGTGGTTTACTCTTTAACTAACCATGACCTAAATTCAATTGCTCATCTCAACTAGAGTAGATTGATTGAATCAATAACATTTATATAAGTGTTGGCTTACCATTCTGCATATACTGTAATTTGGTGAGCCAATCTTCCTGGGAACAGCAATTGGATTTAGATCAGTGGCTGCAATACAGTCTGACCAGGAGGAAGCTTCATCAAACTAAGTGGAACTTATGGCTGAGTAGTTACACATAGGATTGTACCATGACCTACCAATTAACTGATCCCATTCAGATTTGCAATATTAGCTCTGTAACAGCAGCAGGAAACCATGATGAGGCAGCAGCCATTTTTTTTCTTATAGGTGTCATTACTCAGTTTTGAGTTAATGACAAAAAGATAACATTTGCAATGTAATAAACAGAAAGATCACTCATTGTTGGAAAGCCTTACTGAATAGGCTGAATAAACACTCTTATGATAATACAGAAGAATAACATCCACATATTAGTATAGGCAATAATGTGCACTCATTGTTAGAAAATTAAATCTCTTCGTCTTCTTCCATTCTCTTTAAAGCTGTGCTTGGCAAAATGCAGCCTTGAGAACATGTGTGGTCCTTGAAGGCCATTTTTGTGACCCTCATCCCGTCCAGATTCTGACAAAAAAGTGAATTGCCTCTCCTGGAAGCTTCTAGCAGAGACAATCTAGCTTTTAAATAGGCTATGAGGATGACTTTTCTTAACATCCAAACCAGAGAAGAAATTTAAGGGAACTCCCAGCCCACTTTGGGGTTTGGGGGCATTTTTGGCAGGTTCCCAATGGTCCCATGACCAGAAAAATGGCCCATAATGGCCACAGTTGCCCACCCCAGTTTTACAAGAGCACACAGGAACCAAAAGAGCTTTAAAATATAGTCAGAGGCTTTAACTGAACACCCCACTAATCTATCAAGTAAAGCTTTTTTTTATTCATTTGCCAATCACATTTGCCAACCTAATTTATACTACCTGTCCTCCAGCTAACTTCCATGACTCACTGTTCCATGAAGCAGTCATGACCAACAATAGTCTATCTCACCTTATGCTCCCACCCTTCACCCCCTTCCTCTTAGTCTGTGGAATGGTGCAGCCTGATTAATAATTAATCCAGAGAACGAGGGAGGGACAGAGGAACATATAACATTACCTATTGTGTGACATACAGTATTTAAGAAGTATTTTATCTTTAAACAAGAGCCATCATCTACACCCACCTGGCCCTAAAATGTATGAAGCTTTGTTGCAAGGCTTTGAAGAAGCAAAGGTTATCCTGGTCACAGTACAGGGACTGAATTACCAATTAGCATGATATCTGTAGTCAGTGTACCTAGCATGTATTCTACATTTTTAAAAAATGTATTCACAAATTTGGGAAATCATCCCTAAAGTAATCCATTTTCTGTAATATGTGTGCTTCAAATTTACATGTTTTTTTTTACATAATTTATTCTGGTTTTACTGATCATATTAAGGGAGTCTACAGGAGGATGAAGTCCTGTACTTAATCAGATTGGAAGTCCCGCTCACTCATATCACCATTGATTCCCGAGAGTTCAACTGGCATTGCAAAGAACTTCATAGCCATTAGGGCTATAAGCTTCTCTCCATTTTAGTAAATGAATGGGAAGATTCTCAAGAAGCCAAATTCTGTGCTCAGGATCATATTTGGCAGCTTTTCAGCACTCCCAGAAACTTACAGCATAAACATAGCTATGCTCTTTCCTCATTAAGTACCCTCTACAGGGTTTTCAACCATGGATCCAACCTCATCCTTAGCATTTGTGTGGCACCAGGTACAGTTTGTTATTACACAGGGTCAGTCAAACAAACACAATAGAATCATATATTATGAGGCACTGAAGGAGTGGCAGGAGTGAATAGCAATGTGTGTGTAATTTTCCATTCACCTACCTCACAGCACAGAGTTCAGTCACTAATTTCACCACCACTGCAATCAGTTTATTAGATCTTTCAGTTACTGTTGCTGACTAGTTTTAGTAAACATCTGTTCTTTGTATTGTTTTTCTTACCTAGATTACCCAAAGCAGAAACGTGGTCCCTTGAAGGACACAATTTGCCTACACCCACCTGCCCAACCACAGGCAAGAAAGGTACATGAAGGGACCTGTTGCTGGTGAGCAAATGCTGGGCAAGGGGGCTGTGTTATCTACTCTACAGAGGAGAGTCTTCCATTTGAAGTCTTCCCTCTATTTGTTAACTCTCTAGTACAAATCAATTTAAAGATCAAGAAGTCTGAGGAGAGACAGTAAGGACCTAGAAGTTGCCAATCAACATTTAGACATCAGACAGTAGGCAAAACAGGCATACAAGTCACCCAGGCACTTTTCACACTGCATAATTATAACATTTTGATACCATATTAAATGCTATGGCTCCATCCTATGGAATCCTGGGATTTTGAGTTTTGCAAGGTATTTATAATTCTCAGCCAGTGAGCTTTAGTGCCTCACCACAAATCCCAAGATTCTATAGGATGCAGCCATAATAGATAAAGTGGCATGAAAGTGCTATCCAGTTGGCCCTCTACATTTCTGGGTTTAATTTTAATGGATTTGATTATTTGTGAGTTTCTCCAACCCTTGCCCCACCACCTCAGGTACTTCTTTTCCCGAGGAACCTTCCCTCTTGGCATGTCTGATCAGGCCGTGCAGCCCTTTAAAAATCCTCCTCCTCCGCCTCCTCTTCTCCTATCAGCCACTGCCTGGCCAGCTAAAGATGGTTCACAACCCAGTTTCTCAGCACTACAAAACATCTCGCAAATGCCCCACACACAGCAAAGAAGGAGGTGGGCAAGAAAGAAGTATAGAGTCACCATGCTAACACACCCCTTTCCCCTCTCCTTCCCCTGACCTAATTTGCACCTGGGTGCCCAATCATGTCTTGGCCCCCTTCCCACAGACACACACAAACAAACATTTTGATATTTGTGCTTTTCCCTTTTTTGAAGGAGTCCTGTACCCCTAACCCTAGCAAATGTGGAGGGCTAACTATAATTGTGCAGTGTGAAAAGGGCAATAGCCCAGTATTGCCATAAGCAACACTTACAAATTAATTGCCAGAAAACTAAGGCTATGATCTTTGCAAGAAGGTCAAGGTCATTCAGCTGGTTTATAAATGGTCATAAGTTCAAACAACCTAGAATTTTCAAATACTTAGGTGCTGTTTTTCAAGCTAATGACAACTGGAGGGCACATACTGAGTATGTTAGCCAGTCTGTTCACATGAGTTCCTCTGCTGTAGTAAAATACTTTCACACTAGAGGTGGCCACTAGCACCAGTTGTTTGAGGCCAAACCATTAAATCAGCTTTTATACAATTCACAATTGGACCCATATTCTTATTCTTCTAACTGGAAAAGTATTGCTGTTGTGTGCCTTTGTTTCCAACTCATGGCAACCCTAAAGCAAATCTGTCTGGGGGGTTTCTTGGCAATATTTGTTCAGATAGGGTTTGCCTTTGCCTTCCTCTGAGGCTGAAAGAATGTGACTTGCCCAGGGTCACCCAGTGGGTTTCCATGGCCAAGCTGGGATTCCAACCTTGGTCTCATCCCATTTCCACATTACACTGTTATAATGCTATTATTCCACTTACAACATCCAATGGAATCCTGGGGTTTGCAGTTTAGGGAGGGGCATTTATAATTCTCAGCCAGAGAGTTCTTTGGCCTCAGTAAACTACAAACCCCAGAATTCCACAGGATGTTGAAAGTAAAATAATAGCACTATAACAGTGTAGGGCAGAAATGGGCATAGTCCAATGCTCAAACCGCTACACCACACTGGCTGTCCAACCGGGAAGTAGTACAGTCTAAATTCTTGAGGGCTACACTTAAGTACCTAGCTGTGTCTCAAACACTACCCTACAATTTGAAGTTGGCTTTCACAAAGTAGAAACTAGAGTCTGGTTTGCCATATTTAACTTTTGGCTACTCTTTTTTCTTGTAGGATTAGCTTCCCTTATCCCACAGGATAATTTCAACTCAATGTGGATCTTACAGATTTTCCAGAAGTTCCAGCGATATAATCTGAGTATCATAATTCATTGAGTTTTGAGACAGCCAGAGCAACACTTAAGGAATGCATCCTAGATGTTAAAGAGGAACATGATCTTGGCCAAGTTACTAACTCCAAATTAATATGACATCTTGTGCGTATAAACCAGCAAACTAAATTTCAGCACCCTCCATTAATAAGCATCAAGAGACTTTTACACTAATATGATTCAATTCTCTCTCTTCAGCTGTTGTTGTTCTCATGTACCTTTAAGTAACTTCTGACTTATGGTGACTTATGGTGAATCTATCACAGGTTTTCTGGGGCTAAGAGTGTGTGACATTCCCGAGGACACCCAGTGGGTTTCTATGGCTGAGCAGGTAATTGAACCCCAGTTTGCAGGATTGTAGTACAATGCTCAAGCCACTACACCACAAGGGAAAATTCTGGAAAATCCTCTTCTCTGATTGCATGTCCTCTTGTGGCATTGAATGAATGAAGGGACATTGAATGAATGAACCATTGTTTTCTTTATTGTCTTTTTTTATGCTGGTATTAGGAAAACCTTGAATGAATGTGTTTTAGTTAAGTTGCCAGATCATTAAGATTGTTTTTATGTTTCCTGGTGTTACCCTGTATGTTGGGGGTCCCGGGAGGGGTGCCCAAAAACACAAGTTGGGGGAATTTAGCTTGAGCACTCTCTCGGCTAAACGAGAGGCAGGGTAACTTTAGCAGGGACCTTTAACCCTATGTCTACAGCGTCAGGTCAGAGGGCGGCTAGACAAGGTTTTCAAAGTAACAAACAATATTTTATTAAAGACAAGAAACATGCAAGACAAGACATAAACTAACTAACTGAGAAATAGAAACGGGGAGCTTTTCGGGAAAGGCAATACGACACCTGGTCTCGTAGTCCTGGAGAGAAGCGGGGTTCCGGGGAAGAGAGCTCAGCGGGGCTCGCTGAGGGGAGTTCCCTTAGACAACCAGCAGCAAGGCAGGATTGAAGTCCAAAGTAGTCCAAAGAGGGGAGGCAGACTCAGTTATGGAGAACTGAGGGGAAAACTTCACTGGACAGAGCAGCAGCAAGGCTAGATGGAAGTCCAGGGTGATCCAAGGAAGCCCCAAAAGTGGGGACCTTTTATAGGGTGGATTTTACCTACAGGCTATGTTATGCTCGGTGAGAACAAAGGAAATTTGGAGTTGGACAAAGGATTTGGAAAAGGTCAGGTTTTGCATGATTAGCTTAGCTCTTAATAACAATAGCGTGGCCCAACATAAAGAAATGGCTTGGCTCTTGGCTGTGTGGCTTTGTGTAAATCCGAGCCGAGCAGAGCCGGTTTGCAGGGAGGTTTTTCCCTAAAGCACCGGAGAGGCTTAAACTGCCTGCCTGAATAAGTTTTTGGAATGTACAACCATTAACGGCCGCACCCCAGACGTGCTTGTCCAGGGGATCTCTGCAAACATGTGGAGTGGGGTGGCAGAGAAAGGTCAAGCAAAGGCCAAATTATTTGATATCAAAAGGATATCTAATGCTCTCACCAGACATATCATAACCGTGATAACACTGGCTCCTGTTTGATGAAAATGCATCAATTACTTTTAGTGTTGGTAAATTTTTTGCAGCTGCATGTACTATCCTGCAAAGCTGCATACAAGCCATAACTCTCCCTCATTTGGAAGTGTGATTCATTTTATTCTTTATTTTGTTCAGTTTCTAAAACTTATCCTTGTTTTATGTTCTTTTTTTCTATAGTGGTATCCATAGACCATAATAAAGAGGGAAAAGATTTCTTCCTCTGCTTGAATGGTTTGAATTGTCTTTATTGTAGTAATTATTTTTTAATGTGCATCCATATATATAAATTATCATATACAAATGTTAATACAAATTCACAGTCTCTTTTTAGGCAAGGTATTTATTTATTTAGCAATGTCAAAGTGACCACCTCAGAACTGGTCCACCTCTGCCCCCTCAACTACTCACTAAAATTGTAAGCAATGGAGATCTCTCCATGCATATTGGGAGCTTGGTCAACATTGGTGCTTCTTTTATTTTTATTTTTATAATCTCTGAGTGGGCAAAGAAAAAAGAATGGAGCTAATGGGCTCATTACAGATATCAACAGGAAATCATAACACAATCAGTCTATTTCCTCCTTTCATTTTATTTGAACCCTCTCAAGAGAATCCTCATCAGCTGGCAAACTTCTCTCACTGCAAACAAGATACTTCCAACAAGTACTTTTTAGGAAGTGGAGGCTAAAGCAGTTTCACAGAATCCTGGAGATACAACTTAAAAGTTTGTGTGTGACACACAGCCCAGTCACAATTGGGCAGGCTGACAGTCTTTCCCTTTCCCTCTGTCATTCAGAGCTCAGAAGAGTGACTTTTTTTTAATTAGAGTTCCCCCAAAAACTACAGTCAACATGGCCAGCTTTCTGGGAGTTGCATTATATTCAGCCAACAAGCTCATATTCTGAAAACTCATAGTATGCAGAGGGGAAAGATCAACAAACAAGAACCAATGCCCTGGTTCTGCAGTGCACAGTCAGCTCTTGGATGATGTCCAAGTGCTAGTTGTTTCCCTCCTCAAAGGCACAGGAAGATTAGTGAAAGTCAGGGATGTCAGGTAATATTATTTTTATTGCAAGGGGGTGGTGACGAGCGAGTTGTGCTGTTCCAAAAGCCAAGGTCTAGTAAATAACTTCACCAAGGGTTTACAGAGGATAATTTTTAGTTAATGCTGGGTCAGACAGACCATTCTGTGACCAAGATAAGGAAATGACATTGCTCTGTAGCTAATCACATTAAAATGATAAGGCCATCTCCTAGTTTTGTCTACAGCTGTCGCCTCTCCTCTTCAGCTGAAGCCTCTGCACTGCAGCGGCAGGGTTTTTCACTCTGAGAGATGACAAATAGGAAGGAAACCACAGCGAGTTAAGTTGCAGTTTTTTGTGGTGCCAAGATAGCAACAAAAAGTGTGTATTTTCACTGCAGTAAACACTGTGATGACATTCATAGCTAATCTTAGGGCCAAATTATATGGTTCTTTGAAAGTCTGTTTAACTCACATTGGTTTTACATTAAAAATAATGTAAGGGGAGGCAGAAAGCAATGAGGATCAAATCACAGCATGTGATGAAGGAGCAAACCCAATGAAAATCACACACCCTTTCAGTATTCCTTTTCCTCCACTGATGGCATGTTAATTCTTTCAAGATCCTGAATTGCCCTCAGGTCCTTGGCAAACATATGTTTGCTGCCTTGCAAGTTATAAGATATCCCTCTAATTCTCTAGTGAGAACTACTTATGGGAACAAGAAGGAAAATAATTATCATAGAATTTTCTAGATTTTTCTTTTGTTGTTGTTGCACATTTTTAATCAATAGAAGTCCATGGTTTTGTAAGACCAGGTGGAAGAAACATCTCGAGGCACCATAATCCATTAGTTTTAGAAAACAATTGAGATTTAATCAATATAATCTGGCTTCAGTAAGGAAGCCTTGAATACCTATCAGAACCCCACAGCTAAACACCATGATTTCCCAACATAGTAATGAAGATAGCCAAATAATTACTTCTTTTCCTTTCGACTAAAATAAACAGTGTCTATTCTCATCATTTTAATCTGTGATGTATATTGTATTGAGAATCAGTATGATATAGTGGTTAGAGTCAGACTGGGACTTGGGAAAACCCAGGTTTGTAGCCCCAGTGAAGAAGATGACTTATACCACCTTGAACTCACTGATGGCAACTAGCTGCAACTAATAGAAGGAAGGGAAGGGAAGGGAAGGGAAGGGAGGAAGGAAGGAAGGAAGGAAAGAGAGAGAGAGAGAGATGGTCTAGAAGAATTTTTAGGAATAAATTTTCACTCACTTGCTCACAACCTATACATTAGACAAGGATATGAGAACTGGGTGATTTGATATGACCTTCTCAAAGACTGGATTCTTCAAGCATCACTAGCACCAATGCTACATCCCAAGTCAGCTTTTTCACATTGTTAAATGCCACAGATCATGTCACATAGCGAATTGCAGCAGTGAATCCCTTTCTGACCATTCATCTTCTACTCAGTCCAAAAGGTACTCTAGCTGGGTCACATTTCTCCAGAATGTTACTGCTGCCAAATTTATGCCATCAGGCACAGGATGATTCTCAGATTTAGCATTGATTACAATATGATTTATGCTTATAAAATTCCTGTTCTAAGTCATGAAATTCACAGGCAGACTTATTACTAAGAAGGAATAGACTTCATTTTACATGCACAGAGTATTAAATCCAGGATGGTTTCAAACATCTTTGTTCATAACAGAAGAAATAGTAGCTATGCCCATGACAGATGGCCTCTTTTGATCTGTATAGAAGAACTGATCTAATTATTTCCCTCACCTTTTTTGCTGGTTTTGAACTTGCAATTACTGAACGTGTTTCAGATAATCAATGGCATGCTTGACAGCTACTCCATGAAATAAAACAGAGAGACAATCGAACTGAGGGCAGAGGAAAGAGATCACTATTCTATTGATATAAATATCATGATATCCAAGTGCCAAGAAATACTTTCTTTCAGAAAGGGGCTTGTTCAGATCCTCAAAAAGAAGAAAAGAGGGAAGTAAGCCATGTTTTCAAATAGTTGGATTCTTTAGCTTTTCAAATCTCCAAAGCGGTTGAAAGGCCCCGCTTTGGGGTCCCCAATATCAGTATGGTTTGGATGGGCACCATACCTAATTGGCATCATATATAATTGGCAACACATTTTATTGGTTCTGATATCAAATTCAAGCCTGAGAGCTGACAGAGAGGTCAAACCAAGCAAGGGAAAGAATTTGACTATAAATGTGAGAAGCAAAGGTAAGCTCCAAAATTCCTCCAGGTAAGACTGAGTCATTTGTCAGGCAAATACACACCATTCCTGTGGATAATAGGATTAAATAGAAGCTGGAATTTTCCAGGGAATCCAACTGTGAGGGGCCCACCAGGACACTGATTGACAGATACCCATCCTTTGTACACCTGGATTCTTTCCTCACAGCACCCAAAATAGACAGCTATTACAACACCCATCATGTCTTTGTCAATCAAAGTACTAAGCCCATCAACAGGTGAAAGACTCATTGTCCACAAGAGGTTCCCTTTGTCTTGCATCTGGAACTTTCACAGCCACAAACCATTTTCAGGGTACAAATACCCCTGACTTCAGGATGCCTAGTGCAGTCTCTTGAAGGTGTACTCGTCACTCTGTCTGCCTGGCTCCTAAATAAGAACTGTCCTTAGGTTCTGCCTAAGCCAAAATACATTTCTGCTCTTCACTACTCTTCTGGACTGGTAACTATAAATCCCCCGAACCCTTCAGCCTCTCTATAATTTTTCATCCCTTTTTCTTTCAGTTAGTTCTTTTGTAAATGTGTGATTGTGTGTATCTTGTGCACATGCATGAGTGAATTCCCCTCAATAAAGCACATTTTTAGCTTACTTCTGAATCTCTGGCTGGTTCTTTTCCTGCGTGTCCTCATAAACTCTGGTAGAAAAGATCTCGCTAAGTTGCCCCCCTCTCGCAAGCCTCCTCTTTGACCTAATTAATTCCCCACTTTGCAAGGAGGTATTTGGAATTGCAGGGTGGCCCTTGTGGCACCTACGTTTTGGGGTAACAGGGTAGCCATGTTGGCTCATTGTCACAAAAACAACAGAAGAGTTATGTGACACTTTATAGACTAACAAATTTACTATAGCATGATGTTCTGTGGATGGTAGCCCTCTTCCTCAGATATATGAAATGTTGTCCGAGCTTGATGTACTCAAAGTGGAATAGCAGGAATATAGACAGTGAGATCAGTGTGAGAAATTAAATAAAAGAAAATATTGATAATACTGGTCCAGCGGTGGAGCTTGGAGTGCATGGAGGGGGAGGCAGGGGGCGTGGCCACGGTGCATGGAGGTGTGGCCGCGGCATGTGGGGGCAGGGCCATGGTGCACAGGGGTGTGGCTATGAGCTGGGATGCCCCAAAAACATTGCCACCCAGGGTGAACCGCCCTCATTGCCCCCCAGTTCCTACGCAACTGTACTGGTTATTCATAGATACTTGCTGATAACTGAAACATTCTGGCACTTTTACAACAGCCCACATCCAGGATATAGGCTATCATTCTGTTGGTTAGTTCCAACTAGAGTAGACCCATTCAATCAATTGTTGAACAGTAAATCAAATGTAGGTCAATCCTATTGATTCAATGAGCCTATTCTAATTAGGACCAACAACAGGATTTAGGCCATAATGTGACAAGAATTCATTACCTCAGTCCAGCCTTCTGGTGACAGACTGAAATTTCCTGAATTCAAGAAATATAACTCAGCAACCTTTCACTTCCATCTCCCTTAGAAGTATCATGACTCTACACGGGCATCATTGGCTGATTCAATAAAACTCCAATAAAAATAGCAACTCGGGAGAACATTTGGAAACGGGCTTCTGTATCTTTTTCCTTCTTTCATTTGTGCCTTTAACTCCTTGTGATGTTTAGCCACCCAGAATTAGTCCATAAATCCTCTTCTGATGAAGTGCAGTCATTGCTTTGAACTAATTAATCCTCAAAGGCCTCATGGATTCCATCTTAAGATTCAGGCAAGTGAAAACAAAGTTGTAGCAGACTCACTCAGAACCATGTGGATTCAGTTCTGCACTCACAGAGTGGGTACCTGTGTGCCGTCTACAGAGTTTTCTCCTGGGTTGTCTGGTAGATCCTATGTCACTGGTGTTGTGAATTTGCTCTGGTTTTTAGCCCAAACATGCTGTACCTATTTGAGGGATACCATTCAGCACCATAATTCCTTTAAAATTCTGATTAAAACTCAGAGGAGATTCACCACCATGCTAGGATGGAAGCCATCAGCCAACACTGGGCTTCCTCTTTCTCTCTGTATGTGTGTGTGTGTGTGTGTATGTATATGTGTGTGTGTGTATGTGTATGCATACAGCCTTTTGGCTTGGCATACAGTTTGCATACAGTCTCTGTATGCATGCAGCCTTTTGCATGGGCACACCGCAGGACATCTGGCCATTGCAGATGTCATGAAACCCTCTATGTGTCTAATACAGAGTAATCCATTGCTCTTCTAGTATCACCAGAGTGCACCAGCTTTACACAGGGACCACAAATATGCTG
This sequence comes from Ctenosaura bakeri, assembly GCA_948474755.1. Classification (NCBI taxonomy): domain Eukaryota; kingdom Metazoa; phylum Chordata; class Lepidosauria; order Squamata; family Iguanidae; genus Ctenosaura; species Ctenosaura bakeri. Next base: position 102,546 of record CAOLHI010000249.1, on the reverse strand, counting down.
CTTACTGATGTCCTGGGAAGATGCAGAATAACTTTTATGACAATGGTGGGAAATGCCACAGGCCACATAGCTAGTGGTCAGTGATGATAGGATTTGCAGTTCAGTGACATCTTGATGGCCACATGTTCCCAACCTTGCATCTAACAGGAATAATGGGGAGATGGAGACTCAGATGTCTGGGATTGTGGAGGTCAAAAGCAGTATTCTGGAAATACTCTAAAATTAAAGAGGCATGTCTGTGGGACAGTGCATGTTTTCTGATTTGTTATAATGAGCTATAAAACAGTATTAATCTATATTTCCTGTTGCTGAATATATGGCATGTAAGCAAGTTCCCAAATGAATTTTCAGAATTAGACTGACCTCAACACACTGAGTCACAATATCCAGGAAACTGGGTGTGATCTGAAGTTATTCTGGGGCCACATGCCACGCTGCACAAGTAACTTCTCTTTCTTTCTGGAGAGCAAGAGCCAGAGCTTACTTTAAAAGAGATTATTGTTTTGTTCCAGTACAAATTTAAAATGCTAATTTAAGTTTTGACACAGATAGGCTAACCTCCATCTCAAAAAAATTTTCTTACTTGCTGGAATATTGGCCTAGGTACTGATTGCAAGACAAATGAAAACAATTTGTAAGATTGCAGGGCATGGTTGAATGTGTTTCTAATAACCTTGTAAAATCTGCACAGAAAAGAAGGGTGTATGAAGGGATTGTTGTCAAGAATCTAGAAGGCCAGAAAATACATGACTTGGAAGCAGTGTTTAGCTCAGTTGATCTTGGGTTTTTGTGGCCTGATCTGTAAATGTGCTGTGGCGTAAAACAGAGCCATGTTCTCAGCAGAGGCCATAGCCTCACGTGGTTCTGTTGTAAAAGTTCAGACTCTACAAACAGCAGGACAAGGAGAAGAAGGCCCCAGGACTGGAGTCTAAGGGGACTCAAGTATGCAACATTAAAACCTACCACTTCTTGGAGGAGCCTACCATAGCTGTCAGTGTAATCCAGTACCGGGAAAAGATAAGCCATTCAGTGGGAATTCCTAAGATTGGCCCCTACAATAATGCACCAGCCTAAAGACCAGTAAAAATTGTCAGTGGGAATTCCCATGTGTCTCTGCTTTATGCAGCTCCTGACCTGAATTCCTGCACCCACTCAACACAGGCAACACAACTGCTGGTGACCCCTCAAAAATAAAGCAAATAGTTTGCTGGAAAAGGTCTTCTGTGTCAAAAACCCTACTCATGATGAGTAGGGCTATCACAAGGATTAGGTTGGGTTAACTATTTTTTAAAGCAAGGTAAGCCATGTCTAGTCCTTCAGAGACTTTTGGACTACAGATGCCACTAGCTGTGTTGGCTAGGGCAGATGAAAGCTAGAGCAGATGAAGAAGGCTCACCTGCTTTTGTACCCCACCAAACCAGGGAAAAGAAATGGCCTACAAGGGAGGTAAGATACACTGGAGTTTGAGGAGTGGTATAATCCTGGGGAATTCGGTATGCTGCCCTTACTCCCCTGATGGATCTTAAAAGTGGCTTTTGACAGTTTTGCACAGCAGTCTCTTGAGAAAATACACATATACTTCTGTATATGTAGCATCTTGTTATAAAGATCAGGTGTTAAATTCCTACTGTTCTGAACAGCTATAATGAAATATTAAATCCAACAATGTCTGTGGAAATCTGAAATCTGCAGATGGTGTCACAGATATGAAAACCATTTATTAGGCAAGGCATGGCCATCTCTATATACATCATGGCTGCCTAATGTCCAAAGAACCCATCAACAGATCAATAGGTGGACCATTAATTGTTCAAAAAATCCAAGGTGAAAGAATCAGATGTATTTTTGGACTCTCTTGTGGTTTGGACTCTCAAACAGCCCCACAAAGATGTTGATTAAGGACTCTTATCTGATTGTGGAGTAGGACACCTAATAAAAGGAATGGAATGGATATTCTACAGGAGGGCTTGGAAAAAGAGTAGCCCACTGCAATACCCTGTTGCAGGTTCTATTTCTGAAACATTTACTCTTCTGATATGAAGTCTTAAATTGTTCACAATGTGCAAAGCAATTGATGCAAAATTGCAAGAAGATGGAGACAATACTGATGTAATCGATAAATAAAGCAGTTGAACTCCAAATGAAATTCACAGAGACAATGACCTGATTTATATTACTATTTCAATATCATAATATATAGACATTTTCATCTCAGACTTGTTCTTTAAAGGCTGTACATTAAGAGGGAAAAGAAAAGATCAATCCGTTACTTTGACTTCACTCATAACCATTGGAAGATTTCAGCTAGCATCTGAACTTGTGGGAAACTTTGTTCCAGCTAAACACATTTACTCTTCTGATATGAAGTCTTAAATTGTTCACAATGTGCAAAGCAATTGATGCAAAATTGCAAGAAGATGGAGACAATACTGATGTAATCGATAAATAAAGCAGTTGAACTCCAAATGAAATTCACAGAGACAATGACCTGATTTATATTACTATTTCAATATCATAATATATAGACATTTTCATCTCAGACTTGTTCTTTAAAGGCTGTACATTAAGAGGGAAAAGAAAAGATCAATCCGTTACTTTGACTTCACTCATAACCATTGGAAGATTTCAGCTAGCATCTGAACTTGTGGGAAACTTTGTTCCAGCTAAGTCACAATTGTGAGACCTTCCTTGACTTAAAAATGCCACCACAAATGTCATATATATGTGGATCATGTCACAAAAATGGTATTTTCAAATAACATATCTTTCAAATTAATGTTGGCAATGTATACAACTACATTTCCTACTAAGCTCAATTGGAAAAATTCCCTGATCCTTTTCATTATGACTTTAATCCATTTCTTATGTGCATTTGCACTAAAAATTAAATGAATGCTACAGAATCTTGAAGACTGATTTTAGTGAGACAGAGCATTTCAGAGCCAATAGTCTACCTTATCAGAAGCTTGAGCTAATGAAGCAAGTAAGTGTAATAACTTAAAAGTGAAAAAGAAGACTACCACAGATATCATCTAATATATTGTAAGCCTGAAATTTTGCAGCAGCAGAATATGTGACACTCCAGATGTTGCTGGACTTCAGCTTCCATCAGCCCTAGCTGGAAATAGTGAGGGATGAAAAGAGTTACAGTCCAACAACATCCAGAGGCAATGGTAGATAGCAGTTCCCATGTTCCCATGTCAGTTAGGAAGTGAATATTCTTTGAGGTTTTTGTCTGAATTTTATTTTTTTTATTATAAAAATTAAAGCAATTAATATTTACAAATAATCATTCATTCTTTTTATACATATATAAAAAAGACAAAAACAAAAAATATATGCAATCAAATTTAAATATCTATCTGAAATCTTCTACTTCTTCTTCCTATTGTCTGAATTTTAAAGTAGTTCTCCAAGGTGCTGTCTCTGGGAGATAAGATTATCACCTTAGAAATTCCACTGAAGTTTGGGCTAAAGTCCAGACTGGAGTCACAGCTCCACCAACATGAAAGCTACCAACTGCCCGTCTATGGAAACCATATTCCATATCTATCTTTTTTTAAAAAAAAGTGGAAGGGTGCCATTGAAACAAACCATAATACAAGAAAAATGTGCTTCCAAATTGAAACAGTAATGAGCATTTCTTCAGTCTCTTCCTAATCCTCAAATAACAGTGAAAAGTGGTCAGACAAAATCTAAGAGAATGAGAATGGTATCAACTTATGGATGAACTATTACATTTTTTTAAAAAAAATGCTTGCTTTTCAAAAGAGAGGACATCAGCTTTCATTTCTGCAGATCTCACCATCTGTCTCATACTTTTATTTCATTATGCAGCTGACAGGAAAATTCCATCAGCTCACAGATTTATCCATAAGGGAATAAGGAAATGGCAGAGTTTCCCCTCCTTTGTCTCTACCATCTCACTTTCTGCATTTGGAACACACTCGGTTTTTATCGAAATATTTAACAGACACAAGAACACCCATATTACTAGATACCTTCAGAGCTTGATTTGCATGTCAGTAGAATGTCTTAGGACTTCTAAGGGCAATGGATGCAATATGGTAGTGTAGACTTACATGGGAACATTATAGATAGCATTGGAAATGAGGTGTTTATGTGCTATGTGTACCTTTGATAGATTGCTTGCAAGGCGGCCAAATTTTAGCTCAGAAGTCACACACAGCTCTCAGGAGCAATCAAGTATGGCTTCTGAACAAAGCCTGGATAAGTTACTTTTCGCACTATAATTCCATGCCCCATGGCTTGGCTTGGCTGAGAATTGTCATCCAAATGAGTAAGTTTTCCAAGCTCTGTTCCTAAATAAGGCTGATGTGGGAGGGCTGTGTCTTCTGTAACAATGTGCCAGATGTCTGTGAAAGTACAGACTTCTTCAAGTCAGTCCATGACTCCCTCCACCTCCTCCTTCTTTCTTCCTTCAGTTTTTCCTTCAGTGCAGTCAGGACAGAAATGATTGGAGAGCTAAGAAGGATTGAACTCTTCCTTCAGAAAAGGCTCCCCCTCCCCTCAACAATAATAGTAAAGAATAGTCAGGGGTATAACTATTGGGGAGGGAGCAAAATGAGGACACTGGACTGCCATTGTTAAGCAAGTGCCATGGTAGAAATTTGAGGAGTGAAGAAAAATTTCATGGGGGCACAGAATTCTTATTGGGGGCAATGCCTTCATCTTGCCTCTCCTTTTGCCCTTTCTTCCATTTGCATTCTGGAAAAATTCAGGGCTGAATAGGCCATTTCCACACGACACTCTTATAGCACGATGATTCCACTTTCAACCTCCTATGGAATCCTGGGGTTTGCAGTTTCAGGAGGGGTCAGCTGGCCCCTCCCGGAACTGCAAACCCCAGCATTCCATGGGAGGTTGAAAGTGGAATCATCGCGCTATAAGAGTGGCATGCAGAAATGTTCATAGTCATGAAGCAGATTTGCATCCCAGTTCTGGCAGAGAGACAGGCTTTCAAGAAAGGAGGAAGGCAGGTAGGTTTGGGCATTTAGTCTTTTTCCCAAACAAAATCACATCAAGTTACATTTCAAAAGTAAGACAAAGAAGAATGGCACTGTTCTTTGGAGTAATGTGTAAAGTGTACTTTGCAATGGTTTCTACTTACCGTACTTTTCATTAAGGCATTTGAAGAGGCATTTGAAGATGAATTTTTCACATTTTTTAATCATTCTCATCAATATTAATGGGTATTTATTTTTAAAGAAACAGAAACATAATATGAAACATAAGTTACTTGAAAACTGTAACTGCAACAAATATCTTTTCAGACTTTTTAGCAGACGCTTTGTAAAAAGTGGCTTTTCAAGTTCTGAGATTTGTTTACACCTCCCACAGAAGTCTGCCTAGATGCAGCAATTTTTCTATATCGTCCCTTTGGAATAATCAAACCCCTCTTGCAGTAGAAGTCACAGAATTACAGATGCATGGGGGGCCTGCCTGTATGTCATTCTGGGATTGTCCCATCCCAACTGAACAGTGAATCATGTAGAAATGCAGAAGATAGATTCCTCCAATGGCAGGTATGTATTACCCATGCATACGCACCCTAAAACCTGTGAAGGAGAAAGTATGGTGTGCCTCCAGTAGTGTAGTGCAGTGTAGTGTAGGATGTCTATAATATTCCTCACACTATCAGAACCTCTATAAAAAAAGAATGAGACGTTTTATAGATTTAATCAGAACCTTAGTGAGATAATACCAGATTCCAGAAAAGATTTTTTGGCCTGCAACTCCCACAATTCTCAGTCTGCATGGGATTCAGGGAATTGTAGCTTAGTTTCCTAACTCAGCTATAGAGACTAGCTTCATCCTCTCCACTTTCTGCTGCCCTCTTCCTTCACAGTTTCCGGAACCAGATGCCTTGTGAGAAAGAGTAGCAAGACCATCTGCTCCATCACATATTTCATGTCATTTGGGCCCCAAGAGCCATACCTAGGACAGAAGGGGTAATGAGATGCTGGCAGATTTCAGCAAGATCACATAAGGATAGGCCACAATGTGTTTTTAGGCCAACAGTATCCAGTTGTTTCCAAGAAGATTGGATTATAGGGCTTTTTTTTTTCCTGGAGATCTGCCAAGGTCTGTTTCCATCCTGAATAATAGTTATAAAAACTTTGCAGTATTGAGAATTGGTTCCTGAGTTTGTTTGCCTGAGGCCATTTCCACACTAGCCTGTTATAGTGCTATTATTCCACTTTCAACCTCCTATGGAATCTTGGGGTTTCCTATGGAATCCTTTGAGGCCCCTCCCTAAACTGCAAATCCAAGGATTCCATAGGAGGTTGAAAGTGGAATAATAGGACTATAACAAGCTAGTGCAAAAATGGCCTCAGTTTTCACTCCTATAATAATGGGGGTTCCCATTATCCAGGTAACAGAGCTGAAGGGAGATAGGTCTCCCTCCAGGCATACAAAGGGTTAATGAGTACTGGGGGGTTAGGTTACATTTTATTGGGGATCAACATCACAGGTCATAAGAGATAGTTGCCCAATCAGGGGAGAAAGCTGAGAATCTTCAAGATGCTTCAATCAAGTAGTTTTAAAAAGCCTCAGGGGACCATTAGGTAAGAGAGAGAACAAAGACATCAACCAGAGAAGGCACATCACCGGTGTCCAAGCCTGGCTGGTGTCTGAGCTGGCAGTTTACTGAAGAAAGGAAACAGCTTTGCAAATGCGAAGCAATAAGGGTCCCCACAATGACCATAAATCAGAGGTAGGCAAAAACAAACACAAGTCAAAGGCAGAAACACTCACAAGAGAAATGGTCAGTTGATTGCTGACAAAGGCTAGACGGGAAAGGTTCAGTTCTTATAGCCTCCAGGGTCAGCACAGCTGGTGCCTGATTAATTGGTGCTTGGCATAAATTCACTGGCAGCAATACACAGGACCTTTTTGGTGTCTATGCTGGGCAAAGGTAGGTATAGTTAGATCATTCTCTGTATCAGAGTGAACAGGGCTCCCTGCTGGGGCTGACACTTCTGTCCCTGGGGCGGTGGTGATACTGTCGGCTCTGCAGGTTCTGCTGCAGCAGTCTCTGTGTCAGGGCTCAGAGCAGGTTCTGCTGCCTCAGACTCTTGAGTCTGAGTCTAGGTCCTGGAAGTCCATGACAGCCAGTTGCAGGTAGGCCCAGCTAGGTCTCACCTCCCAGCTCTGCTCCACACCCCATCTCAGCACCAGACTGACAATGTGAGTAACTAGGAAATTCTTAGATAGTCACATTAGGATTTCTGTTCTCTTGAAAGCTCTGGCTGATACGATATAACTATCTGTAACTTCTAAGCAAGACCTAGGGAAGGGAACTCCCACATATGGTGATATTTTTGTTATTTACATTGCTTGTTCTTAGAATAAATGCTTTCTTTTAAAGAACTCCCTGCTCTTTCTATTTCCACATGCCTGTTGGCTTCATGTGTAGATAGGATTCCTCTCTCCCAGAGGGGGTGGGGAGAGGAAAGGGATCTCTAAACTTAAAGATTGGTGGCTCCCGTGTTGCATCCCACTGTGCTACTAAGACAGGGATTTTAATTCAGTGGGTGGTGGCAGTGTTTAATTAATAGAACCCAGGGAGTTTCCATCTCCTATTCAAGCTCAGAAGTCAGAACTGAGTGGAAGGGCCCTGGGTCCATGACAACTATCTATCTTCTTTTCCTTCTGTATCACATCTCCCTTTTTTAAACTCCATAGTAGCTGCTCTGGGAGCCTTACTGGCTCACCTTCAACAAATAGGTGCTCAGTGGGTTCTGCACTGAAGTCAATGATGTTTCATTCTTATGTGCTACATGTGGCCAACCTGTGGCTCTCTTTGTGCAGTCTGTTTAGCCATAGAGTGCCCCCTATGCACTTTTTACCACCAATCAAGTGGTTGACTATCAGCTAGGAAACATGCTGTTCTCTCCCTGCTACAAGTAACAGCCAGAAAATCTCAATCTGTATTTACCGAAGAAGAGATGGTTTGTGTGTGTTCATATATATTTGTGTACATGCTTTTGTATTTATACATGTGTGTTCATTAGTTGAGTGCATGGTAGACTCACAACCCCCAGTCAAAATCACGTGTAATCCTCAGGTTCAAAAAAGCTACCAATTCCTTTTAGTTCTATAACTAAGACCATTTCCACAATACACTATTATAGTGCTATTATTCCACTTTCAACATCCTATGGAATCCCGGGCTTTGCAGTTTAGGGAGGGACATTTAGAATTCTCAGCCAAAGAGTTCTTTGGCCTCAGTAAACTACAAACCCCAGAATTCCACAGGATGTTGAAAGTAGAATAATAGCATTATAACAGTATAGTACAGAAATGGCCTCAATATTATAAAAAGGGTTTGGGCTTTTTTGCCATTCTTTTACAAGTCAACCGATTTAGCAACAAATTATTTGATACTGACTCTCAGACTTTCCTATTCTTTTCTCTCCTTAACCAAATTGCAGACTTCAACATTAGTAAGAAATTGCCTTTATGCAGAACTGTGTACTTCCTACATATGACTCTACTTCTAATTTAACATTAAGAAACCTCATATTGTAATTAGAACTGCTTGCACTCTATTCAGATGGATATCCCAACATCTATTTTCAATATGGTTACCAGATCTGAGTCTCCGGTTTCATGGATCACCTCCAGGCGGGACACAAGGGTACAAATTTTCCAGTTTTGATGGGTCCAGGCATGAAGAAAGGGCTGTATGCAAATCTCCAGCTCAGCTAGCAGAGGAGTATCATGGTATAATTTGCAAGGTTTGTTTGATTTGTTGCTGCAACTTGCAAAGACACTCTAGAGGGTCTCCATATTTACTTAAGTTTCCTCCTTCACTCCCATTTGTTGTGGTCTCTTAGCGTAGCTTCCACTCTGCTCTGCATCCACCTTCTGACTAGAAGCAAATAAGCTAAATTAAATGTTCTTTATCCTATCTCCCCAAGAAGGTGAGCCACTACAGTTTTTAATTAAGTGTTATTAATGCATGATAACATCACCAGGATCAATCTGTAGGCCTCCCAAGTTTTAGCTCTGAAAACTCAGGCACCGGGAGAATTTTGAACTAGCAACCCTCATTTTCAATCTCATATTATCTATACTACAACAGAAGATTGATTTGTGTTTTTGTTCCCATTAAATGATGAAACCTTACATTGTCACTATAAGCACCAAGTTGGCAATTTGTTGTCTTATCCAGTGGTCTCAATAAAGAGTTCCATCTCATTTTTTCTTGCCCTAGTTTCCATATTTTTAAAATACTTCCTAAGCTTGAAAAGGATAACTACAAAACACTTTAATTGATATAGAGCCCTATCACACTATATTATTATAGTGCTATTATTCCATTTTAACTGCCATGGTAGCAACCTGTGGAATTCTGGGGTTTGTAGTTGAGTGAGGCCCACGAACTCTCTGGCTGAGAACTCTAATGCCCCTCACTAAACTGCCAATCCCAGAATTCCAAACAATGTTGCCATGGCAGTTAAAATGGAATAATAGTGCTATAGAAGTATAGTATGATAAGATGCACTTGCACACCTTTTTCAGTGTGATTTTTTCCCCTGCCATCAAGGATACAAATAGCTGTCCCCATACGCATAAGGTGATTCTTCAAGCCAAAGAAGCCTTATTTGGAAGTTAGGGATCTAGGCATCCTAACTATACAAGAAGGGGGAGCATGCTAGTCCCTTTCCGTCTTCTGCATTTCTGCCACTCAGCTGGAGAGCACCCTTCTGAACAGGAGAGTTTTCTGTCGCTCTGGGGACTCGCCACAGCCCAAACCCTCCAAATTTTCACAGTTGAAATCCAGGACACATGTGGCCAAGGAACATGAGAGTGCAGTCCAAATGGCAAAAGTCATTAATGAGGAAGAGCACAATGTTACTTCTGGTATGGCACCCTGGGTGAGGACCCCCAGATATCATTTTGATATCATCTAATTTGGCCTTGGCTGGACTGGCTTGCAGTTCCCACACTCCACGTGTTTGCGAGGTCCTCTGGACAAGCACGGACATGAGTGCGGCCACTAATGGTTTTACATTCCAGACTCTATTGAGGCCAGCAGCCTAAACTCCGCTCCCAGCTTCAGGGGACTTCCAGCCGCAAACTCCACAATAGCCTCACAGCTCTCAGCCGAGCTACTCTTTTATGTTGGGCCATCAACATCCCGGCCACGCTATTGTCTTCAAACGCTAATCTAATCATGTTAAACTTGACCTTTCCAAATCCTTTGTCCAGCACCAAACCCCCTTTTGTTCTCACCTGGCTTGCCATAGCCAAAAGGCACAAACTCCCCTATAAAAACCCCTCACTTTCAAACGGTCTTCGGATAACTTTGGACTGCCATCTCGCCTTGCTGCCGGTTGTCTAAGGGACTCCCCTCAGCTCCCCAGGCTGAGCTTTCTCCCCCGGAACCCCTCTTCTCTCCAGGACTACAAGACAGGTCATATTGCCTTTCCCAAACAAACCCCCGTTTCTCTTTCGCAGCTAGTTAGTTTATGTTTTGTCCTTTGTGTTTTTGTCTTTAATAAAGAATTGTTTGTTATTTGGAAAACCTTGTCTAGCTGCTCTCTGACCCGCCACTGTATACATTGGGTTTAAAGATCCTTGCAAAGTTACCCTGCCTCTCGCTAGCTAAAACAGTGTTCCAGCTAATTTTCCCCAATTGGTATTGTAATTGGCAATCTGAGCGCCCCTCCTGGGACTCCCCAAAACACAGGGTAACAACAACAGCTAGGAAAGGCTGCTGCAGTTTGCTTTTGCCTGAACCTGTTGGAAGGGCTTCTGTCCCCTCCTTTCCCTCCTCCCCGACAGCAGAGGATTAACAGGGACTGTCCCTGCCCAACTGGAACGTTTGGAAGGTATGAGATCCTGGAAAGTGGCAATTAGATATGTACATTTACAGCAGGGTGTAAACATGGCCCTTCAGTTTTTGCTGAACTGGAAAGCCCAGCTTTCTTTACCATTTGTCATTCCAGTTAGGGCAACTGGAACTTGATCTTCAATAAGAGCTGAAGGGTCACGTGATTCCCCTTCCTACAGTGAAGCCTGAATCTGCACAGTAGGCCCAATTGCTCATGCCATCCCTTCTCTTTTAAAGTGAGGGCTGCTGCAGCTCAGTGATTAGGTGCCTGTTTTTCAATCCATATGAAGACAAGATCAACCCCCAACTCCTCCATAATGGTCTTAGCAAGTCCCTTGTCTGAAACTCTGGAGCACCACTGTCAGTTAGTCTAAAACACATTGGGTCAACAGTCTGATTTGCCAGCATTCTCTGGCCATTTTCACACCACACTATTATAGTGCTATTATTCCATTTTCCACATTCTATGGAATTCTCGGGTTTGTAGTTGGGGGGGGGTCATTTAGAATTCTCAGCCACAAAGTTCCTAGAAACCCCAGAATTCCACATGAAGTTGAAAGTGGAATAATAACACTATAACAGTGTAGTACTGTCTGTTCCACATCCAGCTGCAGAAGAGATGGTGGGAGTTGAATGGAAAATATTTCTACGGTCAGTCTCAGGTTTTGGATTTCTTAAATCACAGTGGCATTAGATGACAGTACAAGTAAATTGCTCCTATGCATGGCAGTCACCCACTTAGAAGCAAAAGGGTATATGTGCAAAACAAATTCCAAAGAAAAAGAAACACATTAGAGACTATTAGGACTTAAGAGAAAGGATATCACTTTGATCCCAGTGGATGAGCATTTCATAAGAGAGAATTTCAACTAGAAGTTACTTTGACACTGATAGTGCCATAATGGATCATTTGGTGCACTTTGCAAAGACAAAAAGCATTCTCTTCGGTTTTTACAATTATAGCAATCTCTTTGCTAACAACTTGACAGTAAAGATAATTAGAAATTATTTGGATTTGCACAGAGTACGGCCCCAAACTGGCAAACGTCAACTGTGTTCCATTCATCTTCTCCTTGTCCTGATCAGGGAATAATAAACACAAACATTTGCGAGAGAAAATAGCAGGTTTTAATTCAATTAGCCGCTTTAATCGCAGAATGCAAAGGCAATTTGCATAGCAAGACCATTTTAAGAATATCTACATGCCTAATCATTCTGTGCCTCTCATTATGCAGAAATGTAGCTTTCATCTGAAGTATTTATAGTGCTGTGTAATGTAAGAAGGAAAAACATGCTATAGAAAGGTATTAAAGAAAAACCCATTGGTATTCCCTATTTGCATAAACATGTTAGCCTTTCACATTCTGCCCTCTGCCGTCTGTAAAGCAAAATTACTTTCAGAGTAGCAACATTGAGCTATGAAGCAAATGTGTCATAAGGCACATCCAGACTGACTAAAAAGACCAGAAAAGCCAGATTTTGTTCCTGTTCTTTCTGACTGTATTTGGAGATCCATATACATTTACTTTATCCTAGAATATTTTGTTTTATCTCAGTCAGAGACTTTTTATACCAGCCCCTTAGGTCGGTTTATTTTTAACCCAGTATAAAATTGCTGGCATGGTGTAGTGGTTTGAGTGTTGGACTATAATTCTGGAGACTAGGGTTTGAATCTCCATTTGGCAATGAAAATCCACTGGAACAAGTCACACTCTCTCAGCCTCAGAGGAAGGCAAAAGCAAACCCCTTCTGAATAAATTTTGCCAAGAAAACTCCATGATGGGTTCATCTTAGGGTTTCCATAAGTCAGAAGCCACTTGAAGGTGCACAACAACAACAGCAACAACAATAACACAAGGAAAGAACAGAAACAAAATTTGGGAATTTTCAATCAATCTGGGATGTGGGGGTGGGGGTGGGAAAGCTTATGAAAATTTCCTAATGGGAAATTGAAGCACTACCAAGCTGTCACATTCACTTCCCTGTTGGAGAGCCAGTGAAATATTGCAAAGGGATAACTATGTAAAAATACAAATACAAATCAGGGATTTGGACCAACTAGATCCAACCAGTCCGTAGAGCCAGCTCTACCATTTGGCAAAGGGAGATCACTGCCTCGGGCAGCTGATTTTGAGTATCACAAAGAAGCAAGAAATCATTAATTATTTATTATTGTTGTATTTTCACTGTCTACGAAGATAGGAGACAAAATTCAAAGATTTTCTATTTCAGATGCCAAAAAAATTTGGTTGGCCATGGCAGGACCAAGTTGTCCATTGTGGGGTACCTCAAGTCAAAGATCCTTTCTGCAACTCACCTTTTCTCGGCGCTGCAGTGCGGTGCTCGCACAAGCAGCATCTGGAGAGAGGCTCTCGCGTCTGGGGTCCTTCGGCTCTGCACGAGCTTCCTGCTCATGCGAGAGCCCTGCCTCTTCCTTTCACAGTGCAACCTGGGACCTTCCCATGCTGCACTGAGACAGGAAGTGCAACTGGCCCGGCTCCCGAGGTTCCACATGCACATGCTTAAAGCCGAAAATGAAAAAAGTGTGTGAGTGGTGCCTGCCAGGCCCTGGAGCATCACACAAATGTGAGTGCATTGTGTGGACTGCTCCTCACATTTGCGCAACGCCTGAGGGGCCCTTTCGCATGGAAAATGCCATGCAAAAAGGGCCAAAGAGTGGCAAATGTTGCTGAGCACTCATATTGCCACTACTGTAACCAGACCACTTATTAGTGGCTCTGAGGTATCCTGAGAGGCAGACATCATGGGTATGGTGACCTGGAAGATATCATGTGTTACCAGCATAGCTGTTCTCTGTGGGCGCTCTACCTACAATGCCTGGTAGTGAGAGAGAGTCCTCTCTGAACAGCTGTTGATGACTGGCTGACTCTGTGAAAAGTTGTACTGGCTGCTTTGTGTGGCAACCACCTTTCCTTCACAGAATATACATTTCTAAGAATGAAAAAGAGAAAGGGTGGCTGAGGTGGTGTGGTAATGAAGGAGAAGTAAGGTCATAGGCAAATAGGAATAATAGGGAGAAAGGGAATGACAAAGATGGGCAGCTGTGGCACTTCTATTTCAGGTAGGGGGAGACCTTAGGCTGCTGTTAGGCGTTGGGTATTAAGAACACTGAAGTGGTAGCAAAAGGTTTGTGGCGTTCCTGCTAGTCCAAGTTCACTCCTAACCGCTGTACTACAAATGGTTCCCTATACTACAATGGTTCCTAGGCCTTTTCCGCACTAGCCTGTTATAGCCTGATGATTCCACTTTCAACATCCTATGGAATCCTGGGGTTTGCAGTTTCGGGAGGGGCCAGGCAGCCCCTCCCGAAACTGCAAACCCCAGGATTCCATAGGATGTTGAAAGTGGAATCATCACACTATAACAGTGTAGTGCAGAAAAGGCCCTAGTCTCCTTCTGATTTCTTGACTGCAGTCTCCATTTCTATTAATGACTGAGCCAAGGCATGGGAAATCTTTAACTATCTCAATGTCTTCATCATCTGCTTTGAAGTTATGTAAATCATTTGCAGATATTATTATTTTTTCTTAATGCTCAGTTCTAACCATGCCTTTGCATTATCTTCCTTGACTTTCTTCCGCAATCGTTCCAAGTCTTCACTATTTTCTGCTGGTAGTCTGGTGTCATCTGAATATTTTAAATTGTTGATGTTCCTGCCTCCAATTTTCATGACTCCTTCTTCCAAGTCCAGTCCAGTTTTACGTATGATATTTCAGTGTACAAGTTAAACAGGGTGATAAAATGCAGCATTGTCTGACTCCTTGCCAGGTGGAAACTATTCTGTTTCTCCATATTCAGTCCTGATGGTGGCCTCGCATCACAGAAAGATCAATATGTTATGTGAAGTGTTATCAATAGTTTCTGTCCATAGCCGAACTCAAAACCATTTTTTTTTGGGGGGAGGGGTTGGATGGATATCAGATCCACTATCTCTGATATTTTCATTGATGACCTCCAAGGAGCAGCAGCATTCCCTAAAAATCAAAACCAACAAGGCAAAAGTATACCCCTCCTCCCCTTCAGAATAAATGAAATGCTATAGGATAGAGTGCTGCCATTCAAAATTTCAGCCACTCCACTGAATTCCATCACTATAATCCCTACTGTTTGATTTTCCACACACAGCCAATAGCTAGCATTTCATGGCCAACGGGGCATGCTCAGAATGCACTGGCAAGGCCAGCCCCATCACTCAGGCAACAAATGCTGGGAGATGGCAGGAAGGCATTGGAGGAAATATCTGAGTGACATATGTCTGTTTTGCACCCCCTGCCTTCAGGTGCAGTGGAGAATGCTATCCCACTCTGTAGAAGAAAGAAAGATTCAACTGCCAGTCCTATTGGCTTAGGTACCTGGAGTGAGATTTTTTTTTTCCTTTACCTGAAGCAGCCAAAAGTCTCAGACTGGTCTTGCTCCCTGGACTATTTGAGGGGTTCTCTCTCCTTTGGGTTTCTTCTTCCTCTGAAGATTCCCCTAACCTGCCTGACAGCTCCCTCTTATATGCAGATGGTACATTTTTCACTGCCAAAACTATAAGACCCACAGCCTGGACACCAGAAACAGAGAGAATGATCATTCTTTTATTCAGTTTAACATGGAGAGGTTTTTTAAAAAATAATATTGTTCTGATCATGGTAAATCTGTGTGTATACTTTTATTATTATCATATTCCTGATGACACATCTAGTCAGAGGTTAAGAATATAAATTTAAGATACCAGTGAAAACAATTCTGGTTTAATGGTTATTTAAAGAGTCCTACATATTGGCACATCTTTGTGTATTTTCACCCACAGGGCTCATTCAAATCTGTCTGGTTTAGGTAATCACAAAAAGGCAAGGATTAAAAAAAAATTAGTGGGGTGGTTTGATCTTTGGGTAAACTGCCATTTCTGGTTGGGGACCTGGCATGATGATGATGATGATGATGATGTCATCCCCAAGCTGTGCAGGGGAGATGTATGATATGTAGCAATACTATTGATCTATGTTCCTTCTTCTAATTACTGAAACTAGGTTTATGGTTCTACCATATTTGTGTTCCCTTGCTAGCTTATTAAAGGAAACCTGCAATATATACCATGTGCTAACAAGTCAGTAATTCATTTCTCATGACTTTTTAATCCCTAGAGTAGACCAGGACGTGAATGGCAAACTCCACCAATAAACGATGGGAAGGGAACTGCTGTTTGCACCTGCCCTGGAAACTTTATTATCTGAGCACTTCTCCAGCAAAGTCATAAGAGAGAAAATTCTCTCTCTCTCTCTCTCTCTTAGTTGAGCCAAGCAGTAATACACACCATCTTGTTAAAACCAGGCTGGAAGCAGCACTGCTACTCAGTTTTTCCAGATGTGTCTCCCTTCCTTCTTGTCTCTGACAAAAACTGTACACTTCATTTCCACATACTGTTTGAGACCTGACTTGGGATCCTGGGTCCTAAGAAGATTTGACCTCATTCATGTACAGTAAAAATCATTAAACAGTCCTTTTCCCTGCATGAGGCAGTACCAGCCCACAAATTTTGCCACCCGAGGCAAAAGATGAGATAATTTGGGACATATAATGAAATGACATGACTTGTTAGAAAAGGAGGTAATGCTTGGTAAAGTGGAGGGCAGTAAGAAAGCAGGGAGACTGTACTACAGGTAGATTAATCCAATCAAGAAAGCCAAAGCCTGAGTTTGTAAGAGCACAGCAGGGCAGCTGATAACCAGGTCTCCCAGAGGTCTTTTGTTCATAGAGTTGTCACAAGTCAAAATCAACTTGATGGCAAATAACAACAAAGGTTTTCAGACATGGCTGGAGAACTCTGGGAGATGCAGCCCAAACAAGAAACCTTTTCAAGCTCTTGTCATTCTAGTAGACAAAGTACTCTAAGCTACATTTAGGGGGATTGTCTGTAGCTCAACAGTAAAGCACAGGCTTTACATTCCAAAATGTCTGGGCTCAATTTCAGGCATCAAATTCCAGCAAACAAAACCAAAAACCATCAATCATCTTCTGTCTGGAACTCTGGAGAGCTGCTAGTAGCCAGTATAGACCAGGGGGTAGGCTATATGAGGCCCTCTAGAGATTACTGGACTGCCCTTTCCAACACCATCACTATTAGCAAGGCCTGATGGGAGCTGCAGTCTGTCAACATTTAGAGGGCCACAGATTCCTCACCTCTTGTACAAGCAAGACCATTATATGCAGACCAATGTTCTAACTCCATGTAAGGCAACTTGTCCTGTTCCTAAGAAGTATCCCTTCTGTGTGTGAGAGAAGAAACCATGTTTCATCCAGCTGCAATCCTATATACATGTCTGATCAGTAGTGGGATTAATTATTGATGTTAATAAAGTTCCATTTAACCACCACCACCCCCAAAAAGAAAAGAAGTGGGTCCCATCAAGTTCAAGAAGACAAGTTCCCTGGTAAATGTGAATAGCATCCTAACCATATGTCTCTTGGAGGCTAATGGGACTCAAAATTACTTTAAAATGCTAGAACGGTATGATTAAAAAACACAGGATCTCTCCAGATGTTCAATAAAATAAATACCTGACTGTGAAGCACTGTAGTATCCTCTTGCTTCTGCCATCCATTATACAATATGTGGGTCATCATCACTCATAAACAAGAGTTAATCCTACTTTGATTACTCCCTCCTCCACTGCTAAATTGACATGTTTGAATTCAGCAAACATAAACAGGAAGAGACAAAGATGGCTTAGATAACTATCAATCACAGAAATAACTGTAGCAAGGGATCCCTTTCCTTCACCCTTGGGCCCAAAGATAGTAGGACATGTAGCAAACTTAGTTCCATTTCAATCCATTTATTCTGTAAGTGCATTTTGATGTAGGCTGGTGTCTTTGGGGGCTCTGCATTTGCCTGGAATGCTATTTTGCAGCAAAAGCTGAACACAGAGAGAAGCCAATGTCCTTTTAGGGCTAAAATAATAATAATCGACCTTTTTCAATTTCAGCAGCTTTGCATTTGCAGCAGATTATCTTTTCTCTCTCCCCCTCTCTCTTTTTTTTAAATGCTCTACAACACAACCAAAATCTTGGGGCTTGGTAGGTATTATAGCAAAGAGATTAATGCAATATTATCCTGCTGAATTGAAGGAGCTCAACTGGGTTTTAACCTTTTGAATTTGTTACATTTGCAGAACTAAAGCAAATGTAATAAGTAAAAGCTAAATCTCAAGTGTTAGACACTGTGTTGTTTCCATGGGAGAGACTATTCAGACTCTGAAAAGGAAAACCTCTTTGCTCTGAGGCTCCTGTTAACATTTGGCAGAATAAGAGTGAGATTTAGCAGTCTTCTGGCATATTAACAATAATATACATGGTGATAGATAGATAGATAGATAGATAGATAGATAGATAGATAGATAGATAGATAGATAGATAGATAGATAGATTTACTCAGAAGTAGCATCTTGTGCACCACTTCCACTTGCACAGTGTTTAAAATGGGCTGCTTTGTTACTTTCAAATTTATCAGGGCATATTTGTTCTGACTTCCAAAAACCCACCATTTTCCCCTCCTATGTATTTTCTAAGACAGATCATGCAGGTCTGCAGCAATTAGCATTCTTTCTAATTCTCTGTTCAGGTTGTGTGCGTTGTTGCTCGTGCAGGAAAGATAGTAGTACCCTCACATTAACTGGGAGCTATCAGCAGGCTTGCATGATAGGTCATAGAAAAACAAAAAAAGCCCCCAAAACAGAATGGAGAAACCACTTCCCAATGAGAACTGAAAGTACACAGAGGCCACAGCATATTGAGTGACTTTTGCAAGCAGGGAACTGGAAAACTAGCTGAGATGTGGGACAGAGTAGAATATCATGGAAGCGGGCATGGCTGGGTGGCTGATTAACTAGAAAAATGGACAGGAGCAGTCCATATTTTGATGTTTATGCAGATCTCATTTGTAATAGTAACACTTAACACTTATAAAACTTTTAGTGTTCAATGAGCTTCATGTACATTGACCCACTGAATATTACAACAGCCGTACAAAGTAATGTCAGTATTATTCCCAGTTAGTGGGGCCACCTACTAAGCTCATGGCAAACTCGAGACTGTTACTTCTTTCACACATCTATGCCTCACACAAATTATGTTCTGTCACATTCAAGTACTTTTTGCCTGACCTGGTGGATGGGTTGTAGGGAAACGGGGGGCATAGATCAACATCCAACAATAATCAACAGTGATTCATCTTCTTGCCTGAAGCCCACAGAGCAAAGACCCATGTGAATCAGTCCTCTTAGTTTATAAGGTTTTTGAACAAAGGCAGAAACCATGCCAAAAAAACAAAAAAGCGCTGTCACCCTGAAAGGCAGAAAATGTCTGTGTTTAACCAAAACACCTAGATTTGAGTTTTGGGGGTGCTAAATAACATCAACCAATCAAATGCCAATATTAAAGAACTAAAAACAGATGTAATGGGGCCATTATGGCTTTTGTCTGTATGTCTTTCTGGTAATGTATGCAGTAGGACATGAGATGTGAATGTGTAGCCCTCCAGAGGTTGTCCAGCTGCAGTTGCCATCAGTGATAGCCAGGGTGGCTACAAATGAGGAATGATGAAAGTAGCAGCAAAGCAGCAATATATGGAGGGCTACACATCCCTCTGCCATAAAATATGGCATGGAGTCCAATTTTCTAAACAAAATTCATATAGGGAGAATTGAAACCTGCTCTGCCTCTGGTCTGGTGTATCCAGTACTTTTCTAGCAGCCTGGCTCACCTTTCATGAAGTCTAAGGCCCTGCAAAGATATACCACAAGGGAAGCTTCAACTGCCTTTTTATGTTAAAACTGGATATCTGCCTACTCACTACTTTATTTTTTTAAAGGTATTTTTTATTAAAAGTTTTCAGATAAACTAAAATTCTACAAATACACCAGAAAAGAAAAGAAAAGAAAAGAAGGAAAAGATTAAAGAATAAAGAAAAAGATTAGTACCATTCTTCCCTTCAATGGTATGTAACATTAAAATTATTTCAAGCCTCTCTAAATAAAAACCCAAGAGATCCCTTTTACCACCTCCTATTACATTATTTCTCCACAGCCAAAAATATTTTTCTTCTTCCCAAGGTTGGCATATCTAGCATTAAAATATCAATCAACATATTTCTATAATCCTGTCAAACATCTAAGCCATTACATCATATTATGTCATGAAAAATAGTATTTTATTTTCTCACTTTTGATAACAGTTTACTTATCAAAATTACATAATACCAATCCTTACTAAATATAGCTGTAAATCTCTTATATGTTATATAGCATCACTAAATCCACTCTATCTTTAAGCTTTCTTATAACTCTAGAATTTCTATTGTATTAAATTTCTGATATTTCTATTAAATTTCATCATAGAAAGTTCATTTCAATATTATGTCCATATCCATTTCTCACTGTGTTATATCTATAGCCAAATCTCATAACCATTATTTCATTTTAAATTTAACTCTTGCTTTCTTCTTCCTCTGTCCTAACCATGACCCTCCTCCCCCAATCTCCTCAGCTTCTCTTCTTTACATCTCGTTATTTTTTCCATCTCTTTCCAATTTTCTGCTTTAAAAGAATCATCTTACAGAGTATCTTTCCTTCTCATCTCCCTCTCCTCACATTCTTCAATTTTATAGGCCAATTCCTTCATTAAATCCTCATAAGTGTTTTTCCATCAGTATAAATTACTTAAACATCAATTCCACATTAGCTTCCCCTTTCCCCCCCTCCCCGCTCTTGCATTGTAATCCCCATTTTCTAATCCAGTACTACTTGGACTACAGTTTTACAGGCTAATCCCTCAACTGAATCAACTTGAATTTGTTTATCCTTAGATTTTGCACTATTTAGCATTTGCAAATTAGCCCCACATTTCCTTTTCCCTCTTGCATCGCATCCCCCTATAGTTTTGTCATGGGGCCTTTCCACACTACACTGTTAGAGTATTATTATTCCACTTGCAACACCAGGTGGAATTCCAAAAAGCTCTTTTGCTGAAAATTCTAAATGTTCCTCCCTAAACTGCAAACCCCAGGATTCCATAGGATGTTGAAAGTGGAGTAACAGCATTATAACAGTGTAGTGCAGAAAGGTCCATATATTCAGCAATCACCTGTCTCACACCTTCTGTCAAATCTGCTTGAAATCTTTTCAAAATATTTGGAAATTCTTGATCTTTCAAAGAACAGATCTCAAATAAGAGTTGTTGTAAAAAAATCTTGAGGTTCCATCATTCTTTGATCCAGCAACCAAGGAGTTGACAGTCAAACTGTTCTCTTGCCACCACTTGGTTACAGACAATATCTGCTTCAAAGAGATAATGCATCCATTTTCCCATGTTGTAATTTCTCTTTACTAAAATTCAGTTCAGTCATATAAGTAAAGAAAATCCAACCCATCCACAAAAAATGCTCTTAAATCCTTTGCTATATCCCTTTAAGCACATCAACCTCCAGTCCTTTTGTTTAAGTCCAGATCGTGTACGGTAAACACACTTACTCAGTTCTTAGTGCAAAAAGAAGGCAATTTGACAAACTTTTCCATTCCATCTTAATCAGTAGAATCATATGATTCCAAGGTTTTATTTAAGAATGTCAAGAAAGCAGGTGCCAACTTAGTGTCTGTCAGATCTCTCAGATCAAAACAGCTGCATTTCATGACTAGGGCAGAGATGTAACTCCCTCAGCCCTTCCTCAATGATTCTGCATTTCTTGATGAGTGAACATGAATAAGAACTTCAGGTCCTCATGGGCAATCCCCTCACTCCCTCTTTAATCCAGAGGGATATCACCAGCCAGCACTTTCACCCAGAAAGCTCTCCTCACTGCATAGAGACAGCAAGAAGCATCAGTCCACCATCCTACCTGGAAGTTATGTCCCTACTCATTACTTTATGTGGAGAACAGCAAGCTTCCATAAGTCAAGTTAGACAGCATTAGTAGCATTCTATTTCCAGTCTTTTCTAGTCCTACTTGAAGATGCCAGGGACTGAACCTATGACCTTTTTCACGGAAAGCATGTATTCTACCACACAGGCCTTTTCCGCACAACACCCTTATAGTGTGATTATTCCACTTTCAACCTCCTGGGGAATCCTGGGGTTTGTAGCTTCAAGAGGGGCCAGCCAGCCCCTCTCGAAGCTGCAAACCCCAGGATTCCCTAGGAGGTTGAAAGTGGAATAATCATGCTATAAGAGCATTGTATGGAAAAGGCCTAAGTTCTAGTCTTTACACACACCATTTCCACACAAGTATGTTATAGCGCGATGATTCCATTTTCAACCTCCTATGGAATCCTGGGGTTTGCAGTTTCAGGAGGGGCGAACAGGCCCCTCCCAAAACTGCAAACCCCAGGATTCCATAGGAGGCTGAAAGTGGAATCATCGTGCTATAACAGTCTCGTGCAGAAATGGCCACAGTATGCAAACAGAACTGACACATGGATGTTACTGTCATATCTAGCTTGACCATGATTCAGCAGCAAAATATAGCTACTAAGCAAAACAAAGACATGTAAACCTTTCTGGTTGTGACGGGCTGAATAGAAAGATAATCTTGGCTAATTGCCACTGCTGTTTCAGTGTGGTCCTTCAGTCTTTGTCTTCCATCTTCATGGAAGTTCCAAGTACATGGTTAACACATTTCCTCTCCTTATTTGGGAGGAAATGTATTTTTCATTTTTTCTTGTTCTGGAAGGCTTTCAGCTGCAAAAATCCTGATCCCTTATTATCAATAATATGGTATTACTTCACCACTAGGCAGCCATCTTAACTGAAAAATCACTAATATGAATAAAACCAGGAATCTTTGGGCTGCTTCAATGGATATCTCAGAAGGAAGCAAGTTTACATTAAAGGACTAATGAAGACCTTGGGAATGGGTAATATAATATCTGGGTTTGATAGAGAATTAATCTTCAGAATAAGATGGTTTGCTACATATTACTGCAGTCAATTATGACAAGCTAGTGGACTGTCACATTCTGGAAACAGATAATTGGAAACTCTTCTCTAGCCTTTGTTAAGGTAATTTCTGGAAAATAAAATGGTGGTATTGAAATGTATTGGGGCAATTAAACAGCGGAGGTCACCAGAAGGGCAAACAATGGCATTTATGTGGTAATAGAAATCAGGAGCATAACTAATGTGGTTTGGGTTGTTCCTAATGAACTAATCTGTCAACCTCTCAGCCTACCTTTCTCCTGTTTATAGCCCTGAACAGAAATGCTCCTTTCTATGTTTCATTAACTTACTTTTGAATGTTCTGGTCAGCCTTCACGTTCTTACCCACTGCTCCCCATATGCTTGAAGATGAAAACCTTGTCTTGAAGATCCCCATACACTTGAAGATGAAAAATGTTTTCCCTGCCTAAATGAACCGTAAGTTAGATGTCACTACTTTCTTTTATGTATTTCAGTCCAAGGAGAGGGTGAATAATGTACACAATTCTGTGTATATGTAAAATACAATAATAGTATATTATTGTAAAAATTGTATTGTAAAAATACAATAATGTACAGTGTTCCATATACATTAGTCAGGTTGGCATGATGTCCTTTAGAAGTTGCTGGACTACAACTTCCATTGGCTGTAGGCAGTAGTAAAAAAAGAAGTAGAAACTAGAGAGCAGCCAACAGAAACCAAAGAAGAAGCTGGAGACACATCTCAAAATGCTTTGGAGCATCTTGAGACATGTCTCCTGTTTCTTCTAGGCAGTATAGCTGATACTGAGGAACTATGGGAGTTGCAGTCCAAATACATATGGAACTGTTACCCTGACTTCTGAGAGTCCCTGGGGGACACCCAGATTTGCTCCAAAAATACAAAGATTAGGGAAATTAGCAGAGCACTGCTTAGCAAAGCAGAGGGCAGGGCAATGCAGCGAGATCTTGGACCCCGTGTCTACGGAGTCAGACCACATGAGAGCCAGGCCAAATGTCCAATTATCAGTAGTTTATTTAGCAGAATTGGCAAAATATCCACACATATACACACAATGAAGCAGTCACTCACACAAGCATACGAGGGCTAATGAGTCAGAAAGATATGAAGATCGGGAAAAGCAGAAGGAAAGACAGCAGTTTATATTGCACCTGATCCTGTAGTCTGCGGCTCGGGAAAAAGCAAGGCAAAGGTAGCTCAGCAGAGGAAGGATGCTGAGTGGAGATCTCAACTAGCAGAATGCCAGCGCACTAGTCAATTGTGGGAGTTCTCTGAAGAGAGTCCCAAAAGGGGACTCAATTATAGGGCAAAACATGCTTCAGGGGCAGGCCCCTTCTCAGGAAAGGACAATGGCTGAATCATGAAAATGGACCTCATCTTTGTATTTCTCACTGATGCAAGCATTAATCTCATCAGGAGGACATGGAATCCTCTCAAGGTGCCATTGTTGTTGATGGTCCATTGTGTGGGTGTGCGTGCCATTCAAGGTTTCCCTCTTGGAGATGTGACTGGGGGACCATTGGTCTGAGCTTGCTAGTGATGCTTCGGTTTTAGACCTGGGTGTCTACATATTCGTCCAGTGAACTTCTGGCTTAATAACTTTTAATATTCAATATTATACTTCCCTGGGACTAGGTCTGCCAGCAGAGGTTACAGAAGGCTATCCATCCAGGCTGTGGGAAAGAAGCCTTCCCCATTTCGCTTCTTCTGTGGCCTGAACAACAAAGAGATCTGGTATTGCTAGTGACCTCCTCCTCGCTAGATGTAACAGAAATATGCTTCCACATTTTCCACAGTGTCTTAACTTCTAGTATATGTTAGGACACCTTCATAAAAGACCATTTTCCAAGAAGGAGGAGGCAACAAAAGGGAAGAGGAAGCAGAAGAGGAAAGGATGGAATAAGCAGCAGCTTACTGACTTAATCCTTTAATTATGAAGAGAAATGTAACTTGTTAAAGCAATCCAGTCCAAACTAATACCCTTTTATAATTTCATTTTGGGACATTTCTCAAAACATTCTGTGTGTACCTTTGTGTATGTAGTTTTCTCACAACCTAATTTATGTTCCTTAGTCCTAGTTCCACATTTGAGCATGCATGTGTAGTGTACTTTTTAAAAATACGATCTGTATATTCTCCCATTTTTCTTTCCGTTCCACTTTCCTGTCCCTCAGGAAAAAATAATTGCCTCATTTTCATAATTTATATCTACTGCATGATCAAAAACACCACATTGCTGTTAAAGCTCTAGAAGTAAACTTTGTTAATGCTATAGTCACAGTTGACACAATTTTGGGACCACAATCCAGTGTACAAATAAGTAAATTTAGGTTGTAGTCTTATACACACTTACTTTGAGTCAATTCCATTGAAATCCTCAGAATAACTTCTGTGTAAACAGTTAAAGGACTGGAGCTGGAAGGCATATCCTTTGAAATAAATGAAGTTTAATTCTGCTGAGTTTTGGTCCTAAAGCTGTATTTTAATATCCCTCAGTGCATGCAGCAGAACGTTAGATAACAAACACACCACCCAGTGGGGAAAAGGAGTAATGACATACATTTTAATGAAATAAAGCAAAAATAATGTATCAAAGACTTTCTGCTTCATTAGCCTTTGAGAAATTGGCCTTTAAAAAAAAGTACTTATTTTTGCTGTTATTATTTACCAAAGGTAACTGCTCAAGCTTGAATATTTCCTTGTGATTCATCCATGCCTATTAACAGAAATCGCATATGTTTTTGTTTGCTGATTTAATGAACACAGGCATAGTGGTTTCCCCTGTAATGGGTGATGCTTCACTAAGTCTTTGATTCATATACGTGAACACTTATCAACCAAGGTGTTTGTGCCACCCTAAAGATTAATAAGACTGTTATGTTTGCAGACCTGATCCTACTATAAAACAGACTGGCTGTCTCAGGCAAGTGATACTGAGTGTTATGAAGAAGCAAGATATTGGCCCTTTCCACACGAGGGTTTAAAAACGGTGTAGAGTGACCTCTGACGGAGGTCATCTACACTGTAAAATGGATTGGGGCGGACTACTTTTGCATAGTTCCACACCCCAATCCACACTAGGGCGCCCGGAAGTGGCGGCACTGCGTGCTTTTTGAAAATCACTTTTCATGTGGTCTTTAAAAAGGACGACCGTGCAGCCCCGTCGCAGCACCCGGTGTGAATTTGCAGGCGCGTGCAAGGGCGTGCCTGCAGATCTGCCGGGGGCGGGTTTTCTGGCTGGCAAGCTTCTCCGGTTGGTAGAGAGCCTCCGCCAGTTGTAAGCCGCCATTTTGGGCCCCGCAGGATGCCGTGGGATGCCGAGGAGTGTGGAGCAGTGAAAACGCGCTGCTCCACGTGGTGACGGACTCAGGTAAGCTCCATTTCAGCGTGGTTTCCCCCATGTCTTCAGCCGCGTGTGGAAAGGGCCATTGTTAGGAACAAGGAGTAGAGGAAAGATAGTAATATTTTCACTGTCAAGGAAGGGAAGAGACATTCTGTTGATTTTCTGTCACAGGTGTCACACTAACTTGGTAGACCATGGGTATGCACCTTGGTTAGATAGAACACCATTTGCCTCCAGTATCAGAATTTCTCACATTGGCCCTCCCCCACTGGAAGGTGTTCTGTGTTCAAACACAGACTTGTTTTGTTCACTTTTAGTTATGCTCTTTAAAAGCCTTTTCTATACACCTATACATTCCAAGGTACTCACTGATTCCAGCTTACAGAGAAATTTGCAATATGGGTTGAGGAAACTGCTTCTCTGCAGTTTAGTACTACTTTACCAGACAGAATCATCAGATCAGGAACTGAGCCAGAAATCTGGAAATTACAGGTACTGTTTACAAAGGATCTTCTTTGATTACTGAGGTTTTTGTTTGTTTGTTTGTGTTTGTTTTTTGGAATGAAATTTCAGTGCATTCAGTGATAATAAAACAACCTGCAAATGGTGACTATAAACCCTGAAGAGTGGCCAAGATGTGGTTTCAATTATACAAGTACTCTCCCATGTATACATATGCACACACACACACATTTACTAAAAACAGATCACCCATGGTGATCAATAAATCTGAATCTATGTGCATAGCAACATAAGAAGCTGCCTTACGTCAAGTCAGATCATTACCCCATCTAGCTTCTCAATACTATCTATATGATTGGCAGCAGCTCTCCTGGGTTCTTTTCCAGCACCAGGTGGGAAAGTCAGGCATTGAACCTGGGACTCTGTGAATGGAAGGCAAATGCTTTCCTACCGAGCTACTGCCCTTTCCCTAGCTAAGTCTGCTAGAATAAATAGAAGGTTCTTTTGTCCACAAAAAACTAGAGTTGAATGGCAGGGACAGCTTCTCCCACTGAAGTAGTGAGTAAAGCTACACACACTGAAATGTCCACTTCTGGACAACTGTGGCTATGCATTTGCGGAGGAAAATTGGTAGTCATAATACATGCAACCCAGGGGCCTGATCCAGACCTCCAAGGCTATTTAGGCAGCCATCTACTCCTCCAGACTTCCCAGACTACACTCTTTCTGCCAAAATTGCCTTTGGCCAATGACTTGCCTTTGTCCAGGAGATCATTTTTCATTTTTTAAATGTTTTGCAGGTTTCATTGTTTAACATTTATTTTAAAATACACATTTATTTCAAAAGCAGAAATGGGCATCTGGCCACTTATGAACTTTTGAGGACAATCCATGTGGGCCCAGAATACATTGGGGCACAAGTGTGGCCCCAGATCTAATGCATTGGCCATCCCTGTTGTAAACAAACTACCCTTCAGACATGCTTCCTTGCCATTATTGTATATATAGAGAGAAAAGTATGTATAGAGGACTGTATATAGAGGAAAGGCCATACTCCACTAAGTGTTGGAAGCAGATAGTGCATTATTATTCTGTGAAACATGAAAGGTCAACAGTGAAAAGGTTATTTGCATGTTGGGTGCTGGGTCAGTCCACAGAATATGGAATGCACTGTGCCTAGAAGGATTTCACTGTCTGTGAATCCAAAGAACTTCTGACTGAACTTTTGACTTCCCTTGAGTTCAAGCTGTACTGTAAGAGGTTCAGTGACATATTTGATAAAAGTTTCACATTTCTTCATAATTAGCAGAAAACATTCCTTTTGGCTGTTTTTATTTAGTGCAGGGCAGCAATACTCTTAGTGTTAAATGAATTGCCTGAGGTTGCATATTACAATAACAACCAGTAAAGCACAGAAAGATCAAGCAAGGTTTTTTATTTAAAAAAAGATAGAAATAAAAGAAAAGAAAAAGAAAAAATGGGATACTATTCTATTAAGCCCTTGCTTTGATCATGTCTTGCTGCAGAGAGATAACTGGAGGTTTATTTACTGAGACCTCATTAAAGAGTTGTTCATTCCCAAAGGGCAATGAAATGATATTCCTTTATTATTTTTACAGGAGCTTCTATGCAAACTGTCTCATGGAATGGACTTCAAACATTTAACTACTCTTCAGTCTAATCTATGTTAACAAACAGAGTGGCAAATTAAGGGCATCTTTACACATAATATTTGTTAGATGTACACCTCATAAGTTTTAACTCTGAATCTCCCTCCAAAAAATGCACAAGGCATTATTGCAATAAACACATATTTGCAAAAGGTGATATTTTATGGGTATTCTCATTCAGAAGCAGCAATCAGCTGCAGTCCAATGAAGCGTCCATGCATTTTAGATATGTTGCAAAATCTTTATAACATCCAGCAAATCTACTTAATGTAGATCCCCACCTCAGCCCACTCTGGAATGACCCCAAGTGATCATCCAGCGTGCTTTTGAAAGACCAGAAAAATCAGGTCTTTTAAAAGCACGGAGTGCACTATTTGCGAGCCTGCGATCTGCCGGGGGCGGGCTTTAGGCTGGCAAGCTTCAGCGGTTGGTCAAGACCCTTGACCAACCGGAAGCCGCCATTTTCAACGCCGGAGCAGTGCAGAGCAATGAGCATGCACTGCTCCAGAGCAGCCTGGACCAGATTGAGGAGCCAGAAGATTCGGTAAGTAGCGGCACGGGGCAATTCCCTCGCCCCGTGTGGAAATGGCCTGAGAGAAGAGCTATGTTTTGGGCACTGTTCTCCTTCCTAGCTCATGGCTGCAAATTTTGTTGTAAATGGTAAGGTGCAATTCAGCTTGCACTGAAGATATGTATGTTTCCTGACGGGAGAGAAAAGAAAGACTCTTAGGCCCTTTCCATACAGGGGTATTAAAACGGTGTAGCGCGACCTCTGACGGAGGTCGTCTACACCATAAAATGGATTGGGGCAGATTACTTTTGTGTAATTCCACACCCCAATCCACGCTAGGGCACATGGAAGTGGCGGCGCCGCGTGCTTTTTGAAAACCACTTTTCAAGTGGTTTTTAAAAAGCACAATTGTGCAGCCACGTGCAGCCCCGTCACAGCGCCCAGTGTGGATCTGCAGGCGCATGCAAGGGCGTGCCTGCAGATCTGCCGGGGGAGGGCTTTCCGGCTGGTGAGCTTCTCCGGTTGGTGGAGAGCCTCCGCCAGTCGTAAGCCGCCATTTTGGGCCCCACAGGATGCCGTGGGATGCTGACGAGTGTGGAGCAGCGAAAACGCGCTGCTCCACGTGGTGATGGACTAAGGTAAGCTCCATTTCAGGATGTCGCAGGACGTTTTTCCCTTCCCGTGTGAAAAGGGCCTTAGACTGCCCTCTATGTGCTCTGGCCTGTGCAGACCTTCCTTCCAATACTACTCTGATAGGATTGTTGATCTCACTTCCTCCTCCTTCTCTCTGGACCCTTTCTATAGAGAAGAGATATCATGACTTTGTTCTCCAGAGGCTAAGGGCAAGCAGGACTCCTTGCATCTCAACATTAGTTAGATATAACTAGGGATATAAAAGTTCAATTACTTTGTTCCTTCTCATGGGATATTAAACGTTTCAAAACCTATATCTCCTCTAGATCCACCTCGAGCCTTGGGGAGAGGCAGGTAAAAAAAAATATTATTATTATTATTATTATTATTATTATTATTATTATTAGATTACAAGAGTTTTTGTGTATTTTAATAATTTAATTTAATCAAATTTCTTTTATTTGCAAATATTTTGGGGAAAAAGTCAGCTTGCTGAAAAATGTATCTTGTGCAAAACATGGATTTTTTAGATAACTATATTTTTTGTGGAACAATATTTTGCATTAAACACATTGTATGTGTGTGTGTGTGAAAACTTGTTTAACCAAAATTGCCCCACACTCTTCTAAAGTGTCACTGTATATTAAGGCACACTTTCTCACGAAGGGTTAGGATATTGGTGAATATCTTTTACACCTCTAGGTAGAACAATAGTTCTCATAATGCACTTCCTATAGTAAATACTAGCTGTCTTTTTTCCCCAAGTGAAGAGTCTGAGCACAGTTGCTTTCTAGGGTTAAGTCGTGCCAGCCAGTTGCCACCATGTCAGGGGTGCAATGAATCTGCTCTGAAGTTTTTCCAAACTTTGTTTGAGCTATGCAAAGTGCTGAATTTATTTTGAAGATTAGGTTTGGCACCTTGGATGGCTCCTTTAAAATCTAAAATAAACTTTAATCAGCTTCCCTGGACATAGAAGCTCCTGGTCATCACTGGTAAAGTATGCACCTTCAGGCATTGTGATAGTCTCTGCTAACTGTTTTTGCAATGTATTTTCCTTTAAAACCAATGAGGAATTGTTTTATGCCAGCACCAGCTCTGGAAAAAAAGTTCTGAGCAAAACTAGGAAGGACACCTTTCAAAATGTAATATAAAATTTGAGGCAGTGTGTTGTAGTGGATTGAGTGTTCAGACTCAGGCTCTTGGAGACTGGGGTTTGAATCTCCACTCAGATAACTAGACTCCATCTCTGCATAGCTGAAATATTGTTCTCATTACCCAAAGGTGTCCTCTGTGCCTGAGTGTAATTCTCAGAAATCTGCCACCACAAATATCCTGCTGAAACAAGTCCACTGGGTCACCTTGGGTAAGTCACACTCTCTCACCTTCAAACGAAGGCAATGGCAAGCCTCCGCTGAACAGATCTTGCCAAGAAAGCCCCATCATAGTTTCTCCTTAGGGTTGCCTTAAGTTAGAAACTACTTGAAGACACATAGCTACAAATATAATATCTATTCTAAAAAGGGTGATTATTTGCTAACAAGCTGCTTTTGGTTACTCTTTTGTTGTTGTTGTTGTTGCTGCTGCTGCTACTGCTGCTGCTAGTATTATTAGTATTAAAAATAACCTTGAAATACCAAAATGGCCAAACATCCTCCCATTGACCACCCCTGCTCTGGGACAATGTCCTCCCAGAGGAAAGAGGGTTGCCTTCTTAAAAGTCTTTTTAAACCCACATACACACAGCCCTTCTTAATCAAACACTGATCACCCCTGTCTTTGTCACAGTTTTTTTTCACAGTTTTAACAGTTCCCTTCTCACCATGATGCCTGACATACTTTATGGCCCACCCCTTCTTAGATGTTTCAATTCCACGAAATAAACAAGTGAGGAGAATGCTGCCAAAAGGGATGGATTTTAATCACTTAACCTATAACACTGTGGTCCAGCCACAGCTCTCTAGAAGCTCAGCCTAGCTGCTTATGAAGGGATTTTCCTTCTTTTCGGGCTGATTGTCAGCTTGGCTGGAACAGATTGATGCATCCAGTTTGCTTAAAAACATGAAAATAAAAATAAAAGATCAGCCTGTTCAATTTTACAAGTTGCTGACAGGTGATTGTTAAAATAAAGTGTGTCAGCATCAAATCCTGCATTTTCCTAGCTCTTTTACTATTCTTCTCTTGAGTGGAAACGAGAGCAAAATATGATCTTGCTGAAGATTGTACATTTGGGTCACCATATGTCATACAAAACATTTCCCAAGAGATGACTTGGATAATGTGCATTTAGCCCTTTTCCACATTTCTGACTGGACTGTTAAAACGGAAAAGAAATTAATAAGCACTGAGGTACTCGAGAACACAAAAGAGCCTAGAGATGTAAACATGAAACATTCCTTTTTAAGACAACAGGGGCCATGAAATTAAGTTGGAATTACACAGCCTCTCTGTCTCTCTCTTCACACTCTTCAGTATCCTTGCACCAGATCTTTAATATACCAAATTCCTCTCCCCTGTCTCTAAAAGGTGGGTGACAGATAAATCTCTCAAGCTGCCCCAGTCAACTGGAAAACCATGTCTTTTTTTCTTTTTGCCTAATTGACTTTTTTTTTTAAAAGAAAGGGAATCAATAGTTAGTTGGGAGGAACCACCTTCTTTTGACCTCAGCTTCTGCTTCTAACCCATCTCCGCCTATTGAAATATCAAAGCCTTCTTCTGGGTCCCCACAGTTCTTCTAATTTATCCCCTTGAGTTATAATCATTCTTGCTCCTCTTTCATCTGTATCCTGCCATAGTGTCTGACATAACCTAAAGCTTTCTTCTGGATGTTTACTGGCTAACATGATGCATAATAGAATACTAAAATGTGTTGTATGATATTTTTGTATAAATTATAAGAGAACACTTGGAACATCCTGTACAATTTCAGATGGGTGAAATTCCAGGATTTTATGAGGCAACAGTTTTCATATATTCCCCCTACCCTGAGGCTACATTTTAATATAGATTTTCTTACTATTCTTATTATAGAGGTTTTTTTATGCTGAAACAGCTGCGAGATTCTTAATTTTCCTTAGTGGTGTGATTTATCCCCATTCTCCCACCATTTATATAAACTCCTTGCATTATATCCCAGTGGAGATATTTCCAAATTTAATCATAATTATCATAAAATTAGAATGGTTTGTTGTTGCTATTATATTTTATGTGGGAGGATGGTTTGTCTATTTTTAGTCTGTTTCTTTGGGGGGGAAGGCGGGGTGAGAAAGGCCCACTGCTCAAACACATCCTTCTACATGCGTATAATTTAAAATCAATTTTAGACTTAAAGTAAAGTGAGATGTATTTGGAACCAGTTTGGAACCAACTTGGTGTAGTGTTAGACTAGGACTCTGGGAGACCAGAGTTAAACCCCTGCTCAGCATGGAAGCCCCCTAGGTGACCTTGGTCAAGTCCCACTCTCTCAGCATCAAGGGAAGGCAATAGCAAACCCCCTCTGAACAAATCTTACTTAGAAAACCTTGTAATAGCTTTGCCTTAAGTCAATATAAAACAATATACAGTCCTCCTTCCACATTTGCTAGGCTCAGGGGCATAGGACTCCCATGAAAGTGGAAAAAATTGTGAATGTAGGGGCCATGAACTAGGCCCTCCCAAACCATATTTTAACACACAGAGAGAGAGAGAGAGAGTATTATCACCATATTCAACCCACCACGGATTCCTTTGAGGCATCAGGGTTCCTTCACAAGGCAGAAGCAGGGGGGTTGGTGAGGCTTACTGCCACCTCCACTGCTGCCCCACATCATTTTTAATAGGGACTTACAAGCCCCATTCGCAGTTTCTCAGTCTCAGGAGGCTTGCAATCCCTATTAAAAATGGCATAGGGAGACAGTAGAGGTGACAGTAAATAATTTGTGAATAATCAAATCCACAAAAGTGAAACCCACAAATGTGGAAGGCTGACTGTAGAAGTTTAAACCACAGACATTCAACCCTTACCTAAGTCAGACTAAAAAGAGTATTGGACTATTTCCTGAAAAGTGGCAAGATTAGAATCCTTATAAACAAGAAGGCAAGAAATTAAGGTTCAGAGACAACCTAGCTTCATCTCTGCATAGCTGAAATGGCATTTTAATTACCAAAAGTATCTTCTGTGGTGGACTGTAGCTCTGTGAAATTTGTCACCACAAATGTTTTGCGGAGGTTTCCCTTGCCATGACGCAGGGGTGGAAAGTGTGTCAATCTCTAGATGTTATTTCCATGAACCCTAGCCAACACAGTGAACAGAAAGGGATCACTGGAGCTGCACTCTTACAAAATCTGAAGGTTCACACATCCTGCACACTTCTAGCCTGGTGGCTTTTCTTCTGGGTTGCAAATTACCGGTAGATAAAAGACATTGATTTCCCCTGTGCGGGATCAGGCGGAAGCAGTTAGATTCTTAGCGCTTTGACTCCAATCAATTTACCTGTATTTGCCTGTATCAAATCTGGATGTACATGAATGAACCACACTTGACCTTCTGTCAAATGACTGAGCCATTCTTGATGACTCTCAATTGACTGCCAAGATGCTTTCCTTAAAAATTCTTGTCCTTGAAATGGCATCCAATGACTTGGTTTCTATGAAATACATCATAGCCTATGGCAGGGACAAGGATATCTGATGGACTCTCACTGTCCTGTATGAACAATGTTATTATTTACAGCAGTGATGTGGGAATTCTAGCTGGAATTATTAACGTGGGGTGACTTATTTAAACATGCTCATTGCTACTGATTCAGTAGGTGATTGACATGCCTGTGTGAAGTGGATCCAAGCATCTCATCATGAGAGATTGGAAAGATAATCCTTCCACTGATGGAGTCCAGAGCAGACTCACAGCTGTCAAACTGTTTCAACCTCTTCTCCAGGGCTCACCACCTGACTG
The DNA here is from genome assembly GCA_948474755.1 of Ctenosaura bakeri. NCBI lineage: Eukaryota > Metazoa > Chordata > Lepidosauria > Squamata > Iguanidae > Ctenosaura > Ctenosaura bakeri. The sequence continues at coordinate 68,156 of CAOLHI010000249.1, read as the reverse complement.
GGGCAGGGTGAGGTGGGACTGGAATTGTGCCAAAGTCCAGGCGTCAGGTACTACCTGGGCCTACAAGAAGAACTTGAACTCAGATAAATAAGTGGAGTGCCTGCTTTTCATTTAAAAAAAGAGTGGAAATCATGTGGCTCTCCAGAAATTGTTGGCTGTGTTGACTTGGGCCAATAGGGCTACAGGGCAAAAACACACATTCTCTATCTTTGATTTAAGGGACCTTTTGGAGGAATTGGTGAGGGCTATCTGAAAAAAGTATTGTTGCCAATCGATGAAATTATTCAGAAGAGTGGGAAAACAAATAACCTGCTTTTCTGCCAAAAGCAGAAACTGAGGAGTACATAGAATGAAGAGAGCCACCTCCTAAAAACTTCTGTGTACCAAAATGGCAATCCTGGACGGAAGAAGAAGGGAAAGAGAGACTGAGAGAAATTAAAAGAGAGAAAAATCCTGTAGTTTCACATGAATTGCTGACAGCTTGGTACTTGGCTTCCTGTCAACTGAGAAAGATGACAAGTAACAGAAGAGGAGCATCTAGTGGTTATGGATATAAATCCTGATTTGATCCATCCTCACAAGACAAATCAGAAGATTAAGAGGAAAAAAATCTGTTTGACATGAGCCACTACCAAATGGTAGAGGTGCTAGTCCCAGAGAAAAAGTGTATTTTTTGCGCAATTCTGTTTTATATCTGGAGAGGAGACTGGAAAATGTATAAATTGCTACCTCGCAGGACAAGTAATAGGAATGACTCTGTGTGTGTGTGTCTGTGTGTCTGTGTGTGTGTTCAGCTTCAGAAAGGAGGAAGAAAATAGTGTTTCAAAAAGAAAAGAATGTTCTGCAAACTATATTTTGTGTGAATTGAAAAAGCTTTGACTTGGGGGAAAACCACATTTGTGTCATCTTGAGGCCTATTCACACTACACAATTATAGCAGTATTATTCTACTTTAACTGCTATGGTTCCATCCATGTAGTTTTGTTGAGGCACTGGAATGCTCTGGCTGAAAATATGAAATACCCTCTGCTAACACTGCCAGTCCCAGGATATCACAGAATGGAACCATGGTGGTTAAAGTAGAATCATATTGCTGTAATTGTTTAGTGGGAATGAGCCCCTAATCTTGAGGTAGGAGTCTCCTGAGAGGATGAAGAAACTTCACGAGGCTTTCTGACTGCACTTTGACAGCCACATCCCAACAGTGATGTGATTTCTCCACATCCCAACTAATAGTCTTTGCCCCACAGTAATCAGTCAAGTAGGACTTTGAGGAAAGGCCTTCCAGGGCAAATGAGTGGGTCCGTTTGCTTTCAGGAACTGCCTGGCACATAGTTGGGAGGTACTTGAAATCTACTCCTAGCCCCAGTTTTCCACAGCTTTCCTAAGGAAAACATGTAATTTCAAGAAAGCTCTGCCTCTCCGCTTATCCGAAACCGCAGTAGCATCAGATGATTGGCTCCTCAAACTCTGCAGTGTCCCAACAAGTGCATTCCAATTGGCCACTCCAACATGCTGTTTGGTACAGTGACAGAAAGTGCTAACTGGGCTGTCAGTGACCCATTTCGTATTGTAATTCAAAGGTGAAACTCAGTGCAGACAACTGCCAGGCAAGTCATAAAAATAAATGAGCATGTTTGGAGGGGATAAATCTTGAATGTCAAGCAGCACCAGAGCTAATCTAATATCAGAAATGGGGCTTAAGGTATATTGACTTCAGCAAGTCTGCAGCTGTGTCAGCAGAGGGGAGGAAATTATTTAGGCCAGCTAGTCTTCATAGCTGTGTTCCATTCCTTTGTGAATATCTGTACATAGGATAACGAAATCCACAGTGAACAGTACAAGAAAGGGAGCTTGTTTACTTCTGCACTGTAATGATAACAGTCAGGAGCTACCAGAAAATGCGGCAGTGTTGTATGTTACAGTTCAAAGTGCCAGCCGTCATCCAAGTTCATCACCAGTATATTCCATTTCATACTCCCATGCTTACTGTAGGAATTGGTCTAGTTGGGATTTCCCACCTTAAAAGTCTTTCTCTGACATCTTTGAATTTCCACAAACTTTGAAGCTTCCCAGCTCAAGCTGTTCTTCCCTGCCCTGCCCGAGGTGATGCCATTTTGCCTGTGCAAGGATTAGAATCTGAAGAATTTAGGTTTTCTCTATTCCAAGTTGTGTGGTGGGGTGGGAATGGAATCCAAATAGAGGATCTCCAGGGGTTGTATCACTTTTCTTCTCTACAACCTTAAACTATAATTTATCTTACTCAGAGGTGGCTCATGGCTTCTATGTCAGCAGTGTAGTGCATTCACTCCAAGTTTTAATCTGAACTTTAGAGGAGCTATGCAAGGTTCTGAATCTTATCTTCCAGATAAGTTCAGCACCTTGAATAGATTTTTTTGATGTTAAGCTTAAAACCCAGAGCTGATTCACCAAACCTCTGACAGAAACCCAGTCTGCATGTGGCCTTCAGTAGCTTTAAATAAGACCTGCTGAGCCCTGGTGAGCCTTTTTATTCCAGTTTCCAATCTTCTGTTTCTTTTGTTTACATTTTTGTACGTACACATCTTAGATAAACATCCTAGAAGTAATTCATATAGAGGTTCTTAAGAATAATAAACATAGTAAGCCTTCAAGAGCATCATTTCTGGCATACATAGAACTGCCTCTGGATTTTACAGAGCCCTTAATAGGTGAGGAGCACCAAGGTGAAGGCAAAGCAGAAGGTTCCTGATTAGGAAAAACATACCAGAGATTCTGAGAAAAGCTAAAAGAGTGTCAAGAAGAGTTAGACTACCGTAGAGGAAACCTGGGTTCAAATTCCTACTTGGACATGAAACACTGTCTCTCAGCCTACTCTACATTATAGAGTTGTTGTAAAGATGAAATGGAAAACAGGAGGTCCATGTAACTAACCTGAGGTCCTCAGAGGAAAAGTTTTAGGCTGAACCTATACATAATATTGGAAACTTTACCTCAGCCCTGTCAAGTAGCTACAGATAGTATTTTCCTGTTATTTAAGATAAGAAAAGTTGATAAAGAATGATTTCCCTATACTCCCTCTTCCCTCATGGGTTCATGGTCAAGGGGAAACAGTGGTCTTTCCACTCCTGCTTTTAATGATATAGTGTAATTTACAATTTCTCTAATGGAAACCTTGACCAGATCCATATATTTTATGAATCCTCCAAGGTGTCAGACACCATCTGGCTACATTTTTCCCCACATGTTTCCCTCAGACAGATCCATGGGGGATGGGAGAAAAGCAAGACCATAACAGCTCATTCCTCTGATTTCCCCTGATACCACTTCTATTCCTTTTTCTTCCATGTATAATAAAAGATTATGCTTCCACAATAACATGGGTTTTCAAAATTGGACATCTCTTAAATGTCAAAACATATTTGTAACTACAAGGTAATCCTTCTCATATCGTCTATAATCAATTTTCTTCTTGGATGTATTGCAATGTAAGGCTCACCATGTAAATTTTACTCTGCTCAGAATTAAAATTTTATTCACCTCAGAAATGTGAAACTCTAGAAAGCAATTTAGTTCATCCTACCTCAGAATTCCTCAAATACTTTGTTGTCTGAAATGAAACTGCCATTCTGTGCCATCAGGCAGGAAATACCACAACTACTCTCCCTGTGAGTAATAATTTAAAGATAATAAAGACCTCAATCTAATTGCTAGCTTCAGCAAGAGTAGACCCAGCTGAATCAATAGAACTTCCATCAGTGTTAGTTACAATTAAGGAGTTGATTCAATGCATCTTTTCTAGTTAGGGCTAGCAATTAAATTAAATCCAAAATAACTAATAATTATCAGCCGTTTCACCAAGTCAGTTCCCGGAGTTGGCTACCTCATTTTGTCTAGTGCAAGAATGGGTAAACTGAGGCTCATTGAACTCATGAGTTCCTCAAAGCTCAAAGACAACTGGCTAAATTTTAATTTTGGGAGAGCAATTTTTTTTACCAATCCACCTGAAAAGCTCAAAAACATTTGCAAAATTCAGCAGTTTTGCTCCTCCACATACCTCAAACCCCCCGTATACCTCAATCCATCTCCCAAAAGCAAAGAAAAAAAAAGGTCTGAAAGTCAGCCAAAATCAAAACTGGAAGCGAAGAACATCACTTCAAGTCAAGTTAGGAGCACCAGTGTGGCCTGCCAACAGGGTGGGTGCTGGGGTGAGTATTTCCTCCTGCCCTCTCCACAGTTAACCATCTTGCTCTAATGGTATGACTGACCCTTATTCCTATTGAGGCTTTATTGGAGCAGAATGTCTTATTCAGCCTTTAATATCACTTGGTGGCAAGAGAATCTACTGATAAAGCAGTCATTGCATAGATTCATCATTATGTTCTTTTAACTGCCCTTGAAATTCCTCCACATGCTTTGTCTGGCTTGGAATGTGAAAATTTGCCCCAAAATTTGCTTAAGCTGACACTTCATGCCAAATGAGCTCAGTTCTACTCTGATTTTTTTGAAAGCCTATGACAGCACAGAGGGAGGGAAGGAGGTAGAGAGGGGGAACCTACCCATTTTTAAAATGCCTTCTCCAATGTCCTACTTGAATGAGTAGATATGAATTTAGTTGTGAATGTTTATTTCCCCTAGTTTTCTCTTCCCTTTCCCCCCCCCAAATGAATGAGAATGCCATCATTCCAAATGTGGCATGAGATGTGAAGACCATAGCAAATAGTCAACCGTAGAGCTCAGTCCTTCAGTGGTATATTTTCATACTTCTTAATGTTTTCATGACAATGTCTAGTCATTTTGGGCTCATCTTTTTTTTTAACACGATCCAATTTCTTTTTCTTGTCATAGATGCTTCTTGAACTGTTTCTACCTCTAATCAATTTTTTAAAAACTCTCTGGCAAAACAGGCTTAATAGTTCCCTTGCTTTTGTCATATTAAAAAACCAGGGTAGTGGTGTGTATACCTTGCAATTATAATATGTGGCAAAACCATCAGCATCTGTGAGACGTAAGGCTAACATATTCATTAAATTCCTACAATCAAATACTCCCGTTTATATGTTCCCTGTGGGGATAGAGAGAAAGAGGGCAATAACAACCAGCTAACCACCATGTTGTATAAAATATTCATGGCACCATAAAGCATCTGAACTCCACTGCTTAAAATACTGTTTTGAGGCAGCCAATGCGATTGGATTTCTTATGATCTAATCATTTTGGTCCCATATGTGGCCCCCAATCTGTTTACGATTGTTAACATTCCAGGGTATTGTACTGCCTTCCCTAGAGAATGCTTGGAAGAATTACGAGTAGCGGTGGAAACAGATGGGATGTCATGCACCAAAAACACAGTGAAATATAATTTTTTAAAAGGGGGGATGGAGAAATAAGGACAGTTCTTAACTCCTTCCCTGCCTATCACACTTAGAGCTGATCACAGAGAAAGAAACCACTAGGTCAAACCAAAGCTTGGAAAAGTCATACCTCAGCTAGCGTGGCCAGAGTTGTAATCAAAAACCAACTTTGCCAAGCTCTGCTACAGACCATCAGAACTGGCAACTAGTTAATTAACAGAGGGAATTATTATTAGTATTTTAGAAATAATTTCTCTTTTCATACCATACAAAGGAAAATCTCTGTGCCCTATCTCCAAGGTGAGGTTGTAGATTCATGGCATTGTTTTTTAGTCTGAAGAGGCCTCAGAGGCCAGCTAGACCACTGCTGCTCTAAGTGGTGGTTCCTAGACTAGTGCCAGACCATAAACCATTTGATACTAGTCCCTGGCAAGTTTCCAGGAAGAAAAAAGAAACAGGGTCACATCATTCCATACAGAAGGTGATGTGCAAATTCTCCCTTTCCGCAGGGCACTGGTACATTGACCAATGGTTTGAGCTTCATCCATCTATCAGAAATCATATACAGAACAGCCTGGATTATTTGATTGGTGTATTGCTTTCTTTAGATTCTGTTTTTGGCTAATTAAACAGACTTGTTGTTGTTGTACTGATATGTTGAATGCATGAGCAGCAATCTTTGAGTGCTTCTATCTATTAGGCATGCAGGGTAAAGGATTAGTTTTATTTGTGTTATTCTAATCCTTTGGCATGTATGACAGCAACACTGTAGCTAAAAATCAAAATATAGGATTATTGTCTTAAAGTGATACACAGATTATGGGGTTAATGTGGCCTTTTTCTCTGATCTTTTGCAATTTCATGATGAGGTTGGGGAAAGAGCTTTTAAAAAAAATTCTAGAGGAAATGGAAAGAAATTGCTTCATTAAGAACCTTAAGAATCACCATAGAAAGAAGTGAATCTAGTTGAAATCAATGGGACTAACTTGCATGCCAATGTGGTTTAAGCATGGGACAGGCAAACAGGCAGAAAAAGTAAGATAGAGGAGGACAAGGGGAGAAGAAAGGAAGGTGCGAGAAAGGAATGCATAGGGGAGCACATGGAGCATGGGAGGGAGCATACTCTTATAGTTGGAGGAGTACTTAGGAGCAATGCACAAGGGACAGGTAGCACAGGGTATGGACTAGGTGACCATAAGGAAAAGAATTTAGGATCCTATTTCACAAGGTGTGAAAGCTCCACTTGCTGACATTATGCTGCATAATGATGAAAAGTACAGAAGCCCTGTCTTCCTGATGTGGCCATTGAAGGAAAGACATGGCATCAGGAGGAGTGCACAAAGGGGAGTGGAACTATAGGGGGTCCAAATGAAGGAGAAAGGGTCTGCCCGTGAGAGTAAGAAAGGAAAGAGGTGATTCAACTTTGAAGTGATACTGAGCAATGCTTATATTTTCAGAGAGACTCATTAGTACCATCAAAGCATCTCATATGCTGACGAGTGTATCTATACTATGCAGCTATATCAGTTTGGAACCAATTTAACTGCTTGGGGTTAATGTTATCAATCCTGGGATATGTAGTTTGCTGAGATTCTTACAATTCTCCACTAGATACTCCAGTCCCCCAGATCATAGCACCAGAGTTCCATGACAATTAAACTGATGTCAAGCCAAGCTGACATATCTACCTATCTATCTATCTATCTATCTATCTATCTATCTGTCAATAGATAGATAGATAGATAGACAGACAGACAGACAGATGGACAGATAGATAGCATACACACACGGGGGGGAGAGAGAGAGAGAGAGAAGGCTGCATACATGCATGTACTCATGGAAAGATGGAAGTGAAACAGAAACAGAAATTGCAGTATTTTGATATGTTTCATAGACAAAGTACTGTTACCCTAAAATATAGGTACCACAGGGGCCACCCCACAATTGCAAATACCTCCTTGCAAAAGTGGGACATGAATTAGCTCAAAATCAGGAGGCGAACTACAGGGAGGCAACTTAGCAATACCTCTGTACCAATGTTTACAGGCTCACCCAGGAAAAACAACTCAAGAGTAAAATGTATACTAAAATGAGTTTGATTGACAATGAACTCACTCACACACACAATATTTCAACCATGTGCACAACAGCCAGCTGAAGAGAAGGGAGGAAAATGGGACAGAGACATTGAGGGAAGTGAGTAATAATTACCAGATCCTGGAGAAAAGTGGAGAGAGCAGTAGCGTGGCTTACATAAGGACAGTTCTCAATCAGGAGCCGGACAGACAGAGTGATGGGTAGTGATGATGGGGTATAATAGCTGTCTATTGTGGGTGCTACGAGGAAAAAGGAAGGAGTCCAGGTGCACAGGGAAAGGGTATAAGTCAATTATCCTGGTGGGTTTCTCGCAATTGTGTTCTCTGGGAAACTCCAGCTTCTACTTTAAGCTTATTGTCCAAGGGAACAGCTATCATTTGCCTAACAAATGAATTAGTCTTACCTGGAGGGTGCCTAGTTTGATCTGCCTCTCTTTCTCACATTCACAGTCAGAATTCTTCCTTGGAGAGTTTAACCTCTCCATCACCTTTCAGGTTTGATTTTGATATCAGAGCATGCTGGTCTATGACCATAATAAAATTACTGATTGATTGATATCAGAGCCAATTAAAATGTATTGCCAATTAAACATGATGCCAATTAGATATGGTGCCCATCCAAACCATACAATTACGGGACCCTCACGCAGGGCCCTTACAGTACCTGCTGTTCATGTCCTAGTTCAGGACAATCCGGGAAGCTAACACGCCACCTCTTTTTGCTCTGCTGTACTGGTGTAGCACTACTCAGAACCCTGTCATAAAAATACAGACTTTTCCTATTAAATGTGAACTGCAGAATGCACTGTAGACATAACCTCCAATTAGATCAAGACTGTTACCCTTTCCTTTCTTACCAAAGTTGTTAGGACTGAGGGTCGAATATGGAACCAAAATGACTGCTTCAATCAAGAGTTCTTTCTTCCATTTCAAACAGGACTTTTTCCCCTTAACATTCTGGTCATCTTTACTCCACTGTTTCCTAGCCATGCAAGCATCTGCTGAACGAGATATGGCACTTTTGAGGCCAGTTAGCACCAAGAAACTGCATTGGCTCAGCAGGAATATTCACCACAGTTGCATAAACCCTTCTCTGTAGTAGATGGAACTTGAAATACTGACTCCATCAAGTTTGGCAGTAGGAAACTATTCCCTATATGGAAAATAATAAAAATGACAGATACCTGGCAAAAAGGAAGACAATGGAACAATATACAGCCTATCAAGGGCAAGTCACCTTTATCTACTAATATATAAAAGTCAAAGTTTGTTTGTTTGCCTGTGTCAGGCAAGAAGACCTCATATAATTGGTTGCCTATGACGATTCTATGGAATCCTGAGGTTTGCAGTTTAGGGGGGGGCTTTTAGAATTCTCAGACAGAGAGCTTTTGGGCCTCAGGCCGGTTGCCATGGGTGAGGCCCAGCAGCAAGGAGGAAAAGGCCAGCATATTCCCTCAGGAAGCCAACCTCTGTATGTTAATAACTCTGAATACAGATTGGATTGGGGAACATGGGGAAAAGTTACAGGTACTGGACAAGACAGTTCAGGAAATTAGAAACACAGGATCCCAAACCTTTTTAACAAGTATTACCTATGAGAAAATAAAATCCTGGGCAACACCAGGTAAATATGCTAGTCCAACTATATAGTGAAGCCATATGTTACTTCGGCCCAGGCCTACCCGCTGATAGCACATGATATCGTTTTGATATCAAACCATTCAGCCTTCCTCTGCCACCCCACTCCATGTGTTTGTGAGGCCTCCGGACAAGCACGTACACAGGCGCAGCCAGTAATTGTTGGACATTCCATTCTCCACCTAGGCAGGCAGAATAGAGCCACTCTGTTGCTTCAGGGACCTCTCCTGCAAACACCCTTTTGCTTAAGTGCGATACTAACAAAGGCGCCCAGCTCTGAGCCAATAGTCTTACAAAGCCAAACTAAGCACCTTGCATTTGCATACTGGCTATGCTATTGCTGATTCAGTGCTAAGCCGATCATGTTAAACTTGACTTTTTCCAAAGCTTTGTCCCGCTCCAAACTCGCATTGTTCTCACCGAATAAGGCATGGCCTGCAGTCACAATTCACTCTATATAAACCCCCCGATTCCGAGACCACCTCAGATCGCTCCGGACTTCCATCCCGCCTTGCTGCCGCTTTGTCTGGCGAGCTCCCCTCAGCAAACCGCACTGAGCTTTCTTCCCTGCACCCCAACGAACTCTATCTTCAAACTTCTTCAGGACTACGAGAAAGGTGTCATATCACCCATTTCCCCTGAAAATCCCTATTTCCAATTCTTCCGCTAGCTGTGTGATTGTGGTGTCTTTACTGTTTGTTTGTCTTTCAATAAAACATCATTTTTGCTATTCTAAAACTGTCTGACTGCTTGACTGACCTGACCCCGTAGACGCTGGGTTGCAAGATCCCTGCTAAGTTACCCTGCCTCTTGCTAGCTTTAGTGAGTGCTCCAGCTAATTCTCTCCAGAATTGTGTTTGTGTCTTGGTTATTTGGGTGCCCCTCCTGGGACCCCCAGAGGACAGGGTAACACATAGTATTTTTAAAAAATTAAAAAAAATTGCATGCAACAGCTTATACTCAGATCAGAAAATACATTCAAGTATACAGAGAAGAAAGCTATGTGTCTTCCCATTTCTTACTTTAAAGTAGGTGCAGAGCACATGACCTAGACTGAGGTGCTTCTTTGTGGGTGGGAAGGATTTAACCTTTAGACTCCTTTTTGGAGGAGGTTGCTGATACAAATTAGGACCCCAGTGAGGGGTAAAGGATTAAAAGCCCTCCATGCTAATGCTAGGGTCCCAATCAGTTTCCAAAGATGCCCCATAAAGTAAGAAAGAAAAAGTCTTAAGAGAGTTGAAGGGTTTCATTGCCAGTCTGTACATCGAATGGGAAGTGTGCTGTCTTGTCTTTCATCGCAGGCAGCAAAATGTCCTGGGCTCACTCTGCACTGAGAGATTACTGTTAGAAAAGAGTTTGGACATCATTGATTAAATCCAGGTGGATGCAAATGAAATCAGAAGCCTGATATGCATACTAGCTTCACACTTCCTAACAAATAAGATGAGAAGATTCAGTGGAAGGCAGAGGTCCTGCACCTATAATAGTTTAGGAAGAAAGGGGAATTTAGGAGGCAGCAACATGCAAGTTAGAGAACTGTTAATACCTGTCCATACTGAAATTCTGCACAACTATTAGAAGGAAAATGGCATTCATCGTCTTGTTTCATCGGACAATTTTCAATAAGTCTAAAGACTTTAATAAGCCTAACCATAGTAGCCCACAAGCAACTACCCTGGGGTCAGTTTCTCATGGATCTGTTCATGTTCTGATCATCCAACTGTCTCATTGTTGGTCTTCCATCAGTGTTGAATACCAGCCCATTTATATTAGGAGTTCTATGTATAGAAAAAAATGGAAATAGGTATCAGGGAGTGGAAGAGCCCATATGGCATCACACTTCCACCCCCTCAACATCATCTGGATTACTAGTTGGGTCCTGGTCAGAGCAGGGGGCAGGCCAGCCTCCAAGACTAAAACTGTTTCCCTCCTCTGCCTTGGTCTTTTACCCATCCAAAATATTTGGATCAGCATTATCCAGAAGAGGCACTGCTGCAAAACTAGCTTTTGTACTCATCTGATATATAAAAGTCAAAGTTTGCCTGTTTCTCTGTGTCAGGTGAAGACCTCATATGATCGGCTGCTTAAGAAGATTCTTGGAACCCTGGGGTTTGCAGTTTAGGGAAGGCCCTTTTAGAATTCTCAGCAAGAGAGCTCTTGGGCCTTCAGTCAACTCCGTCTGTCTTGAATAGGCCTGTTGCCATGGAGATGAGGCCTAGCAGCAAGGAGGAGAGCAGTGTATTCCCTCAGGAAACCAACCTCTGTATGTTAATAACTCTGAATACAGATTGGACTGGATAATATGGGGAAAAGTTACAGGTACTAGATAAGATAGTTCATGGAATTAGAGACACAAATCTCAAATTTTTCTAATAAGTGTTACCTATGAGAAAATAAAAATAACATCCCAAGCAACACTGGGCAAATACATTAGAATATAATATTACAATTCATGTGACAGTGACTTGATTTGCCTGTTTTTACGTTTCCATACAAGTATAGAAACAAAAGAAGAGGTAAATCAAGCCGCTGGATTCAGTGCAACTATCATATATCCATGTATAAGTATAATGTTTTAAAAAAAACCTCTGTACTTTAGTAGTAATCTTATGGATATTTGGGGAAAAGATCCACTGAACAAAGTGTGAAGCTTCTTTACTTCTGAGTAAACATGCTGAGTAGCCAGATTCATATTTATTTTATTGACAATTAGTTTTCATAAAATGGAATGCTTACCACTTGGGCAGCCCATTTTTGTATTTGTAAGGCTATGTTAAATTACTGAATGAGTTTAGTATTACGGGGTGAACCTTTTTTTGTGGTTCCTTTTCACAGTGTATTGGTTATCCCCCCTCCCCTTTTCAATGTTGGTGTTCCATCCTGTGCATTCTACAAATCTTAAAACTGAACTTAAAAATAGTAGGAAATTTTAAAAATTAAATGCCATCAGTTTCTGAATATGCATGGTTACTTAATGCCAAAGATCAGTGAATTCTCAGGTTCCAAAGACAAGTCTTGGCTTGGATACAATTCTGATTGAAAACTGTTGCTGGAAGTAGGATCTGTTCCTTTGCACTCAACTGCAATCTGTGCACAGAGATAAATAAGCTCTTGGCTTGCTCATACTATAAAAGGGTTAAATGAACACACACACATACCACCTCACAGGCACAGACACTCTTTTGCATTTCTGTCAGAGACCCACTCTCCAAGCTGCACCAGTGGGGCACGGTGTGCCTTTGCAGACTAGCCGCATTCCTGACACCTTCCACAAGGGAGGTACTCTCAAAATTACAACAGAATCTTCAGAGTGGGAAAATATCCCAGTGACCCAGGTTTAAAGAAAAACAAGAGAACTTTCTCACTCGCTTTGCCTTGTAAGACTGAAGGCATTTTAGATAATCCTTCTGCTTTGAACATATGGAAAAATCCATTTTGCGCTGTTAAACAGGTTTCCCAATTGTGTTTTTCATCTACCAGCAAAGTATTCCAAAAGTGGGAATTGGGAGTATTTCATTTGGATTTCTGCTCAGAAAGAAAGTTGCCCAGATAACATCTGTATTAAGGTAAGCAAACTAAACTGTTGTGTCTCCTTCCATCCCACAGATAAAAAAAATAGCATTATCTCCAAGAATATGTTTATGGTAGTTTTACTTAACCAAGAAAAATTAGACTTAAAGGTGTTGTTCTATTTGGCTTCAGTCTGTTGTTTCTGTCTTTTTTTCCCTTTTTTCTTTTGCATTGTTTATCTTTAGGATATACACAAGCATAGGAGACCTGAAGTTCCCATCTGCGTAAAAGTTAGATTGTTTTGTTCAGTTTATAAGATGCAGTTCGAGCAAAAGAACTGCAAAGAGATATTTCAATACATAGCAAGAATATCTAGCAAGAATATACAGAATATATAGCAACAATATATAGCAGGAATATGAAGGGTTTCATTTATGTACTTAGGCTGCAAAAGAAATTGCAGGCATCATATATTTTTACTTGATCACTTGCTTTTATACATTACAATTGCTTTATTGACTTCTTTTCAGTTTTTCCACAGCATTTTAAAACCTGGTAGCAGTACATAACTGCCAAAGTTATAGAACAGAATGAGGCATTTCTTGACTTGATGACAGATGCTAGCTGCTATGAAAACATCTTTAACAAGGTTTTAAATTACAAGTTCAGTTTCAGTACAATGATAACCACCCCTGATCCAAGCACAACTAAGGAAAATTGTAATAGTGCATTGCTTTTGGAGAAATTGAAAAAAAAAAAAAGAACTACTGCATAGTAACAAAAACATTTTCTTGTCTTTGTATATTCACAGTCTTTGTATATTTACCTTACTGTGTACTATTACGGGACAGCTTAAGGAAGCTTTCCCTCAAACTGATCCTGCTCACAGAGCACCCCCTGCCTGCAGACATTTTGTGCTGCAATAGCTGTTTTCCAAACTTAGCAGCTTCCCTTCCTCTCTCTCTCTCCCCGCCACCACTTTCTTTCTCTTTCTCTCTGTTACAACCTAAAACAATACTCTTTCCAGATAACCAGTTTTTAACTTCAACAAATATGCAGTGATTACTACTATGTTGTTTGGGACACAGACATCTTCCTCCAAGAAAGATCTTCTGTTTCAGAAATCTTGTTTTCCCAGCACTAAGAAAGAAAACGCAGCCCTTTCCCACAATAATTGAGCCAACGCAGTTTAAAGTTCTGCCTAGAACACAGATGGGGGACCTCTGGTCACTGGACTGGATGTAAAGATGGGAAGAATATTTGAAAATGTTCCAAAAATAGTTGAAAAATATATTTTTTCAAATGTTAAGAGACTTAGAAGAATATTAGACTGAGAAGAATCTTCACAATTCAGGACTTACTCTACACAAAATTCATACATGGATGTTCTGCTCAGACAAAGCATTGTTAAGTGTGAATTTTGTGCAGAATAAGTCTTGAACAGAGAATAGTCTTTGAAACGACATAGCTTTCAAAGACTTTCTTGCAACAAGAAGAAAATTGCTAAAATTATTCATTGCTTCCTTCAAGAAGCAAATTGTGATTATATATTTAGTTCATTGTGGCCCATGCAAGTTCTCCATCCAACCAAAAACTTCTTCTGTTATCAGATGAGAGGATTGGTAAAACCTGGTACAGTGTGGCTCCATTGTTGGAAGCTGCCCAGGAAAAACGGTAGAATTGCCCCAGAGGGTGCCAGTTGCTGACCTGTCCTGAAGAGAGATTCCCAGTGGATGTGAAATTGTTACCACTGATATTCATATAATGATGTGAAACTAATATGGACGAAGGACATATCCAAACGTAGTCACAGATAAAGCCTGAGTGGTATATTTGCTGGCTGAAATCCTATAGTTGGTTATTAGAGAAAGATAAAAAGGTAAAAAAGCTGATTCATATTTCCATTGTCCCCCAGGCCTGGAGCATAGATGAAGCCAAGACTCCAGCTCTGTTTGCTCTCCTGGCTTCTCTTGGCCATGTGCTTCTGTCATTCTGCGGAGATGGCCACTAGTTTACAGCAAAGCTTCAAGAGTGATCTCCTCCACTTTTATCACACATTGATTCTTCCAGATGGCAAGGAAACCACAGTTCATCTCTTGAAAGATATACCAAAAAGGTACAGGGAGCCTTGTATGTCCTTACATTTCTTCCTATGGCAATCATTGCAGCCACGTCATTACATGATATTAGTTTGTAATATTATTGGATACAAGCTCTTGACAGCTGTTGAGGCAAAATGTGTGTCATCTGTAGGGTTATTCAAGCTCTTGAAAATGACACTACTTATTTATTTACAGGGTTTGGAGCCTTAGTTTTTATAACTACAGTGCATCCTCTGTAGTGATGAGGGGTGAGGGGGATTCTATTCCAGGAACTCTCACCTAAAAATGTGAATGCTCCATTCTATTATCATCAAGTGATGCAACATGCAAGGACCTGCACCTGCACATCCATTGATGATAATTGGACATGAGGCTTCACATGACCTCATATTCACGTGTGTGGAGGTCACACCAGCAGAGAGCACATTGTAGTACGTAACTTCATTGAACTTTACTTTTAAGAAGTAACTTCTTGATGTTACTCAATACTCCAGCATTTTTCTTTTTTCTCTATCATAGCATGTTTCATAAAATGTTACATTTAAGTTATTTTACTGCCCTTTTTTATAAAAAAAAAGAAAAGAAAGAAAGATAAAATGAGCACAAATCACCTGAGAAAAAAAATGGAGTCAGCTTTGCCTCCCTTGATGGGTTGTTCCAGAGAAGCCACCGAAACTGTACCACCCACCACAAACATGAAACATTTGTCCTGACACAGACCTTGCAGAAGATTCCAAAGAAAGAGCCTCCCTAGGCTGCTTCGGTTCCACCTATCAGGTCTGACTCTACCATAACACATAGTGAGGCAACCATCTTGACAACAGATTTTTGATGTCATGAAAAGGGAGCAACATGTTAATGTTTATTATGATGGGGTGGGAGATGTGAAGGAGAATAATGGATACTTTGGACCTACATGCCAAAATAACTTAATTGACCTACATTACTTTGTCTCCTGACTTTTTCTGCTCTGCTTTAGCTTTAGGAAGCAGAATGTCTTGGGATGGTCCTAGCACCTGTGGCCTAGATTCTATTCTTTAGCCTCAAATACAGTAGACCATTGAATCACATGCCCTCCAACATTTCACAGATGAAAACAAGAGCAGGATTGACTGAGCAACATCACAGTGCGGCCAAATGCAGCCAGGTAACAAGAGGGCCAAAATCATTAACAAGGAAGAATGCACTAACTACTGCTTTAAGCAGAGAAATCCTGGAATTTACATACTGAATGTAGAAAAACTTTTAGAAAAAGAAAAAGAAAAGCCCAAAACAATAAGGCAGTCCACTGCTTATCCCACAGCATGTTTAACAAGAAATACGTTTTATACTATATTGTTATAAAATCAACCTGCTCAAATTAGAACTTTCTCTTGGATCCACTTTATGAACTCTGTGTTCATACTTATCATTTCTGCCTAATGCACATTACTGTAGAGATCAGATCAAATCCCAGTCTCTCCATAACACTCATGTGGTCACCTGGAGCCAATCTTAGACTCTCAGCCTAACCTATTTACAGGATTGTTGTCAGGATAAAGATGGGGGACTGGATAGAGGGAAGATAATGTACAATATTGGAATAAAAATAGTTAAGATATAGTTTTAAAAAACATCATTGTCATAAAGAAATACATCCATTCCAATGGCTTTTTAGAATATTTCACTTAAGGCTATAATCCCATAGACATTTGTGTCTGTTGCATGCCTTCAAGTTGTTTCTGAGTTATGGCAACCCTAAGGTAATAATTATATTGAAATGACTTCCAGACAGACAGAGAAATTCATGGATGGACCTAATAGGACCAGAGACCAAGATCTAAGAGGACAAAACCAGTTATTTGCCCAGAACATCCATACTGTATATGTGGGCATTGTCTTATTAAAAGTAATAGAAATGAAATACAGTAAATTAGAAACCAGAGCCAGTTCCATTAATTCCACCCATTAGTCAGTTCCAAAGAGAATGGAAGTGTCCTTAAAGCAGTAATGGGGAACTTCCAGTTTGTTGGCTAGATACAGTCTTCAGAGACTTCTATCTGCCTCCATAAAACCTGAGCAAAGCTCCTCCTCTCTTCAAAAGCCTGCCTTGGAGGTCCTTTCCTGTCTCTGTGCTAAGAACAGAGAATGCACTATGCGTGGAGACCTGAGAAGTAGAGTTTTGCCTAGTGGCATGGATCTTCAGGAGAGGAGAGAAGCTCTGGTAGAAAAGAAGCAGTGAACTAGCCTGCTTCAGCCTCTAACAATTATAGCCCCAAAATTTGGAAACATAATGCCTGCTTTGTTTGTTTTCAAGGCACTGCTAAGTGTTGCAACAGCAACAATAATGTTGTTTAGTATCAACAGTCAATATTGCAGTGTTATCTAAAGTAACACTCATTACTTCAAAACATTATTTAAAGAGCCAGTTTGGTGGATTTTTGCCTATTTGGGCCCATGCTTTGTATATTAGTAACACATTTCTCATCAATAACGTTAAGCATTACTTTACCAAAAAGTATTGACTGAGGAAAAAAACTTTTTTTAAAAAGGAACATTCCATAATATCTTAGCAATACACTATGTTCTCATTCATCTTTCCAATATTCCTAACAAAGACGCAATTGGCTGGCTGAATAGGAGCACTCCTGATTTAAGGAGCACTCCTGTTCTGATTCTGTGGCAAAATTCACACACAAAAATGTATGAAATAATTCTTGGTGATATTTCCTTGACTGAATTCAGCAAATAAGGGTAAGACATAAGAATCTCAAGTTCTATGCAATTACCAGATTTCAGCAAGGCAGCACTTCCATCTTTCATCAAATGTTGCTCTGTTATCCTTAAGATACCAATTAAATATATTAGCATTTATGACTCTGATACATATTCAGGTACTGTAAGGAAACCAGATGGTTCACTTGGGACAAAGGCACTGTAGAGAAAGCTTCCATAAGCTTTGTACAGAAAATCAAGTTACATAATATATAACATTGCTGCAAGAGCAAGCTGAACAACTCTCACAGGGACAGTAAAAATATAAACTGGGATAATTGGTTGTGGTTTTAAAATATTGCATATGTTCTCCGCTACAGCAGCTGGTTGAGATCTAATTCAGAATATTTGGTCTCTGTTTTAAGCATACTCACAAAACCAATTCTTTTTTATGAATATGCCCATTTAAAACTTGGGCTTTTTGAAAAAAAGAAATAACATATGAATGCACCAAACCTCTTTGAGTGTTTTTGCTGCAACAAGATTAACAAGACTCTCCTGTCCACAGAAAACGCATCCATGCAGAATCATAGCATGGCATAGATAACACACACATGCACGAAGCTTAGAAAGTGTAAATGTATAAAAACGAGACATGCAACTACAGGACAAGATGATGTCACAATTCTTCTGGATTAATTTTCCCAAGCCAAGTGCCCTCCTACAACTTCTATCTTCTTGCAGCTGGCATTACCATTGGCAATACTGGCTGAGGATGATGAGAAGTGTAGTCCAATACATCTGAAAGGCATTTCAAAATTTGCAGTGAGGCACTTTCTAATTTGGTGTGGGCTTCCTGTGCAACAGATGGGAAGGCCAATTTATCTGCCAGCAGAGTGCTGCTTTGCACCTACAGCTGTTCCAGTTCAGTGGCTTGCCTCTCAGCCGTGCTGGTAAATGCTTAGATGGTGCTTGAGGCTTCATTTATGGCTATCCAAAATCCCCAAGTTGCCATTGCTTCTTTGGATGAGCCAAAAATGGACCTCTCTTGCAGTGTGCATGATAGACATCATGCAGAATACCAAATGATTCCACAGTTTTGAAGTATCTTTCCTTCAAAGGATTGTTCCCTTTGCTCACAACCCATTTTTCACATTTGTCCAATCTGCTCTATTCCTTGAACATTTTTCCAATTAGGTTTGCCAATTAAAATTCCAACACACAAGAGTGAGTGTGCTTTCCTTAACACACTCACGCACGCAAATGCCTTCTGCGGCTTTCAAACTCGAGTGAAGATGTTCCACACAAATATCTCTTCGAGTTCCACTGGCCAGGACACACCCTGGGAGCTGGGGATAAATGGGCAAGGCACTCAGGGATAGGGAGTTCCTTTGGGGAAGTCCCTAGTGTCTGCACCAAGCAGAGCTGCCAAGGGGGAAAACAAACTCCACAGAACTTGTCACTGCTTGGCTCAGCAATAGGGAATGAGGGATCAGGGTCCTAACTGAGTCCTGTCTTACTCCTGCTTTTTTGGTCTGAGGAGCAATTCCTCTAAATCCAGGCAAAATACTTAAACCTAAATCCAGTTGTTGCCACACAACACACAAACTGCTCAAACTATTGGTTGCCATCACACATGATGCGCTAATCATTCCAATTATTGGTTGCTGCCATACATGGTACACTAACCATAAGTCTCTCAGGCAGCTACCCTGCAGAGATACAACACAAGAGGGCTCAGGGCTTGGAGTCCAGAGAGTGGACAATGGGGTCTGTAACAAACTAATGGTCTTAGCATTAGGTGACAAAAGGCTAATGGTAGCCTTGATAGCTCTTTCAAGTGTCAGACAGGTGTGGGAACAAAAGGGAATTTTGCTGGTCAGAGGGATAGGAGCTAAGACAATCAGCCATCCTATGGGAACACTGCAGACACTACTGTCTCTTAAAGGTTAAGTCATCAAAGGCTAACTGTAAGCTCATTATCACTGGAGTTTCCTGGTGTTTTCCTGACTGTTACCTGGCTATGCCTTGAGTTCTTTGCTGACCTGATGTTGGAATGCACATGTGTGGCCAGCTTTTCCTCCTAGCCAGCATGGCCATGGAGCCATAGCAGAATATAATTTATATTTATGCCAATTAAATATTTGCCAATTAAACATATACATTTTGCCAATTAAACCATATCAAAGCATGGGGGTATACAGTCTATTAACAATACTATTTACAAAATACTAAAGAATAACTACAAACAATAAGAAACTTTTTCTTTAAAAATGATTTCAAGCTTTCCTATGTCAGGTAAGTCTATATAGGAGAAACTTTTCTAGTTACAAATATTCAAAAGTTTCTACTGCTACTTATCCAAAAATACTAATTACCAAAACCAGCAATTAATATATTTACAAAACACAAATTAAAGTTTCTGAATTTTTCACAAAAGTCATTACTGATTTTTCTTTTATGAATCAATTTGTCCATTTCACCTAGGTCCATCAGTTTTAGCAGCCAGTCCTCATTTACTGGTGTTTTTGTATTCTTCCACATCTGTGCATATAATAATCCTGCTGAGGTAGTCATTTGATGTTTAATCATGAAATAACAAGACTAGATGCAGAAAAATCGGATTAAATAAGGGCTGTTGTAGTAGTCATATTTCTTAATAACTTGCCCTAATTCTTCTCCAAGTGGTCTCCAAGTCCCAACAAATATAATCCTGATTTCAATTTAACCTTAACTTTCAACATTTTGTTCACCATAGAATTTATTTGATTTCAGAATTTTTTTGGCCTCTTCACCTGTACACATTTACAAAATCTATTAGAAAGCTCTTTATGCATTTTGGCTGATTTTGCTAGAGTCAAATACCAACAATGCAGCATCCTACAACAGTTCTCTTTGAGACAGCAATGTAAATTTAATTCCCTCTGACCACATTTTCTTCCATTGCTCCAACTCTATGTTTTGTATCCACTATATTAGACAGTCTTTGACCACCTCTTTTTTAATGTCTAATTTTAACAAAAAATTATACATCTTAGGAATCAAGTGTTCATCATTTGAACACAATTGCTTTTCAAAATCAGATTTAGTCAATACAAAATCAGGGTTTTTTTATCCATTTTACATCTCTCAACTATCTGTCTATAAGTGAACCATTACAAACTACAACCTTAAGACATTAGTTATTCCACCAATTTGATTCTATAGTGATCTTGGTCAATTTCTAAATGAGCTTGGTAAGTAACCCATTTTTCTTTTGCTGTCAGTTTCCTCCTGTTCTTGCGATGACACTCATGGGGTGTTTTCAGACACAGCCTTAATTTATATCTATTCCATATTCTTAACAAACTTTACTCACATAATGATTATTAAATATCACAATCACTTTAGATTTTCCATACCGCAATAGCTATGCCCCCTAAATTTCAATTCATGGCATCCAAGATTCTGTTCATTGTAGATTGCTTTAATCCATGTAATGAAGTTATCTCCAAACCTCATGTTCTCTAGAACTCCAACACTCCCAAAAAAAATCTCAATTCAGGTTATCAAAAGCTTTCTCAGCATCTGAAAAAATAAGCACAGCCTGTTTCTCATTGTAATTATCCAGATATCACAATATTTCCACTACACTGTTGCCCTGTCATTGTCTTTTTGGCAAAAATGAATAAAATCTTATAAAATCTTTTTCAGTCTTTTTTCTAAAACCATTATAAATTTTTTATAATCATTATTCAGTAATGAAACAGGACTATTGTTTTCTTGTCAATGTCAAATCTTGGCCTTCTTTGGGAATTAAAACAATTGATGCCTCCTTCCAAGTCTCAGGGGGTTTTCTAGTCCATAATGTTGAATTCAATAATTTCTGTAACGGCACAAATAACTGTTCTTTAAAATAACCAGCTGATAGGCCATCTGGACCAGGAACTTTGCCAGACTTAATCTTCATTATGGCCTCAATGATCTTCACACACTGAGATAGGTGCATTCATAATCTATTTTTGCTGTTCCAAAGTCTCTGCAAGGTTTTGCTTATCTGGATAATCATCAGTTTTCTTTAAGACTTGATGTTTCTTATATAATGAATAATAATCATAATAATACTTCCTAATATTACCATTTTTACTAACTACCTCATTTCTTTTATTTTTTCTTCTTCCTCCACCTCTGGAATTGTATTTCTAGTAAAAGCAGCTGAAAGCTGAAGGCTGGAAGTCACTCTTTCAGTTTTAATTAATCTGGATACACACCAGGACCTGTCATTCTTCCAAGAGCAGACATTTTGGTTTATAGGAGTAACTTCTCTTCAGTCTCTTGGTCTCTGGTATTTTCTGTCTGTCTGTCATCTGTGATGCCTCTCATTAATTTTCTTTTGATATCCTGAAGAAGTTCTATTTTCTTCTCAGCAATGTCTCTCTAGCTCTTCACCTCCTTCATACTCTATCTACCAAGTTCTTTTTCCATTGCCCTGGTAACTTCCTTCCTTCTCACATCCTCTGCTGTATCTGCATAGGCATTTCAGATACTGCTGTTGCAGACCATCTCAGTAATGCCTCTTCCCTTTTCTGGCAGTACACTTACCAACCAACAATAACAATTAAGTCACTAAGGATTTACTGTTCTGTCATGACACCCTGAATCTGCTGCTCAAGGTGGCTGCCTTCCTGTGCCCCATGGCAGAACTTGCCTGTTTTCATTTGAATAACACCATCATTTTCTGTAGTAGAGTGGAGTTTGAAGTGTCATCTCTGGCTTCCCTGGAGTCTCTTCTGCTGGAAGCCTGTGCTATAATGTGAACCTTAGTGCACATTTCATTCCATGTATCCCTTCATTTCCAGGTATTACTTTGTTTTAGAAGAAGGTAGAACCTCAGCACCTCTCACAGTGACAGTGACCCCCTGTGATGTCCCCATTGAGTGGAGTATACAGGTCCATAAGTCTTCAGCAAATTACCTTGGAAAAGCAGCTCAGGGTAAGATATTAATGTCACAAGTCATTAATAGAAAACTATTCATTTATTCCTTGGCTTTAACTCTCCAGACACCAAAACAGCTCCCAGTATCAAGGCTGGTGGACTTGAGGGTGGGAGGGGAGCTGGGAGGGGCCTTATGAGGATGCATTGTTCAGACTGAGAAACAGATTTACAAAGCCGCATGAAACCTCATTGGTCATTTGCATCCCCTGATCCTTACTGCAATGGTGATGCTAAAAGCGCAGAAGAGATACAAACTTGTTCCTCTTCAGGCTGGCAATCTGGTTCAGGACCTCCTGGGGTGTATCTGCATTGCATGGTTATAGCATTTTGATACCTTTTAAATGGAATGGGTCCCTCCCATGGAATCCTGATGTTTATTGTTTGGTGAGGTACTTAGAATCCTCTGCTAGAGCATTCCGGTTCTGTAATTGAGGAGAGAGCTGGAAATGAAGAGTTCTTCAGCTGAGAATTCAAAGTGCCTCAATAAACCACAACTCCTAGTATTTTATAGAGCAGAGCTATGCCAGTTAAATTTGTATGAAATAGCTATAATTGTGCAGTGCAGTGTATGTGCATGCCTGACACCTTATACTTTGATATCTATACAATACTGCTTGGAAATTCTCCACTTTTTCTTTTTTTAAACTTTAAAATAGTATAAATTAATTAGAAGAAACGTATTATCAAAGCACAGAATCATACAGCTACAGGGCCATTTAGTCCAACCTACTATCACTACAAAAATCCACAACTAAAGCATCACTGAAAAGTAGCCACCCAGCAACTGCTTAAAAAAGCAAAATAGAATCCATCAGCTTCCAAGGTATTCTGTTCCATTGTTGAACACCTCTTACCAACAGAAATTCTTACTAACGTTTAGTCAGAATATCATGTCATTTTAATCCACTAGTTTGAGTCTTAGGCCATTTCTGCGCTACACTGTTACAGTGCTATTATTCTACTTTCAACATTCTGTGGAATTCTGGGGTTTGTAGTTTACTGAGTCCAAAGAGCTCTCTGGCTGAGAATTCTAAATGCCCCTCTCTAAACTGCAAACCCCTGGATTCCATGGGATGCTGAATGTAGAATAATAGCAATATAACAGTGTAGTGAGGAAATTGCCTTATCTTCTAGAAAACAAATACTTTCCATCTTCCATGAGACAGGCTATGAGACATTTAAAGATGGTCATCTCATCAATCTTCTCCAGTCTAAATATAACCTGTTTCCTGTACCATTCCTTGTAAGGCCTTGTTCCCAGACCTTTTAGCATCTTGCTTGCCTTACTTGATCATAGTCTAGCTTATCCTTCTTGAACTGTGGTGGCCAGAAACAGACAGAATTCTCCAGAGGAAGTCTGAAGCAGAATATACTTCCTTTGATCTGGATACTACACTCCTATTGATGCAGCCTGAAATTGCATTAGCTTTTTTTGCCACCACTTTATACAATTATTGTAGCACATTGTTTGGGGAATTCCCTCCCTCTGGAGGCCTGATTAGCACGACTGTTAGAATTACTTCAGTGCCAACTTAAAACTTCGCTTGTGATTAAATCCTTCAGGCCAAACAGGCTGCACATGTTTTAGAGTTATATTATTGAAGACTGTTTTAACTGGACATTTTTAAATAAAAAAAAATATTCTTAATCTTTTAAATTTCTATCACTTTAAGATCCTTGGATAAAGAGATGGGATATAAATATTTAAAGGAAGGAAGGAAGGAAAGAAGGAAGAGCTCCTGTTTATCTTGTGGTCTACTAAGTCTCCTAGACACAGGGGTTTTCCAAACTATAAAACTATAGCACTTCGATTTCACTTTCGCTGACATGGTTGTATCCTATAGAATCCTGGGATCTGCACCTTGATGAGGCACTAGAAGAACTCCCCAGCAGAGAATTCTAAACACCTCATAAAGTATGAGATATTTCAAACCCCAAATGGAACTACTGCAGTTAAAATGGAATCAGTGTTATAACTGTGTAGTGTGACCCTTCATACATATGTAGTGTTGCTCTGCATACTAGTGTCAGAATCTGGAATGCCATCATGCTGGTCCTTTCTCCATCTGCCCCTTGTATGTGGAGAGGAGGGGCTGACAGCATGTTAGTCTTCCTCCTCCTCCTCCTCCTCCCCAACTCTGCACACTGTGCTGCTCCCACAGGCAAAGTAAGGAAGTAAATCCAATAGGATAAGACAGGGCAAGAGAGTCACCTCAAGCAGCAGGTCTGCTTTATCATGAAATGACAGCAAATTGTTAGTTCTTTCATTTGTAATTATTCCATTTTTATTGCCAGAAATGAGAAGAGGTGTTTGTGAGATCTTCTGTCTCATATGCTAAAATAGTGGTTCTTAACCATTTCTTTACCAGGGACTCCCCCCCCCCCGTAAATATAATTTGTTGCTGGGGACCCCCAAGACTTAACTCAAGATTTAACTATTTAAATTGAGATGTAAATATTCAAATATTTATTTAAATATTTATTTATTTATTTATTTATTTAAGGCTTCTGCAAACTGAGATTCAAATTCCTGCTCAGACACTGGGTGACTCTGGACAAGTCACATTCTCTCACTCTCAGAGGAAAGCAAAGGCAAACTGTCTGAATGACTCTTACAAAAAAAAACAAACCAATTGTGATAGGTTCACCTTAGGTTGCCATTAGCCTGAAGTGACTTGAAGGCACACAACAACAACAAAGTGCTGCTGATGGGGGAGGTTCTTTCTAGTAAACATGTCTCTCCTCGTTGAAAAAAGGCTTATGGCAACTCTAAGGCGAACCCATCATGAGGGTTTTCTTTGCAAGATGTGTTGCCTTTCCCTTTCCCTGAGGCTGAGAGAATGTGACTTGCATGAGGTCCCTGATGAAAGGACATGATGGCAGTCATGTGTGCACACCTAAAGTGTTCCCTCAGTTGTAACTGAGAAAACAATTTTGGCAGCAGCACCCCTCCTACTGTTGTATCCATTTTGCTGCCACTGCTGTTGGTGTCCTAAAAGCAGGGCTTTGTGGACCACCTGTGAAGTCTCCGTGGTCCACCAGGGGTCCCTGGACCCCAGTTTAAGAACCACTATGCTGGAAGAACTTGGCTTGATTTGAGACACAACGCACCTTGGCATTGACTGCAAGGGGAGGTCATTTACTTTTCCATTTCAGGCAGCAAAATATCTCAAGCTGGCCCTGGATAATCCTCCTCATCTGCCTTGCCACCTAATCTTTGAAAAGAATAAAGAAAACTGTATATATTTCCTGGGATATCTAAACCTCCAAGACATACTAGGCCCTAGGAGGTGTTAGTTACAAGCCATATTACCTTGACAACACAGTAGCCATCCAGATTCTTCCCTTCCTGTACCTTGGTTCTTGTTACACAGTTAACAATCATGCCAGGCAAATTTCCTGACAGTCTCTTCTGGTTTTTGTTGACTGACAAATCAAAGCTATTTGGCCGTGTTGCCCTACCCTGCTTCCCTCATTTGAAGAGTGAAAACCTGGGGCCAGGATGCCAGCAAAATAGCTTATAATGAACAAAGACAACAGCCACTCGCCACATGAATCAGAGTGAACTCTGCTTATTGTTTTAAGGCAGCAGTTTTGCCACTTACTTCAGCAGTGTGCCCTCCATGACTTTCTCAGTGGCTTACAAAAATAGAGATTAAAAAAAAAACTAGAGCTCTCAAGAAATACACCTACTTTGCAAAGGGAAGTAATGGATTTTCTCTCTCTTTCTCTCTCTCTCTCTCTCTCTCTGTGTGTGTGAGAGAGAGAGAGAGATTGAACAAGAAGCAGAAGGCCATGGATTTCTCACATACAAATTCATGTCTGGGGCTGAGAGTGTGTGATGTACCCAAGGTGATGTACCAAGTGGGTTTCCATGACTGCGGATTCAAACTCTGGTCTCCAGAGTTATAGTCCAGTGTTCAAACCACTACACCATGCTGGCTCTCATGAGATAGTGTATCTAAGTACATATATGGCCCCAGTGCCATAATTACATTTTTCCTTGTAGCTAATAAGTGGACAGCAGGCAGAATATAGATGGGGGTCTACACCAGCAAGCCCTCATGTTCATCGTGGGAATGCCACATGCACTTGATGCCTGTGATATTTGTGGAATATATGCTGAAGCATGGCCACATTACCAGTGGTGTAGTGAAGCCAAGGCTCATAGGGTTACATCACCGGGACTTTTTGATTAGTGGGGACACTGTCTTCCTCTTATTCCCATGCCACAGGCCTCCCTAATCCCTTTGTGGATAGCTGTACTCTTTGCTGTAGCCAGGGGAGGAATGGATATTTCCTGAAACACAATATTGTTCTGAGCATTCCCAGTTGTAATGCAAAGCATTTGGGAATGTATGTTGTTCTTTAATTGTCAATTAAGATCCATTACATTTACAAAAGACTGGATATGGAAGCTGCAAGAACTGTTTTCTTGATATTCAACACACCAGCCTGTGTTTTGGATCTTCCCTGATTGCATAGCTATGGGGATTATCATGAGGACAAGCTGTACTTCAGAATTTATCACTGTAGCATTGCGTATTAATGAGGTCAATTCCTGCTTTCCCCTGCCGTGCAAGTTTAACTGACATTTCTGTATTTCATTGACAGATAAGTTGGATGTTGAAGAATCCCTAAAGTTTCAGAAGACGACAAAGATAGTATCAACTCTCTTCACCTACAGAGGCAATTCTGTAGAAACCTACTTTGGGACATCTTACTATTCTGCTGTCTATATGTTTGAATTCCTTTCCATCGAGAGAGATACACACATTACAGTATATCTAGCCACTGACACAATTTCAGAACACCTGTATCCAGAACTTCCAGCAGATCCACGCATAGATGTCATAGGGATTGGCCACACCACAGTAACTCTAGCTTGGAAGCAAAGTCCAACAGCACTGCGATATAAAGAAAACATCCAGTACTGTGTTCTGATGAATGAGAAACACAACTACAAGAGTTTGTGTGCTGCAGAAACTGCAATAAGATCTTCTGGGATGAAATCATCCCAAGCTTTGGCATTCTCTCTCCCTCAACATGGACTTCTGCTGGACCCTCAGCAAGTGATGGTATTGTCCAATGGTGAATTAAGCATCATCAGCAAAGCTAGCAATGAGGAGGTGAGGCAGACATGTGTGGGTGCCAAGAACACCTACACAGTGCCCAACCTTACTCCCAGCACTCAGTATTACTTTGATGTTTTTGTGGTCAACTTCCTTACCAATGCCAGTGCCGCCTACACTGGAACTTTTGCCCGGACTCTTGAAGAACCTGAGCCCAAAGTGACTGACATGAAGGATGGGAAGGTGATACAACTCACCCTAGATGGAAGAAAGCAAAAATTCTACACTTTGCAGTACCGGGCAAGGCACAAGCAGGTCCAGTTTGCTTTCCAGTCTTGTAGTGGCCAAGTACATGTTCAAATCTTCAGGGATGGGAAAGTGCTGATGTCAGAAGGATTTGCTGGCTTCAGGCACTTTGTGCTGAAAGGAAGATTGGGTGACACCTACTTGGTGCGCCTGGGGTCCACTGAACCTTCAAATGCCTCTGTGAAGGTTCAAGTGTCATCTCTCTTCCACAAGCCTTTCTTCTCAGCTCTTCCAGAGAGTTTAAAAATCAAGTCCTTTAGCAAGTTGAGGACTTGTGATTCAGTCACTATTGCCTGGCTAGGAACACAGCAGCTCAACAAGTACTGCGTATACAAAAAACAGATTAAGGAGGAGCAAGTTTGGATGGAAACGAGGAATGCCAACAGATGCTCAGGACCTGAGTCAAGGCAAAAAGGTGACAAAGTCCTGTGCAAATATTTCCATGAAGTTAATTTACAGCGAGCAGTGACAACAGAAACCATCAAGGGGCTGGAAGCAGGAACCGTCTACTTGTTTGATGTTTATCTCATTGGTCCCTCTGGAATTCCAGTCAGGTATTACAGCAAAGTAGTAAAGACACGGAAGAAATGTTGAACAGCTTTTAACCACTGGCTTCTGAGGAATGATGAAGTTGCAGGAATGTTGTGCACATTTATGGTCCACATTGCTCTAAATGAGCTGGAAGGGAAAACTATATCTTATATTGTAAGATTTGAGAGGAAGGAATCTTAGTCTAGAATTGTAGACTTGCTCCTGGGACCTTTCCCCTGTCATTTGAAAAATCTCCTATCTGCAGTTTCTCAAAGAGCACTTTACAAACCAAACGCGTGACATCAGAATTGAAACATTCATTTCAAAAGCTGCAGGATCTCTGACTGGAAGAAATAACAACAACAAAAACAACAGCAGTAGCAATATAGGTGGCTCTAGATGAAGGCACATTTTGCAATGTGATTTTTCAAGGAGCATGCCACTGTCGTATCCTAACCCCTTTAATCTACATGTCCCAGTCAATATCAGTTCAGAGTGACAGACTCTGGTGGACAGCAAAAGTGATAGGTGATAAATTAGCCCTGCGACTTGGCAGTTGAATACTTGGGTTGGAGATGAACAGAAAATAAGACTCCACACTTTTCTTCATTCTGTGTGATCATTTCTAATTAGGCCGATACCTAGAGATGGGAGAGCCAAGGGAAGGGAAGATTTTTTCACATCTAAGAAGCTCCTGCTCCATATATTTCTGTCCTGCATCTAGGGATGCACCATGGTAGTTATGCACCATCCCTCGCTGTGAGGGATGGAGTGGAAGGACAAAGATGCATTGGCTGCTTCACTATTGATAGGATCCTGTGTATACTGTGCCACTTTTTTTTTTGTAAATTCTTTCTCAACAAAGATAGAGAATTTCTCTCTGCATAATCAGAGCCAGTGTGGTCTAGCAATTTGAGGCTTTGACTGGGAGACCAGGGTTCCAATACTGCACAGCCTTGGAAATCCACTGGGTGACCTTGGGCAAGTCACACTCTCTTAGCCTTAAAGAAAGACAGTGGCAAACCATCTCTGAAAAAAAATCTTGCTAACAGTTGCCATAAATAGGAGTTGACTTGAAAGCACATAACAAGAAGTATGCCATAATATTTCCTATCTGGAGAAAACATCGTGTACTTAGTTAAAATAGTGATTAATATACTGCCCATCATTTTCATGCTTTTTGTAATTAAAATGTTTTACATCTACATAGATATAGACATAGATATAGATATGCAGATATAGTTGGCATCTTCCTCAAAAATAATCTGACAGGTTGAAATTATTCTGAAGCTTGACTGAAGTATGGCAGCATGAAGAATGAATAACACTCAGCCTGCATCCACGAGGCATAGTTTCAGGGTTGCTCAAAAAGTTTTCTAAGGCCAGATGAGTCCCTTCAAGATTTCCTCCTAAATGTACAGATTTCTGGTTCTGTTATCAGAATTCATGTTTACCCAATTTAAGGGGGGCATTTCTATGAACTGCAATAATAGGAAAACTGGTAGACAAAGGAGATTAACTTTCTGCCATTTTTTGTGCTTCCAAACACATGCTGAAGGAAAAGCAAACTAGGAGAGTGAGTTTAATGCTCTTTTCTTAAATAACTGCCTTGCCTTTTTTAGCAAGACCTTGGCCAGATGTTATTATACTTAACAGCAGAAACCCACAAACATTTTCTGTGTTGACTAATATTCCTTGACTGTACTGATCTCAGGCCAGCTATGCTTCACCAACACTTCTACAGGGAACTGGATCAATCTCAGCTGTCTACTTTTTTGCACGTCCTTTTGTACACTTATCTCTTACATTTCCAATCAAGTGTAGTAAGTTGCATTCAACACTGAATCTTTGAAAGACTGTTACCATATTCACTCAGCATGTAACCACACTGAGGTAACACAGAGAATGGGAAGTGTGCTACTCTTCCCCTCCATCTCTTAGTTCTATCATTCTCTGCATGTGGAGAACAATGAGTCTGGAAAGTCTCTCCTATGCAAGCATGCCCTCCACATTATCAGGAACCCCACACACACACACACACAAAATCAGGGATCCCAATGATGTGAAGATCATCCACATCTAGGAGAAATTCTCCTGTTCAGATATGTCCTCTACATAAGAAGATTGGGAGACAGAGGGAGTGGGCCTTGGACACTCCCCTCTTTGCATGCTGATTCAGCACATTTATATAATGAGGATATATAGCTTATGTTGCTTTTCCAGGGCACTGCTCCTATTCAGTAGTCAGCATAGAGAGTGCCAGTAGAAACAGCTTCTGTTTTTATGCCCCTCCTTAGTTACAACTGTGAACCAAAACAATAAGACCAAACAGAGGGGATAGATGGATGCATAGATAGATAGATAGATAGATAGATAGATAGATAGATAGATAGATCATACATAAGTACAATCATCTTCCAAAACACCATCTCATAGGCATGTTGATTCTCAGTGAGAAAGAAAAAAGAAAAAAAAATACATAACACGAAAGTTTAGGGTGGGAAACCCTACCTTATCCCTCTTCAGATGTCTCGATTAGGGTTCAGATAGACTCACAAAGAAGGGGAACATGCTACCTTCCACATCCCATCCCAGTGTTGCTGTCCTCACCTGAAGAACAACAGTCTAAAGACGAGAGACTTTGCATTGCATGGAGGTTGTCCTCACAGCCCAGAACCTTGAGAAAGCAGAGTTCCTGAACACACAGAGAGCCTCCAAGCATAAAGGAGTTTCTGCTTCTCCACAGGGAGGTAGGACATGCATATGTCCACTTCCTTCATTTATTTCCATCCTATTTTGAACACCTAAGTAAGGTTAGTATGATATATCGTGATCATTGTATGGATGTACACACAGATCTCTGTTGCAATTAACATTCTGTTGTAGACAAAGTGTGGCAGAAATGTTCAGCATAGTGGAGAAAGCTTGCCCAGAAAAGCTTTTTAATATTTTTAAAATCTTCTAGCAAATTATGTAAGTGTGAATACAAAGGAAGGAGGAGAATTTCCAAGTGATGGTAGGGAACAGAAAAAAGGAGGGTTAGGATGGTGGACATCCCACTCCAGTTCAAGCATGGTTCCAAGGAGTCCTTCCTGCATTGACTTCTCAATTGAAACATCTTTATCTGCTCTGGAGATACTGTGTGTCACATGGGATTCTGGGAAAGATTTTAGGCACATGGTCAGATCACACCAGACAATATCTAGACCAGAATAGCCTCACTATTGCTCTTTGTGAGCTGAAACTGTGCTTTAGAGCACATCAAACTTTTTTTTGTAACTGCAAGTTGCAGGGGATGGTCAGTCATGGTGAACAAGTCTGTCTTTGAGCAAAGACGTAACTGATGTTCTTGAGACGGTTCCTACCATTAGACAGAGCATAAAGTGACTACACCAAGCAGCTGATTTGGGCTATCATGAAGAGGCTACAGTTTATTATTTCATCTGTTATGATTGTATTTATTATTGCCAGAGATGGGAAAAGATGTTTGTAATATTTCCTACAAGGTCCCATGATAATTTTCCTAATTTAGATACTCTGCACCTGCTTAGGATACTCTGTTCTGTCTTAGGCCAGCCTTTGTTCTCCCAACAGAACAGCTCATCATCTCTTTCCAAGAAATCCCAAGATTTCCCAAAACATTAATGTACAAATACAGGAACAGTTTTCTTGAATAAATATGATACAAACTAATGTTGTTTTATAGATGCAATATGCTATCATCACTTTATAAGGGGAGAAGTTCATAGAGCTAGGCTACAAAGAATGATGAATTCACATTACAGCCTAAGATTAACCATATAAATCATTAGAGATCTGTCTCTTACTTATAACACACTGGAATGACATTTTAAAACTTGAATAATGCACTTTTTATTTTTTAAAAAAATCAACAAGCCAGGCCAGTTTCTTTTACAGTTGTGTCTGACTGGCTGTTATTGGATGGGAGAACAGAGCTTAAGCCCTTTTTGGTTTGATTTGGAATTATGAAGAGTTCCTTCTCAATTGTTTCATGCTTCCTATTAGCATGAGAGACTAGCAATTGCTATCGTGGAATGTACAAATTTTACCACAACACAGGGATCCAGTTGAATTTCATTTTAAGGCTGAAATGTCAGCCTCTACCTGATGAACTGTCAGAACCTCATTCCCCAAAATTCAGCAGCCAAGCTTCAGATGTTATTCTGTGGCTTAATGTTTGAAGGTGGAAACCGTTTTCTATAATAGATTTGCAAAGTTCTTTGATACATGACTCTGCTTCCTCTTTGGAATTTTGGTCTAAAATGGAAAACCTCTTTCTTGGACACTCTTACACAGATGCTTGCTCTGATTTTCTCCATGGATGATATTGCTGGTGTAACTAGACCAACAAGAATGTGGAACTGTGGGAATTTATGGTACAATGAATTATAATGAGTCTCAAGAGACAGAGGGTGTTGACTATTTTCAATAGTACTCAAACTTATCAATACTGTAGTATAAGGCTGGCCTGGGGTATGATCACATATCAAAAATATCTCATCAATAGTAACAGGGACAGGCAACTGCAGTGGGTCCAGGGTAAGGATGTTAAGAATATTCAGAAATATTCAGAAAATTGGCAAAATGATGTTTCTTCCCAGAGTCAAGAAACACCAATGAGAAGAATCCTGGACTAATAAGAATCTTTGAAGTTTGGGACTGATTATGCACAAAATTAACACAAGGGTGGTGTTGCACAGAAAATAGGACCTGCAGGGCTAATTTTAATCCCTGTGGGTTATACTCCCACATTTTTGGGAGTCTGGTTTTGAGAAAGCTGGAGTGTATGTAGAGGTAAACTGTTGCTCCAAGAGCAATGATAGCACGGGGCGCAATATTTGTCCAGAAAAAAACTCAATAATTGGAGGAGGGCTTATGAGAGTTTGATGGAAGCTAAAAGGGGGTTAAGGTCACATGCAGCTTATGCATGAACTTTCTACACCTTGATCTATAAGAAAGGTTGGGGTGTGAATGTGCCTTCAAGCAGGGGAACAGACTTTTGCTCCTGGGTCTGATCTGACCCAAGGAGAGCCCAGATCCAGTCTGAAGAGGGTCCAGAGATTGCCTTTTATCTTCCTGAAAGCCCCTCCTCTCCCCAAAACTTCATCTCCAGGATTCAGCACAAGTCCCATGTGAGCCTTCCAATTGGAAAGGCAAGCAGCATACAGGAGATATCCTACTGTTACCTTCATAAGCAGAGGTATGTAGAAAAATGACTTCGTGGCACACTGCGTATATCAATATATTAATGCACAAGTCCTCACAACTGCACAAAGAATCTTCTCAGAGGAGGTTTTGACTCCAAGGAAACTGATTTTCAGTAAGCAGGTTTATTGCTGTCACACATGAATAATAATGGAACAACCTTTGAAGAAGACCGTTACAAGCCACTTCAAAGACTTGCATCATCTCACACAGCTCTTTGAAGATTTATGGCCAGGGTCAACATTTGCATGTTTCTGTGTTCTATTACACTCTATTCCACTCCCAAAACTTTATAAATACACTTTAAAACCT
Source organism: Ctenosaura bakeri (assembly GCA_948474755.1). Classification (NCBI taxonomy): domain Eukaryota; kingdom Metazoa; phylum Chordata; class Lepidosauria; order Squamata; family Iguanidae; genus Ctenosaura; species Ctenosaura bakeri. The sequence continues at coordinate 34,361 of CAOLHI010000249.1, read as the reverse complement.
TTTACTTTAATATCAATCTATGAGGGTATCTGAAGAAGTGGATTGATATCCATGAAAGCTCATATCCAAAACAAATTGATTAATGTTAAAGGTGTGGCTTGATTCCTTTCCCCCACTCACTTTTTCTATTTTTTTTTTTAAGTTCCATTTTCCTTGTAATGACAAAGAGATTAGCTTACCTGGTGCCAGAATGCTTTCATTGTCAGAACAGTTTTATGTGGGTGGCCAATGCTAATAAAGTAATTGTCCCTGTCAATCTTTTCTGCATTTGATTTCCCTCTGATTGCACTATTTACACCACTACACAATCTACATCCCCACATTCAGTTATGCCATATATACATACATATATATACACACACACACATATATACCTATGTGTATGCATACATATATACATACAACAAGTTTTGGATAGTATTCCATGCATCTGATGAAGTGTATTATAGTCCACCCAAAAGTATGCTGTAATAAAGTGTTAGTCTTTAAGGAGTCACAGGATTCTAGTTTGTGGTTTTTTTAACACAGCCTATCTGTGAAAATTGGAAGAAAAACATATGACCGCAAGAGGGCAACATAACATTAGGAAACATGAAGAAAATGTGCCGAGCAAGCCTTGACAAACCCCAAAATAAGGCCTTTATATTGCATACACTTGGCTACATGAGTAAATTAGCTGACTTCAATGCGGCTTATTCTCAAGTCAGTCTTTGGCACACAGTGAGCATGCAAATAAAATTCTAATTGAATAAAACCCAAGAAAATCATTAGTTCCACTCTCAAATTGTGTAAATATTGTTGAAGAACAATATAGTAATGGTCAGTACTGTAAATATTATTGGAGAAACTGTGTGGTCCAGAGAGCTGGAAGGGAGGGGTGCCAAGCTCAAATCCCTCTGCCACTGTAGGTCCATTGTGAGCTTTGGAAAAGCTGTTATCTCTGTTATTTCACTTCTCCATCAGCAAAATGAGAACAAAGGATCTGTCTCAGAGACTGCTGTGGTTTTTAAAAACCACCACTGATATTCTGCTTTGGCTAGTTAGTTACATCTGTGTAACTGTTTCCCAGCCTGACCTTCCCAGGTCACCTTAAGAGCCAGCAGCTGGATTACAAAAGGAGTGGGCACAAAGAGGATGACATTCTATCCCGTTTCCACTATCAAGTGAGGCTGCAGCAATTTCAATTTATTTATAGAGCTGAGCTCTCAAAAATCAGAGGAAAATACTGCAATGGAAGGGATCCTATGAGGCTGCAGAGATTTCAAGATTCAAGTTCAATAGCCAAACCCTGGGATTTTCTTTATATGTGACTGCAATGTGAGCCAGAAGAGGGAGTTGCTGGCATTTGAAGACAGCCAAAGGGCACTGTTGAGGCTACTGGCTGATGTGGCCAGTTGTGTTTTACTTGGCCATACAAAGCAAGACTGAGGAACCCTTTTCCCTCTAGAAGTCTGTATTTGGGGCAGAGGGAAGTGCTCAAGGTCTGAGTTCTGGTCACTATGAGCAGGACAGACACAAACATACACACACACACACACACCACACATACACCATTCTCCAACACAGAGAGAGACATATGGACAGAGACAAGCCTAGATTCATTCACATACAAATACATGCATATATAGATGTGAGGAAAACACACCCCTTACTGTCCTTTTACAGCAGGCAAAGACTTTATCCACACAGCATTTTAAGAAAGGGCTGAAAGGGTTGAATTGTAAATTACACTGTGTAACTTTTAACCTCATCTTGCAGTATATGTTTTTAATATGGTTATAGTATAATTCTGGTTTGAATGTTGACATTCTGTATGTTTTTAACTGTAAGCTTTTTAATGTGTAAGCCACACAAAAGGGGAGGAGGAGGGGGGATATGCAGCTTATGGGCAGCAGCCCCTGAGCCATTCTTGATCTCCCATTCCCTGTGCAATACAGATATGCTGCGTGCGTGCGTGTGTGTTTGTGTGTGTGTGTGTTTATATGCTTTTGGTGAGAGAGAAACGTTGCTTCTGGAGTCCTCCCAGAGCAATGATTTACCTTCACAAGCCTCTTGGGCTTTTTCTCTCCCCCACTCCACCACAATCCAGCAGGCTTTCCAAAACCAGAAATTTTCAGCCAACTTACAGTTTGGAGGGAGTAATGCAACCCACAGTGGATTTTAGAAGGCAGAACAATGGCCCATGGAGGTTCCCACCCTGATATCCACAGACACCAAATTAAGGGCCAGATTATCCATGGTTCAGGGTGGTACAAATGCTCAAGGATCTTCAGAAGGCAGAATCCCAGTGCTGAAGAAAAAGAGGGTAGGTCTTGCTGCTTCTTCTTCCATAGTTACTTTGTGACACTTCTCGTATCACTCCTACCATCACTAAAATGTGTGTATACCAGGGACCGTGTACTGGGGACTGCTCCAGAGCCTCAACCAGTTAAATACAACTTTGATCCCATTCAGGTCTGCCTCTTTCATTAGGGAGGAAGTTGCTTCCTCAAGTTGCAGATATATACAATCACAAAATTATTTCAAATTACAAAGCCAAATAGTAGCTAATTGAAGCAAATCACCCAAACAGCAAGGCAAAGAAACCAACATAATTTCCGCTCACAACAATTAAAAAAAAGGGGGCAGAAAGCAAGATGGAAAGGATGATACAACACTCTTAAAGATGTTCAAAGCTGAGACCACGTCTACTTCAGTGGGCAGAGAATTCCAGGGATATGAAAAGTCCCTGCCTCTTCTGTCTGCCAGGTAAACAAACCTTACTGGCAGCCCTGAAAGTTGCAACTATAAGACTGACCTTAATCCCCAGGCAGGTTTGTTTGAATGCTTGGAGTCCTTCAAATAACCTGGTCCCAAACTGTATGCTGAAAGACCAGATTTCGCCTGCCTACCTGCCCCCTGCACACACACACACATATACCCCACACATATATTTTTATACTTGTTTGTCTGTTACACAAATGCCTCACTTTTCCTCCAATGTACTCAAGGAAGTAATTTATCCCCAATTTATCTTCCTAACAATGCTGTGAGGTAGGTCAGGCTGAAAGTGAGAGATTGGCCCCAGGTCACCTAGTGAGCTCAGCAGCAACGAAAACTTGTATCTGCTAAATCTAAGTCCCATATTTGCACCTTCTGTCTGTACTGGCATCCATAAGTTGTGCATCTGTATATTTCTGAAGGAAAAATGGGGGAAATTGCTATCTCCCAAAGCAGGGCCAGCTAGTATTTTGCTCAGATTGTTAAAGTGGATGGATTCCTTTGTTTTAGACAATTTTATGTCTTACATTTTCAGCCCTCAAAGGGATCTAGTAACAAAGATTACACCTATTCTAACAATCTGACATTTTCTCCTTCACATCCTTGAGTCAGAAGTTAAATATACCAGCTATTTGGATAAGCCTTTCATCACCTGTAGCATGCTGCCTTTTATTTACTCAGATGTCTTAAACTCCTGATTAAACAAGGTATTCATAAAATGTGTGATAATATTATGGGTCAATCAAAACATGCCAAACATTCTGTTCCAAAATGGATTGAGAAACAGCTTTCTCTAAAAAAAAAAAAAAATCAAAAACTCTTTTGCAACATCCTCAAACTCCTCCATCCCTCCCACTACCATAGAAGACAACTGTGAAATTTTCACATTTTATGTCATTTTCTTATCAATCCCAAGATTTTTCCTTAAAAAAAAAAGAGTTAGAAATGAGAAGCAACAAATATTACAAGAAATAAAACAGTGAGTCATTTTTTAAACATTGCAATGAACAACTGCAACTCATTGCTCCATAACAAACAACAGGAACAACTCGTTAAAAGTCATATTCTGTTCTATGCTGTTAGTACATACTATGCTGTTAGTACATACAAATGCAAGCAACATTAAAACAACTTGCAATAAAATGTAACAGTACGATATATTTTCTAATCATGGCTTCATGGCTGGAGCCCTGCAAACTTACAACATACTCCATTTCATCCTCCCAAAAGTCAGCCAACATTCCACTACCATGGGCTATCCAGTCTTCACTGGGAGCTCTGTAAGGGTGTTTCTTCTTTAAATATACAGGATTTCATACTTCAGCAAACTTTCCAAATTTCTGTCAAATCTGTTGCCACCTCCCTTAAGATCAGGAATGGTGCTGTTTTCATAAGTATCAGGGAAAATGGGGATTGCTCTTAGTGGATATATACCCTGTAACAAAATATTGTTGTGTAGAATCTCTTCCCACTATTCTTGCCAACCCCTTCCATTCTATTCCACCTCCTGTCTCCAAGGATTTCCTAACCTCCCTTCCCTCAGCATGCCACTGAGCACATTGGCCCTTTCCGCACCTTACCTTCTTCCGGCGCTGGGATGCGGGGATCACGCGAGCAGCCTCTGAAAAGAGACTCTCAGGTCTGAGGTCCTTCAGCTCTGCACAAGCTGCCTGCTCGCGCAAAAGCCCCACCTCTTCCTTCTGCAGTGCAGCCTGGGACTTTCCCAGGCTGCGCTGGGGCATGAAGCGTGACTGACACGGCTCCAGAGGCTCCACACGCTAGGTAAGTGCGTGCGGGCCCCGGGAGCAATGCACAATCTCGCACCATTTTCGGCTTCTAGCCAAAAATGAAAATGCGTGCGATCGGTGCCTGCCAGCCCCTGGAGCGTCACATGATTGTGAGTGTATCATGCAGATCGCTCCTCATAATCGCACAACGCTCCAGGTGCCCTTTCACATGGAAAATGCCATGTGAAAAGGGCCATTGGGTCCTCACTGCACTGTCTGATTTTCTTTTACAAATTTTACTTCTCAAATCGTGCCAATCCCCTAGCCTGCTGGTACCTCCCTCTTGTGTGTGGATAGTGCCATTTTGGCTACATAAGCAATGTTGCTCGTAACTGAATGCTGAAAATAGAGCAATAAGAAGAATGTTCATACAGGAATGACTTCAGCACTCATGTATTAGAGGTGACCTTGTTGCACGGCATCTCACACTCACAAATTGTACTAAAGAATTTCTTTCCTGGCACCTCATCTGCCAGACTTCTCCTTCAGACCTCTTCATTCTTGCAAATACCTCTGTTCACTGTGGACCTCTCTGCTGAACTCTCTTCATGCCATAGCTAATTTGTTCTCATATCTCAGTAGACTTGAACACGATGACAAAGGCATCACACACCCTCTGTCAACCATTGACTTAACTGCTCTGACATCATCAAGCAACTTAACTAGGCCAAGGCAGCAGAAGGCTAAAGGGAACAAAGATATGCTTCAAATGACAACTTGCCAGTATAGATGAATTGAATGGCAGAGGTGGGGTGAGTGAGCTGAATATACAATGATTAATGATAATTCTTGCTTTTCAGTTGTGGACAAGATATTTAAAAATGCAGTGTATTCAGCAGACACATACAACAGCACCCATCTACCTCCATCCCATGCCACGTGCCACAATGTAAACTTCACCTTTCCCATAGCTGCACCAACTAGGTCTTTAACACCGTGTTCCCAGTCCAAATTCTTCCCCTCTGTGCCTTATCAGTGAATCTTTCCAATGAAATATTCTGATACGCTATCCACTCAGTTCTCCTCCAGTCCTCAGTTCTGTCAAACTCTTTGCCTGCCCCCATGCAGGAAAACTGGGAACTGTAACCCAACATTTCTTCCATCCTTCCCAAAGCCACATCTAGCTACATCAAGCCGATGTCAACGGAGCATTGAACCCACTCCTCATTTTCGCCTGAACTCTGGAAGCATCTGGTAAAACTCACACTAGAACCCGGAGTAGATTCACTCTCCCAGCATTGTCAAAGCCACTAGCCTCCACTGAGTCCCACTGCAAGGCAAAGTCAGGCAACTTTGGTTTCAGCAGCAGAAGGGGCATTGGAGGCTGCAAAAATGGATTTGGGGATTGCAATGTGAGCTGTAGGCCCCACATTGCCCATTCTTGGCTAAATGGATTCACACTGCCCCAGTTTTCAAGCAATGCCATTGGCTCCCTATTCCCCATCAAGCCCAAAGCAAGGTGCTGTTTCTCAGCTTTAAATCCCTAAACAACTTGGGATTCAAATATATGAAGAAAGACCTCTTCCCATGTCTCTCTACACTTCCATTGATCTTCAGAGGAAGTCTATCTCCAAGTGCCATCCAAGTGAAAGAAATATATTATGCATTGCAAAGGAGGAAAGGCCTTCTCTGTGATAGGTACATAGATACACTTTGAAAGTTCATTTTCTCTTAGAAAAATACAGTTGAACTGACTCTTGCCTTCAGCACTGATGTCTGAATTCACTTTTCGAGTCCTAAATGTTTTAAATTTTATTTTTTATTAAATATAACAAATAAGTATATTTTATATAGAGAGATATATAGATATATATATACACTCACACACACATGCATGCATACGCCTGTACATACATTTATACACATAATGTACACATATATAGAGAGAGAGACACACACACAGACACACACTTGCATATAGCAAAAAGGAAGAGGGAAAAGAAAAGAACAAACAATAACATCGTGTCCATATTTCCCAGGTTCACTTATTTGTTAGTCTACTCATTTTTTGACTATTAAACATATCCTAAAAAAAATTATCTATCTATCTATCTATCTATCTATCTATCTATCTAATGTCTATACATTAATAAGAATGTATATATGTAATATACAAAGAACTCTTGTTGCAGTCCTTCTTGAGTAAGCACTTGGGTTTACAAGTTCTTTTATCCCTGTCTTACTTATTTAGAAAATTTCTATAACCAATTCATTATTACATATCAAGTAACTCCAAAGGCTTAGAGTCGAAATAAACTTAAGATATAGATATAGATACACACACACATATATATTTGTAAACTACACGTATCTAGCACAAAATAGAGTCCTAAATTTTAAGCTCATCCTCATTTATTTTTTATACTTCATCAAATAAGGCCCAGGGCACCTTCCACATGAATTAAAGCAAGATTGTTGTTGTTGCTGCTGCTGTTGCTGTGTGCCTTCAAGTAATTTCCAATATATATTGACCCTAAAGTGAACCTATCACAGGGTTTTTTCTTGGCAAGATTTGTTCAGAAGAGATTTGCCTTTGCCATTCTCTAAGGCTGAGAAAGTGTGACTTGCCCAAAGCAGTGGGTTTCTGTGGCTGAGCAGGGATTCAGACCCTGGTCTCCAGAGTCCTAGTCTAACACTCAAACCATTACACTATGCTGGCCCTAAAAGAAGATATGTGAATTAAACATTAGTAATAAACATCAATATTTTAAACAATATATACTGGTAATCATTTACAACTGTGACAAGAAAAATTAAAAATATATAGCATAGGTGTGCCATTAAAGACCTTTCCATATAGTCACTCAGTCATCAAATACTTGTTCAGAAAGAAAGGTCTTTGCCTGTTAGTGGAAGGCAAGCAAGGAGGGAGCTATCCTGTTCTCCTGTAGCAGAGCATTCCGTAGTCCAGGAGCAGCCACCAAGAAGGCTCTCTCCCATATCCGCACCAAATGTGCCCATGAAAGTAGTGGGACAGAGAGAAAGCCCCTCTACAAGGATATTAAAACTCAGGCAGGCTTATGTGAGGAAGTACAGTCTTTCAGTCATTCTGGACCTAAGCCAAAGAACTTCTAAACTGATTTGTGATTGATTGATTGATTGATTGATTGATTGCTGTTCACTGGCTGACTCTTGATTGGCCTATTAGTGTTGTAATGTTGTTATTTTTGTTATTGTCATTATGTACCATTTGTTTCTAGAATTCAAATGTGCAAATCTCAGGGATCTCCTATGGATAAACAAGTGGTTTAAAGATTTTAACAATAAAACACGTATAAAATATGAACCATGAAATTCTGAAATGTGAGAACATATTACTGTTTCCCTTTTGCTCTGTATTACAGCTTTAGCTATTTGTCTTGCTGCTCAGATTCATCTGAGCCTGTTCATTTCTAAATGTAGTCTAATAAAACAGAATCCTCTCACCCGCCCGCCAGCTCCAGTAATCCCTGTGTGTATGTGGTTCTTTTCCAGCTAGATCTATGAATAATTTACCCGCTAATGACCCCTTTCTCTGTTTATGAAATGATACTCTTAAGAATAGTAAGGCAGGACATAAGCGGGAGCCATATGTTTCTTCTCGAATTCCTGCTCGACAAATGACCTGAAAATTGCTGTTGCAAGAACTTCTAAAACATATGGCTACGCAAAGGGAATTTTAAGTTCTTGTGCGGGTTCCAAAAACTTTCCAATTATCAACAAAAGATGGCATACCAACCCAATTACTCCTGAAAGATTCCAGTCAAGACGGAGACCGAGTAACCAAAGTTGTGTGGGCGTAGGCAGTTTGAAATGACAGGAATTGCAGTGAATTTCAAGTGTAAATAAAGTACGGAGACCATTTATATCTCTCTCTCTCACGTCCAGACAAATGCGTCCCTGCTGTGCTGAATATGCTTGCAGGAGGAAGTTGGGACTTTTCGGCATCTGACCAACACTGATCTCAAGCCATCATAAACTATTAGAGGTAGCGTTCATTCTCCAGTGTCACAAAACTCCTGCAACAGCCTTTTCACTTCATTTGTCAATAATGGGCAGACAAAGGACAAGGGCCAGGCTCTTACATAAGAAGATAAAAATGCCCTGAATGGCTATCAATTGTGTTGTCCCACAACAGGATTAATTATTAGAAAGAGAGGAGGAGGTGGGAATTTTTGACAAACAGCCTTTGGCTGTAGGATTTATACCTGCCTTCTCTCCCTCTTGATATGTTGGACTGCAACTCCCATTACATCTGCGTGACCTGGTGTTCCAGAAAGCCCAACATATCTGGAAAGCACCAGGTTATAGGGAAGGTTAATATAAAGAGTTAACGTAAGTGTCGATATGCTTAACCTATAGAGGTGGGAGGCTATATTTTCTGGTCTGGAGATTAATCCTATGATAAAGACCTCTAGCTCAGCGATAGACAGCATCTTTTGCACACTTAGGCAGGAATTTTGTTAATGGCTTAAGCATGTGTGTATCCCCCTGTGGGAGTAGTTGAACATTTTTGTCCAATGCAGAGTGTAGCATTCAGTTCGAGGTTGTGGAAGATGAGTTGGGCATGTGGTACTAATGTGCATGTGGTTTTCTATTCATCTACACACTTCCATTCAACACAAATATTGTGTAGCCCAATCACAGTGTGTAACTCTGTATGTGGTGATTTATGCAACACAACCCCAGTGCAGGATTTCAGCCATTAAAGTTCCAGATTCCATGTCTCGCATATCTAATTTAAAAGCTTTCAGATCTCAGGATAGCGGGGGAAGGGGGGTGGAGGAACCATCTGAAAGCTTTGAGAGTTGTTGTCACTAAGAGTGTATCCCAGACTAGACGATTCACTGCTTCCAGACACAATGTAGGAATCATGCAAACCTACAAATTAATTCATTCATTCATTAAAACATTTATATCCCACCTTCTGTCTAAAGATCTCAAGGCAGGGTACAATAAAATCAACTTAATCAATTTAAAACAATGAAAACAATACATTTCAAAGGGCTGAGAGCCCAAATAAAAGGAGGCAGATTAAAACTGGTTAAAATTGTTTACAACTAATTTAAAACCATTCACATGTGTAGATGTTAGTAAAGAACCATATTTTACTTGTTGCCACAATGAAAGCAACACTGGGCCCAATCGGGTCTGTAAGGGAAGGAATTCTATAACTGGGGTGCCACAGCAATTGTTGGACCATAGCCCCCACATTCCTCACCATTGTATCTGCTGGCGAGGACTGCTGGGAGAAGAGGTTCAACAACATCTAGGGGCTTCATGATTCCCACCTCTTTTTTAAGGCAACTTTGTATGCCTAACACCAAATCAATATCCAGGAAAATGTTATGTGAGGATACACAGTATGTGTTTCTCTATAGATCATGTAACTCAGACCTGTGGAATCAGATTGATTTGATCTTGATTTGGCAAACTGTCTCTGGCTGTGGAAATACCAGAGATTCCTGAAAACTGTCCAGGGGGTATAGCTGCTTTCACTGCTTTCTTAAAGGAAGCGAAGAGGTGGATGAAACCAAGTGGTTCTGCTCTGATAAAGATTTGGGCAGGCTCATATTTTCCATCCAAAAGTCTACCAAACTTCTGCTTTCTTCGAGACTGTGCTTTGCTCAGGACAAATTCTACCAGCAGGCAAAGAATGGTGAATCCCTCAGACAGCAGATGGAAAGGAGACAGAGGGAAGGAGGAAACAAGGAACAAGAGAAAAATGTTGAAAGAAAAAAAGTTTTTCCAGCAGAAAGATGCTGAAACAAAGAGAAAAAAAAACATGCCATGTGGCTTTCTCTGTGCCCCCTCAGCAAGCCTGCTTCCCTCAGGAGGAGTGGGGAAAGGATGACTGATCAGCAGTGTTTAAAATGAAGGTGAGCTTCTGGTCATGCTAATGTATATACATGGAATGGGGTGGCTAGGGCTGGTTTGGGTTGGCTTGTCCCTTGCCTTAGTCAGCAGACTAGTTTGTGCTAGCCTTGGCTGTTCATGTTCATTGGCATCCTGCACTGATAGGTACAATGACGTGGATCATGAAACTTTGGTTGCAGAGGCCAATGGACAGTGGATGCTAGTGGCTCCCACGTCAGTGGGATGCTGAATCCCACTCTGGGTTTTATTCCAAACTTTAAAGCAGTCATCCATGGTGCTGAACCATGGCTAACTCTCTTAATGTTTGCAGTAAAATCCAGAGCAGCCACTGTGCTGACTTGGAACCCACCAGCCAGCACTACAAGTGAGCATGCAGAGGTTGGTCTACGCTACCTTGAATCACAGCAGCCTTTTAGGAATGAACATAAACATGCTAGACCCTTGTGATTCTTTGGATAAGCTCAGGGCTGCCACCAGTTTCCTGGAAATCCAGAGGGCTAGTTTGGCTCCACTCCTTGAGAACGGAAATTTGGGAGCGATCGTGTTCACTGCCCCCGGGTTATTTCTCCATTCCAGAAGTTGGCGAGGACAGTAGCAGGAAACTCCCCAAGAGCCATGAGGAGCCACCTCATAACACCATTTCTGCATGACAATGCTCTCCCATGTCATTCCATTGCAATCCCAGCTGCATCATTACCAGGAAGAGAGTACGACAGGAATGTTCCCCTCTGCACCTGACCAGCTCCCTGTGGAAGGGAGTGTGAGCGACACACCTCTTCCTTCCATATTACAGCTGGGCTCTTTCCCATACTGTGCTGGGGAAGGAAGCACTTCCATCATGCCTCCTGCCCTTCCACATGGCGGACAAGTATGGGAGTGTCATGAGATCACAGGCGCTTAATGGATTTAATCCGTTAAGCAAATATCCATGATCACGACACATGGGGACAGGATACTAGCAGGACTGCAACAATGTCGTGCATGACCTGAGGACCACTACCATCCCGTTCCCATAGCAGGACTGTGACATCATGTGGAGATGTCCTAAGCCTTTTGGGGTGGACCATTTTATTAGCTCCCCTACCCCTGCAGAAGTTCTGATTCCTAGCAAGTCTAGGCCACACCTGGTGGTGATCTATTCATGACAATGGAACTACACATAGTTCCTCCGTTCCCAGATTGCATTCACCCCACTCACTACAGAAAACAAGATCCAGAGTATGCCTAACAGCATGAGTAGGGCCAGATACAACTTCAGACAAGCTCATGGTTGTCCTGGCAGACCTGAAGTCCTGAGCCACTTCCAACACTGGAGTCTCAGCATAGATGTTGAAATTCCCCAGCACAATAAAACAGGGGGATTCCAACACCAGCCCCGAGACCACTGCAGCTAGTTCAGGAAGGGAGATGGTTAAGCAGCAGGATGGGCACTGCATCAAAAGAATACACTACTGCAACTCCATTCTCTTGGCCCCCAGGTCCTGCCTGCTGCTGAACAGAGAAACCTGGTGGACAAAGCTGAGATAAATTACCACCCCCATCTCCCACCAATCTCATCCAATCAGATCTCTGTGATACATGGCAGGTCAGCATGCTTATCCAAAACGAAGTCCTGAATGACAGCTGTCTTCCCTGTTCACTGACCATTTTCAGCTCAGGGGTTCTGTTGCCAAGACAATACAGGTTGTTTGAAATAGGGACAGTTTAGAGACAAGTAGCACTCTATTCCTGTCCCATCAATTAAAGTGTAACTGTCTCTCCTTTTCCATAGCTCCCTCTGTCTTGTGCAACTGCAATATCTGCCCCTTTGGATCCAGTATCTCCCTTTCTCTTTTCAGAACACATCCTTCCCATGGTAGGCTGGCTGTAGATTTACAGCAGTAACAGTAATGTGCAAATTAACAGAATGTAGTCACTTCTTTCAAACAGCATGACAGGTCTTTGCCTTTGTATTCCCATGAAATGGTTCCCCCAAAGAGACCAACCTGTACTTTGCAATGGAGACTCTATCTAAAGATTCACATCTCTTTGTATTACCATTTCACCATTAAAACTAATATGTTTTTTAAAAGAGCATGCCATGCTATTACAAAGTAAGCAATATAGGATTCACAATGCTGCCTTTTAAAGTATTTGAGCTAGCACCTAGCAAGAAACTCCTATGAGTATGCTAAGATTCTCAACAATAACTTTACTGAAGGAATTAAAGTTCTAAATCCACATCAAACTAGCCAAATTTATCCATAGCACAAAATACAATAAAGATACCTCTTTATCAAGTTCATTTTTTCCTTAGTAATATCTGTTAGCTGTTTTGCCTGGAAAAAAGCAATTTATTTGAAACTGGTTGGAAACTGCAATTGGTTGGCTAAAATCACCCTCTCAAATCACTCAGGCTAAGACATTTTAAATGAGTATTTATACTTTCTTCAATGTACTCCTAGAAGCAGAATGGTTCAATCTAGGCATTGCTCCCTTGGCTTGAACTTCCAAACAGACAGCAAACTATGGTTTAAAGTTTCCCATTTGCTTTTATTCTCTGTCTACATAGCATTCAGGTTCAAATGCCTGTGTTTGACTCCGTTATACAATGATCACTGAAAAAGCTCTGGCCATTACTACAGTTTACTAATTGAGACATCATACCAAACCATAGTTAACCATGGTTTGCAAACCATCTTCAGAACATGGCTCCTCATTCTGCTTTCAAAATTTATTATAATCCTTAGTATATTAATTCAAACTTCACACCAAACCATAATAAATCTTTCTAAATAATGGCTGGGCTTGATATTTGAACTGAATTACTACAAAAAGGAGTTTATAGACAGGAATGGGGAATTTTCAGCCTTCCAAATATGTTGACCTTGACTTTCCAGAAGCCCTAACCAGCATGAACATTGGTAAGGAATTGTAGGAGATTTAGTCCAAAACCTTGGGCAGGCCAAATGCTCCCTACCTCTGTTCAAAGCCTTGTTAGCATCTCACATTTCATCATACATATGGTTTCACACACACGCAAACCCAAGCTGCATTTTATCACTTAGCAGTATTTGTAAATTAAAATTGTTCAGTGCTTTCTTTCCATCAAACTGTTGCAATAAACTCTTGTGAGACCAAATGCCCTTTCTGACATCATAACTTTCCCATCTGTATGTGTTTATGTGATCCATTTTTTTAAAAAAAAAAGATTATGCCAGGAGAGCCAAGTATTACATCAAAAATGGGCAACAATATAAGTTCTGATATTACTGCATTAAGTGAAAAGATTTTCTCAGCCTTGAAAACATTTACTTTTTAAACTACAGCTCCCAGAATTCCTCTTGTCATCATGGTAGCCATGGTGACTTAGAAAATTGTAGTCCAAAAGCAACTTTTCTGTGGATTTTATCCAAGTCTCTGCCTCTTTTCTTATTCACAGAAAGTATGATTTTCATAATCCCCATTTTGCAGTGAATGAATGTGACAAGCGAAAATATAATTCACAAACTCCACTTAAGAAAGCTGGAAGGCCTGTTTGCATCTGCCATGCCACACACTAGCAAAAAAGTAAGCAACCAAGTAGAAATAGATCCCTGGGTTCCCATCCCATAAATTCTTGGAAGCTGTTGCCAGATTTGCCTAGGACAAAAAAATAAATCCAATCTTAGCCTTAACAGAAACCAGGATTTTTCATAAAGTATTAGAACAGAGTTTATTATCAAATGTTATGACACAATGTAATATAATTTTATTGAAGAAGCTCTCAGAAATGTAAGGTGTAAGCACTAATAAAGCAACCATAAATCTAACAATGTTTAATACAGGGACCAGGAACATGTGACTTTCCAGATGCTGCTGGAAAAAACTCCTATCAGCTCTAGCCAGCAAAGCCCATGGTGAGAGATGATGGAGTTACACTCTGATGTCATCTGAAGACCCACATGTTCTCTTTCCCTTGTTTAATAGAATATTTAATCATAGAATGAACCTAAACATATTCATCATGGAAACAATTACACATTTAACAATACTTTAGATGAGCCAAAGTCATATTACTGCCAGGGAGACAAAACAAGATGATGCCCATATTCACACTCAGTTCCACATAGAGAAAATGGCTATATCTGCAGCTGAAATTTACTTCAGTACTCACAATTTGTCGAATGACATTTGTAATTAGGGAAGTTTTTTCTTTATAGGTGACTTAGAGTCTATACTGGAAAAGCTGGAAATCATTGTTTTATTAAGTAGTGTTTGGTAGGGTTTGCGTGTATTTTCTTTTTTGTCTGTTTTTGCCTGGGGTTCTGCAAGTTTTTTTTTTAATTCAGTAGTTGTTAAATTTGATGGAATTTTTTGTTTAGTGTGGTTGTTAAGTAGTTGTGTAATTTAAAACCTTTAATAAAACATATTTTAAAAAGAATATACAGGATGTGACTGTTTCAGGGCTGGCCCAAAACATTTTGATGTCTAAGGCACAGTAGCAAGTGATGTTCCACATCTGCAGAATCTAAGTATGTAGTACCTTAAGTCAGTGAAATTATGTTGGCAGCTACTGGAGTGGAGGGAGGGGACTCACAACCACCTCTCCCTGTAAAAATCAAATTAAAATACATTAAACAGTACTTTGCTATCCTTTCATAGCACCCAATTTTTGCTGTCTAAGGTAGCTGTTTCTTCCCACCAAATAGCAAGGATGGCATTTACTAAAAGGATAGATGGTTATGGGTATTCAGTGGAAAGAGACAGTGAAGTTCCATTAAGTATCGATTTATGTTAGTCTGCACTAAAGCTGAGACATATCTATGCTTTCCTTGCATCAAGCCTAAAGCACGTCAGTATATAAGAAGTGAGTGTGTAGGTCATTTGATCCAACTCCCTGCTCACAGAAATATTTTAAAAGCATCCTAAAAATCTGGAACAAAGTAGGGATGCTATTGTATTGAGAACAATTACAGAAGAGAGAATCATTCCTAGTAAATAGAGGCATTTGGAATTAATGGGAATTGTAGATGCATAATGAACTCCCTGGTTTATTGGTTATTAAACCAGGTCCTTAAGAACAAGATGTCTGAGCCCCTCTTGATCTATCATACAGGACAGATAGGTTGCATTTGAACTGTGGGCTTCAAGTTGTCTAGTCTGCTCTACAGTATTTTTGCACAGATTATTAAAATATCTCAATTTCTGACTGGTCAACAAGTAGATGACCCATTTGCCTTTAAACAAAACAAAAAAATCCATTTCAGGTTTTATTTACTATAATGCAAACCTTCTGCTGTTTTTTCAACTTACCTATCCCACCTTCCTTTCTTAAACAAGAACTCAAGGCAGGTTTTATTTGTTTGTATTACGCATTTAGCTCTGAAAATAATATCATAAATACCTTTTAGTATGCAGATCTGCCATATGCCAATTGTTTCCCCAATATGAAGAGGGGGGGAAGCAAGAATGAGAAAGAATAAACAGGGAGATTTTGACATCAATGTCTTCCTCCCAAACAGACGATAAAGGGAAAAGTATTACTCTTTATCAGAGCAAACAGTGGTATCTTGCAAGCCCCACTGGAATTTCCAATATTAACCTACCTGTAAACCAAGGGAAACATTTTCTCATAGCTCAGGAATCACATTAGCATAGCAGTTGGCTTTATACGATAAGGAATGTAGCTTGTCGGAATTCTGACTAATTACAGATGTGAAGGGTTGAGGGCAACTGAAAAAAAAAAGAGGCATAGGTTTCATTACTTATTGCCATGCCTCTTTTATCATTCATAGTCTTAAAGGTGACCAAAAGTTTTCTTTCACCAAGAAATCCAAAGCAGTTGTTCAGTGCATGAATTACTTGGGTGAATTTAAACTAAGGCATTGATGGTCGCTAGCGACAACATTTTTCTTGCATCCAGACTGTCTTAAAAACTGTGTCTCCCAGTATGGGCCAAGTTAGGTTTTAAGATCTTGGGGGAGGGCTTCCTCTCAGTCCCACCACTGTCAAAGGCACATTTAGTGAAGATATGTAAAATGGCCTTTCTGTGGCAGCTCCCCAGCCTTGTAATTCTCTCCCAAGGAAGACTAAGCTGCTCCCCACTCTAGGCATGTTTTTATTTAGACATGTCTTCAGTTATTAACGTTTGTTGGAGATGGATCTTATAATGGGGGATGCTATACTTTTAGTTTTATTTTTGTTTAAATGCTTTCAAACTGTTTTTAAAAGTATTGGTTTCAACAGGATAGTTTATTTAATTTCAGAAAAAAACATCTTCTTATGAATCATTGTCTTTTGTTGTATTTTGTTTTAACTGGTGTTGTGTGCTGCTCCAGGTCCCACGTTGAAAGAAAAATAGAACAGAAATAAATCATCTCCTAGGGCCTATCTGCCCTACACTATTGTAGTGCTATTATTCCACTTTCAACATGCTATGGAATTCTGGGGTTTGTAGCTTATGCCCTTTCCACATGAGGCTGGTGAATCGGTTTGTTCCATTTCTTACTGGATTTGCTGGGCCTGAAACAAGGCAGACTTTCCCTCATTTCCTTCTGCATAGCTACCGCTTATGTTCCATTCTGATTCGGAGGAGTGCGAGTTCATGAATCCACACTGCCTCTGCCATGGCCACTCCCGCTACTCCCCTCACCCCACCCCATCAGCTGTGATTGGCCCTTTTTTTTTTTTTGCATGGTTTAGTATGTCATTGCGTACATGTGTATGTGCGTAAGTCCATACTACCTCCTGGCCCCTCTCATGATCCCTCCCCTGACCACCAATTCACACTGGCATGAATGTACGTGTCTGCACCACTGTGAAAGTACGAATTGGATCAATTTGGAAAATTGGAAAACCAATTTCTTCTGTTTTTCAAATAGCATGCTTTACCACCACATGGGAGTGCATTTGGTTGGAATTACGTGCAGAACAAAGGTAAATAAACCGAACCTAGTTCGCTTCAAAGTGCAGAAGACCTCCATGGCAGGACACATTGGCCCACCTTAATAATCATGTGCAGAAAAGGCCTCACTGAGGCCAAAGAGCCCTCTGGCTGAGAGTTCTAAATGCCCCTCCCTAAACTGCAAACCCCAAGATTCCATAGGATGTTGAAAGTGGAATAACAGCACTATAACAGTGTAGTGCAGAAAGGCCCTTAGATGCAGTATTCTAGTACAGAGGCTGTCCACAGACATCCATTTATTTCAGTTGAGGTAACCATGCTCCACCTCTTCCGAAGGCTCAGAGTGTTCAACCTGTGTTCAATAGTTACATTCATCACCAACATTCTACACTGGGTATTGACTCACACTAAACAACTTCTCCTGGCCTGCCCCTCCCAACTCACCTTATGAGCCAGCCACCAGAATGGGCAAAGGAGGTCCCTTCAGCTTTGGAGCAGGACACAAGCAGGAGGATGTTTCCACCACCACCCCTCCTACCAGCAAGCAGGGCTGCAACAAGGTCTTGTGATGAGGTTCCTGCTTCTGATTGTTACTTGCTGGTGAGAGTAGGATGGAAGCATCATCCTTCCTGTGCCCCCATTAGAAACTAAAAAGCCCTCTTTCCTCCAGTCTGGCTGCTGGCTCTTAAAGTAGGCTCAGGTGACACTTATGTAGTCTTACTGAATACAGAGCCATTAGAGGTCCACAACTCTAGGTTACATATCCATAAGTACAATACTAAGTGCCAGCCATTATCTTTATTTATATCCTTTCTTTTTCCCAGGTTGGGACTCAAGATGGCTTACAAATTAAAATTGTTACAATATAGATAAAAAAATGCAAAAAGTCAATATTAAAACAGAATTAAACTCTAAACAATATTAAAACAATTTAAAATACATGGTTAAAAAGATAGGAAGCTGTTAATAAAAACAGCAAAATATAAACCAACAACATCTTCTTAGAAAGCTTTTCCTCAAAAACACATAATGATAGAAGTCTGTCAGAATTTCATTTAAAAGCCATGACCTGCCAATGGAAGGATAGCAAGGAGAGAGCCTCCTTAGGGAGGGAATTCCAGCACCTAGGGGTAGCCACTGAGATGGTTATGACTCATATACCCTGAAACTGTACCTGTAAAGGTACCGAGTCTGAAAGAAAATCTCTTTTGAAGATCTCAGGTTCCATTATATGGAGAGATATGGCTTCTCACATAACCTGCACCTAAGCTTTATAGGACTTTATAGATCATAAACAATGCATTGAATTGTACCCAGAAACCAATGAAACTATAGCAGCCAATGAAACTGTAGGAGCAGGGACCTCTATGTTCCCTGTAACCAGCCCTAGTTAACACTTTGACTTAAACTTTTTGTACCAACTAGAATTAGACTATCAATATCATGAAAAAAAACATTAAAAAATCAAACCTCTCTCTCTCTCTATGCTAAAGTAGCATATCAGAGCAAAAAGCTACACACTGCCTTCTTTATGTGTTTGTTTTACTATACGCAGGAATCTTCATATATGATGAAGTATGCAAAATCAGACTTCTCAAAAATTTCTGAAGTGGTATGGCCCAAAATTCTACCACCTCAGTTTATCATATACACAGAGATACAGATTCACATACATACACACCCTACATTAATGCTATATGTTCATTATGGGATCTGCCACAACATAATTGTTACCCTGATTTCTGGGGTCCCTTGGGGGACGCCTTAATGTGTGCCACATGATGGGGAATGGAAACTAGCCAGAGCACAAGCAATAATAATGTGAGAGGCAGGGTAACCTAGTGGGGTCTTTTTACCCAGATTTTACAGGGTTAGGCCAAACCAAAAACCAAAAGAAGATGTCCAATAAAATGATTTTATTGAATAAAAGTCTCACGCACCAACACAATCATTCACACACACACTCAAGACCTATTAAGAAGCAAAAAAGAGGAAACTGAATAGGGGAACTATTGAAAGGATTGTAGCTCGGGTAATACTGCACCTTTTCCTGAAGTCCTTGGTCCAGGAAAAACAGCGAAGAAGTGGAGCTCAGCACGGAGTGGGCTGAGGGGATCATTCAGCAGACAGGGAAACAGTCTGCTGGGATGACCGGGAGTGATTCAAAGAACTGCTCAAAAACAGGGACTATTTGTAGGGGAAAAGGTACCTGCAGGATTAATCCTTTCCTGGGGAGAACAATGGGTGTTGCAACGAGAAACTAGCTCCACAATGGCAACTTCCTTTGCATGATGGGATTATGAGGTGTTGCCAAAGTCTCAGGATCTTCAGTTGCATTGGGTTGTGGTGCGACTTTATGTAAATAGTCCTTGCCTGATAGGATTTTATTGCTATTGGTGCTCAACTTGGGGCAAACACTCTAATCCCCTCAAGTTGGCTTCTCAGGGGCTGAGGACCCTTTGTCTACTGTGGGTTTGCACAGCTTGAGGTCTCCTGGGGCTACGCAATGGGGAATTTTACTGGCCTGACCTGGTTTTCGATCATTCAAGCATTGCTGCCTCGTGCCCATCCGGTTGACCTCTCAGGCACATTGAATCATATTTTAATATCAAAATTATAGACCCCAGGACAGGGTTTTCCAGTGGGATAACGTAATTCCCATGCTACACCAAGAAAACATAAGAATTTTTAAATAGTGTGGGGAACTGGATGTATGGAAAAACAAAGTCATAGTCCCATTCTGTGCGTGCCACATTTTTTCTCATTATCTTTGGAGAGTGGTGCTAGAGTATTAGCCATACTGCAAAGGTAAGTCAAAGAAATATTAGACTGAATCAGGCATAGTATAACCTACTGTCAGCTATCTCTGTCCATATGAATATGGAAGACAGTATGCACTAGAGTCATGCAGGCCCTGAGGTTCTTGACTCAGATCTGAGATTAAGGAATGGCTCCATTGATGTCATCCATTAAGTACTAAATACAGTTGCTCACATCTCATCATTTAAACACACATGAACAAACACAGAAGAATATATGCTACTGTTTGAAAATTAAGACAGAAATCTTAGTTAAAGGGATTGTTTCCAGTTCAAGGTGAAATGAGGGGATTTATCCCATCTCCTTAAGTAAGTGAGAAGAACATCTAATCTACTCTACTTGCTTTTAGCCAGAAGCTGGGTGCAGAGCAGAGGGTAATCTCTGATACCACAATGACTAGAAGGGTAGGAGGAAACTAGCAGTAAATGCATATACCACATGGGAAGTCTTTGCAAGTTGCAGCAAGGAATCAATTAAACATTGCAAATTGTCTCAAGCTGCTGCTCTAATAACTGACTTGAAGATCTGCATCCAGCTGTTTCTTCTTGCCTAGAGGTGAGTCTACCAAAACTGGAGAATTTATGCTCCCATCTCCTGCCTGGTGATGATGCTTCAAAACTGGAGACTCAAGGCCATACAGCAGATACAGCAACCCTAGTGCATGCAGACAATCTCCGTGTCCACATCACACAGATTTTCTGAAAACACTGTCCACTGGTGAAAACAGTCTATGCAGCACCAGCCCTGCCATCAGCTACAGCAGAGTATGGGCCTTATTTGGCCTTCCAGCTGTAGCTGGGTTGCAGCTTCCAGCAGTCCTAGCTAGCAGAGTAAATTAAGAGGACTGCTAAGAACTGCAGTACAACAAGCTCTGGCTGCACAATTCCCATCCCTAAGCTACCTCAGGCAGCAGATATGTTGGGGGGGGGCACCAATTGTTCCTCCTGAACCCCACCACCACAAGACAGAAGGTTTAGTGAGCCTCTGTTGGGTTGACATGCAAAGTGCAGGAGGGGGCTCAAAAGTCACACAGGATTTAGATCAATAGAAGTACAGCAGGGACAGAGCCATGCCATTGGAATTCTGTAATGCTGAAATGCAATAACAAACTGAATGTAATGTATGGTATGTATTTCTGTTTTAGCAGAAGTAGCAGAAGACCTTCTTGCTTTTTTTTCAATTAATGATTAAAAGAATGTTCTGACCTGGTAAAGTTACTTATTATTTTATCTTGGCTTTAAAACAAAACAAAACAAAGCAAAACAAAATGATGTCACAGGAATTTGGAGATAATGATAATCTTTTAACCTATGTTGCCTTGCTTCAAATGACATCATTATATTGACAGATCATTGCATGGCATGAATCAAGAAGTATAAAGTTTGGCACTCACCACTTCCTCCAAATATTATAACATTCCAGGACAGCCTTGTTGTACAGCATCAGTTTCCTTGTAAGGAGAGTATACCAAAGACTGATGGTGTCACTGTTGTATTTCTTTATTTACAAACAAACAAGCTGATCAAGGAAAAGTAGGCAAGCAGCCAGACAGGCAAATCTTTCAAGCACTTATTAGTCCAAGCCCCAAACAGCAGCAACTCCTTAAGACTGCTTCTCAACAACTTTAGCTTTGAAAATGTACTGCATGACTCTATACACATTTACTCAGACGCAAGTACAATGATGTTCCATGGAATGTAAAATACAAGAAACATGATTCCTTCCATACTTATTTTCCTTTCTTTATCTTTTTAAACTTTCCTCCTTTTCTTTATATTTTACTGTATTTTCCTTGTATCTTATCTTTCTCTCATTGCAGGAGAGAAGGAGCTTAAAAATGAAATTAAAAAAATCTAGTATATATAAAAACCAATCAATTATATACCCTCCACCTGTCCTGATTTGGCAGGGACAGTCTCCAGTTATCTTTCATTGCCCTACTTTTTCAAGTGCTTTTAAAATGCCCCTGCTTCTTTCTCCTCCACTCACTTTCCCCCTTCATCCTCTGCCTTATTTCAATTACTACAAATTGACTTCAAAGTCAAAAGCTGTTAGTATTCAATTAATTCAGCTAGAGAAGAAAAGAGGTGGGGAAGAATCTTGCCCTTCCCTGTACACTGGGGCAAAAGCAGACTATTGCAGCCCCTCTTAACGTGTCTGTTCTTCCTCATTAATAACTTTTGCCATCTTTACCACACTCAACTATTGCCTGGCCACATGTGTCCTGGCTGTTGCCTGTGAAATACTGGAGGGCATGGAATTACCCAGCAAAGCTCTGCTCCACAGTTGCTTAATTAGTAAAAGGATAATTTTCACATTACAGATGGGGGAATTAATTGTGAGCAGGAAGGCTGGCTGATGGGGATGCTTGGAAAATTTATGTAGTCATTGTTGTTGTCCCAAAATGTTAATTTGTTAATTTGTGGGAGAATTTTGTTTCAGTTCATGTTTCATAATACTTTGGAAAAACAAATAACAACAACAACCTAACTCCCCCACCCAACCCCCCCTGCAAACTTCTTAATATTTGGGACAGAAAGAATGTCAGGCTTTATACAAAATCTGTAACCATGCAAAAGCTTTGATAATTTTGCCCGTCTGCAGAATGGTCCCCTGCCATTAAGAAGAAGGCCTTTGAACCTCCCTAGAGTCCCACACATGCAGGAAAAAAAAGTGCTTTATTACCTTCATAGTGGAAATCTGCACACAACTGATAAGCTGTGCTGATTGAATATAGTAGAGCATAAATTGTGCTTGCAAGTTTTGCTTCATAACCAGAAGACTTGAAATTACCATTCTAGTAACTGAAAAAAGTGAGGCTGGGTTTAGGAAGAACAGTCATGGGAATAACTATGAATGACTATAATATTGGGGTTTTCAGATATCAGGGCCTGAGTCTTCTTCTCTGGTTCTCAGAGCTGCGGGAGGAAATACAGGGTGAGAGCACAGTGTTGAAAATTAGATACATCAGTGCATTCTTGGCCTATTGTTGCAGGGTACTTTGGAGCAGCTACTGTAGACTGTTTTCCATTCAAACCAGAGTTTGTAAAACTTTCTTAGGTTGGACTACAATCCCCATGTTCTCCTAACAGTAACGTTAGCACATATGTTAAAAACAGAGCTGAGAAAACTTGATTTTTTTTTTCCTGATCAACATAGAGCTTGGAAAACATTGTTTCCAATTAGAAAAACATTTCCACATTTGCTAAATTTGACCCTTATGATTTTAATTACAAGTTCTAGATTGTTTTGGTGGATGCTTAGCATATAAATGCTTCAAAATACCAACAGAGGGTATCCCTGGATTTCAGGTTTTGGCCTGGAATTCTCAGGTCCTCCTGACACGTCAACCCTCCTTAATACAGGAAGCAGTGGTTAACAACTCAAAACAGATCTGAATTATATCCAGAGGCATTTAGAAAGGGCTGTTTGTTTACTTATAAACAGATCGATGGGGATTTCTGTGTAGGTTGGTAGAACTTTTCAAAAGATGCTAAAGTTTACAGAAACAATAAAGATGTTTCTGGCACCTTAAAGACTAACACATTTTAAGTGTCACAGTTTTTTGTGGTCTGCAATGCAACCCACCTGATTCACAGAGTGTTGCTTAGTGGATAGAAGGTCATTTATTATATACATCTTTGAGGCGGTGTAGTAGTTGGAAAGATTGCACTAAGTGTTGTCAGAGAACATTAGAATGCAATAGGTGTCAATAAAAAGTTTAATAATCATTGTATTCGAAAGACATTATTGAAAGTGTGGTTACAAATAACGCATAAATTTTATAGAAGACTTCCGATTTGGACCTCACCTCAAGAAGCACATAAAATTACCCTAATGAAACAAGGAAATTACTAACCTATCAAGACTTGTTGAAATGGGAAGGGGATAAGCCAAGAATGCATACAGAAGAAAAGCTTTGGGACATGAATTCAATTGGTTCCCATGGAGACAACTTAAAGAGAGATTTAAAATGGATCAAAAATTATATGGATTTGAAAGAAAAGAAAATGAATTAGATCTATTGATGAAGGAGGACCAAAATAAGAGAATCTCCAAATTCTGTAAGTTATTGTTACAAAGAGAAATGGAATCAGAAACTGTTAAGAGACAATATGGTTAGATGGGCACAAAATAGTGGACATCCAATTGAGTTGGATACATGGCTGAGGGCATGGAAAACAGACATAAAATTTACACCAAGTTTAAATTTAAGAGAAAACTTTTATAAAATGCTACATAGATGGTATATGACTCCTGAAAGGTTGCAGAAAATAATTAGAAATGGAAATGAAAGATGTTGGAAATGTGATGAAAAGGTGGGGTCGTTCTTTCATATGTGGTGGACCTGTAAGATAGCAAGGAAATTTTGGAAGGAAATACATGATGAAATTCAAAGAATTTACAATTTAAATTTTGAAATGAAGCCAGAGTTTAATTTGTTAAATATGTTGGGGCAACAAAGAGAGATAAGATGTCACTAGAAGACATTGTTACATTTGATAACTGCTTTCAGATTGACATATGCTACAAAATTGGAAAGAAAGGAACCATGTTGATATAAAAGAATGGAAATTAAAAGTTCTGGATATGATAGAAATAGAAAAGCTAACATTTTCACTGAAAAATAAGTCTATCCAGAACTTTGAAAGGGAATGGAGAAAAGTCTTAAATTGGATAAAGATATACTGATAATAAGAAAAGGAAAAGAATAAAGCAAGATTGTATGTAATATAAGGCAACAATGTAATAAAGCAATGTAACAAAGCAGCAACATAACAATGAAAGATGCAACAATGTAAGGTTACTTTTTGAACAGAAACTATGTATGAATGGAATGTAAATAAGCAGACTCAACTGGAAAAAAAGAAAAAAGCTTAGAAGTAGGGAAGGTTTTTTTTTTATTTTCATTTTAAACCTTAATAAAAATATTTTTTTTAAAAATGCAATAGGTGTCAAATCAATTACAATCACAACTACAGCCATTAACAAACATAGACATTTTTGTACTGATAGGCTGTTCCACATATGTAATGTAATTAAAAAGCCTTTATCAGTGCTTTAGCCACAAGAAAAAGATGATGAATCAAATGATCATTGTTCAGCTGAGCTGAAAGCCTTCTTCAAATGCCTGCTCAAGAGTAGCCACCCTGAGGCCAACAAGTATCCTGGGAAATTAGAGTATTTCCCCAGTGGGGTTGTTTTGGTTTGTTTTTGTTTTGCTATTGATATATCTAATGTGTCTCTTTACTTAATTGCTTAGAGGGACAGGCCTGTTTGTCATACAATATACTTGCTGGCTAATGATGGCATATAAAATATCATAAGATAAGAAGATCTTATGCAGATGATAGCATGATTAGCTTTAGTAATAGTGTGGTTAGAGTAAGTATGGGGCGAGTTGGCATCTGGGTCTGTCACAGGGCCTGTTTCCTGCTGCTGCATTATTGCATACATCAAAGAAAGTGATCTGCAGTCCTTTAAAACCTATGCAGAAGAAAATGTCTCATTCTTTAAGTTGCTGCAAGATTCTTGTCTGGTTTTGCTGCAACCGACCTGGCTACTCTCTTAGAAAATGAAGACGCATATTCCTAAAGCAGATATATATTTATGGATCCACTGAATAAGCTGAATATGTATAGATCAGTTGAAATAATAAGTAAATAAATAAATAAATGAACCTAGAAAAGGGAAGGGAAAATAAAGAGAGAGACAGATACCAAAGATACCAAAACTCTTCAGTTTAGTTATTTGTCTGCTAATTCAGGTTGAAACTGAGATGCATGATAGCTAAGGTCTAATGGGCAGCAAGTAATGGCATTATAAACTTCTGTTTATTTATCCTACAAAGTTGTGAGACAAGAGTTTCTTGACTGAACTGAGTAGTTGATACAACTGCTTTGATACAGAGTAGTGTATTAAATACAGAGGACTGTTTTCTTTTCAGTTCATTATTCTGTATATATGATATTTTTCAGTGTAAAATGACAATGAAAGTTACATACATAGACATGAGGAGGCAGGAGATTTTAACTAGCATGCAATATACTGAAGAAAGAGAAGCAAAAGTGGTTTGGATCCTCGTCTACTGTCATCACCCCTCATCCTTAGGCAATTGCCAAATTCTTACCAAATTCTACTGGTGGAACACACTGGTGATGTCTTCTTTTACAGTGGTATTGGCTTGTTTTACCATTGTGGTGTTTTGAGCAGCACAGGCAGCTAAGTCTACCTGGTATCTTAATTATCCACAATGTCCCAACACTACATTGCTCTGTCACACAGTGGGAAACTGAGAAGGTAGCCATCAGCTGCCCAATGTGGCTTCTGCCTTTGGTTGACACTACTGTCAGAAAAGCTCACCAGCATAAGGGAGGGAAGCACACCAAAGTAAGAGGACCCTTCAAATCTACTTATTTTACTTATTAACTGTTTCTAATGTATTGTTAATTTTGTAATTTCATACATTTTTAAATCGTTTTAACTGTTTAAATGCTTTGTGCTGTTGTTTTTGTTTTCTCAGCCCATTTAGAAGCCTAAGGCCTGAAGCCATTGTGAAGGAAGGTGAACGTTTAAATAACATGATGGCCTCAATCTGAAGTCTTAGTAACCATAGGAGAATCAAAATATTTTGTCCCCTGGGGACAAAGCCAAGATGATATCGTCTGCCATTCTGTGAGCATAATCCACACCAGAAGAATCTGATTTCAACCATGGTGAACAGTCCAAACTGCCCCGTGAACAGCAAGCTAGTTTAAGGGATGAAGGCTGGTTTCCACGGCATATGCAGTTTGCTGCTATACTGGGCCCCCAAGTATCTGACAACCAAGGTGTTCTCCTAGTCTGGTCAGTCCTGCTAACAGTACTTCTATTCTCCTTCCCCCTTACTGGTTTACCAGATGGAGGAGAAATGTGGGAGCAGGGTAGACTATTGCTAATGTACTACTAAAATTTGTTTTTGAAAGGAGACTTGGATAAGCTTTGCTTCCTGCTCCTCCTATATCAGGAAACAGTGGCTCCAACATAAGGTATTATTTTACCTTTCTATGCTGTGTACTTGGTACTGGGGAAGAATTTCACTCTTCATTCATTGTGGGATTCTGAGACCACAGAGCAGCTGAGATCATTATAGGAACCATTATAAAGGAATATAACAGAATGAGAAAATTGATGTTATTCTTTGCTTTGATCAAAAACTACTAGCCATATAAAAAATTATGGAGTTACATATGCCAAAGTCAACCTCAACCAATATTCTGTCTAAGCACTGGTGCCACTATCTGCCAACTTCTCAGCTGTCTGCACATGTCTTATTTTTCTAAACATTAAGAGTGTGGGTTTTTGATCCATTTAAGTGTAACTTTATCTGTGCTGGGCACTTGCTGCTTTATAGTTACACTGAAATACATGGGAGAAATACACTAGATTGCATGGAACCCATGTTCTGTGATGTGATGCACTGATTCTAATGGATTTTGAGGGGAATATGGGAGATGATCCAATGATGGCATCCAGGCAGTACACTTCCAGCCTCTGGAAACAGGTTCATAGCCCTTCTGGGCAGGGATACTGAACCAGGATGGCCTCTAGAAGACTCAGGGACATTAGGATTCAACCGGAGGTCCTTGCATAGTACAAAACTGCAGCACTATGATTCCACATTAACTGGCATACTTTATTGTATTTGCAGTTTAGGAAAAAGCATTTAGAAATTTCAGCCAGAGAGCTCAAATGCCTCACCAAATTGCAATTCCTAGGATTCCACAGGATTTTGCCTTGGCAGTTAAAACAGAATCATAGTGTTATTACTATGTAGTGTGAAAGAGTCCAAGTTTTTAAAGTTTCACACACACCCCTTCCCCGGGCAGAGAAGTAAAGCAGGAACAAAAGTATCTCCCTGGCTGGGGGAATCCTAGATCCTTTCCCAGCAGCCTTCTGTGCAGTGTAAGGAATAATCAGGAAACCTCTATGGGCCTGATTAAGGCCCACTGGGCCAGGGTCCCACCTCTCTGCTGTAC
Organism: Ctenosaura bakeri; assembly: GCA_948474755.1. Classification (NCBI taxonomy): domain Eukaryota; kingdom Metazoa; phylum Chordata; class Lepidosauria; order Squamata; family Iguanidae; genus Ctenosaura; species Ctenosaura bakeri. The sequence goes on along the minus strand of CAOLHI010000249.1, from coordinate 6,255 downwards.
CTGGTCCTGTCAGCAGATTTAGGAGAACTAAATCAGAAGAGTTCTCATTTCAGAGCTTCTAGCAAAAAGAAGTAGATAGTGGACATTGAGCAGGAATGTCAGCAGAAGACACTTGGTTCTGGTAGGTTCTTTTGGTCTCAAAGCACCACCCTTTTCATTTAACCACACTCAGCACCACCCCTCCCCACTTTAGTCATGCCCCATCTTTCAAGGAACTGATATATAATAAAATGAAGCAAAAATGTATCTGAAGATGTACAGATTTTTTTTTTTTTATCACCAGTGAGCCAATGAAATTTTGCCCCACACATTTAGAACTAAGGAATATATTGCCAGCCAGGGCAAACTTTCTTGAATATGCTTCAGACCTGTGTATCCATTACATACTTTCACTACTAAAAGGGAAAAAGAGGGTGGGAGATGCCTGAACCCCCTCCCCTTCCTCTCTTTCTGTTGATAGATTCTGTGGTGAAGTACAGAGGGAGTACTAGAAAAAGATGTAAGCACCTCACACATACTTCCCACACATGATATACATAATTACTGAAACAACATTCTATTAGAAATCTTATATAATGGGATAAATATAAAGTAAGTATAATTACATTCATTAATACAAAAATAATGACCACCTTAAATACAGGCTTCTGCAAAAAAAGATGCTGAGTCTTTACTTTTAAGTGTAATAGAAGACCTCAAAATTAAAGGTTTATTTCCATGGTAAATGAAATGACTGTAAATGTATAGGATGTATGGTTTCTTACGGGTTTATTATTTCTTATAAATCCCTTTATTCACATTGTCATTTGCACTACTGCTGATAGAGGGGTAGAAAATAGTGGTCTCAATACTGTCCTATTTGCACTGAGTTTTTCTCTATAACACTTACAGCAGCCCTGTAATGTAAGACAAAAGTATGATACTTGCATTACAGATAACAAAGTGAGAGTGAGGATGAAAGCAAGTGGCTTTCTCAAGGGCCATCTAAAAATAAAGAGTGATTACGGAGGAAACAAGTGCAAAACCACCTCTCAGTATTCCTTGCCTAAGAAAACCACAGGAAACTCATAGGGTGGCCATAGGTTGACAGACAACTGGAAGGCACATATGCACACAAGATTAAGAGAAGTGCAAAGGCCTGCTCTTCATCATACAAAATGGGTGGCCTAAATATCCTAAACACAACAGATCCTGTCTGATCTTAGAAGTTAAGCAGAGTCAGCTCTGGTTAATACTTGGATGGGAGACAGCCAATGAATATCCAGTGCTGCAAACTACACTTAAGAGGAAGGATCTTGCAAAATTACATCTGTGTCTTCCTTGCCTAAAAAAACCCTATGAAATTCATGGGGTTGCCATAAGTCAACAGACAACTTGAAGGCACATACACACATGTACTTTTTAAGAACTTGCAACAATTCAAGCAAAATTATTCTATCTATAACAGGCTAACACTCTTCTTCAAAGTAAAGATTTTGTGCTTTTGACATGCATCAACAGATAAAACCATTTGCAGAGCAATTCTCTGAATGTTTACTGGGAAACAAGTCTTACTGTGTTTGATGGGATTTCTGGGTGTCTATGTGTGTCTTTAACTTACCTGTCCACTTATGATGACTTCATGAGTTTCATAGGGGTTTTGTAGGCACAGAGTACTCAGAAGTGGTTTGCCAGTTCCTTCCTCTGAAATATAGCCTGCAGCAGCTGATATTCACTTGTGACCTCCCATCCAAGTACTAACCAGGGTTGACCCTGCTTAGCTTCCAAGCTCAGGTGGGATCTGGTACCTTTACTATCCAGTACCCTAAAGTCACAAGATTCATAACCAATAAACAGAAGTGTTTCTTCACACATAATTAAACAATAGAATTAACTACTGCATGACACATTGATGGCTGTCAACTTGGAAGGCCCTACTGGCGGATCAAACAAACTGACAGATAAGATTCCTATCAATGGCTAACCACTACTGATGCTAGCTATATTGTTTTTCTTCCTAAATCATAGGCAGCATGCCTTTGAACACCATTTGCTTGACACAAGCAAGAAGAAGTTATTGCACTCATGTCTTGCTTGAATACTTCTTCAGGTATTGAAAATAGGATATTGGCCTAAACAGCACTTTGGACTGATCCAGCATGATTGTTCCTATGTTCTTACATTCTCTAATCCAATTAATTATGTTGAAATCACTTTTCCAATGAAAGGAAAAGGTCCATGGAGGTTTAGATGTGTATGTTTGTGTTTGGGTATATTTGTTTCAATATAAACAGTATATAACAGTATACTGTTTAGTATAACAGTATAAATATAATAACAGTATACAATATAAACAATCCTCCTCCTTTCTTGAAACAGATTGTATTTAATTCTGACTGAATAAATAGGACCTCACAGCTAAAATGATCACATATAACTAAAACGATTTGTGAACCAGCATGGTCTACTGGTTTCAGTGCTAGACTACAGCCCCGGAGACCAGAGTTCAAATCTCTGCTCAGCCATGGAAATCTACTGGGTGATCTTGGGCAAGTCACATTTTCACAGCCTCAGAGGAAGGCAAAGACAAACTCCCTCCGAACAAATCTTGCAAAGAAAAACCCATGATAGGTCTGTCTTAGGGTCACCATATATCAGAAGCCTCTTGAAGGCACACAAGAATTTTTAAAAAATGGTTTCCAAATTCTATGGACTCTATAGTATAGAAAGTAGGGGGAAAACTTGCAGCCCTTCAGATTTTACTGGACTCCAATTCCTATCATTCCTAACATTTTTTTCCTGCAAGCTGTAGTTGGGAGTCCAATACATGGAGAAACTTGAGACATAGAAGCCATATTGTTCTCCTGAAAAAAAAATGGGACTGAATGCTTCCTCTCAAAATTTTCCAGCATTTTTATGGGCCTTTGTATCTCTGGGAGAGAGTGACAGATTTTCTACTCCTCTTATACAAGCTGAGAAACTTCTACAGTCAGCCTTCCACATTTGCAGGTTTCACTTTTGCAGATTTGATTATTCACAGATTATTTGCTATCACCTCTGCTGCCTCCCTATGTCATTTTTAATAGGGACTGCAAGCCTATGAGACTGAGAAACTGAGAAAGAAGCTTGTAAGTCTCTATTAAAAATGTTGTGGGGCAGCAATGGAGGTGGCAGTGAGTCCCACCAGCCACCCACTTCTGCCTTGAGAAGGAACCCTGATGAGTCAAAGGAATCCACGGTGGGTTGAATATGGTGATCATACTTTTTTATCTGTTAAATATGGTTTGAGAGGGCCTAGAGTTATTCACAGTTTTTCTACTTTCACAGGGGTCCTGTGCCCCTAACCCTACCGAATGTGGAGGGAGGACTGTATATCAAATGGTTACCTGGTAAGCCTGGTAAACTCCATTGAGCTTTATTCTAACAATAGGGGGGTCCTGTGCCTCTAACCCTAGCAAATGTGGAAGGATGAGTATATTTGATTGCATAGAAAACAGTGAGAGATTTGATTGGGCTGGCCCTTCCATTAGACAGACTGAGGCAGCTGCATCAAGCAATAGATTTTGGACATCATGGAAGGACAGTAAATTACTATTTCCCATTTTTTTTCAAAAACTTTGTTAATTTTTCTTACTTTGTTATTGTTATCTTTTACTATCACCAATGCAGAAAGGTAGGGTGTTCTGTTTCATGTATCAAAACAACAGTGCTGACTTAGGATGCTGTGCAGCATGGGGGGGGCAATATTTGCTGGTGTACCTCAGAGCATCAGCTCTGACATCACTCTCTGTGCACTGTAGCAGCGGCACAGACCTAAAGTATACATCTGGGGCAGATCTGTTAGGCTTCCTCTGACCTAAGCATCCCTTTCACAACAAATCCCAACACCACATCTACCTGTTGTGGGTGGGAAATAAGTCAGGGGGCAGGCCAACAGCCCTACAGGAAAACGATGTCTTCCTCAGAAACGTTACTTATTGAGACTACAGCTCCCACAATAACCCTCGGCCATCACAGGCCGTGCTGACTGGTGGGTGTGTGTCTAGAAGCCACAGTCCAAACAGACTAATGTCTGCACTAGCCTGTTATGGTGTGATGATTCCACTTTCAACATCCTCTGCATCTGAAACTGCAAACCCCAGGATTCCATAGGATGTTGAAAGTGGAATCATCACACTATAACAGTCTGGTGCAGAAAAGGCTCTAGTCTCCTTCTGATTAAATGATATTTCTTGCCAATCAGGTTATGCTACGGGATAGGGGTGTAAGGCATAGTAACAATTGTATTCCTTCCTATTTCATCCAGCCGGCCCCTCCCGAAACTGCAAACCCCAGGATTCCAGAGGAGGTTGAAAGTGGGATCATCGCGCTATAACAGGCTAGTGCGGAAATGGCCTAAGTTTTCAAGTTCTAACAGGACCAGAGCGCGCCGGTTTCTTTCCCCGAGCTTGTTTTGCAGAAGATTCCGCCTGGTAGAGCATCTCGAGGGAGCCCACGAAAGTATAAGTAGAAATAACCTTGTGAGTCTTAAAGGGGCACCACAGAGTTTCTCCCTTCACCCCCCCCCCACACCCACTTTCTTCTCTCACCCCCGACAGTAAGTTTCGGAAGAACCGGCCTCCTCCTTCCAAGAGGAAGAGCTCCGTCTCCTCCAAACTGACAAGCGGCAACAGCTGACCCTTCTCCCCCTCAGCCTCCTTGGGCCGGGTCGGGGGCCACACGCCCGCCGCGAAGAGCCTCCTCGGGGTAATTAAGCGGGGCGGGGCCTCGCCGGCCTGCCGACAGACCCGCCGCGCGGCGAGAGCGGCGAGGAGCCGAAGCCGCCTCCGCCGCCTCCGCCGCGCGCGCTTTCCGAGCAGCCCGCCCCCTTCGCGCGCGAGGATATCCCTCCCCTCCCCGTCGTCGGCGCCGCCACCGCCGCGCGCGCGCGCCTCTCTTTTTCCCTCCTCTCTCGCTCGGCCCCATGGAGGCGGCGGCGGCGGCGGAGGCGGGGATGCTGTGCGGGCTGCGGACGGGTTGGGGGCGCAGCAGAGCTCCAGCCGGCCCGGGACAAGCACTCTGCAAGGCGAGCGGCGGCGGCGGCGGCGGCGGCGGCTGCAAGCACAGCGGCGGCTGCAAGCACAGCGCTAGCCGCGCGCTGGAGGCGAAGGCAGGCGCCGGAGGAGGCACCGCCGCCGAGGCTCTGGCGGGCTGGGACGAGGCAGGGGGCGGGGGCCTGTGGGGCCAGATAGCTTCCCGAGGGGAGATGCCGCCGCCGCCGCCCCCGCCGCCGGTGGCGGAAGACGGAGAGGCGACGACGGCTGCTGCTATTGCTGCTGTGGGGAGGCGGCGGCGGCGGCGGCGGCTGAAGCGGAGGGCGACGGGGCGGTGGTCGCCGCCGCCGCCGCCGCAGAGTGGAGCTCTGGGCAGTTCGGCGGCGGAGCGACGGGAGGAGGCGGAGGAGGGATGGCGGCCCCGCAGGGCTACCCGCTTTCGGACCCGGGTTCCAACAGCGAGCGCAGCGCCGACTCGCCTCTCCCCGACGACGACGGCTCTTCGGCGGCGGGTCCCGCCCGCGCCCACGCGGCCAGCCCCGAGTGGGGCGAAGAGCGGTTCCGCGTGGACAGGAAGAAACTGGAGGCCATGCTTCAAGGTGAGCCCCCTCCCCGCGCCCGGGGGAGCCCAGACGAGGGAGGGCGGCGGGGGGGGGCAGCTACGGGACAGCCCTCCCTCTCCCCCTGTTTTCCTGTTCCTCAGCCTTATGGGCCCCCTTCTTCGTTGGCGTCGCCTCTGTTCTCGGCACCTCTGAGGACGGTTCTGGGCGTAAGATGCGCGGCTCCATCCTCCTCACCACGTGGCAAAGGGGGGAGGGAGCCGGCCCTCTGAGGGAGAAAGCGCGTCCTCCTCCTCCTCCCGCGGGCCCCCTTGTTCGCCTGACCGGGCTCGGGCCATCTCCGCACTGGCCTGTTATAGCGCGATGATTCCACTTTCAACCTCCTCTGGAATCCTGGGGTTTGCAGTTTCGGGAGGGGCCGGCCGGCCCCTCCCGAAACTGCAAACCCCAGGATTCCAGAGGAGATTGAAAGTGGAATCATCGCGCTATAACAGGCCAGTGCGGAGATGGCCTCGGTGTCGGATATCAGCGGGAAAGCGAAGGCGCTGCGGGCGGCCCTCGGACTCCTTGCGGGCGTATGAGTTGGAATAAACAGCTGTATCCCGCATACATTCCCCCCTTTCGCCCCCCACAAGTCAGGAGCCGCTGCCGAACCCTTGACGATTGGGTACCTCTGGCTATAG